>JANVCC010000021.1:33803448-33876369 GCA_025345505.1 Todiramphus chloris collaris | reverse complement strand
AAAAGAAAAAAAGAAAAGAAAAGAAAAGAAAAGAAAAGAAAAGAAAAGAAAAGAAAAGAAAAGAAAAGAAAAGAAAAGAAAAGAAAAGAAAAGAAAAGAAAAGAAAAGAAAAGAAAAGAAAAGAAAAGAAAACTCAGTCCTTTTTGAAACTGGTCTTAAAAAGAGGGAATCATTCAACAAATACTGATTCTGATTCTGTTTTCCTTGCCATGGGTGTTAAAGGTGAACCAAGTGTACATACTGGGTATAGAGATGGTTTAAGTATGTATTATGTGGGGCCTGAGCATGATGCAAATTGTATGGAATAAGGGGTGGAGAGTGTAGTGGGTCTGGCTGAGCTGCTTTTCCCCATCCAGTCCTCATGCTGCAGTACTGGGAGCTGGAGGGTGTTGATAACGCACCCGTGTTATGACTGCCAGTGCTCACACGGCACCAGATGCTGGGGGAGCAAGATGGGGGAAGGGATACAGCTGACCTGAGCTGACCAGTGGGATATTCCATACCATGTGACATCAGCTCAACTATAAAGGGAGAGGCAGGAGGAGGATGGGAGGGGCATTCTGCTTTGTCCTCCAATTGGCTGCTATGTGTTCCTGGAACCCTGCTTCCTGGACTCAGCCCGACACTGCCTGCGGATGGGAAGTAAAGAATAACACCTTTATCTATTATAACACACAGCTCTTTGCATCCTATTCTCTCCCTGTGTGCCGTGCTGACAGGGGTTGGGGGGAGTGAGGTGGTGGGCTTGGTGGGCATCTGATGCCATGCCAGGGTCAACCCACCACAGGTATGCTCCACATTTCCATTCCCTTCCTTCAGGATCAATCCAGGCACACCCTTTTAACAGGTCCAATCCCATAAGCAGAGAGGCCAAAATCATAGGGACCTCTGTGGCAGTCTGGTCTCCAAACAGCCAGCACCTCACTGAGCTGGGGCTGCAAGTTTCCAAACACATCAGTGATGCAAATTTGTCTTTTTTGTCGCAGAGGGGGAATGCGGCATCAATTTGACACCTCTTAAAGAGGACATCTGTGCCCCAGTGTCCACTAAAAATGTCATTCTCTTCAGATGTTATCACCACATGAGGTTTGAGACATCAGTAGTCAGGTTCTTACAACAGCTCATGACAAAGTGTAATGATTTTTAATTATTTCTTGGAACTCTCAGAATGTATGCCTCACTCTATACCACATTACACACAGGGAAATACAGATATTTGTATGCTAATTAATTGCAGAACTGCTGGTAAAATCTTAACTTTTTGCCTGCCTTGTAGATTTTAGAACTGCTATCAATCACCTTCTTTCCTTTCAAAACATTGCATTTAAATGACATTTTCTTTATATTTCACATTATTCTTGTGTTTTGCTGTGTGACAGCACTAATATTTTTTGTTTTCCCTATCCCTCAGTACTGTAAGTCAACCATAACTGGAGATGGCACTAAATAAGTTAGACTGTAATTCTGAAAATATGCAACAAATCCTAAAGATATTGTTTTCTGAATTAATAAAAAATGAGACAAATGGAAAAGGAATTCACAAAAATGCCTTCAGTTCTACAAGTGTAGACTGTGAAAGAAAGAATGTTTTATTTTGTCATTGCTGATTTACATTATAATTCTTCCTGTTTTGAGGAAAACAGAAATGCATTACACAAAAAAAAAAAAAAAACAAAAAAACAAAACCCAATCAGAAACTGAACATTCAAGACAACATATGGTGATCCATACTTTATAGAAGTGAAAGAAATCACACAATGCACTATTTAATTATGAATACATATATACCTGTCATTGATTCCATCAGGCCTTGATAAAAAGTCTTTAGGATCATCTTTTAGTCATTCTATTCAAAATCCTCTCAGGCACCATGTACTTACAAGTCATTTTGAAGAATACCCAGAATAGTTTTCTAACCAGTTACCAGAACCATCACCAGGTGTTTCATAAAATTCTGAAAGAGGAGTTTATTATTTCATGCCAATCAAAATATTAGTAAAAAAAAAAAAATCCCGGTTTCTCTAAGGGTTCAGTGACTAATGATGTCCTTCAGGGGTTTAATATTTTTCAGGTAGATTTAGATTTTTGCAATAGTAGAACAACAGATATGGTTTTATTTGCTTCTTCACAAGCATCAGTGTTTTGAGAGAATACCAAAAAACTTCTGACTTTTTCTGAGTCATCTAAATTCTGTAGTAGGTTATGACATTTCACAGATAGTAACTAATGGTCACTTGTGCTGGAGCTGGAGGGTCAGAAGAGAAATTTGTTTAGCTTGTAAGTTGTTCTTGCATGGTGATCTCCCAAGAATGGGACATTGAGAGTTTTCTATTACACATTTCCCTAAAAAGTTTGTTAGAACAGCTGCTAGCAAGGTTTTAGCTAATGCCAGTGAGCATTTACAGCAAATGATGTTCAGATACAGCTCGGGAGATGCCATTCTCAGCTGATAATACAGACGGAGTTACGTGGCCTGTAGGATGGTCTCTAAGAAGAAAATTTAATGGAATGGACACAAGTTACTCCCCACCTGTTGGCCTTGGGTTCAATTAAGGTTAATTACCACAAGCAGCTACTAGCCCAGGCAGTTGGAAGGAGCTGCAACTGAGAAGGCCCACAGCTGGGATAAACAACTGAACCAGTCAATGGGATATTTGATACCATACTGAGTCATGCCCTCTATATAAAGGGAGTACTGGCCCAAAGTAGGGATTCATCTTTTCAGCTTTCTTCAGTGTGTCTAGAGTAGGGAAAGATGGTGTTTTGGGCATAGGTATAGTTTATCACTTGATTTGCATATTGTTTCATTAGTACTATCAACAGTACTGTTGTTTTTTTCTCTCTTTGTTTTGTTTTTATTAAACTGTCCTTATCTCAACCCACGGGGTCTCACCTTTTTTTTTTTTCTTCTTCTTTCCCCCCTTTCTTCTTCTCTCTCTCCTGATTCCCTTTCCCATACTACAGAGTGTGGGGGAAGAAAGCAGCGGGTGAGCAGCTGCATAGTGGTTAGCTTCCAGTAGAGGTTAAACCATGGTTCCTGTTGACATATTTTACTTTTTTTCAGGTATTGCATTGATAGAAAGTATTATTGAGAGAGATCTCTGAACAACAGTGTAAATGATACTGAATTTTATGGTATGATTTCAAATATTTTATACAATGTAGCAATTTAGAAGCAATCCTATTATAGGGAAAAATTATTTGGCATCTGTTGAAGAAAACAAAAGAAATGCAGTTGAAGATTTCTAAAAGGTATTGTCTTCTTTCAAACTAATGAGTTTTGTTTAAATGTCATCAAAACAATAATCTAATTAAAAAAAGTAGTGCTTACAATAAAATAATGTTCAACTGAAGATTCTATAATAAATTCCTTATATAGTTCTACAGTGATATGAATTTAAGTGAACACTATCTTTTCTATTGTAGTAAAATTGAAGTATAGATAATGTCCATCACTTCTGATACAAACAAGTTCTGCATCCTGCTTATCAAACAAGAGGTGCTGAATGGTACATCTGGAGTGAGTGTATTATTTAGTATAGGAAAGTGTATTATATTATAGGGTTTAGGAAAATATACTATATTATATTACCCTTTTGAGTCAGAAGGTGAACTCTGTATACTTGCAATTCCAGGCTAGAAAAAGTCTTGAGCATGCTCTTCTACTTAAAGAAATTTCTGTTTTCCAAGATACTATCATATTAAACATTAATTAGGGTGAACAATGTAAAGACTGAGACCCTTTATACTGCTTTCAATATTTAATAATTAATTTTGAAAGACTGCAGAAGTATGCCTTTGGGACTAGCAGGAAAAAAAACATTCATGGTAACTGGAAATTGGTAATTCTTCTCTGGTAACACAGTGAAAAATTTCAGCTGCTTGTCATTTTTTCACTGCTTTCTTATCCTTTTTCATGGAAAAATTCTATATTCACTTCCAAATTATATAAATAAAGTTTTAAATTAAATCTATGCATTTCAAAATAGAAGTACTTCCATGTATTCCTGCTGAGAGATGTGTTCTAATTATCTGAGAAGCTTCATAACCCTATTCTACAGCTTTAGAAAATTTTGTAGGGGAATCTGTCTCCTATATTATGTCTTTTTATTTTTCTGATTTATTACACATTTTTACATGCACAGTCCTACAGGAAGACCTGGTAAACAGAAGGAAATTATGAAGTCTCTGAAGTGAGACCCTCTAGAAAAATATCAAAACAACATTCAGAAAAGATGTTTGCTGATGTGTTCAAGGATTTGATTTTAGTTTGTGTAACAGGTGATGAATTTTGGTAACTGTTGAAGAGATTTTTTTTTTATTAATGTGTTTCTTGGCCACAACTAGTCAATAGTAAAATGAAAGGTCAAGCTCCTGTTATAAAATGGATGCTAGAGTTAGTATGGAGTTTCCAACTGAAAGCAAAAATCATATTCCTTCAGAACTTTTAAAATATAATGTATCAATCACTACAACTAAAATGGCATTTGGTTTTTATACAAGACTAAATATCTATCCCTTAACTTTTCATAATTGCGTTTCAAACCATTTTTGTCAGAAGTAACCTTTTATCAAGATTAATTTAATGTTTTAATTTCTAAAATATTTCTAAGAAAACTTGGTAGTAGTATTTGCGGCTTTTTTTCCAATACCTTTGTCCACATCAGCCTACACAAGGCAGGTTACCTAGCCCATGTACCTACATTTAGAGGAGTTCTATTTCTTTCTCTAAGGCCCAAGAGCTAGAATATATTGATATAACCAGAAGGACCTTTTAACAACTTCTAACTCACAATCTAATTCTAAACTAGGATACACTCACTTTTATAAGCATGTTTTGGAGGAAAATGAACTTAGTAGGTTGAATGGTTTGAAGCCTAAGGCATAGCCTTACAGGCAAAACAGGGTAGAAACTACTCAGTTGTGTTGTGACATTGGGAATGCAGGATGTATGGTTTGTTTTTTTTTTCCTTTTGAATGAGAAAGCACACAAATCGCTCTTTTGATTCCCTCCAGCACACACACAAGCTACTGTTGCCAACAAGCAAACAACTTTTATCTCCTCTAACTTCTCCAGAAAGAGAAACATAACTCAACACACCTATTAAAGAAGCTATTTGGGCTATTGATTCTTCCACCCTGTTGATATTTTGCATTAATCTGAATCTACACTCAGAAGAGTATTAGGAGCAAAAACTGTTAGAACAAGTTCAAAAGATGGACACAGAGATGATCTAGGTGCTGGAGCACCTCTACTATGCGGATAGGCTGAGGGAGCTGGGATTGTTCAGCCTGGGGAAGAAAATACTCCAGGGGGACCTTATAACTGCCTTCCAGTACCTGAAGGGAACCTACAGGAAGGCTGGAGAGGGACACTTCGCAAGAATATCCAGCAACAGGATGAGAAGAAATGGTTTTAAACTGAGGGAAAATAGGTTTAGGTTGGATCTTAGGAAAAAGTTCTTCAGTACCAGGGTGATGAGAGTCTGGAATAGATTGTTCAGAGGGGTTGGGGATGCCCCCTCCCTGGAGGTATTCAAGGCCAGGTAGGATAAGACATTGAGCAACTTAGTCTAGTTGAGAGGCTTCCCTGCCCATGGAGGGGAGGTTGGATTAGATGATCTCTAAAGTTCCTTCCAGCCTAAGCCATTCTATAAAAATGAGGAAAAAAGTTATTGTTAGTCCAACTAATATTTTAGCAATCAAATCTACAGCAAACACACTAGGTTAATTATAATGTTATTTGTAGACACATACTAATTTATTTAATTTCAATAGAAAAGTCTCACTAATAATACCGTCAAAGTTAGTATACATAAAATTCTCAGTGTCTAACCCTCTCCACTTGTGTTATGCTCACCCTTGCAATGCTTTTTTGTGTCTCAGGTTCACGAGTGCTAGACTTACTTGAGCAAACTGGAGTAGAGCTTAAATAACGACATGGCCAAGTAGAGACCAGAATTCTTTGTGGAGGAGTATAGTGTTGGTAGTTGGAGGCTCTCTGCAGTCTTGTATTTGCTTTAGATTATTATTTTGTACAATTTCTGACACATTCTGCTTACTTACACTTTCTACATTGGCACCTGGATAAAGTTTGGCTGTCTTTATGTGTAAGCTATTAAAGTTACACAATACCTCACACAATGAACAGAAAGAGCTAATGCTTGCTACTCAGTCACCATGTACATTTGCCCATACATTTGCTCAGACCTTTGTTATCTGTGATATTCACAGAGTTCAACTCCTACAATCGAGGCAACAGTCACCTAAGTGCTAGCAAATTGCTACCACATCTAAAAGAAACTAGAATCAGCTTAGGTCAAAAAAAGTCTTGGCACTGTATACTGTCAGGTCAATAAATAGTCTGTGGCCTTTTACTACTAATGTGAAAATCATGGTTGTTCAAATTAATATATATTTAAATATTTACCTTTAATACGTCAGTCATAACTCTAGCATCTTTTGTACTGAAATCATCTGATGAATTTTCTAAAAATTTATGGTACCGTACATGTCCCAAAAGAAATATATGAACCACAATACTAACAAAACAATAAAAAAAGCAGTTGCAACTAATAAAACTAGTCGTAACTCCTTTAGCTTCTGAGAAGCTACTTAACTCACACTATACACTGTAACATTAGAGAGAGTGATAGAAAAATATTACTGATTTTAAACAAGTAAGGAACAAGCAAATAAACCTTTGAATTCTTGATAAGAAACTGCTGTGAAATATACCATAATAAATATTTCAAATTTTCAAAAATTAAGACTTTTTTCTTAGTGCCAATATGGAGAAGAAAACAGGCAAGACTGTGGTAGAACAACTATATTCTCTTACTGTCAGTATGTCATTATTCTTTGTGAGAAACTGCACATGAAATCAGTTGTTGAAATGTAAATGAAAGGATATGTTAATAATCACCTGTTTGAGATAAGTAAGATTCAAACATTATTCAAATGATATCTCATTTTAATTGGATTCTCCTTGTCAAATATTATATCTATTCCAGTACATTCAGAAAATTGACCATATTCTTTGAAATTAATTTAGCAGTTTAAAAAAAATCAGACTCTATTATAAAAAGTCTATTCTCAGTAGTAGCTTTATTAACTTATTACTTTTATAAAGTGATTTCAATTCTTTAGATAAGAATTTACTTTCCAGCTTCAGAGCATGTAAACATTTCAGGATGATACTAAAAAATTGCAATATTTGCTTTTTTGGTAATCTTACATAAACTTTATTAGGTTTGTAATTTTGCATATCATATAAATTCAGTTATATAAATTGAAAATATTTTAAATTTAGAATAAGCTCAATAACTAAATATGTTCATGCTTCACACACTGAAGAGTTACAATGGATGGATACAGGCTCTTTGGGAAGGTCAGGTTGGGTCAGGGAGTAGAGTGAGTTGCCCTGTATGCAAGAAAACAGTGGGAATGCATGCTGCTCTACCTTGAGACAGGTCAGGAGACAGCTAAGAGTTTATGGATCAAGATTAGTGGGCAAATCAGCATGGGTGCTGTTGTGGTGACTATCATCTTCAGTAAGTCTCATGATTAGGCAGAAGCTTTCTGTTGTTAAATTTAAACAACAGAAAGAAGCCTCACATTCACAGGTCCTGGTCCTAATGGGGAATTTTCACTACCCTGAAATTTACTCGGGAGTTTGCATATCAGTGCACAAGCAATCTATAAATACATTTCATTGAATACATTGCATCTTAAGTGCATTAAAGACAACTTCCTGACAAAGTTTACAGAAACAACAAGGAGAGCTTCTCTGCTGGACCCGTTACTTAAAAATGAGTAAGAATCTGGTGTGGATTGAAATTCAGGGGCAGCCTTGGCTGCAGTGACCATGAGATGGTGGAGTTCATGATCCTCAGAGCAAAAAACAATCCCACTACCCTGGATTTCAGGAGAGCAGACTTGAACATCTTCAGAAGTCTTCTAGAAGAATCTCAGGAAATATGGTCCTGGAGACATGGGGGGTCCAGGAGAAATGATTGACATTCAAGGATGACAGCTTCCCAAATCAAGTAAGGTCCATCCTGACAAAGTAAGCAATGAAGCATAGGTGGTAGGAGTACTGCATCGATGAACAAGGGGATACTGACAAAATGAAAGCATATAAAGAAAGCACACAGGAGACAGAAGCAAGGAGAGATAATATGGGAAGAATACAGTGACACAGCCCAACTGTGCAGCAATAGGGTTAGGAAAGCAAAGACCTACCTAGAATTGAATCTCTCAAGGGATTTGAGGGGAAAAAAAAAAGAAAGGATTCTACAAGTACTTAAACAGCAAATGAAAGACTAGGGAAAAATACGTGCCCCGTGATGAACAGAGAAGGGAACCTAATAACAAAGGACATGGAAAAGGCAAAGGAACTCAATGTTTTGTTTGACTCACTCTTGAGAGGAAAAGTAGAGCAGGACCAGTTCATTTAAAGAAACTGATCAGTTGCATGCACAAGTGCTGAGGTGGTTGATAAATGATGTCATTAGAATGACAACTTAAAAGATCTTTAAAAGATCATGGCAACAGGGAATGGTTCCTGAAGACTAGAAGAAAGCAAATGTCTTCCCTATCTTCATGAAGGGAAAAAAAAAATATCCAGAGAATAACAGGGCAGTCAGACTCAGTTCAGTCCCAAGGATAGTGATGAAACAACTATTTCTGGAAAACATTTCCAAATACATGACAGACAATGGAGTGGTTAGGAATCATCGTCTTGGATTTATGAAGAGGAGAGCATGATTAACAAACTTAATAACCTTCTGAAATATGGTGATATCACTGTTGATCCCCAGCCAGCAACACAGTTACTCTCACACTCCTCCCTTAAAGTCCTGTGAAATGCGGAGGAGAATCAAGAACAGCCCCTGGCCAGTGAACACTTGGGCTTACCAGCTGTCAAGTAACTCTGCAGAGAAGTGACATGGGGATCCTTGTGCACAACAAGTTGACTATGTGTCGGCATTACAGCCTCTAGACAAAGAATGCCAACAGTGTCCAGGGCTGCATTAGGAGGAACATTGCTAGTAGGTTGAGGGAGGTTAACCCATTTTCCCTCTTCTCTGTCCCGCTGAGGTCATATTTGGAGTACTGGATCCAAGTTGGGATTGAAATCTAGCGGTAGCCTTGGCTGCAGTGACCACGAGATGGTGGAGTTCATGATCCTGAGTGAGAAAAAAATATGAAAAACAAGCCTGTATTTCAGGAGAGCGGAGATTGTTTCCTTTTTCTTCACTTGCAGTCTTTAAAGGTCATACAACCCATGCCAGAATTCTTTCTTATTACTTATAGATAAAGTGAAGCATCTGAGTATTACACAGATTGATATTAAAAAAACGTGTAACAATTAAATATGTAGTACTGTATTAGTATATCCAACAGATTAAATGTTACATGGTTAGATAAACACTCCATTTTAATTCACGCAAATGGGTGATGTTTTAATTTATATGAAGTGCGTTCTGAACTGAAGAAAGCCTGTAAAACTCCACAAGAGTCAATAGATTCACACTGATTTGTAGCAAGTGAAAATTTTTCTATGAAAGGACTAGCACTTTATGCATGAATATAGATCTATGTTTTTAGACTCAATTAAAAGGCTAATTCTTTCATGAGTACCTTCATCCTAATGCAACAGCAGGGTTCTTGGTTTTGTTTTGTTTTTTTTTTTTTTTCCAGTCAGGCCAAGTTACCCTGAGAAAACTCTGCTGTCTGACAAAAACAGTTAAACACTAAGCTCACTAGCAGACTGAGTACTAGTCTTTGTCCTTCTGTTCATAAATAGACTGAAAACACTGTTGACTAGTGGAATGCACTTGTTTCATATTTACTTCCCCTGTGTCAAACTAAAGGACAACAAACAAAATGTCTTTGGGAAGGGAAATAATTTTCAAACTTTGAAATAAATAAATACAGAAAAAGATTTTCCGACTTTACAAACATTAAAATTTTTATTTTTATCCCTGTAAAATAGAAGCTATCATGAAAATTATATGTGGCTGAAGTGATAATTGCATCATTTACACACTGTGAAATACTCTGAAGAACTACCATTCTTCTGTCATATGAAAATTAATTACATCATAGAGAAAGGAAATGTTATTTTTTTGGAATATTTGTAAGAAAAATGCACTGACATCAAGAATTGTATGTCATATCAATATCTAATAGTACATAAGGGCTTAAACATGTTTTTTTTTATTTAACATGGTGAGGATGAGTATACAAAAATAAAGATAATTTAAATTTTGTTATCATTTTCCTGTTTGTTTTGTTTTCTGTGGTCTGAACATTGCTTCATGGGCAAAATTTTTAGATTTTGATACCAAAATTTAAAAACAGATACTACAAAATAATACTAAGGTTAAGAATCAGGAGTGTAAGTCTTCAACTTTCTGGTTAAATAAGGCAAATAAGTAGACTTTTCACATACAACAAAATTAGGTGAAAATACATAGCCAGAACTACATATCTGCAAACTAGTTTGCCTGCTGTATGTAGGCGTATTCTTTGACTAAAACATTCTTCTTCTTCTCTTTTTTGTGTATCAAAATCTTTGGCACAGATGTTTCACAGATTTATAGATGAGGTATACAATAGGGTAGGGCTCAGTTCATATAAATATCCAGATTCTTGTAAATAATGCTACTTATAAATAATGATGTTTAGGAGATATTCCAGTAGTAGCACATGTTCCCTGATGTTAGAATATAATGACATAAAAGCATTTGGAATTTGAAAATCAGTGTTCCTTACTATAAAGTGTTTTGTTTTTTTTTTTTTTTTTTTTTCACTTCCTAGAAAGAAACCTGATTTTATAAGAGCATTATGTTTAAGGTTTTCATTTGTAGTAGTTACAGAATCATCTTCTAATAATCTCTCATATAAAAAAATTAAGAAAAACGGTGGTTTATACAAATTTTGAACTAAACTGAGTCTGCAAATTATTAACTGGATGAAGGGAGAGTGAAGTAGGGAGGCATCTTGTTTTATGACAACACTGAAGTAGAGCCTTAAATAGGAAGTTGCCATTATTCTCTCTATTAAGCACATTATACATGAAAGAGATGAAAAGGAGAAATCATGATGTTCCTCACAATTGGGTTATTCACTTTGGAAGATATTTATTTTTATTACTTATTAATACAATTAATACATTTCAGTAACTGTTACTGATGAAAGTTAGAGTAATTTTTTTTTTTCCCATTGTAGAATCTGAGGGTTTTTTTTCCTTTCTACTTTTTTTCTCCTTTAGACTCAGTCAGATGAAATAGTTCAGTGCCTGAGCTGTCTGTAAAATTCTCTTTTATAACTTCTTAAATTCCATTGTGCACTATATAAATTATTGTTCCCCTTAATAGATAAATAAAATTTTGAATAGGTGTTTTTTGTTGTGGGGTTTTTTCACAATTTACACACATGAACTAAATATATACTTTCTTGCTGAGTGGACTATATGATAGGAAAAACACATTTATCTTTGTAAGTAGGGTGAAAATAATTGATTGGTTTAACTTTAGTTTTATATAGGTTTATATTTCAAAAATGGCACATCACTAACCATTGCATTTCTGGTATAAGTTAATGGAAATATGTAGTATATAGTTAATCTGTGTGTGAGAAGGTGACCTATAATCAGAATGCATAGCTTTTATTCATCAGTACAAAATTCACTCCTTAAGTATATTTGCTGAGTGGAGATAAGCATAGCCTTCCATGATCCAAAAAAGACCTGTAAAGACCTCTAGAATAATCTTTGTCAATTAAAATCTTTGTCAAGAAATCTAAATCACCTTGGGAGGTTACAGAAGTTAAACCTTAAGCCTTGCAGCAACAACTGTGCTCTAGGATATTCCACTATATGTAAGAATGTGATAAAGCTTTAGGATCAGCAATGTCTAAAGTCATATATAACCTCCTGGTGACAAAGGTCAGGCAAGGGCTAAGGACCTTAAATGCAGCCTCTGTGGCAATGGTCAGAAGGTGCATGGTTGGAGATCCCAGATGTGGTTTCTCACTGATTTTTTCTACAATGTTGTGATTCTCCCAACAGTCTCATTCACGTTTACACAATTGCACTGCATCAGAGCTGACCTTGAACACCAGTACCCAAAAGTCTGGCAGTGTTTGCAGGATCACAAAGAAAGACCTTGGAAGCCTGGTCAGGGTATTCAGACCCTATTGGTGCATTCAGGCCTCCAACAGACTCTCTATTAGCATTGAAAATTATGTAAAATGTAGGATGTGGGATTTCATTACCCCTTGTCATTCTGTATCCAATATGTTTCTATTGGATAGGCAAAGAATTGCCAGTGCATAGGTGATCATTGCTATTTTGTTGTTGTTTCATTAGCATGATACTCTGATAAACAGTAAAGGCCAGACTTTGCTGCTGATGAATATGTCTCTACTGCTGCTGGCTTTGTCCTGGGAGAGCCAAGAAAACCCTGTGGGACTTAGAGCTATAATGGGGGACTTAAGGACTGTTCATACCATTCTGGAGAGGTAACTGGGAGTTTGAGACAGGATATCATGGGGGATTTGAAAAGACATTTTACAGCTGTAGGCAACAGAGTTCAGCCCAAAGTACTTAAGTGTGACCTTCACAACCAGATTAGTATTTGAGAGTACGCATTTGTTGGATAGATCACATCATTGCTACCCAGACTAAAATAAGATAAAGGAAGAAGAAAAGACAAAAGCATTCTGAATTTTATCACTGGTTTTAATAAGGAAAAAAAAGAAAAAAAAAAAAAAAAAAACTACAAAACTTTGCTTAGTAATTAATCCCATTAATTATTAAGGGCCAGTAGTCTTCCTCAGGTTGGCCAGTTTCATATCAAGCCTTTCTTATAAGATGACAGAAGAAAATTACAAGGAAAGATTGGATATTATCAATGTTAAGCATAACTGATAGAAGAATATAAAGAATAAGGATAGCCTTAGTCTCTCAATAACTTTCATAAAGGAAAATATAAAGATAATGGTAGTTTTCAGATTGGTTTCCTTCCTTCTAATATCTTAGCTCACTGAATTTCTTCATAAATTTTGTTATTTCCTTTGAGACAGATATGCAATAAATAGAAAGAATTCTTCATTAAAGGAGGGTGACAATTTACACTACCTTTGGATATAGATATGTATTTTATATACCAGACAGTGAAGACAGAAGAATAACATGCTATCTACCAGAAGACATACTACTACTGATGAAATAGCAAACTTTGTATTAAAAAAAGATATCACAGAAGTCTGACCCCACAACAGCACACAGCTATGACTATGGTATCTTGTATTTCTAGAAAGAGGGAGTAGGAGGGTGAAGGCATAAGTGCTGTTGTTTACAATCATGGAAGTATCTGTATATAACAGAAAAGCTAAAAGGCCTACTGAGAATTTTGAAAAGTATTAAAATAATGCCTTCTAACTTCTATATGAAGAACAGGGAAATAAAATAGCTTTCTAATATTTTATATTTTTCACATTTATTTACAAGGAACAGAGGTACCCAAGATTGACTGCATGAACTTAAATGGCATTGCATAATATAAATACATTTTTTGATTAAGTAATAACCCTCCTTCAAAATGAACAACAGACTATGGATGAATAAATCCATTTGTTAAGCAAAAGACATTCAAATCCTACTCATTCCTAACCTTGCAAAACACCCTATCTCACTTTCATGCATCTGCTGTGGGATTTTCCCTTACATGGTTATCTACTCTACCAATTCTGTATACTTTAGCTCACTGCTCTTCTCCAATTTTGTCCCAACTTCCTGTCCTTTGGTTCTGTGTACACCTTCATAACAACAAACATGTTTTTCCCCATGTTCAGACTTTGCAGTTGGATGTTCTCATGTTCTTTGTCTCCCAAGACCATCATTGCTACTCTAATATTTACTGATATCATTGAATGCCAGAAAGACAGAAAAAAAGAAATAACTAAATTGGTTTTCTTTTAATATTCACCTTTTTTTTTTTTATTTAAATAACAAGAAAACAATATGCTCATACTCATATATGATGTGCATAACTCATTTTTAAAATATATTGAAACACGATAAAAAACACACATAGATGTATGATTTTCTGAGATTTTGAGGGTTTCTCCAGCTGCCTGTGGGACCATGGCACATTGTATAATGGGTAGTACTTCCATCTTCTGAGATCATAGAATCATAGAATCATAGAATTGTCAGGGTTGGAAGGGACCTTAAGGATCATCTAGTTCCAACCCCCCTGACAATGGCAGGGACACCTCCCACTAGATTAGGTTGCTCAGAGCCCCATCCAGACTAGTCTTAAAAACTTCCAAGGATGGGGCTTCCACCACCTCTCTGGGCAACCTGTTCCAATGTCTCACCACCCTCATGGGGAAGAAATTCTTCCTAATGTCTTACCTGAACTGACCTATCTCTAGTTTTAATCCATTCCCTCTAGTCCTATCACTGCCCGACAGCCTAAAAAAGCCCTCCCCAGCTTTCTTGTAGGCCCCCTTCAGATACTGGAAGGCCACAATAAGGTCTCCCTGGAGCCTTCTTTTTTCTAGACTGAACAACCCCAACTCTCTCAGTCTGTCTCCATAGGAGAGGTGCTCCGGCATGTTCCAGCATGTCCATATCCTTCCTGTAGTAGGGGCTCCAGAACTGGATGCAGTACTCCAGGTGAGGTCTCACAAGGTCAATGGCTTTGTTAAAAGCTGCAGAATCTCTGGACGAGTGTCTGTGGAGGGAGGCGATGGGAGTATGCCATGTCCTCGTGTGAGCCTCCACCTGCAAAAGGCAGGATAAGAAACAAAGGGAAAATAAGAAACAACCTGGCTCACCATGGGCTGTCCCTGCCCAGAGCTCTGCCAGACACATGATTGCTTATCTTTGTGTCAGTGTCCTTGCAGAAGGCAACAAATCTCTCTGGCTGTGTGTCTGAGGATGGGAGTGCACCATGGTCCGATCCTCTCCTTCTGTGAGCCTCTGGCTCTGGAAGACAAAGGATGAGCAGCCACCATCTGTCACGCCACAGGCAAACTCTGCCTCACTGCCCAGGCACAGCAGCCCTGTCCTCACCCTCTCCCCCTGTCCTCTCACCTCACCCCTCACTCACCCTCCTGCTTACCTCCAGCCTGGACCACCTCACTGCACAGCCTTTTTGTACCTGACCTGGGTGGCTCATGTCACCAGTGCCACCACATCACCAGGGGTTCCAGAGCTGATGGAAGGCTCAGCCCTTAGCTGTCTGAGGAAGAAGGGTTGTTGCTCTTCTGCCTTGTTAAGCGCAGTGGGACAGATTCCATGGCCCAGGACCATGGGGAAAATGACTGACACAGAGAGCCTACTGTCATTCCTGCATCTGGGAGGGTAGCCTCTTTCCTGGGGCTGTGGTCACCTTGCAGGCCCTCACTGTCCTGTTCCATCCCACCTCTTCTTCTCCTTCTCCTTGCTGTCAGGTTTGGGGAGGACTGAAATGGAGCTCAGCATGAAGTTGCAGACAAATTAATGTGGTGTCTAAACACCAAAGAGCAAATCTGGTGTTTAACACGTTGACCTAGTGGGGCTCCCACTATAATTTACAGATACACATGAAAATGGCAGAGAGGACACAGGACCTAGGAAAGATAATTGCCTTTCTAGATCAGTCAGGATGGGTACATTAGGGCATCTCACATTGCACTAAATGATGCTTTTAGTCCTGGTTGTAACTCCTACAAGCCCACTGTGTCCATCTATGGACAGGTAGCTTACACCTGGCTGCACAGAGCATGGCTCCAGGCATCTGGAAGCTGTCTCTGTAGTGTCACCTGAGGTGCTGCAAGAAACCTCACCTGACCTGTAGCTGCTGCACCAGGACAGGGCTGATAGAAACATGGCACTGCTCTGCCTCGGGGTCTCAGGCACTATGGACACCTCCCAAATGGCACGGGCTATTTCTGTGTTTAGGAACTGAAGACTCTTGTCTTATTGGAGACTTGCCAATGTGACACCCATCTATAAGAAGGGCAGGAAGGATGATCCAGGGAACTACAGGCCTGTCAGCCTGACCTCAGTCCTGGGAAAGATTATGGAACAGTTCATCTTGAGGGTGATCACACAGCAAGTGCAGGACAATGGGGGGATCAGGCCCAGCCAACATGGGTTCATGAGGAGCAAGTCCTGTTTACCCAACCTGATCTACTTCTATGATCAGGTGACCCGCCTAGTGGATGAGGGCAAGGCAGTGGATGTTGTCTACCTGGACTTCAGGAAGGCATTTGACACTGTTTCCCACAGCATTCTGCTGGAGAAGCTGGCAGGTCATGTCATAGACAGGAGGACTCTTCGCTGGGTTAGAAACTGGCTGGATGGCTGAGCCCAGAGGGTGGTGGTGAACAGAGTAAAATCCAGTTGGCGACCAGTCACAAGCGGTGTCCCTCAGGGCTCAGTTTTGGGACCCATCTTGTTTAATATATTCATCAATGACTTAGACGAGGGGATTGAATGTACCCTCAGTAAATTTGCAGACGACACAAAATTAAGTGCAAGTGTTGATCTGCTTGAGGGTAGGAAGGCTCTGCAGCAGGATCTGGACAGCCTGGAGAGATGGGCTGAGCTCAGTTGTATGGAGTTTAACAAAGCCAAGTGCTGTGTCATGCACTTCGGTCACAACAACCCCCAGCAACGCTACAGGCTTGGGGAGGAGTGGCTGGAGAGCTTCCTGGCAGAAAAGGACCTGGGGGTGTTGTTCAATAGCCATCTGAATATGAGCCAGCAGTGTTCCCAGGCAGCCAAGAAGGCCAATGGTATACTGTCCTGTATCAGAAATGGTGTGATGAGCAGGAGTAGGGAGGTGATTGTACCCCTATACTTGGCACTTGTGAGACCACACCTTGAGTACTGTGTCCAGTTTTGGTCACCACAGTACAGGAAGGACATCGAGGTGCTGGAGTGAGTGCAGAGAAGGGCAACAAAGCTGGTGAAAGGGCTGGAAAGCATGCCCTATGAAAAGCATCTGAGGGAACAGGGTTTGTTTAGTCTAGAGAAGAGGAGGCTGAGAGGAGACCTTATTGCCCTCTACAACTACCTAAAAGAAGGTTGTAGAGAGGCTGGTGTTGGTCTCTTCTCTCAGATTAGTAATGATAGGACGAGGGGGAATGGACTCAAGTTGCATCAGGGGAGGTTTAGATTAGATATTAGGAGGAAATTCTTCACTGAGAGAGTGGTTAGGCACTGGAACAGGCTGCCCAGGGAAGTGGTGGAGTCACCATCCCTGGAGGTGTTTAAAGAATGATTAGATGTGGAGCTTGAGGATATGGTGTAGTGGTTAGAGAAATGCTAGGACAAAGGTTGGACTTGATGACCCTGGAGGTCCTTTCCAACCATAATGATTCTATGATTCTATGATTCTATGATCATCAAGTTACAAATATACATATGCACAATCACATATACATGCATTTACATATGCATACACATACACATATACCTACACATTTAAAATTTTGTATACAAAGTATACAAATATTATATCTATAATGGCAGTGTTGAAAATACATGGTTTTTTTTGTGATAAATGAAGGTATACATCAGTGCACTATGGTTAGTGTATGGTATAAATCTTTGAACAGTTATTTTATAAGATTTATTCAATACCTTATTTTCAGTCTCTTTAAAAGATTATCTCTTACATTGCCTACTGTAAGAACATTTCCAGGCAACTCAAGAACAGATTTAAAGGTGTCAGATTTAAATATTTTTAAGTAAACTGTTTAATTAGCCCTTAATTTTGTATGTATACGATAAGCAACTTCACATAAGTAATCATATGTTTTATGGGTATATTTTCCATATTTGATAAACAAAGCACTCCAACTTTTAAAGATCAAAAGACATCTACACATCCCCTCAAGCACTAAGCCCTGGAGGCAAAAATATGCATTTTGCTTTTCTCCCAATTCCTCTCTAGGTACTTCTGTAGTTTATCTTTAGTTACCTAAGGATTTAACTAAATGTGCTTACAGTAGTAGAAAAAAATGGAGCAGATTGTCTTATTAGAAACTGGGATGCACATATTATGACTTGATAGGGTCTACAGTAATAGTGTTAGCCATAATTCACGTTTCAAGTACAACTTTTCATTTTATAATGAAGTTATTAATTCTATTAAAATATTACATGTCCATGGACAAATAAGGGGAGTGGAGGAGAGGGGTACATGGTGATAATGTACATAGCATATATGAACTGTTAGTGTAAGGTTAATAATTCCCATAACTTTTACTTCTTCAGACTCATCTCTATTTCACGCAGTAAAAAAAAGAAATGATTGACTTTCACCTATCTGTCACGGTTTAGGATCAGGGCAGCCCCTTAGACCTATAACAGATGCTCTCTGTTAACCCCACTCCCTCCCCAAAGGGGAAGAGAAAGGCAGTAAGGAAGAGAGACTTATCGATTAGAAAAGGAAACTACAACAGCTTTAATGAAAATGAAAATAAAAATAGTAATAAAAATGGAATATATACAAATATATACAAAACCAGTATTGCACCCAACCCCCCCGATGGTAATTATGTCACTGTCACCCCTGGTGCTGTGAAGCAGGCACTGAGAGAGAGTCCCAGACTGGGCCCAGCAGCAGACAGGAACTGCATTGAGGAGCTGGATTCTAGTACCAGATTCAGGAAGACACAGATCAGGATCGAAGGCAGAACAGAGTCCTCCTTGGATGCTGCAAGGAAGAAACCAGAAGAGGACCTGAGCCAAGCCAAGCAAAACTGGTAAAGTGGGCCAAGAAGGTGAGACCCTCCAGATCCCTCAGCTTTATACTGAATATGACATATATGGGGTGGAATCCCTCACTGGTCAGTTCAGGGTCACCTGTCCTGTCCAATCCTCCCTGCAGGTGCGGCCTTTTACTTTCTCCACTCCCCATTGTGGTTCACAAGATCCAGCAGTGACCTTGATCTGCACACCAATCCTTGGTAGTAACTCTATAAACATCAGGTGTTATCACTGGTGGAAGCAGACACTGCCTGTGGAAACATGCTGCTAAATTCAGACAGTGCAGTTAGCATAGAAGAACTGAGCTGAAAAATAAAATAACGGAACAGAATTATTTCTTTTCTCACTCAAACCAGGACACTATCTTAGTTAGTGGAAGCCTTGGAGAAAATAGGCAAGAAAGTCTGAGAACTACATGGGCTGAGGCAGTAGATGGTAACACCTTATGTTGTATGTAGATAATATGCTGCTATTGATATAAAAGTAAATTTTTAACCTAGTCAGAATAGTATATTCAATATGAATCCTGATTGCCCTGAAGATCAATATAGACAAATCTATATCCAAGGTGACAGCTATGTGAAATAAAAAAAATTGAGTTGTTTACACTTTTAGATTTTAAATGAAATATATGATAAAACAAATGTAAATACATGTGGGCTTTTTCTTTTGCTTAATTTGTCAAAGTTGTGCTGATCACCTTCATCCCCATCCCCTGCTTTTGAGAAAAAGTATAAAAAGAAACAGTTCTGAAAATGAAATCACAGAAAATCAAGTTTCTTACAGTTTCTAGTCCAGGAAAGAATGATACAGTTTGCAAAGTCACCTTTGCATAATTTTTATATTTGTTATGGTTGCCTTGTCTTTCTGCTTCTCAAAAATTGTTGAAGATTATTAAAGATTATATCTGAGAAAAAGAAAGTTGTCTCAGTTCACTGTTAGATAAGGTTAGAGATGGGTTGTTCCTTTTTAAGCAATCTCACTGGGCATTTGTGCCTCAGGGCATAGCATGTCACCTTCATACCTATATATATCACTCCATGCTTATAACACACATTCTGAATTCCAAATGGATCATCAATCTCTTTAAAGGTAGTGAAGACACATTTAGCAGCAAGTGAAAAATTTTATTTATTCTAAGAGATGAAAAACATAGAATTGACTCATGCACAGAGAAGTGCAGTTTTTATGTAAATGTGGATCATATTTGATCCTTTATGCAAGATTTAAATTTGCTTCTGTACTAGAGGTGAGGAAGAATATGCCTTTGAGTTTGCATAGATCTACCCAAATGTCAACTGGGAAAATGCTGTATCTGGTAAAAATTTAGCTAGTGGTTTGCTTGCAAATCTATCTAAGAAATGTTTTCAACTAATGATACTGTTTTGCTGAGCAAGTTAGAACAGTAACTAAGTTCTAAAATTATGTTTTTCTTCTTCAAAAAGGTTTCTACACTCATCAGCCCAAGAGAGAGGCCCTTATTTGTGGTACTGACTGGTATATATTCTTTAGGGTGAACCTTCTTTAAGATAAAAGATATCCCTGCTGGTGCAAAGCACTTGTCTCTGAATCTCTACTGGGTAACATGTAGTGTCACCGTGAATTGTGCCACAGTATGCCTGAAACATTCGTATGTGTTGGAACTGGCCAGTGTGTGAAAGTGTGTTGCATGCCATGAGTGTATTGATATGGAGGATTATGGAAGCGAAATGAGCCAAACTCAACATATTAAGCCTACTGTCTTTAATGATGGGTCTTTGGTTGATCTTTTCATTGAATCCTGGCCTTGCCCTGAATCTTAACAATTAAAACAATCAAAAATTGTACCAGGGAAAAATGTAGTGATTAAGCAGTATCACCAACTAGGGGTCTAATAGAAGGAATTCTAGGAAACTCAAATTGTTTTAATTTAGTGTCCATATGCTTGAGGGTAGGGAAGCTCTACAAAGGGATCTAGATAGGCTGAATCACTGGGCCAAGGCCAGTTTCATGAGTTTCAAGAAGGTCAAATGCTGGGTCTTGCACTTGGGCCACAGCAACCCCCAGCGGTGCTACAAGCTTGGGGAGGAGTGGCTGGAGAGCTGCCAGGCAGAGAAGGACCTGGGAATGTTGAGTAACAGCTGCCTGAACATGAGCCAGCAGTGTTCCCAGGTGGCCAAGAAGGCAAATGGCATCCTGGCCTGTATCAGGAATAGGGTGGTCAGCAGGAGCAGGGAGGGGATCATTCCTCTGTACTGAGCTTTGGTGAGGACGCAACATGCATACTGTGTCCAGTTTTGGGCCCCTCTCTATAAGGATGTTGAGGTGCTGGAGAGAGTACAGAGGCTGGCTACAAAGCTAGTAGAGGGTTTGGAGCATGTGTCTTATGAGGAAAGGCTGAGACATCTGGGGCTGTTTAGCCTGGAGAAAAGAAGGCTGAGGGGAGACCTTATTGCCCTCTACAACTACCTGAAGGGAAGTTTTAGCAAGGTGGGAGTTGGTCTGTTCTCCCTGGTAACAAGCAATAGAAGAAGAGGAAATGGCCTAAAGTTGTACCACCAGAGGTTCAGGCTGGACATTAGGAAGCATTTCTTTCCAGAAATGGTTGTCAGGCATTGGAATGGCCTGCCCAGGGAGGTGGTTGGAGTTGCCATTCCTGGAGGTGTTTAAAAGACAGTTAGATGTTGTACTTAGGGACACAGTTTAGTGGTTTTGGATATGGCTAGGAATAAGGTTGGACTTGATGATCTTGAAGGTCTCTTCCAGCCAAAACTATTCTATGATTCTATCTAACTTAACCTTGAACACTTCCAGGGAGGGGTTATCGACAACTTCTCAGGGCAACCTGTTCCATGGTCACATCACCCTCACAGTGAAAAATTTCTTCCTAATACCTAATCTAAATCTACCCTCTTTCTACCCTGAAAGCATTAGCCCTCATACTGTCACTACACTCCCTGATAAAGTCATTGAATCACAGAATCACACAGAATGAGAGAATGGTAGGTGTTAGAAGGGACCTCTGATGATCATCTAGTCCAACCCTCTGCTAAAGCAGTTTCACCTAGATCAGGTTGCACAGGAACACATCCAGGTGAGTTTTGAGTATCTCCATAGAAGGAGACTCCACAATCTTCCTGGGCAGCCTGTTCCAGTGCTTCACTATCCTTACAGTAAAGAAGTTTTTCCTGATGTTCTAATGGACTCTCCTGTTTTCCTGTTAATGCCCATTGCCCATTGCCCCTTGCCCTGTTGCTAGGCACCACTGAAAATACCCTGGACCCACCCTCTTGACCCCTGACCATCAGATATTCATAAGCATTGGTAAGATCCCCTCTCAGTTTTCCCTTCTCCAGGCTAAACAGACACAGGTCACTCAGCTTTTCCTTGAAAGAGGAATGTTCCAGTCCCCTTATAATTTTTGTAGCCCTCTGCTGAACTCTCTCCAGTACTTTCTTGTCCCTCTTGAGCTGGGGAGCCCAGAACTAGACAGAATGCTACAGATGTGGCCTCAGTAAGGCAGAGTGGAGGGCGAGGACAACATCCCTTAACCTGCTGGCCACACTCTTCTTCATGCACCCCAGGACACTAATGGTCTTCTTGTTCACAAGGGCACATTCGTGACTCATGGTTAAATTGTTGCCCACCAGGACATGTCCACCAGGATATCACATGGGACAGTGTCAAATCCTTTTCACAAGTCCATGTAGATGATGTCAGCTGCTCTTCCCTTATTCATTAATGCTGCAACCCTGTCATAGAAGACCATCAACTTTGTCAGGAACAATTTGCTCTTTGTAAAGCCATGTTGGTTCTCACCAATCACCTCTTTATTTTCCTTGGCCCTTAGCAGAGTTTCCAGGAGGAACCACTCCATGATTTTGCTGGACACAGAGGTGAGGATGGCTGGCCTGTGGTTGCCTGGATCTTGCTTTATTCCCTTTTTAAAAATGGGGGTTATGTTTCCTCTTTTTCAGTCAATGGAAACTTCAACAGACTACTACAACCTCTCAAATATGATTGATAGTGTCTTAGTAACTTCATCCACCAGTTCCCTCGGGACCCATGGATGCACCCCATGCACTTGTGCACCTTCAGGTTCCTTAGATGTTCTCAAACCTGATCTTCTTCTACAGTGAGTGGTTCATTCTTCCAGTCCCTCTTCTGTAGTTGTGCTATTATTATTAAAAAAGCAAAGAAATATAACTTACCCTGTAAGACCCAGTAAGCCACTAAAATCAGGTTTTAAAGGTATTTATGATACTAATGAAATCCTTATAGATAAAACACACTTGAAAAAGCCTTTATGTGCTCAGGATACTTTAAAAATTCTAACTGTAGTTTGAGGCCTGTTCACACTTACATACACCTTTAAAGACAGAAGTGGTACTACAGCAGTGTGCACAATGTATTTAAAGATATTTTGCTGGATTCATCTGAGCGTCTGATATTGACTGCAAACACACTTAAAGAAAACTCATTGAAAGCTTCTTTCATTTTTAAGATCATATTTTGAATAATGAAAGGCTTCTTCCCATATAATTGAAGTATGGGGAAACAAAACTGTGGAATTGAATTTGAATAGAATTGAGTAAAGTAAGTAAAGCTTTACTCACGATAGTAAAAAAAATAGTATATTTTATACTACATTAAAAAAATTGAATAAAATAATGTAAGAAATATATTTTCACTTCTGCAAAAAAATACTCGAGCACCCTATCATTTATAATTGCAAAAGACTTGAGATACAAGAGCACTGTTTAGAAGAATATAAAGAAAAGGTAAAATAGAAGTATTCATCTATACTGAATGTTTCCCTCAATAGCAGGAATGCTGATTGCTTAGTAATAACTCTTAAAATAAGAATTAATTTAAGTACTGAAAACACAACATGACAAGTAAATGAATTTAACACAAACCTGGCTCAAGTCTGTAGGATTTGAATTTCAAGCTTATTTATACACACACACACACAAAACACTAAAGGAAAACATTAAACTAAAAATTAAAGAATTTCAATCATGCTTCAGAAAATACCAAAAAGTCAATTAAAAGATGCCCTTCTATTCTTTCTTTTTCCTCAATTTTGGTAGCTTTTGCTATTCTTTTTTATACTGAAGATATCATGAATATAAATATAAATAATATAAATATAAATATATAACTACTCTTTCTGCAGTTTTAACTCTTTTTTTCCAGTATAATAGTATAGAACTCAATGTAGAAAAAATGAATGGCTGCCTGTTTGGATAAGTCCCTTCAGAGTTTAAATATTTTTCTCTCATTTAAATGTGGGTTTTTTTTTGTTTTTTTTTTAAGATTTCTCCAGTTTATGTCAAATTTTAAAGTCAAATAAGGAGGTGCCAATCTCCTGATATTTAGGACACAGTGAGAATGAAGATGTTTTCACACTTCCTCTTTTCTAAGGGTTTTATTGGAACTATTCCACTTCAAAAATAAAATTTAATCCCGCCCATTAGTTCAGTGGGGTCTGACAGATGTCAGGTGCATATTCTAAGTGATTCTGGCACAATGGAAACTGGATAATATTTCTTACATGAATGACATAAATTCTAGACTATGAGCTAGTTACATTTTGTTGTTGTTGAAAATTTCATGTAATATTTCCAGGTACAGTTTGACATCTGATTTTGTTTTCTTCATAAAGATTATTGCTTTATTATTTTAATTTCTTACCTGCAGAGCACATTCTTTGTATCATTGCCTGTTTTATCCTTGAATGCTTCTAAATCAGATCCTGGAAGTAACTTTAAATATTACCGAGTAACAGTAGTGTGTTAAAAATTTTTATTTCTTTGTCTTTCCTTCTTCTTTTTCATTTCCTAATCTTGTTCACAGCATAGAAAATTTAATTCAGGCAAGTGAACATAATGACAGCACATACTCTAAGGCAGCAAATACATTAAAAGGACAGGTCTGTGAGTCTTTAGAAATTTGTTAGTTTATAAATGCAAGTCTGCCAAATATCCTTCCTGTTTTACTATGTTTTGAATTTTTGCAGATGTAGAATGGTGCTGTGTATGTTAATCTGAGAACATTAATCACTAGTCCCATAAAATATATATACTCTGACTTCTTTTATAAGTTCCACTCAGCGTTGTATGTCTTTTCTGTCTCTGTTAGAAAAACTGGAAGTAGATGAATGCTGACATAGCTGTGATAAATCAGTTAGCTCTATTGCTAAGAGAAATTGACAGTGGTATAAATAGCCTTTTCAAATTCTACATATTCTCCAAACTCTAGCCAATAAATATACCCTCAGTAAAAAAATATCTGTACCTACTTTTTGATTGCTTAATAAAAAATTGTATTTTTCATCTGCTTCAACCAGTGACTTTAAAGCAAAAAACTGTGGATTGTTTTACAATTTATTTATTTATTTATTTGTTTCTTTAGTTAGTTAGTTAGAGTCCTGCAATTTGAAAATAAATTGTGTAGAACTGTCTGTGCTGTGCTGCAGGCACTTTAAGGAAATATTGAAAAGTTTGCCTGTAAGCTGAAACTGCAACATTAGAGGGTTGTATGGAAAGAGATACAGAGAAATTGTTTTTGTTTTTGTTTTTTTTTTTCTGTTGGACAAAGGCTTCTTTTTTTTTTTTCTGAAATAGAATAATTGCTTCAAACTATAAATAGAGGGAAGGGAAGGGAAGGGAAGGGAAGGGAAGGGAAGGGAAGGGAAGGGAAAATGATAGAAATTTAGTAACATGGATAAACATCAGGTTTAGGAAAGTTTCCAACTGGTACAGTATTTTGCAATTTTTTTTATATAACAATAAATCTCACTGTGTATCATCCCAATATTATTCTCAGTGTAATCAGACCTTACATCTATCTAAAACATAATGATAGTTCTTAACTTGAACTCCAAGGCACTCACTGGGATACAAGTAGGTCATCTCAGGAGCTTCTTTGGCAGCCAAAATTGACTGTGCAATGCCTGCAGTTAATAACTGTATAAAGGTCACTCATTTCTTTATTCAAGGTCTCATAAAGTTATCAAAACCAAAGTGCAGACCAGAAATATTTTGATCTTATCTGTTCTTACCTAATCAATGAACATCATTATAATCCTTTCTGTTAAATGTGTGTCCTGTATCTTCATGCTCATGTCCAAACTAGTAAGTGATCAAAATTATGTTCTGCTGTACTCCAATGATGTCAAGAACACATAGGGAAGTGTCAGGAAAACAACTGACAATGTATTCTAGCTCCTTTTTTTTTTTTTCATTCCCCAATTATTATATTTTTATATATTAATTTTTATTTGCCTTGCTTGCCATTACATTTCAGATTCTGTTTGGTTTTAATGAGAATTGTCTGTAGGTTAACATTTTATATTTTTGGATCTCTTTGCAGATAAAACAAAAGAAAAATACATTTCCTGAATAAGATAACCTATTTTAAAACTAAACATCAAGATTCAATAAATAATCTAAGTACTCAAAACAGAGAAAAAAGCAATTGCTTCTCTCCAGTGCCCTATACTTTCATTAAATTATGTATTATTTATGTATAGGAGATGAGGTCTTTTCCCTTGAGGGTTAATTAGTACAAATCGCTGGTTTTGTAAACTATGATTTTTTATTATTATTTTAGATCAAGCAATGCCTCATTTGATATTGCAATTTTTTACTGAGTAGAAGATTTTCATAAGAAAAATGTACAGAAGAAAGATAAATCATACATAATTTCAAGGGCTTTGAGGATTTCTTTCACAAACTATGTTACATTTTGTGCAGAAAACCATTTATCCAGGTTAAGGAATGGTTTGGAAATACAGTAAAGTTCATTCTTAGATGCCTGAACTGACTGATCTCAGTCTTATAGGCAGACAGTAGTCAAAGACTTAATTTTATAATTAACTGAAGTATTATTTATATTTATTTCAATTTTCAATTTATTTCAAGAACCCAGTGAAGAACAGGAAGACCCCAGATGCTGATATGACTATTGGTCTAAACTTCCCATGAGAGGTAGGGAATTTAAATTGTCCAGGGATTTAAATGCCCAGGGATTTCCTTGTTCAGGGTCCCTTTTGGAGGTGCTCAGCTCAAGTTATAGCACTACTAATAAAGTATTTTGTAGAGGAATCCATCTTTCGACTTACTGATTCGGCAGAAACATAGAATTGAACCCTGTTGTGGAGGCTGGCATGCATAATTTCCATAACACATGTAAAGTAGTAAAATAAACCAGAATATTATTTATTAAAAATACAGTAATATGTTTTTGGTCTAATTCATCATACTTCTACTTAAACTTTTGCAGTAGCTGCTATGTGTAAGTACATGTTAGTCTTAATGCATTATTGGTATGAGTTATTTTTCTGTCTGAAATAGGAAGAAGTGGACACCTTGCTTTTTGAGATATGTGGACATGATAGATGTGATATATAGTTGTGTATACAGTAAATTCAGTTCAGCATCTGGATGAGAATTATGCCTCATATACCGTATACCTTTTCTCCAAGAACATATTTCTCTCAGTTTACTGCCCTCCTTTCAAAGTCAGAATTCAATCTGGTCACAAAAACAATAAATGTTTATTACTAAGACACTCCTTCCAGGCACTGGCTTTCCTCCACTGCCACTACCTTTTTTTTTTTTTTTTTTTTTTGTAGTAGTAGTAGTAGTAGGATGTCTCCTTCCAGGCTTATGAAAAATAGAAATGCTACTTCAATTTTTAAAGTGATTTCTTCTCTTATACTTACAGGTTTTGGCATTGTCACATGCCTTTGATCTCATTTAAACCTCTGTAAACTCAATAACATGAAATTTCTTTCAAAACCAAAGAAGATAAAGGTAGTGATGAATATTCTTTGGTTCATTTGTTGACTTTTTCCTGTTAATGGACTTTTTCCTATTAACAGAAAGTTTCATTGATGTGGTAAAATTATTTTGAATCCTTTAAACACAAAAGGATTCAGAAATGAATTCTGGGAAATATATTGATGGAAACAAGTCTATTTCTGGCATAGACTTTCACCAGCTGTAATTTCAGAAATGGTTCAGGGAATTTTCTGTATCTACTCACATAGGCAGTTAATACATGTGCAGTTCCACTGATTTCAGTGAGCCTCCTTAGGCAAACAATTCTTTCAGTACAAGGAATTACGTCAATACTATTAAATAAAAGAGAGACAGTATTTGTTCTTTAGCTTTGAGGCCAAGAGAATGGTTTGATTCTAGTCACAAGACAGCATCAGTTCTGTGGCTCCTCTGGACTCATATGATGTCCCTGTATATACATACACCTACATGTACACCTACACATATTTTCCAGTTTAAATATCTGAAATATTTTAAAATCAAACCTGTATTAGAGAATGTTTTAACAAGCTGTATGGACCATCACTGGTACAGCGATGGAGTTGTTGACCCGGTTTTATTTAGAAATATTGCTATTTCATTTATTTCTAATTAATCCAATTTTGTGTGTGTGTGTGTGTGTGTGTGTATTGTGTTCTTCTATTCCCTACAGGACAGTTTAATATCAGGTGTATAATTCAACTGACTATTGCAAAGGAGAATCTTTTTATTATTCTGTCATTTACTCTTGATGTTATTTTGAAAGCATGGCTTATTCTTGCAATTTTTGTGTTCTTGTAAAATACATCAATAACCACCTCAAAAATATGTGACATAAAATAGACTATAGTATAGTCTTTAATAAATTGTTATAGTCTTTAATAGTATTTAAAAGCACTTTTGAATGGTTTTTTTGGACTAAAGAAACCAGTGTGTTTTGAAAGAAAAGACCATAATTTTGTTATGAATATCTACTTGTATTTCACTAGTGCTTGGAAGGAAATGTTAAAAAAATAATTCCATTAAGAGCTACTTTGCTGAATAGCAGTCAAAACTTGTAAGACTGCTGCAGATAAAAAAGGCAAAGAAGCACAGAGGCACTCTGAGGGAAACTACTTTTTTATCCTCAGAATATTTCTACTGAGATCAGTTCTGGATACATGACCTAAGTTTTACACTTAAGTATAGCAGAAAGGACCAACTGTCTACAAGAACAAACATGTATTGACTACACAAAAGTTTATTTAATTAGAATTCAACAGCAGTTTTCCTCTTGAAGACCGCTTAGATAGGCCTTGCCTTGAGACTGAAAACTTGATAGCATCTAGTTCATGTGGAGATGTGTGTTATCACAGCACTGCATATAGAAGTAGATAGGCACATTTATAAATCAAAATCAAATATTTTCTACATATTTACCCAGATGCCCACATAAATTATAATTTTCAGGATATGATTAGAATTGAAGAAATTCCAGGAGATACTGTGGTGATGCATTATAGATACATTTCTTTTTAGTTAATGAGTTATACAAACAGAATGATATAGAAACTCAATTTTTCCACAACAGACCAGTGCACAAACTGAATCTATTCTAAACCTTTTATTTCCCTCAAGAAATGGTTCCATCAAAAATAGTCAGTTAGCATGAGCAGTAACAACTACTAATATCTAGCAAAGTTATAAGCAACTGAAATGTTGGTAATCTCAGTAATAGGTAATGATGCCAGCCTGACCCAAAATACCTTTCCTGTATAGTTATAAGATAATGATGGTTCAGCTAGTAATATCATGGAAGTACAATTCCTGTATTTAGTTATATTGACATTTTCTACCAATCTAACATGTTTAGAAATATTTTTCCACTATAAAAGGCAATGTGTATTTCTTTTGATAAATTTTAGATTTAGTAAATTCTCTGAAACCAGGTGGGAAGGAGATAGTGGTAAAGAAGAAAGTAAGAAGAAAAACTTGGCATCAGACTGTTATGCATAGTCATCCAAGTTAATATTTAAACACTTCCAGTAAAGCCTTTTGTTGCATTTGCATGAAACTGGTCTCATCTGTTACTGTAATATTATTCTCCCTTTAAATAATGAAGCTGTTATGTTTTTATAAAATTAATTTATTTATTACTTTTTCTTTCTTTCTCCAAATTTATTATCAGTATGTGTCCTTAAATAAAATGATGTCTTTCAAAATAGTACTCCCTAATCTTTGTTTTTATTCATAAAAAGAAAATGTCATGTATCATGGAATCAGTGTTTTATCTCTATGTTTGTATTAGGGAAATAAAATCCAAAATCCTCAATCCTCATTATTTTTCGTATTGCCCTTTGTTGAGTTTCTTTGAGCATTACTTATCTTTCTCAGAAAGACTATAATCGAAAAAAAGATCAAAATTCTTTCACCTTTTAGAAATGGAAATTGATTGAAAATCCTGTTTTCAATAGTACTAATTCCAATTTATATTTTTATTCTCATTCCATATCATATTGACATATCATATTATGGTTTTTTTTGGTGTTTTTTTTTTTTTATTATTATTATTTTTATTTTTAACTTCTGCAGGAAAAGAGCTGTGTAACCTGGTGAACAAAAGTTTTCAGGATAATTAAGGTTTACAAGCTCTGTCAGTGACTTGTTACACTTGATTATAAAAGCATAAAGAAAAATAAACCGATTATGTCCTTCTGAGAAATAATTCTGAATATTCTCCTTGGTATAAATTTGGTGTAGTTCCATCAGATTCTTAGAGAGATGATGATTTTCTGTATTAAAAAGTTGTATAACATCTGATGTCAGTGTAGTCATTTGTTATGTGGATAAGATCATAATTTAGTTTATTGATTTAATGACATTATTTATGCACTAACATCTTTAAAAGCCTACAAAGTCTAAATCTGTAGGCTGATTTTCAGAGTTACAACTTTAAAAGGTGTTGATCATCCACCTATTTTTTAATTATTAGTATCTTAGAAAGAGACTTGGTGAGTCATTCTGATCAGAAAGATTCATCTTCTGAGCATTTAAGGTTTATATTGCAGATGCTGAAGAAAAGTACCGAGTAATCTCTGTACAGAGGGAATGGTGTAAACTATATTTTATGGATTCTCCTCTTTTCTGCTGTTCAATTCAACGTGTTATTCTTATAGTGTTTAAAATTCTCATAAAGACCAGTATGCCTTGTTCTAGGAACTGTGAAAACACAGATGGACAAAAAATAGTCTTTTGCTCAAAGATCTTGTTCTATGAATGTGAGAAATTGACAATGACGGGCAATGCCTTGTCCAAGCAACAGCTCATTTATTTATTTGTTTGTTGGTTTGTTTAGACTTTGTGTGAGGTTGTTTGGGGTTTTGTTCTGGTTTTGGTTTTTTTGTTTGTTTATTTCTGAGGGGGTTTTGTCTTTGATTCTAAAATAATGGTTCTTTGTCTCTGGGGTTAAAGCAAAAGGTTTTTTTGATAGCTTGTTTTTTTCAAAAAACCCATAACCAACCAAACCAAAAACAACAGAACCTGACCCCACCCCAAAAAAACAATACAACACAAACCACAACAAAAGTATTCTCAAGAAAAGGAAAAGATTAATACAATTTGGCCACATTTATAATTAGAAGGTGTGATCTTAATTAGTTGTGAGCAACTTTACCCTGGTTAAAAATGTAAAAATGTCACTCACCTGTAAAAAAGTCTGCTTTACTGAACAGATGAGTGACTACATTATCTCATCTACACTATGACTGTGCAGACTGGAATTTATGTTATTGTGAGGATAGACCCTCAAAACTACTTAATTCCAAACCAAAGTCTATGTCACTGAGTCAAGGTTCCAGGTCCACTACTGAACCTTTCATGCAGTAGTAAATCAGAGAACATGTGAAAAGAGGATTTGCCATAAACAACCAATCAGTGAATACAAACATTGTTTGTGAGGAATATTTTTGCAGAGGGGTGCCCTGGTACGAATCTAAGAGTTACACCTGAGATTGCTTCTTGGGTAAGTACATTCTACACTTCCTCTGGAAAAAAAAACCCAAAACCAAAAACAACAGAAACAATAAGCTTTCACTCTCCAAACATATGATACAGCACTTTTCTTTTTTTAACTTCTTTCCCCTCCAGCATTTCTTGAACATTCCCTACTGAATAAGGAAATTTTTTTCTCTCTTAAGGAGTCTTCACAGCTGCCACCTTGAATGGAAATAGCATAACAAACAGGCTGCAGGTTGGACTGGAGTAGGTGGATAAAGAGAAGGATGGAGGAAAAGATTTGAATCTGAACGTGATACTGAGAGGACTCCAAGAACAAAACTGTCTGTTAAAGCCAGGAGGATTTGTAAAGAAATGATTGTCCTTGACAAATGCAGCTTGAAATGTCAGGTACTGAGCAGACAAAAAAGATCTTTTATATTTCATGTTAGTGTAAATTAAGAATTGATTTTCCTTCACTTGTCTTTTCTAAGCATCTCTATACTGTCTTTATCAGATGCTGTAAATAAACATTTGCATTTTACTATAACCTTGTAAGTTAAAGGTAGTTTCAAAAAAACTACCTGAGGTTTGCCTTACCAAAGTTGTGCTGATCCATATAACTAGGTCACTGCAGTATTTGCACACAGATCCTGGCACTCCTACCAATTTCCACAAGACGGCCAAAGGGTAACAAGGTGTACATCCACTAAAGCTTCATAAATCAATTTGAGAGCTAGTGTTATAGAGGTCAGGAGAGAAAGTGTCTTCAGTGATCAGTGATAACCAGGAGAAAATCACTCACAACACTGTAAGTTAGTGGGGAATATTTCTGAAACAAAGGATCCCAAAGGAGAATGTAAAAAATAGAATATTATTTTGATAATACTGAAAAACTTCAAATAGTTTCACTTTCAAGGTCAGAAAACAGAATCCTTAATGTAATTGTCATTTTTATCGGAGCTGCTAGATAATACAGTTGACAATAAGTCATAAGGAAAAAAATACGTATCAAAATAGATAAATCCCAATCTATGACAAATAGTTAAAGTATGCAGACCATTTATAGGTGCTGTATAGACCAGGTATATAGTCTTCTGTTATGCAGACTGTCACTGAACAAAAGAGGGGCTGACTGTTTTATGTATAGTCTTTGATACAGCACATTTTATCAGGTTAAATCCTCAGGAAACAAAGAAGGACAAGGAGATTGCTTCTTCAACAGAAACAATTGGACATGATTTGATGAGGACTATTTGGACCAGAGGGTAGGGACAGATGGGTGAAGAAAGACAGTAATCAGGGAGTCTGCAGTATGAAAGCAGAGCAAAAAAGATAGAGGAAATTTATATGTGAAGAGTTGGAAATAATGTTTTCAGACTATAGAAATACAGTGGGCAGGAAAAAGATATATATACATTTTTATATTTTTTTTTTTGTCTTTCTCATGCAGTATTTCAGACTTTTTCAATTTATCTTGTTTAAAGTAAATCAAATATAAATTTAGACATGAAGAATCACTGAAGTTTTTTCACAGATCCTCTTCTATAGAGAAAGTGAGATTAGAGGGTTATATTAGGCTCTTGACTTTTTCTGTTTGTTCACCTGCAGGGTTTTTTTGTTGACTTGTTTGCTTGATTTGATTCCATAGCTTTTAAATATTTTAGTCTCTAAATTAAGTGCTTTAGCATACAACATTTTTGATGGTAAGCAAAAGGAAGCACAGCACTTACTCTGGAATTCCCAGAAGTCCAGGACCACCAGAGAAGAGTTTTAAAGGAGTTACCCAGGACACAGTTTCAATATGATATAACCTGTATGTTTCTGTCATCCTCCTACAGTCCTTGATACCTAGGAAATAGAAGACTTCTCAAGCTCATTTCATGTGTATTATTCTCAGCTGGATGAGAAGTACTTTAATTCATTTAATTTTTGAAGCTGAGCCAAACTGAATAGTTTATTGAATCTGAAACTGAATATTCATCTTCCTGTGATCTGCAAGAGAATTTGAAAAAGAGAAAAAATTTGCAACACATTATTTTGATACTACCATTTCCCCCTCAAAAATAGCTGCGTTCCCTGAGGACTGGCCTTGAAAACCAAATAAAATCCAAGTTGACCAAGTATGTCATCAAAAGTGGAATGTGTCAGAAGTAATATATGAATTGATACTCCTGTTGTCTAAGGTTTTCTTTTTTTTTTTTTTTTTTTCTTGGAAAACAGATAACCATTACAGTATTTCTTCCATGATATCACTTGCAGAAAAGTTATTCATTAGATTTATGAGACATTTTTGAAAAGTTGTGCAGGTGTTCACAAGAACAGAAGATCATCATGTTTGATTGGTATGTATGTGAATAAAAGATAAAATAGTTGGTCATATCTCTGTGAAAATAAGATATATTTTACAGTGAATTTGTGGATGCTGAAAAGCTGCTAGCAGAGGGATTTTTCTCAGGTTCTCACAGTACTTGGTGAGGATCCTGCCTTTCTCATGCATGTTATGAAAAACAGTAGGATGTTTTTTGTAAGCTAGACTAACACCTGATGTTTTGCTAAGTTCTGTTTATGGTACATTGGAATAATATTTTGAAATAGGTGTTGTAGGACTTTAGCCAATCACCCTAGGAGGTGGGTGATCACTGACCAATTGCCCTATGGGGCTAGGGTATGTAAAACGGGATTATAAATTAACAAAGTTGCTTCTTTTGCCTGCTCTTGCTGAATTTGTGTGTTGCTGCATCTCTCCGCTCCTGCTATAAACAGTGACATGAATTGACTCTTTCTAAGAAGCTATATCGAAAGGCCTTAGATACTGCACAAGAATACCAGTATTAATATGTAAGCTTTTAGAATCACTGTTGAGTTTATGGGGCAAAGTTTGGTAGCGTGGAGGTTTCAGACTTCTAAGAGAATACATTAGGAGCTATCTATATGTCAGATAGAGACAGTTCCAGATGGCTCCAAGATGGACCCACCACTGACCAAAGCTGAAACAAACTGTGATGCCAGTGGTGCTTCTGTGTTAACATTTTAAAGAGTGTTAAAAATTCTGTGTAGCAGCTTTGAGAAAGGCTTGAGAAAATGTGAAAGAAAAAAATATGTAGACACCAAGAACATAAAAAGAGGGGTAGGAGGTGCTTCCTGAATCCCATGGAAGACCACAGTGGAGCAGATATCTACCTGCAGCTCGTGGAGGACCCTGCAGTGTAGCAGGTGGATATGCCCTGAAGGAAGCTGCAGACCATGGAAAGACCACATAGAAGACCTGGGAGTGCTGGTTGACAACTGGTTGCACATGATCCAGCAGTGTGCTCAGAAGGCCTAGAAAGCCAATGGCATCCTGGCTTGTATCAGGAATAGTGTGGCCAGCAGGACTAGGGACGTGATTCTCCCCCTGTACTCAGCACTGGTGAGGCCTCACCTTGAGTACTGTTTACAGTTCTGGGCCCCTCATTTCAAGAAGGATATTGAGGTGCTGGAGCAGGCCCAGAAGAGAGCAATGAGGCTGATGAAGGGACTAGAAAAAGTCTTCTGAGGAGAGGCTGAGGGAGTTGGGGTTGTTAAGCCTGGATGAGACGCAGGGGGGACCTTATTGTTCTCTACAACTACCTGAAGGGAGGTTGCAGTCAGGTGGGGGTTGGGCTCTTCTTTCAGGCAACTAGTTACAGGACAAGAGGTCATGGCCTGAAGCTGCACTAGGGGAGGTTTTGGTTGGATATCAGGAAGCACTTCCTGACAGAGAGGGTGATCAGACATTGGAATGGACTGCCCAGGGAGGTGGTGGAGTCACCGTCCCTGAATGTGTTTAAAGAAAGGCTGATGTGGCACTTAGTGCCATGGTCTAGCTGATGTGGTGGTGTTAGGTCATAGGCTGGACTTGATGATCTCAGAGGTCTTTTCCAGCCTCCGTAATTCTGTGATTCTGTGAAGCGTATTCCTGGCAGGAGTTAGGGCCAGTGGAGAGGAGTGCACACCAAAGCAGATTTTCATGAAGGACCTGTGACTCACAGGAGACCCACACTGAAACAGGCTGTTCCTGAGAGACTCTGCCCTGTAGGAAGGATGCATGCTGGAGCAGTTCAAGAGGGCTGTTTTCAACCAAAGGGATCCCATACTGGAGCAGAGGAAGTGTGTAAGGAGGAATGAGTAGCAGATATGAAGCCTTACAAACTGACTACAGCTGCCATTCCCCATGCCCCATGACACTTTGGCAGAGCAGGTAGAAGAGTTAGGAGAAAAGTTGAACCTGGAAAGAAGACAACTGTGAGGGAAAGTTGTTTTTGGATTTGTTTGTTTTAACTGGAAAGAAATTAAATTAAATTTTCTTTCACAAAGGATATCATCAGTGCAGTATGGTTCTAAATTCATGGAGTTGTTCATGAGCTAATCTTCAGCTTCCATAAATTCATATTCATTCCATGTAATCCAATTTTCAGTACTACAAAACTTAAAGTTATATACTTTACACAATCATTTGAAAAGTTAAGAAGGATCAAGGTAAGCTTTTTTTCAGAAGCACATGCATCAGTGTATAGACTGTGCCTTGTATTGACACATATGAACATCAATTTAGCGGATTCCACTTTCGAGCAGATGTTTCATATGTATACTGAATCATTTAATATATTTGATTTATTATTAAAGTTACAATAAAATGCATAGTGTTTTTTTTTTTAATAGTCTGTCTGTTCTTTAACCACTTTGATTTAACATGCCAGGTGCTGCATAAGAGCATAAATAATAGGGAAGGCTGAGAAAAAGAGGGAAGAAATCAGATCCCTCAAAGCAGAAAAGCCACAGTGCTTTTTTACACGTTGCCTTGCTCTTCCTAAACTGAAGTTTGGAATGGCTTATGCACATGGAAGAAATACTAAAAGAGCTAAATTGTTGGCTTATAGTATAACATTACTCTAACACTGCTACCAATTTGAATGCTACGTAACAGCCTCCAAAAGATCTGCATTTTTTTATCCAAATATTGTTAGTCATTTAAGTTTTTAGGGCATAGGCTAGGGATTAATAGCTATGGCTGTCTAGAAAACAGAAAATTAATCTATCAGAATATTTTAAGACTTGTTTTCATTCCCTATGGGAAGGGGGAGAAAAAAGAAAAAAAAATATATTACAGAGTTCTGAAATACAGTTAAGATGCCAAGATGCCTGGAAGACTAAGCATCACTGAGTTTTGCATGTCTACAACGTTCATGTTTCTGCTCTGAAGTAGGTAGGTCAATAACATTTCAGAGTTTTTATTTTTCCCTCACCAGAATTTCTCTTCAGGCCTGAAAACCAGTTTTTCAAACTTATGACATTCTTCTGAAAAGAAAAGATGTCATTTCTTACCCATCTCTGCAACACCATTTCTCCCAGATTACTTCATAGCTTCCAAGTGAACTGAGGAAGATATGTTGCAAGCACTGGCGTACAAGGAACCTTACAAGAATTTTACATTAAGTTAATACTGAAGGTGATGATACTGATTATGGTAACTCATGTCTGTCTCTGAAGAAAACCTGAAGCAAAGCACCGAAGAATTAGCATTACCAGAAATATGCAACCATGCATCAAGACAAGACAATGGTAACAGAATTAAGAAATAGAATCAACTTAGGTATTCATGGATCTCAGATTTTCTATGGGTTTTTAATTTAATTTTTAAAAGTTCCACAACTCTATTTCACCTCTTCTTCTTGAATGATTACTCCAAAGTACATACATTAAGAAGTGTGGCATTTTCATTTGAACAAGAGAGTGAAAATGCCGCTTTAATAGAAAATTTAAAAGATGGACAAAATGAAGTATAAGGATGAAGTGATTAAATTCTTTTTGTCGAAGTCAGGTGCCTACATTTAAAACTCAGAGTACTGAAGAAGATGCTCTTTAAAGGAGAGACTCAGTGCAGGAAGAAAAATCCTGCCAGACTTTTCAAATATCAGGCACCATTTTAATTACTTTAACTAGTGAATGGGTTCTGAGTCATGAACACACTTGAAGAAGCACAAATGTGGTTTCAACAAATTTTTCCTGTGTAATAAAAGGTTAGAATCACCACCATACATTTTCAATACCTAAAAATGTGACAAAGTTTTTAGTTTTCCAATGACAATTTTTTTTTTTTTTTTTTTAACAAAGGTAAACCACCTCTGTAAGGAAATGTTGCACTCTGAATGTACTTCTCTGAAAGACTTAGAAAAAGACTGATAAATTGCTTTTATAAATTGAAAGGATGAGAGTTTGGCCCTTAGTCAATGCCAACCCACCACATCTCACTTATATTCTGAGCCAATCATAGTCTGGCAAGGTGTGTTAGCTGCATGGACTTTGAGAAGCTTAGGATGTGAACCCTACAAAGTTTTCTATTTCTGTCTGTGTAAGTTTGCACTTAAAATGGCACTGAAATACAACCTTTTCCATGATGAACTACAGCAACAAAATTTAACTCATGCATAGGTGATTTATGTTTCCACTTAATATATTTCCCATGAAAACCTGACCTCAGATCTGTCCCCTTCCACCCATTCACCTTGCCCTTTCCAGAACTTTCATAGAAATGCTGACTTACTGACTTTCTTTATCTTAGTGACAGAAATTATGTGTGTTTCAGTGAGTTCAGAATTCTGCTTGCTGTGGCTGGCAGTCTGACTATGTGTACTGTTTGGTCAGCCTAATAAAGGAACTAACTTTTATTAATCTGTCATTTTTCCTTGAAATTCAAAGGAACTTTTTAATTTTGAGACCTTCATCCTATGAAACATTTGTTTGAGATTTCTGATGAGGAAAGAGAGTGTGATAGGGCAAAGACAGTTTAAGTCTTGATTTTTAAAAAAGCCACAATCTAAGAAAAAGAACATGATCAGAGAAAACTGCAGGTAGAGGCTATACATTTCAAATTGCAAGTACCTTCCTCAGCCACATGTATGCTATTTTCTCAGCCCTTGAGACAGGGTTCAGATTTCTTCACTAAAGACTGGTCTTTCAATTACATTTCTATAAAACATCATACTTGAAGCATTTAGAAAGAAATTCAGAAATTTAGACTCCTTTTTTTTCCCTTAGCCTAACCTATTTCAGGACCATGCCTCTTCCCCGACTTTCATAACCAACAGGTTAGAAACATTATTTCTCCTCCTTCTGTGTCCTTTCTTTTGGCATTTTTTGGTCTTTTTAATATTTCTTGACTGCCAAAATTAAATAAATAAACACGCACAACTTTACATTCAGTCTGAGTAGTAGTCATTGCCTGGTAAAAACATTCCTAGGACAGCAGAAGTTAAAGATTTTAATTCTTTTCATCTGGAAAGCGCATTGAACCCAGGAATCTTTGACAAAGGCAAAGACTCTATCAGAGAGGTGTTCCTAGATCATGACTAATACACACTGACAGGATCTGACTCTTTACAAACTATCACTTACTTTTAAGTGCCATAACTGTTAGGCTATAAGTTATTCATGTCTTTTGGAGTACTCTTCATTTTTCCTGTTGAAGCTATGTCACTATGCAGGAAAGAATTCAAAATTTATGAGAATGCTCAAAAAGCAAGCTACGGCTGGAACATCTACTTCAAAGAAGGGAACTCTGGATTTTCTGGGGTTTTGTTCATTCTATTTTGACAGACAAACATGGTTTATTTGATTACAAACATTAAAAAAAAAAAAAAATCATGTCAACCAATTTGGACAGAGATGTGAAGGTTCTAAGTTTATTTGTTCTTTCAATTTTCACAAAGCTTCACAGGTTAGAAAGGGAGGGCCTTCAACTGAGAAACATGCTCATTGTTTTCATATGTCCTGACCTATACTCTTTCACCTTCAAGAGTCATGCTTGCTACCTCGTTCCCGATTCTCTCACCTCCCCAGAATAAAACCTGTTACATGTCTCATATTTCTTGCAAGCTTTTCCTTTCTCTTGCCCATACCGTCTATTTTCCAAGCTTCTTCTAACATGGGGATAGATTCTTCCAAGCACCTACACTGCCATACTTGTAGATTTGGTGAAGCTTCATTACCTTCATCACCTTCTTACATGTTATTAGATAGATGGGACTTTGCACTCCCAGGAATCTTTAATCTTTTACTCCTGTAAACATTTAAACCTTCAGATTAAAGTAGGTAAGCTCTCAGTTGCAGGCCATTGCCAGAACCTGAGCATCTGCTATTGACTGGGAAAGAAATGAAAATGAGGTACAGCATATACTAGTTTCCAGAGCATTCTCAAACGCTTCATGAGATGATTTCACATAGAGAAGTGTGAGTAGCTTTTTGGAGACGTTATTTTCCCACTATGAAGAAGATTCAATTGAACACACTAGTGACATTCACTTATGCCGTGTGGAAGACAAATCTTGGTGGTAGCCTAAGTATCAATTTGTTTTTTAATAATGGCAAAGAGTATTTCTTCTTCTGTATTTCTGTCTGTAAGTTCCCTTCTATGAATTATTTTAACCCTCTGAGTGATATGAAGCAGAGTTAACAGAGCAGCAGAAAAAAGATGAGTAACTTCCTGCTAGTTTCACAGAAATAAGTGAGTGTTTAGGACTGGGGTTGAGGTCTAATTTTTTTCAAGCTGTCACACAACAGCATTCACAAAGTGGTCATATTTCTCTATGGGAAAAGCCATAATAAAAATCTGAAATTTATTGTACTGAATACAAATTTACTGAAATTTTAGTTTATTAAAATTGAATTAATTAATCAGTGAAATGACAGAAATCTATACAAACAAGGATTCCCTATAGTCAGTCCTCTGTAACTAGTGGGATACAGAGGATTGCATCTGACCTATTAAGTGAATTAACTTCTGCTTTTATTTTAGGTAATATTTTATACTTTTACTCAGTCACATTTATATGTCTGTCTCTATTTGAAAATAACTACTTTTGTTTCTTTATATATTTTTTTCTGGTTTTATTATGTTAAGGTATTATAGCTGTCACATTAAAATAACCAAAGGTTGATATTTAATGATCAGAGCCTGTCCTCATCATTTCCTAATGGCTAGTTCTATTTTGTTGCCCACTGAATGTCTCTTTAGTTGATGTCTACATATTGATATGCCCTTCTGAGGCACTCAGCATTTACACTGAACAGTTTGGGGAGTTTAGATATTTTAATCAAGTTTCTCTATCTCTAACTGGAGATTGACAATGCCTGAACTGCAGCATCTCACTGTTAGGCACCTCTACCTTTTGTTAGACCTAGCTCTGACTGTCTTAAATGAGTAATTCACAGATCAAAACGCAAAAATCAATGAAAGCATGCTGAATTCAGACCATTTTTTTTCCTGTAGAAAATAAAATTTGTAATTTTTTTTTTGTTTTTTAAACCCCAAGGTCTACAAGTCTCAATTTCCCCACTGATTTGCAGTTTAAAATGTCATAAGTGTTAATATTAGAATTGTTTTACCACATCAAAGTGGAATAAAATATGTCAGTAGTACGATTTAGATGTGCATAGAATATCAAGAAATAAAATTCATATATTATTTATATTTCATATTTGAAGAAAATTATTTTCTGGAATGTATCCCTGTTTAGTTTTCTTATCCAGATCATTTCCATTCAAGGATATTATGCTCTAGTATGATACGTCCATGCAGTGGAGACTGTTCATAATATTCTTCAGTTGGTTTTCCAGAAAAATATTGTAATCACTTTACTTAGATGTCTTAACCGTCTTCTGAATTTGCTTATTTTGGATTTCTTGCCACCATGACAGATGAGTTATTAATGTATTTTACAGTGTCAACTATATGAATAACCAGGGCATTTACATGATTAAGAGGTTTGATAAAGCATACAATAAGAACTGCAAGTTCATATTTCTTTCTCCTCTATAAAAAATGACATTATTTCTTAGTTACTCCAAAGAAAACCTAAAAATATTAACTTATTAACTAGTAATTAATTATCTTAATTAGTTTTCTGTCTACAATATTTTTGAGAGCAAGTCTGTATTTCTTACAAGAGATTTTAACTACTATCTGGGTGAATATTTCTAGTTAACTCTAATTAAATTTAGGCTTGTACAAGCAATCAAAATGGAGGAAACACACAGTCCATAGAAATAAAATTAATGTCAAAGAATAAATTATTTCCTTATTGTCGTTTAATATATAACTTTGAGTAAGTTATTTCCTTATTATTAGAAAAACACTTATTGATAACATTAACATGAGAGTAGATATAATAATAGCAAAAAAAAAAAAAAAGTATATTCTTGTCTAAATGTTCTTTTAGTGTCTTAATCACTATTGATAGGATTTTCTAGTCTCTTTATAGTCTGCACTCTACCTCCAAGCAACTCATTTACAAAACAGCTTTGGGATGCCTTCTTCTAATTCTCAGGCTGTACTCCATAAATCTAATCTTGAGCCTTTTGAAATCAGTTGTATGCTCCTAGTAGAATTTATAGGAAAAAATAGCCCCATTAGCAGCTGCTATCAGAATTAAAAAATAAATCTGAAACAGAGAAATGAGGTCCAAAGATGGAAGGGGATGCTGGGGAAGCAGCAGCATATTGGAGCCATAAGGAAAACTTAAGAGGATTAGTGTAAATAGCATGTGTGTGCCTGGAGGCAGGAGATACTTTTTAAAGGTCACCCACAAATAAGTGTTGCCAGAGGACTTTCAATTGTCAGTATATTTTGGTCACTTGCATGCTGCTTGGAAGTCCACTTCCATTTTCTGAAATCGACAGGAAAAAAAAAAAAAAAAAAGTCATACGAGTCTCTTCACTCTTTTTAATATTGATTTAGAGATTTAAGAGAATGGCAGAAAATACCACGCTTGTACAATAGATTAACATAACAGTACAAATTAAGATATTCAGTTGTTATCCAGTCTTCTCGTAGTTAAACTACATAACTGCTACATACTGTCATATATACTAGAATAGTATTGACATAATGTTCAATTACTTAGATGTTCTTCATTGTTTATAAGAAATAAAAAACCCAGTATAATTGAGAGATTCACTGTAATACATGACCAATTCATTATTGTCTATGATTTTTTTGGTATTAGGCTAAGGTTCTCAGTTTATGATTGCTCTATAGTTTAGCCTAAGTATCTTAGTTAAATCACCTCACAAAAATGATCTGAAAGCTGAATCAGGTATGAATTGTGTTACTCTGATCCACTCTGTGTCCCAATAAAAAACAGGTTATGCCCCACATTTCTGGAACTAACTCTTAAATTATTTTTCCTAATAATATTATTCAGTTAAAAAAAAAAAAAAAAAAAAAAAAAAAACAACACAGTTCCACTGAGAATTTACTTACCTACTTTCTTTATGAACTACCTGTGACTCCACTCCATTGCAGATCTGTAGCCATAGAAGTCACAGGCTGCAATCCTTCAGCTTGGAGAATTAACTTTTCTCACTATTGTTTCAGCATTCATGCCATAGAATTAATGAAGCTCATACAGGAATGTTTTTGATTTAAATTATCTTTCACCATGTTGATAAGTTTAATGGATAGCCCTGACCTTTAAATTATAACACACATTCAATGAATCAGCAGAATAATAGGTCATCTAGCAAACATGAGGTCTACCTCCATTATATAAAGAACAAATATCTAACAAACTCACATCTGATCATTGGTAAAATACTCTGCACTACACAAATAAAACATTTGTTTATCCTATTAAAATGTCAAGCTTTATTAACTTGAAGAGGTCACCAGCTAGAGCTTCACACATATGCATGTTAATTTATTGTGGTATAAAGGTAAACAAGGGAATGTGACCAATACATCTTGACATAAATTTATAAAGTCTCAAGTATTTCTCTTTTCGGGGACATTAATAACTGAATATAGTTAAATATTTAGTTCCCCTAGGAGACCAATGCCTGTGAAAAGGTGAAGCCTGGCATAAAGAAGTCTGTACTGTGGGCTCATTGAGGCAGTGTGTTGACCTAAAAGGAGGCTGGATAAAGGAAGCTTATATTACAAGTATGAAAGGATAGAAATTATTTAATACTATCGAATACATGATTCTTTCCTCCCTTTTCTAAGTAACTTCTTTTTTTCATTAAGAACTCTCCCGTATTTTTCAGTGCTAATTACAATGTTGCCTGTAGAAAACCTTCTATTATATCAATACACTGCATCAACAAATAGGTGAAAGTGATTTTGTACTAAAACTTGTTTGTATGCAAAGTGAGGCTCTGTTCCTACAACAGCAAAAACAAAATAGTGAAAGGACATAAAAAAAACTCTGAAAGCTGAACTGTCCTTAGTCCTATGGCACAGAGAAGAGAGGAGCTGATGAACTTTTAGCAAGTGCTCCCTGGAGAAGCACAGTACCATTTACTTTTAGACCCTATGATTAAGGTAAATTTTTAAGCAAAGAGTAAAAACCTGCAAGAGACAAAAAAGAAAGCAAAGAACTAACTAAAGCCCTATACAGCCATTCTCACAATAGCAAGGATAGTCTGACATGCTCTTAGTGTTGAAAAATAGCATTCAACAACTTTGCAGTAGTTGCAGTAGTAATGTTAAAAAATACAGTATTAAAACCTGTTGTATTGAGCTTTATTGCTCTCTGTAATTGTTTTTTTCCCCAGTATATCTCAAAATAGAACAGTGGAATTTCTTCTGAAAGGTTAAAGATTACAAAAGGATATTTAGGGATGACAAACAGTTATATCCCATTTTTATCTCACTGATACATACTACACGTGACCAGTGTCCAAAAATTTTAACTATAAAATTTAGGATTCTGCTATGACATATAATCTCTATGAAGAGTATCTATGAAAAGCAAAGGTGGGGGTATAATCTTAAGGATGTCAGTTCTTTCCTATTCATACACAGAGGAAATATTATTTTATTTGTCCCTAATACTACTGCAGAAACACTATACTATACCATCAGAAAAACAATGAACGTTCCTCCAATTTTTACAGTGATTGTACAATAAGGACTTTGAAAATTGGCTATCATCTTTAAATCTGAGATAGATTCAAACTATATCTTCAACCAAACCTTTCCAGATTTTCATGCATTTTCAATCACAAGGGTAATAACACAGGAATTTGTTGATGTTCATGTCAGCAGCTGACACCTTTGATACATTTAATGCTTTCTTGAGGTTAAATGAAACTAATTACATCAGGTGAGGAGCTGAACTCTGGAATTTATGGAAGAGAACAAAAAAATCTTCTCAATATCTTTGCAGAAGCTTTTTCTCAGATTCAAAATGCTAAGATACAGATACTCAGTACTTGATATAATACTTGGAACTTCTGTAGTGTTTTTCATTTCAGGTGCCTATCAAGAAGTAAATGTAGAATAAATCTTGTAACGCAGCCAAGTTTGCAATACATGCAACCTACAATCTGTATGGATCACAGCACACTTCCAAGGTGGCAAGAGCATTATATATCATCACTTGCCTGTGCCTTAGCTCTGCTGGTATTTTTAGAATGTGCAGAGTAATGCAAGCTTCAAATTTAACTTCAGTATTGAAGAGGTCTCTGTCTCTTACATCATGACAATGAAAGGCATATAACTGTTGATAAATACATTTGTGCCTCACTTGTATTAAGTAAACCTCACAAGATCAGAAGAACATACTGTAAGTGTTACCATCCCTCTTCTGCTGACAAGGAAATGAATTCACAAGGACATTTAACACATTGAAGGTCAATAACAAATCAAGAGAAACGGAGAGAGGTTTGCTGAAAGAATGAAGTGCACTTTTTGGCCCCATCATCAGAACCAGACGGTGACACATGTTTCCTGCTTATATGATAAAGTTGAGACCATGTGGCAGTGCAACTATTTTTCACCAGCCCCTGCTACCCTATTCAGACTGCAGCTGTGGCTACCCTGAGTGGTGGAGTTAAGATTAGGTAGCAATCATGACAGAAATTGTAGAAAAACTGGCAAGCATTCTTAAGGGACTTCTAGGTGTATTTGGTAAAAACCTCTTCTTGATTTTCTGTCAGTAACCAGAGCCATAAAATCAGAATAAGGGACAAATTATTCTCTATAAGTAATAATACTTTTGCTCCAGTATTATATACTGATTGTGATTTAATTCTCCATTTCAAATGAATCTCCTATACATGGAATTTAAAAAGCTCTTTTTTAAAAGCTATTTTTATGGCAGTAGTTTCTGCTTAGATAGGTGATGTGTCATTTGTCAGTTTTTATTTGACTTAGCCAGTCTACGTCCTCAAATTGCCTGATGTTAATAGTTACTATTTAGCACTACTGGCTCAGTTTCAGTGTTGAAAGCCAGTAAATAAATAAGGAGAAGGACAAAAGAAACTACAGCAGAAGTAGAAAGAGGTAAATGAATTGAAATCTTAACAGACTTATTGTCTGACTCTATATTTTAAAATGTATTAATGATGAATGACATGCTAAATATGGGGTACAGGATCTTAATTGTCATTTCACACTGTCATTATTTAACTTATACAGGTAGTTGTTGCTATACTCTGACTATTTAGAAGCATTTTCCTAATTATAATGACCCTGGCATTAGAAATAATTTATAAAATGAGATAACTTTTCAAAGGCATTTTTTAAAATCTGGACCGATTTTCTAGCTGTCAGCAGTTAATTTTTAGTTAATAACTTAGATAAGGAATACATTTTAATGTTATTATTTTATTTGGTTTAATTTATTTCTAAATTACTTTCATTCAAAGTAGTCAAACTTCTAGATACTTGAATCTTCTGATACATGTGTCTGGGTCCATAAAGGTAGATATTTCCTACCCACATATTAAAAGATGTTGCAATTATACTTTAGACATTCACACATACAGTTTCAATCTGGTCTTTATATTCTGTGAACACATAAAAAAAAAATTCTCTTCTTTCAAATTGCTAATTCTTAATATCTGTCTTTGTGAAATGGACTTTTTCAAAGGCATGTCAGATATTTAGCCTTTAAGAGTAAGTCTTAAGGGCTAATTTACTTCAGAGAACTATTTCGCCATCCAAATAAGACTTTCTCTTTTTGTAAATAAGAAAGGACTTGACATATGTTATGTTGTCCTGGAGCCAAAATTTCTTTCTTGCAGCAACCCATACCTATATTGCCTCTAACCACGAGTGAAGATTTCAAAACATCACAGTTCTGTAAATTCTGTAAGTATTTTTCATGTTCTTGGTATTTCTTAACCTCAGAAAGCATACAATTTTTTCAATAGAGAACAAAATGGATTTTTTTTTTTTTTTTTGGTCACATTAGTGTGGGGTGTTTTTTTTTATTATTTCCATTTGCTAGATGGTAAAAAAAAAAAAAAAAAATCAGAACAAAATAAGTATCTGCACTGATTTATTTTTGTATATTACATGCTCTAGGAATCCGTTTACTTCCATTTTGAGGACCTACTGCTTTTCTTGTCCTTGTTCTATGAACTAAGATGGTGATGTGAGTTTATATACAGTTTACTACTCTGTGATCATTGACAGTTGTCTTGCAGGCTAAAAAAAATGTTGAAAGTTCTTTCTCTTAATATGTTACAATTTGCAAGGTTTTTCTATATATATATGTATTTTTTTTTAACATCTGTCTTTCTATGTGGCTTGTTATTTCTCTTGGTGCTTCTGAAACTCAGAGAAGAACAATGCTACAAAGAAAGTTAGTGCATATTTTTCTTCTGTCAAGTGAAAAAAGAACCCAAAGGGTGTTCAAGTTCAATACATTTTAAATATTTATTTTTCAAGTCCTCAGAAAATTTTAATTAAAAAAAATTGTAATATTTTTTCTTCTGAGAGAAATTGGATACTTCTAAATTATTTGGTTTGTAATTTTTGACATAGAAATTGTCCTTTTGTTAACATAACTGTTCTGCTGTCACAAAAAGGCACAAATTAATCTGGTTGATTAGAGTATATTTGTATAAGAATATTAATATAATTCTATAATACTTCTTTTTTTTTTTTTTTTTTTTCTGAAGATCATTTGATTTTATAGCCCTTTATACCATCATTTTTTTTTTTCAATTTTATTTTTTTTAAATTTGTAGCCTCCATAATAACCTAAAATACAGAATAGTTAAACTATATTTTGACAAGTATTTAACCCCACATCATCAGGAAAAGAAAACCACAAAACAAAACAAAACAAAACAAACCCCCCTTTTTTTTTTTTTTTTTTTTCCTTACAGTTACTCACTAGACCCTTGCTGTTGTAGGCTGTTTGTAGTGTCTGTTGAGGGGCATATTTTGTGCTTTGGTTTCAGAGAAGTATGTTTTCATTTTCACCATCTCAATCTGCTTCCTGACTCAGTTCACCAGGTGACAAAACAACTATCTGTGCTAGTACAGCAGCACAGGAACAGAATAAAAGGCCAGTGGAGGGGATCATGGAACCTGCCTTTATAGAAACAAGTCATCAACTTCCAGTGCTATAACTATATCACTAGTCGAAGTGTAAAAGCAGAGGGTCATTAAATACTAGTGACCTTCTATTCAAAATGAAAAAAAAAAAAAATAGACAAAGAGCTTGTTATCACTTTGGGGAAACGGGTTTGATAGGTCAAAGAATCTTATGAAAGGAGGATGAAATTGAGACAGGATTTGTGTCTGATCAAGAAAAGTCGAAAAAGAAGAGTGGATATTAGAGAAAAACCAGAACTGCTTAGAGCAGCCCTTTCTCTACAGTAAAAATGAAAGCTATCATGGGTTCAAGAAAAGGACATGAGAAAATCAGAAAGAACACTGACAAAAGATTAAGAATGACATATAGATATTCTCTATTTAATATATATACTTATTTCTTTTAGACCATTATAAATAATGATTTTTTCAATGAAACATTCATCGTATTTTTTTCAGCTTTATTGTGCTCATTAAATAGGCTTATAAACCAGAAGTTCTGTGAGAGCACTAGTGGGGCACTTATTAAGAATATAATTATTTGGAAGTATTGAACAAGTGTCTGATAAGGCAACTGAATGGGTTTTATCATGGGCTAGATACCTGATATGAAATGTCCCCATTCAGAAACACCACACCTGATTATGGTTTTGAGGGAGAGATAATTAGGTCTGAGGAAAGTCAGAACTGGGGTTTGTTCAGATCAAGAGAAACTTGAAAACAATAACCTGAATTTTGGGACCCCAGAGACAACATTTGGATATGTTAAAACATGTATATGTCATTTATAGCTTATTGTTCAAGGGAGTCAATTAATTCATATAGCTATTGCAACAATACTGTGGGATTATTTCAGTGATTTCTTTCCCATCGTCTAGTGCTTTAATTCTTCATATTTCTTTAAAAAAAAAAAAAAATTCATTTCTATGTGTTAGGAATTATATTGCTGTGCTAAATGGCTAAAAAGAAATAAAGAAAACAGACTCTTTTGTAATCTTATTCATTTGACTTTTAAAAGATTTTCTGCAGTCTATTCTGTGACCTAACAACACAAAATCATGTTGTAATGACAATACTTAGCACTGTGTAATCACTGCTGATGAGAATTAATAGCTGAGATCATAGCTCCACTGTTGCATTTAAATGTGGTTCTTCATTGTTATTCATTAACGAGCTAAAGGCTTACAGGAAGAAGAAGGAAGAGGAGAATTCATTTTGTGATGGATTTCACCAGTATCAGTGGTCAGAAATTTTCAATCTGTAAGCATTTTATGTTTCCCACAGTAGGAAATATGCTACAATGCTGACAACGGGCATATTGGCACTTGTAAAGAGAAGCTATATGGCAAGGTTTAGGGTCAAGGCTGTCTGCTGGACTTATAACAGATGATGTCTGTTAACCCCCCTCTCTCCCCAAAGGGGGAGAGAAATGGAAAAAGCGAGAGAGATTTACTGATTGGAAAAGAAATATAGAACAGCTTTAATGAAAATAATTATAAAATGGAATATATACAAATATATACAAATCCAGTATTGACCTCCCCCCTGCAGTGACAATTGTATCACTGATACCACTAATAATGTGAAGCAGGCACTGGGGAAAGTCCCAGGCTAAACTCAGCAGCAGATGGGAATCAGATTTAGGATCTGGATTCTGGAACTAGATTTAGGAAAACACATATCAGGATTGAAGGAAGAACAGAGAGAGTCCTCCTCAGATGCCAGCCACTGAGGAAAGGAAGTTGACTCTCATGACCCTCAGCTTTATACTGAGTATGATGTATATGGGGTGGAATACCTTGTTGGTCAGTTTAGGGTCACCTGTACTGTCCTCTTCTCTCCTCCCTGCAGGTGTGGCCTTTTACTTTCTGCACCCCGCAATGTGGTACACAAGATCCAGCAGTGGCCTTGGTCTGCACGCAGATCCTTGGTAGTAATGCTAAACATGGGGTGTTATCACTGCTAGAAGCAGACACTGCCTGCAGAAACATGCTGCTAGCTTCAGACAGTGCAGTTAGAAGAAACTGAGCTGAAAAGTAAAATGACTGATTTGTGAACAGAATTGTCCTGTTCTAACTCAAACCAGGAGATTACATTTTGAAACTATCTGGGAACAACGATGCTTGCCTGAGTTTTACGTGATAGAAAAAAAATCTGCTATTCTTTATATAAGCAGTAGCACTTTTTTTTTTTTTTTTTTTTTTTTTTTTTAATTGAGGAAACTGGAGACTTAAAAATCAATGAATTAAATACTGGTAATCTTGAGAAACTGCAAAGAATATCCATACAGCTGTTGTTTACACATAACCTAGGGTATAGAAGAAGGAGGATATGTAGATATCCTGTAACTACCCTGTTACTCTTATTAAACTGAATGTAATATAATTTTTTTTTTCTCAATACAGATGAAGAATGTCTTTTTTACAAATGACATTAAAGAGATTTTAGTGAAGAAAATTTTCTGCTCTAGTCCATATTGAGGCATAAGGTGAAGCACTAACACAATAAACTTCTTCATGTTTATTGGATAAAGCATCTGTGACTGGCTATTTTGGTCAGGAAACACTCACAGACATAGAATTTGATTAAAAAGTCATTTATTCAGTATCTGATTTTTATGTGATCAATGATATGAATCTTTGCATATTTTATTCAAATAGGCAGTTACAGTTGTGTTTGGAAAGACAGAGTTCTCTATAGCTTAAATTTTCTTTGACAGCTATGTAGAGTATTAAGATTAATGTATATATCTATAAAGCCAGCAGATGCCCCTTTGTCCTTCGTCAGTATCTGTTTTGTGCTGAATGATGCAAAACACTACTGGGCATCTCTCCATAGTGTTATTCTCTCTGAAATTCATTTATGTGAAATTCATCTGTAACCCTAGCCAGATCTGAATCCAGTTTTACAGGTACAAAATGATGACTGAACGTATTTACTCTTAGCTGTTTACAGGTCCTGAGTTGAGACAGTATGAGCATCTCCATGACTACATACTTTATATAGATGTTTACGCAAATGATGTCTCCACACAACTTACTGTGCTTCCATTTTCTTTTCGATTCTTCTGGATGAACATTCTGATGCTTCATATCAGTAGTATAGCATCCTCTGGAAGTCACTTGTAGTGAGGAAAAAAAGAATGAAAACGGGATATATGTTCCCATATGAAGGAGTTTATGCATGCCATTTTATTATTTTTATGAGTCACCAGAAATAGCTCTTCCTAGTGGCTGACAATTTCACATCTAAGTTTCCATAAGAACAATATCTTTTATTTTTTTGTGTAACTGGTCTCCAAGGTCTGAATTCTGACCCCTGCACTTTTTTTCCCATTTAGTAAGCCAGACAAAACCAAAAAAAATATTTCCTGTCATCCAACATCCCTGTGCTTTACCAAATGGTGGTGAATGTTCATGTAAATTGAATTAATTATAAATAAATTGATAGCTTTGCTTGTGAATACAAATATTATTTAATTTCAGCAAGACAGTTCAAACTATCAGTAGTTTCTCACAATGAAACATTGTGCTTTGACATGAGGTACTGATCAGTTCAGTTGAGAAGAGTAGAAATTTCAATTTGGGATGGAAAAATACCAATGCAACAACTGTTTGGGAAGTGCTTGTGCTGTCCCCATCAAAATCTCCCTCTTTGGAAGTGTCTTCCCTCCTTTTACCAGGTAACTACATGATTCTGCTCTGAGGAGGTAACAGTGGGGACTTGAAGTGTAAAGATGTTGAGTGTAAAGATCAGCAACTCTTAAAATGATAATTAAATGGTAAACCAATTATTGTAGCATATATTGTTCTTTTAGGAACAAGTGTCCTTAGAAAAGACATTTTTGAGGAGATATTAAATCATGAGCACAGCAGGCTGTCAGACTCTGATTCCAATGAGTTGATGTCTCAAACATTGTGTGAGAACCTGAGCGATCTGACAGGACAAGAAGCCTTGTGGTTAGTACAGGGAACAAAACATGCCAGCTAAGGCAGGAGAGAAGTATATTGAAAGATAAACTGCCTTGTCACCTTACCAAGTTTTCATATTTGTTGCCTACCAGGCAAAGGGTAATAGAATACAGCGTCTCTCAACCTCTGACTCAATTGATGGAAAAGGTTGATGCTACCCTTCCACTTCTTGTGCAAGGGAGGAATAGTGGTTGCCACCTCTGTATTCTTCCTATGAAAATTAATACCATCTCTCTATGCTTCTTGTGCAAATTGAGGGGTACATCAAGCAACACCTCTCTTAGCAGGAAATAAAAAAGAACCCAAGTACACCTGCATGTGTGCACTCACCATTGAAGATCCCCAGGAAAAGGAGTAGGTGAGATATTGCTGGAACCCTGGGTGGTGATCTGGAACTTTGCCTACTCTTTCACTCTTATCTTCTCTCTCCTCTTCCTCTCCTCTTTACTTTCTCTTTCATTTAAGTACATCATATGTAGTTTTAGTAGTTGTTACATTTCCGGGGATTATGAATGAAACATATTTTTTTTGGACCTATGGTGTAAGACTCCTTTATTTGACCCAAGTGAATCACTGAACCTGAGTCACTCCCTTCATTCCCCGCCACCTTGACTGAGTGGGACATGATACAGGCTGGTTAGTCCAGTGATGAACACTGAAAATGTTCAGTATTCTGTATACTCCTTCCATCTGTTTCTGACAATGAAGAAATCTGAATGTTGATGTGTACTCCAACTATCTAGAAATAGGAATTGTAAAGATAAATTACCATGAGCATTTGGGTCTTGAGCACATACTAGGGACTGGCTGCCTACTTAGAACCAGGGAAAGTTTGAAGCATATGCATCCCTTATCAGATACAGTCTATAATACTGAATGACATAGTACAGTCACATTAAAGATCAGTCGCAGTATGCTTCCAGGGGCAAGCTTATTATTTTGCATGACTTGATGTTTGTGCCAGTTTATAAAAACTTGCCTGCATGTTGGTAGAGATGAAGAGCTATTACCCTTGACTGGTAGTCTACCTTGTGGCACAGTCTGCTGTCTGACTTCCTAATACACTGTTCAGTCATGATCATCTACCTGAAATACCCATTTGTCCTGAAAGCCAGGAACACCTTTTGTGGGCTCATGGTCTTTACTACATTTGATCTAGTTTCTTTTTCTGTCTTATCCTAAGGTAGTCATTCTGCCTAAACCAGTTCAGTTTAAAATGAGGATTCAAGGTTGGACCCAAAACATGAAAAAAAATATGATTTACCAAATACAAATACTTACCTGGGACTCGAGGAAAGCAACTTTCTGTCTGATCAGAGGAACTCTATTCAAAGGCAGTAACAAGGAGTTAAGATGTTCAGAGAAAGATGATTTAAGTTAGTTTGCAGTAAGCTCAAATAGATTAAAAATAAATAAATAAATCTGTTTACCTTTTTGCAGTCCTTTTACTGTGTTTTAGGGTTTGAATTATAATTCCTCTTTACTGCTATGCACTATTTTATTGTTTAAATAAAAACATCCTCATAAAATCAGGAAACTTCGATGTATATTAATTCTTGCTCTCAGTAAATCAGAGAGGTACATTGATACTTTGAGGAGCAGAAGGATTAACAAAATTTGGGAGTTCTGTTTTTTTTTTTTTTTTAAGTACCTACCAACTCTAAGGATAGTCTTTCCCTCAGCTAAAGAGAGAGAGAGACTTATGCAAACAAGCTTTTTCATGTGTTAGACATCTCAAGTATTATCACAAAATTGGGGTACCAGGCAGAGAGGTGAAGTTCACAGAGTATTCCCCAAAGGGTGGAAAAAGATTTTGTCAGCTGTAGAACAGTTCATATGAAAAAAGGAGGAGCAACATTCTAGGTGTCCAGCAGGAGTTCAGTAAGATATATTTCCACAAAAAGAAGGCATTAAAAAAGTTGTGAGCTCAATGAAACTCTTAAGTTATACGTCTTTAAAAGGTAGATGAATATTCATTATTTCCCACTTCTATACAAAAGAGAAGGTGGGAAGTTTATAGTCTTTATTGAAGTATAAAACCTTAGTCTAACTTTTCCATTAGAGAGACTGCTCTGTATTCCACATGGAATAACTTCAGTAATGCATTGTTTTGTATATAGAATAAAAATAAATAGATTAGTGCTTTTAACTTTCTTTTAAAGTTGTTTCCCTAGAGCTAGCAATTGCTCTTACAGTATTTCAAATGAATCTTTTATAAAAGTTTTATAACCTAGTCTATTTCTCAGCTTTGATTCTACAAAGGTTTCTGTATTGAAATGCTTTCTAAAGTGCCTTCAAAGGTCATTTGGATCCAGTCTCTTTTTTGCTCAAGCCTTTCTCTGAAAAAGCAATGGCTGCTGTTTCTTTTTTTTTTTTTTTTTTTTTTTTTGGTGAATTCCAAATCTGCAGTTTCTCCATTGCCTGATTTTCAGAGCTTTTACAAGTTTGAGATTAGTAGTCTTCAGTTTGATAGTTATTTCTCAATTTTTTAATAAATCCTAATCTACAAGTTATAAGACACTTCCTTACTCAAAAAGATAAAATGGTTATTTTCATATTTTATGTTGGATATGTATTTACATCAGCCTTGTACATATGCAAAGATCATAATTAAGCCTTTGATACCTTTTGTATGAGGATCACATCTGTCACTTTAGACTTTATATCCTATATCTCATCCTTTGATGAGATCAAAGGAGGGGATCTCTGTCTGTAAAATAAAGCCATCTCTTTTTCATCTTACATGCAACATTTCATTTTTATTGAGAGTAGTGTGAAAATAAAGCCACTCAGAAAGCTGTCACTCTTTCAGAAGCCCAGTTTTCACCTCCTGCTCCTGATCTAAGTTCAGATGTTTAATTTAATAGGTGCTTATTTACACATGTGCTCCAAGAGGGCAGGATGACCCATCTCCTGCCACTGAAAGCTTTTATTCTTTTCTCTTTAGTTTATGCTGCCTTGATAGACTGCCTTCCTGCCCTCTCATTTTCAGTGTTTCAGTGCTCTTTACCCTTTTAGGTCTCATATAATATTTTTTTCCTCTGTACAGGTAACAATGTTTCTTACATACAATTACCTTGGTGTAATCTTTATTATTCTCCAACCTTTTGTGCAGTTTATCACGTATCCAATATTTAAATGTAGCTCAGATTTCGCTGTTAAGAGATAGCTATTGAATTTCCTTCCTACACTTCAAAGGAGTTTTGTGAACTTTGAAAATATTTCGTACATGCATATAAACCCATTGCTTGTAATTTCCTCTAACGTCCATCAGAAGGTGATCTGTTTAAGAGTAATCTTTATTTGTATTTTCAGATCTTTCTTCTCCCAGACAGCCTCTCAGTATTCTAGTCTGGTCCTGGTTTCACACAATTCTTTCATCCTAAATTTAAATAGCTGATAAAATGTTTTCAATTCAGCTGCAAGATTTATATCCTTGTCAGCAGAAGTTTAACATAAAAGAAAGAGCTGGATTAAACAGACTAAGGAAAACAGTGCATTTAAGCTGTAAAATTGTTTTCCTTTTTCCAGGTGACTGCAAGATGATAAGGAATTTTTCTGCAAGATCTCTTACATGTATCAATATGTCATAAGAGATAGACAAAGCTACTAGTGCATGCCTTACATACATTGGATATGCCCTCCAAGGCATGCCTTCCACTGTCTAAGAGGACAACCAACCTTATGTCTAGACGATTCATTGTTAACAGTATATGTCTAGCAGAATAAGCTTTTCACAGAAACAGTTTAAGAATAATTAGGAATCCAAGGCTTCTCTGAAAAATTTCAGCTCTGCAAAATGCAGAGAAATAAATATTTTTACTTTTCTGTCCCTAAAGGCTTTTGGATAATGAGACAAGAGAAGAAAAAGTAGAAATAGAATAGAAATATAAACATGGATGACAAATTGTTTGTAACAGACAGAGGCTTTCCAAAAGAAAAATGCACCTGCAAAATGGTGGAGTCAGCAACAAAATAATTTTGACAATCAGATTGAAAAAAAGAATAGTTTTAAAACTTTTTGACTTTGCTTATTTAATTAATAACCACAATCCAAACAGATATTTAAATGGGAAGCAGAAGACAAGGGAGTTTGTAAGAGAAGATTACATTATTCTTTTAATCCCTATTGTTTTAAATAGTTAATCACAAGTTTATGATGACTGTTGAGGTAGCCCAGGTTGTAGCCTAAAAAGTAAAGGAGATAATCAAATTAACTAAATACGGAAAGTGCATAAATAAGTTAAATTCTACAGACTCTAGGTAGGCAAGATGCCTTGTGTGTAACTTTCATAAAAGTACAAACTTCACACATAAAGCATGTGCAACAGAAGTAAGGTAGAGGAAGATACCAGGTAAAGGATAAATCAAGATTGTCTGGATCTAGAAAATGGAGAATTGCGTGCAGTTAAAAGACACACTTTCAAAGAAGTTATTATCAACTGTCCCCTCAAAAGTGAAAATTTGTCAAAAGTCATGTCCAGGAATTGTAGTTTAAAATCAATATCAGCGGAATATTAAGAAAAAAACAATTAATGAAATAATATCCATGTAGATGAAAGACTATATTTGAGGCTCTGTGTTAAGAAGAATTAATGACAAAACCCCTGATCACTAAGTGAAAGATGAGAATCAATAGTTTCATAAGGAGTTTTTGCAGGTGTATTGAAAAAGGAAAAAACCAAAGAACAAGGATCAAAAAAGTGCTTGAAAGACTAGACATTCTCTTTAGATACAGAACAGATAATTTAAATCCCTGCTTTGTCTGACTAAGAATTCAATTTAGAAATGTTTAATTATATGGTATTTCTTTACCCATTGGCTTATTGGATGTTTTGTCATGACAGATCTTTCTCCTTTTTTTCAAAAAATTGCCTTGTATTCTGATGGAAAGCAAAAAAAAAAAACCCCAACAAAAAAAGAGTGTTTTTAGTATTTGTGTTGATTTATTTGCAGTACAGCATCCTAATTTTCTCATTACTTTTAGTGGCAATATATCTGAAGCTAAAAAGAACCAAAGATAGAAATAAAGAAAAAGATAGCATGCACACGTGATTGAGAAGATGAGCATTATTATTTCTCTGCAGTCACATGCTCGTTTTTTAATGAAATGAAAAAAAAAAAAGAAGTGTAAACCAGATTTTCATAAAGGCCTTTGATATGAAACAATATGAAAACTGATCATTTGTGTCAGGGATAACATGAAATACCTGTCTCAAAAATAATAAAACAAAACTAAAGAGAAGGCCAGGATTACATGAGTTGCAAAATATTCTACTGGCAAAAATGTCATAGTTGTACCTACCAAAAAAATCTGTATAGAAAAAGTCTTCTTTTCTTGCATAGTCAAAAGACTTAGAATAGACATAGAAGAGCCGTATTATGCATTATTTTGACATTCTTAATAACCACATATTTTTAGGGCAAAATAGTGTCCTCATGCTTGGCCTTTCTTCAGACCTACTTCTTTCAACATAGCAGTGCATTACTTCTATCAGTTATATCCTTTTTTTTTTAGATCAAAATTAAGATAACAGTAAAACAAATACACTTATGATTTGGATGTGTTTACTGACACCAATTATGCTACTACATGGCATAGAAACAAAGATAATTCTCTGTGACACTTAAGTGGATCATGGTTTACAGATCTGTAAGCTAGAGAGATTTTATACACTGCCTAATACTTATTTTAAACTGCTTCATAATAAATGGTGTATTTTTCTGCAGTTCAAAAACCACTTATAATATCTACCTATGTTTTTCACTAAATTTAAATTATTGTGTACAGTGAACTGTAAAATTCACATAGCTTTCATATGCTTAACAGTTAAAGAAATAATACACTCAAATTGCAGTAGATATGATATTACTTTGGACAATATTACCAAATCTATCTAAAAAACATTAGAGCCACTGTAATAGGAGAAAGTGTTTTGGTTTTTTTTTTAAATATAGCTAGAACAGACCTGTGTAGTTTAGTTAGAGGATGTTCTATGCTGTACACACAGTTACTGTTCACTGCTTATAACCTGAAAGTGCATGTAAAACACGTGAAGGAATAATTCCATTTCATTTTCATTATTTTATAGTCTGGGCTATTTGAATTTCAATGAGCATTTTCATTCTACACTGGCTGACATCAGAAGAAGTAGAAGCAAGAACTAGTTTTACTCATGTCTCAAGATTCCACTCAATACTTAGGAATACTGTTAGATTTAAGTTAGATAACCAGTTCCTAACTTAAATCTAGAAAGGAATGTAATGAAATTTGACTGACAAAAATAGTTGGTTATGAACAATAATATGCTGTTAGTAAAGTAATTTTAAGCAATGACATTGTCTTGTTTCCCTGTTAAAGCTGTTTCAACACTCTCTTTAGCCTAGTAAATATATTGAAAATCATACTATTCAGGTTCTGAAGTCTCTCATAGTTCTCCAAGCAGTTTTGCAGGGTTGTTGTTATGAAGGACTTGTTGGAATGATGTTCTCCTTAAAACTCCTCTTGTTTGAGGATCATATTGCCCCAATTTTTCAAGGTGAATGAGAAAGTTATCAGGGGGTACTACCATTTCTGTATGGTTAAATTAAGTGAAAATGTATGGTCAAGTCAGTTACACTTTTATTGGAAAAGATTTTTACAATACCTGTTTAATAACATCATATACAAAGTATTCGACATTTAATGTTAGTATGTAAAAAGCAGTGGACTTTATTTTTTTCTATAATGTAACATGTCTGAATTAATGGCTCTTTTAATTAAGAATTAAGGTAAATATGGTGTAGCTCAAAGTCATAGTTATTTCTCCACTGATTATCTAGTATTATGAAAGTGAAAGCTCATTAAATTAAGCAATCTGTGCTATGTACATTAGCTGTAGAACCAATGAATTTAATTCACCTATAAGTGACCTCTGAAACAAAAGGAAGTTTAAGAAATATAATAAGGTGTGCAGATGAATAATGTGTAACTAACTTATAATATCAAGTCTAAGTCCTTCTTAGAGAAATAAAGTTTATTAAGTTTCAAAAAATTCTAAAATCTTACTAATTGTGCCTAAGGTACAACTCTAAGGACATGCTACAAAATCTAAGATTCTGCCAAGATATTTCCCGTGACATCTACAAGGACATAAGAAAATATTATTTGTGTGTATAATAAAGATTTAAAAACAAATTAGTGTGTGTTCCCTGACTTGATATTTTATCTTGATTGTATGAAATTCTACACTTTTACATAGCTGTAGAGCTATATGTACACATATATGTGTACGTACTGTATTTCAAATAAACAGGGGGGAAATGATGAATGTTAATAAAATATGAAGAGCTATTTTTTATATGTCCTGAAACAGTACTTAATAAAAATAGTGAGTATATTTTCTGTCTCTACTAAAATAGATACGGAGGAGTGTGTTTTTTGTTGTTTTTTTTTTAAATTTACCCTCTGGTTATTTACTGGGCAAGAGAGAATAAGATAGAAAGTCTCTTCTTTGTTGTTGTTTCTATGTTTAACCTCATCTACAATGTACAACACAGAGGCTACTGCTGGCTGGAACATTGTCTAGCACAGGGCAGCCCCATCTCTTATCACAGAGGTTGCTCCTGCAGCACCCCCACTGTTGAAACCTTGACACCTGCACTCATACATTGGGTAATGAAGAGACAATAAAACCATGTTGTCCATATTTCTTTCCTTGTTATTCATGTTTAAGAACAAACCTACTTTTTCTTTTCAGAAAAAAATTCTGATTTTCATTGTTTTACATGGTCTCCTATTAGGACGGTAACAGCTATTGCTGCATCATATTCCTCAATTACCATGTGTGAGTTCAGAGCCTTGCTGAAAGTGTGCCAAGCAGATTTGCATTGGGAGATCAAATGTGAGATTGACAAGGACATAGGCAAACTTAATAATGGCCTAAGAGCTTTAGCCTTTGGGAAACAAGATCGTAAGTAAATGATCTTAAGTTAAGGTTGATGCTGAAGTAGACAGTTTTTGCCTGAAGAATTTTGTTACATAATCACTTCCCTACCATTATAGCAAAATATAAAGAAATGAAACTGATTATCATCTTCCCTGATTACTAGTTGGTTCAAAGACATACTCTTGCTATATAAATACTGACACTGTAACTTCTACTCAATAAAACATTCTTTGGTTTATATTAATAGAGTTAAAACATTATGCTGGTGACCACATTTTTTAAATTCCTTTTTAATTCCTATTTTTTCAGTGATAAACCTAACAAAGATAACTGCACCTCTAAGAAACTTATTTCCTACATGAGTAATTTTGATGGGTTGGTTATTTACTAAATTGTTGAATTTTTTTTTTCCCAATGGATAAGGTGAACCTTTGTTTAAAAGGACATGTGATATGTCTTCTAGTCTAAATCTGTTTTTAACAATGGTTAAGAAATTCTTGTCTGCTTCCGTAGGAACAAAGTTAGATCAGTCATATAATTTTTCTTCTCTCAGTATTGTATAAAATATTTTACATGTGGTTACATAAGAATATCAGCTTAATTTCTGCTTGAGTTTAAATCAGGAATGTTTTGTATATTTTGTCTTGAACACTCAAAGATTATAAATTCTTGGCAGCTTACGTTTCAGTGCCATAAATGATCATTTAATATATGTATATAAATACTTTTTTTTTTTTTTTAATAAATTGCAATTATCACAGAATCTTCTGGAATTCTAATAAGCAGAGCTGCTGACATGTATAATGTTTATTTACCAGTTCTTTGTGAAAGATTTGCAGGGATACATTTGTGTATGGTCATGGAATAGCAGTATCTGCCACAACATTCCCCCTCTGCTTTAGCAGACATTCTATTTGAAGGAGCTAAGATCTGAATCACATGGCTTTAACTTCTGAGTACTTTCTGAGAGTGTACTTTGAAGCTGAGGCATTTTGTAGCCTTGCAGAAAGCACTTACCAGCTTGCATGGCTGGACACTGAAAATGACAGACAAACAAGTTTTCAGGTGAGAAAGCAAGAACAACTTTAATTATCCTTAGGCCACAGCACATCTGTCAAGTGACATTGTATTTGTCAAAGTGCTCTGTTCCTTAGAAAGGAACAGCAATTTCCAGATGTAGGCATGTTGGCAGGTCTCTCATCATTTTATTGTGGTCATATTCCTTTCCCTTTGTGTGGCTAGTCCGATGTGAATGTGATTTTGCCATGAAAATGTGATCCTCACATTTGACTAACAAAGTAATACAGTATTTTCTACAATTGACAGGATAAGTTTGATTCATTACTTTATTTCTCTCACTTTATGTTTGAACTGCTTTTGATTTTATTTGTTTGGTTATAACATGAATATATATATATTTAATTACAGGAAATACTTTAAATATTTGTAGACTAAAAATCCTAGAAATGTCAAATAAGTACAAAGGATCAGAAATTCATATATTTAGGTATGCCTGAAAAGTCGTCTCCTTTCTCACTTGGAAGTATTCTGCTTTTCAGTATCAAGTTTCCCTTTGTAAACATACCATCAAGATTTCTTATTTACATTATAACATGTAGGTAGGGTACTGTCAACATTCAAATACATTTTAAGTTAAATATAGAATGGTGTCAGGTTTTCATTTTGTGAATAGTAAGAGGAAAAACACAAACTAAGAGGATTGTTTAGTTAAATTTGAGTACATTCTGAGTTCTAAATAACATTCATTGGGGAAGTCTGTTTTATTAAAAAAAAAAAAAACTTCTAACAATTCACCTTTATACTGCATGAGTAAAACACAGACCTTTAATAGGCTTTTGAAAGAAAAAGGGAAGAAAAGAAATTTAAATATGTGGATTTTGATTGTTCCCACTTTATTCTAAAGAAAGAAAGGAGATCAGGTGGTTTCCCATACCCTAAGAGCTGTTTTACCAACAGTCTGTCCAGTCATCAGTGATGCAGTTCTGCTTCAAACTAAGGATTAGATACAGTCATCCTAACAGGCATTTGAGATACTTCAGAGAAGCCAAAGCATGGTGATACAGGTAAATTACATGACATGGGACAGGTATCCTTCTTGGAGTGGTATTTTGGAAGTTGAGTAGGAGTCTAAAATTTCCAGAATATATCTGGAATATTATAATAATAGAATAAATATCCTGGAATATTATAATAATAGAATAAATATCCTGCATTCAAACAACTGCATTGAGCCTGAGATGTCTATGGAGAGATAATGTAAATATAATAATAGAACCTTGACATATAACTGAAAATTAGACAAAATTAAATTGCCTTCTTAGGCTGCTTTTTACTCTGTGTCTTTTTAGCTAGACAAGTAACTTAAATTAAATCCTAGCCTCTAAATGAGTGGATTCAAAACACATCTTCTGTTTTCTCAGAGTTCATTTAACACTGAAATTATTCTACTGTAATCTCTTAGCCTTCTCTATGTAAATGAACTACAAGTTAGCACATCTTGACTAGACTTTGTCAGGAATAAGGTGTTATTTAGTTGTTAGAAAGGTCTGGTTAGCATCTTGAGTCACAGTGATACAATTTGCCACTGATCTCAAGTGTTATACTGTGGATAAAATTTGTTATTTTTATAGTTCCTGAAATATATATTTCCATGGTACTTGCAAAAGATGTGTCAGAGTTTAGGTCAGTTGTAGATTTCTTTTCATATAATGGAAATATTTAGAAATAGCATACCTAAATAGAAGTTAAAATGTTTATTTCTCTCCTTTTTTTTCTCATGTTTTTCCCTCACTAAGATATATTAATGAGTTTTCTACTGAAAGACATTCTTAAAAAAATATCAAGGAAGTTAATTTTTTTTTTTCAAAGTTAACTAATTATTACGTTGAAAGCTTTTTTTTTTGTTTTTTTTTTTTTTTTTTTTTTTTTTTTTTTTTTTTTTTTTGTTTAATTTCCCATTCTAGAAAAGAAAAAAGAAGTAATAAAAAAATTCTAATTTGTAGAAGTTTACTGTGAACACATAGTGGTAAACTCTTCTTTATGACCACCAAAGAAACAGGAAGGCTACACACTTTGCATAAAGCAAGTTTCAAGCTAGATGAAAACAAAGCAAAACAATAAAAACCTCAGATCTTTCTACATCCAAAAATAGGAGAAGATGAGTCTAGTTGCGAAAGCTGTAGAACCATTAGTTTTGAAGATGTGTGAAACAATTCAGAAAAAAAAAAAAATGTCAGGAAGATATAGAAGGATTTATTTTACCTGAGAAAAAGATGGAATAGACTTAATGTTCTAATAGGCCATCCACTGCCACTACATGTATGTGATAGGTTTGGAGCCTGTATGCATTGGATTTGAAAATATCAGGTCTGTACATGTCTTGCATTATTATAGTATCTGAGTACTACGAGTTCACTGAAGTATATGACCTTGTGTATTTGCATACAAACCATCTCTCTCCCTTGCACCTTATTCTCACTCTCCCTTCCTAAAGAGCTTTTAATGTAATGTTCATTAGATTACTGTTCCTTTCTATGAGTGCAAGATAAACTTCTGAATTTATTTTAAAATAAATTTTTGAGTGGCACTGGACATATGCTATAATAATTTGGTTAATATCTTAAGCAGGGAGAATTTCACATATGGCACTATTTTTAAAAAGATTCTCTTATTTTATGTGTCTGTATTTTGTGGAGGATTTCGTTCTTATGATTTTTTTTTTTTTTAACTCTCTGCACCAAATTCCTAAGGAAAACAATATTTTATGAACCTGGATGGATACAGGTTTAGCTGATCAACACTGTCAAGAGACCTCTGTACCTATAAACAGAACTTCCGATACTAGTGAAACTTTAAAGCAGAAATTTGAGTAATTAAAAAAATTCAGGAAACTCTAAACTGAAGTACTAGTCAAACCAGGAATCTTTGAGTACATAATTTCAGATTTAGATTTCTAATTTCCCTCTATGACCCAATTCAGACACATTAGACATTTTTTATTGCACCTATAGGAAGGACCATCTGTCTTTAGGTTGTTCTAATGCAGATTTATCTACATTATTATAGACATCCACCTTTAGATAAACTGAATTTTGTTCAAAATAACCACTTGCATCATGAAAAGAAATAGTTTTTTCCTTCCAGAGTAGCAGGTGGAGTCTAAGTGGTATGCTAAACTATGTCAGCTGAAATAATATCGAATTAATATTTTTAGGAAATTGAACTGAGTTACAAATTTTTCATTGATGGGCATTTTTTACAAAAGAAAATAAAAACAAATGAGACAACAATTTTGTTTGTTTTAGAAGTGAGCGTTGTAAACTTGTATCACAAGATCTGTTATTCTATTAAAAAAAAAGTTCTTATCCAATATTCAACAAAATTTCAGATTCATATGTACAAGACAGATAGAAACTTAGAAATGCTTGATTGATGTGCTATCCAGTCAAAGGCAGAGTGTATCTTTCATTTTCACAGAACAGATTTTTTGATTTTCCATTTCATAGTATTAATAGAGCTAAGCCACATGCTCACTGTTCCTCTTTGCCAAGCTGGATTTTTTTTCTTTTAGGGTAGAAGGCACCTGATCTATTGTTCATGGTTATCTTGGGATAAAATTAATATTGTTGTAGAAATGCTTATTTCAGTATGTAAAGACAGCTTAGAGTGTCTCAGGCAGAGACATTGAAATAATCTGCATTTATCAGATGAATCCCATGCAAAGTATCCTTTAGAATTCAAGTCTGCTGTTAATTTGCATTGTAATAGTTTACTTAGAGGGGAATCAGTGGCAGAATTATACTGAGAGATCTAATTTTCATAGAGAAACAGAAATACAAAAAAGAAAAAAAAACAAAACCAAAAAGGAGAGTGAGAGAGAAACCAGAAAACCACCACACAGAAGTTAGTTGAAAGAGAGAGGAAAGGAAAGCAGACAGGTAAGGTGCAGAAAGCAGAAACCCCTGAAAATGGGCAAAACTATGCTACACTTACAGGTGCTTTATCTGTATAGTGTCCAACTGTGTAAGGAAAGAAAGAGTACCATAAAAGCCTTTTTAAATAACGACGCACTTATATTACAACAGCTACAAGGGGCTTTCTTTCACTGACTGTTTTTTTCCATAACTTCTGTAAAATCTTCCCCAGAAGAATTAGAACCCAGTACAAACAATAAAACATACTTTTACATGCCTTCAAATTCATACATTTCCTAAAAACCTTCTTTAGGGCCTCCCAAGAAGAATAGCCTCTAAGGTTTCAAAAACCTTCTTCACATTATATTGGCACCTGGAAATTAGGGATAGAATGTGAACAGAGTAGAAGCAGTAGAGAAATGATAAATACTCGAGGGGCAACAAATGTAGAGCAACTTGATTTTTTCCAAATTTCCCCCCCACCCAAGGCATACAGTAGTAATATAGCAATACTACTAACATTAATTAAGAGTAATCGATTCTATCTTCAGAGTCAGGATGCTTTGAAAACTTATTAACATAACATGCTGTGAAGTCATGTACTACCATCCCTTTTATCTATATGGAGAAATAATCACAACACAAATATACATAACTGCCAAATGGTAAGTTAGAGGTAAAAATTAAATGTGAACTTGTCTTCTTCCCACTCCTGCAAGGATATCTTTTGTTTCCATCCAACAATGCAATGTTTCAGGAAGAACAGAGTTGGGGGAGCAGAAACATCCTTAGGGTTTTTCTCCAAACTTTTCCTAGTGCTTATTTATTAAATGATTTTGAATTCTGCCTTTCTTGTAATAAATACCAACTAAAATGTACTGTTTATTATAACTAAATACACAGATACATACTGGAGAATATTTGGTCTTTAAGATTTTCCATTCTTATGTAATTAATAAATATGAAAATAAACAGTAGCAATTATGTCAGCAGTTCCAACTGGAATCCTCAAATAGTCTGTAGTTAAGCTTCCAACTTCTGGTCAAACTGATTACCCAGCCCCAGTAATTAGTACCACTTAATGTAAAGTGCTGTTCAGTGTATTAGAAATCTCTTGTCAGAAGATGCCCTGGGCTGACAGCAGGGTGACCAAACTAATTCTCGCTTTTAGAACAGACAGTAATTGTAGGTCAGGGATAAGCAAGATATGCTCACATTTCATCTGCCTCAATTAGATCTGAATCTGGGATAAAAATGTCCTGTGGTTAAGTCATATATGCAACTGACCCTTTGTCTTCATGAATATGAATGCTCACAGGAAAGTTAAGTTAGGAAAAATATATACTGGAAACTTCTCAAGAGAAAGTTGTCAGGCGATGCTTATTTATTTCTCTATTTTTGAAGAATAATAGGATGCATGGGATTTTTTTTTTTTTTTTACTCATGCTTTGTTTAGAGATATTGAAAAGTTTAAAAAGTGCTCAAAATATCCATAAACCAATACAACTCATTACTGTTAAGAAAATATATTCAGACAATAAGAAAAACTTTCACAAAATCTACCTACTGAATAAGAGGAGACTGTGAGATTTATGGTGAAAAGGGGTGTTTCTCCACATTTTTCTATTCTTATTTTAATATTAATATTTTTAACACAACATGAACTTTGTATCATCTCAGACAAGTTTAAATCTTGAGAATAAGCCTGTAATGAACATTAAAACTAGCCCTGTATGATAGGTGTAAATTAACAAAATACCTGATAGGAAACAAGTTCTTAAAAAGAGTACTAAGGACAGGAACTTTCGTATTTTTATTGTTGAAGTGATACATTTTTCCAGTTATATCAGTGGGAATAGGGCTATAGTATACAAAATACATTTAAAAATTCCACCTTCATAAATATGTTTGGCACACTAATCCATTATTCAATCATAACTTTTTAGACCTTCTTATTCATAGCTAAGGACAATATATGGTTTGCTACTATTATTTTCAGTGATGCAATTACAAGTCAAAATTGCTGCAGAACTGACTAGAAAGAAAATTAATGTTAAACTAACATATTCCCTATCACTGAAATGAACAGGCATTTCTCAGTGAGGTCAAAAAACAGATCTGGGGACAAAGTATAAATATAAATACATTTATATTTACAATTTTAATATATTTCAGTATTAATTTGTATACAGCTCTTTACTGTTCTGAATAAACTTAACATAAAAAATAAAGCATGATATTTAATTCTGAATAGCATTCAGCAAGAATGATTGCAATTAATATTAAAATGCAGCTTTTTGTCTAATGAACTGTGAATAATCAAGTTTTATTAAAAAAGACCTAATTTGTTTAGGTACATGCATTGCCTAGTTATCCAATTATTGCTGCAAAATTACAAATGGGGAAAGTCAAATCTGTTAAATTAAGAAGGTCACCAAAGTAATTAAGACTGCTGAAGCATATTATTAATACTTTACAGTAGGTGGGGTACTGCCGAAATTTACCTGCTTTTCCTTGTTATGTAAATGATGGCTTTTGTACAATCAATGTGTAAATGAGTTCATTTACAGATGAAAGAATTGTAAAAGAGAAGGCAAGGTTCTGGGCAAGAAAAGTTCTTATCAGCTACAAAATTAAATGAAAACTGTTTTCTTTGCTTAGTAACTTGATTGTGTATTGCTAATTGTATGTTGAGAATGTTGGAACTTTTTTCTGTGCCTCAAAAAATAAAAGAAATTTAACAGGAAAAAAAGAGCAACAGTATTGTATGAGAAAAATATTTAATTGAGGATGAAGTAAATGATAATCCTAATCCTTTGGTAAATTTATGTTTCTGGCATTTAACAAAGAAAACAGTGTAATATATAAGAAATAAATCACTATGCTCTCTGACACTAAGCAGAGTTAACTCTTGTTTTACTATATTTAATTTGATATTGGTATTTGGTATTTTGTATCAAAGGAACTAAATATAATTTAAGAAATTATGTGTTCAATGTACTGCGTGAAAAACAACACAAAACACTAATTGCTTTAGATAGTTCAACACCTATAATTTTATACAGTTTGTTACAAGTAAGTACACAGACTTGTGATACAGAAGTATATGAGGTGACCATTAGGGAGTCCTAATTGCATGGGTATTTTACTTACTGCATCCTGAAACACTTTCACATATTACTAGTTGATTTAATATCAGCCACAGAAACAGCTATTAAGGATGTGTGCCTGTGTATATATTATCACCTACCTCATATTACTCTTTAATTCTAACGGTATAACACCTTATAATTTATTGGAAATGCATGATAAAAAGCAAGGAAACCAAAACAAAACAAAGGGAAAAAAGTCATGGTAGCAGATCTTGAAGTTGGATGAAAATCAGACAATATAAAAGTTAATTTCTGCATATGAGTGCATATTTACTCCTTTCCTTCCCTGTTTTATAGCTTATCTAGTAAGCAATATTCATCATTAGTCTTTACATCTTTGAAGACATGAAAGCAAGTCACTAGAAACTGATGGACCAGTAATATTTATTTAGTTGTATATCAGACTATATGATGTTCAGACCCAAGATTAAATCTCCAAAAGTGTTGCCCAATGATCTGATCAAGCAGAACAAGGTACATTGTTATTTCTCCACTCTTCAGCAGTTAAAGAGAACGCATTTGCTCTTCTGTCCTCTTAGATGCTCCCTCCTCAGACTATTGTGATTTTGGGGAGATTAGCTGACTACCAACTTCTCTCCCTCTCCCCCCTGCCTCCCTCCTTCTCTTGATCTCTCTCCACACCTTCCACCCACACCCCCAAACACCATTGAAGGTAGAGAAGTAGATGAATGTTTTCTTTCATGTTAAGAATGAGTAATAGCTTATGTCAACAATTTTGAGATCAATATCCTTGAAAGATATCCTAGCCTGAAAAACAAATTAGAAATCAGCTGTATATGACCACTCTGCCTAAGGAAATCAAAGCTCTCTGCAAGAGATGGGATCTGGGCTAAGATTTGTAAGCTGGAGAACAAGAGGATCCACCTTAACATGAGGAGGAACTTCTTTACAGTAAGGGTCACAGAGCATTGGAACAGGCTTCCTGGAGAGGTTGTGGAGTCTCCTTCTCTGCAGATTTTCAAAACTCGCCTGGATGCGTTCCTGAGTGACCTGTGTTAGGGTAGATTAGGTTGGAGGGTAGATTAGGTTGTAGGGTGTATTATATGATCCTGCCCTGGCAGGGGGTTTGAACTTGAAGATCTCCAACCTAACCCCTAACACTCTGTGATTCTGTGAGTCTAAAACAGTATGTGTTTTCCTCAAAACCCACCAGATAAAAATCAGAAGACTCCTTACTGATATAGATGCACCAAACTCAGGATGAAAAACCTAGGAAAAGTTCTGCCTATCAAACATCATGAACCAAGTGGCCTAGACACTGTCACAACATACATTCAAATCCTATACTCATAAAGCTCCTCAGGAACACAAAAGTACTGGTAAATAAGTCCTGTCAAAATACATCAGCCTGTCACAAAATCTGTATATTTTCATTCCCTTATCAGCGAAGAAGGTAAAAAGTTGACATTAAACCATGAAAGACTACTGCACTTTATGGTATCTTCTCAGGATTTACTAAGTATGTGGCATTGTACTCTTAGATTCCCTCTTTTTGCTATGTTTTATCTATAATGTGAATATCTGTAAAGAAATCTGCAGCTTGAGTTTTTCTTACGATCTTTTCTTTATACATGGTTACTATAATGAGAAGATACAGGAAAACTGGAAAAAAAGGTTACATTCATCCTGAAAAGCTTCAGCTGACTTGAAAATTACTGATCAAAATTATTTTTCATTAAAAAAAATATATATATTAGATTTTATGAACTAGCAATTTAAGTCCTCTTTGAAGAAAATTATTCTAGTGGGATGAGCTCCTCATCTGATCAAGATCAACCTTCAATCACCAACAGAAGCTAAATACTAGTTGATTTTTACTATTTTATCCATAAAAAGGCACTCATAAGCATCTTCACAGTATAGATAGTCACCTTGCTTGTTCTACAATCAACTAAATTCTCAGCAATTGAGTTGTGGTTGCGTTGGCAATCAGATCCTTTTTTTTTTTTTTTTTTTTTTTTATGGGAATATTCAGTGTTCAAGTTTCTATGCTTACCAGAGTAAGCAATCACAAATGTTCCATCATTTACTTCCTGTAAATTTATAACTATGGGTTGCTAGGAAAAAAATTCTCCACGGAAAAGAGTGGTAAGATTTTGGAATGGGCTGCCTAGGGAGGTGGTTGAGTCGCCAACCCTGGATGTGTTTAAGCATTGCATAGATGTGGTGTTGGGGGATATGGTCTAGGTGTGAACTTGTAGAGTAGGGCTAAGGATTGGAAATGATGATCCCAAGGGTCTTTTCCAACCTAAATGATCCTGTGTGGTTCTGTGTGTGTGTGCTCTTCCGTTGCATCTGTATTGCTTAGATGAGTTAAGAAACAGTTGAAGATGACAGTAGAAGACTGAAGATCTAAGGCTAGAGTCCTGCATTGAACATTAAGTGCTTCTAAAATTGTGGAAACTTGTTAGTCTTTTGCTTTGCCAGTGTTTATTTGCTTTTGACTAGGTACATTGCTGAAAAGCTTTTGAAGTTTACATCCAAGAGCGCATCTTAGAACTTTTTATTGTCATGTTTGACAAAAATGTAAGGAACAGTTTAGAGTTACAAAGTGTAACCCAGCATGAGGTAGGATATAGACACATGAATTTAAATACTATAACTGGGGCATTTGTCACCATGTTGTCTTTTAATTTATGTTAAGAAAGAAGGTTTTATAGTGAAAATACTTTCTCATTACCTAATGTTAGACATTACTTTCCTCTCAGGGCATATCATTCTCCCTTCCTCAGAGACATTTTCAGTTTTTATTCTTCATCTGAATAAAATCTTGAAGCAGAAACAAAAACCTTCTAACAGTCCCCAAAGCTTAGCTTCATAAATAGATGAATATTTCAACATAACACTTCCATGAACACTAGTAAATTTTATCCCACCCTTTAAGCAAAGAAATAGACATTTTTACTATGATATGACCTTTTTTCATTTTGCTTTGAAGTTACCCGAATCATTTTTTCTCAACATGACTTAAAACTGGATGAGGATATTTGTAAATTCTCACCAAGATCAGACACTACTCTTAGATTCATCTCTCTTTTCTGCTTAATTGTGGCCAGTGTTTTAATTTTTAAAGGACAATCATGTTGATTTTATATGTGCCTATTAAGACTGAGAGTAGGTTTTCTTTCTGACTTGAATGCTAATGGGATTTCTATTAGAGACAAAAATTGTTATCTATTTTTTATTTAGTTGGGACACAGCAAGTACCAGTGGTGTCCAATCCTTTTTGTGGAAAAAATTGTATTAATTTCTTCTTATATTGTAATGTGATTGTAGAGACACAGACATATGAAGTCAATAGCTTAGATAGTCATCACTTTTTCTTAATGTAATGTTTATAAGCAAAAAATACTAAGTAGGATATAAATGGCTCCGTTGCTAACAAAATTCTCTATCCTTTTTTTCTCCCAAGATGTACAGTCTTGCTTGCCACTGAGACAGCTGGCAGGATAATGTCATTTAGAGTGACAAAATATTATCTGTCATCATTGTCTGCAACGATCTTTAGAAAGTTGGAAAAATATGCTTGTTTCCTCTTAGAAGTAAATTAAAATATGTAGGAAGCCTACCTCAACACAGTTTAAAGTATGAGTTCCACTGAGCTGCAACAGAAAAAAAAGTTTAAAATTGAATGTGAAAATTACTTCACAACAATGTTTATGTACGAGATATTAGACTATATAACCTATATTTGCTTTGAGAATTAAACTTCTTGAGAGAATTGTCAGTATCTATCAATAATTGAAATCTTACAGTCCTTCCTAGTGAGAATTTAGAGCCCAACTACCTTCCAATCAAAGCAAATGGAAATATTTTCACTAAGATTAGAAGGAAATAGTAATTTTCCAATATCAAATAATATAATGAATGATATGACAGACATACTAGCATTCATTTAGATATTTATGGAGAAATAAAGACCTTAGGAAATTTGCCATCTAGGTATAGCAGAAGGAGGAGAAAAGAAGTAACATGGGAGAAGTGTACATAACTTAAGTCAGCATCACTCTAGAAGGAAAATGAATGTAGGAGTAGATTCTGTGAAGAATTCCACCTCAGTTATTTCTAAATGGCTCACACATCAAATGTACTCATTTTACAAATCAAAATGTTTTTGTTTTCCAGTTCTTAGATCTGAACTTAATGCCTAAAGATTTATTCTTAGATATGTTTGAGAGCCATATGTCAAATAGGAATTTTGACAGTTTACTTTTCATGATGAACACAGCAGAACCACAGGTGTTTCAGTAATAGATTTTTCATGTTAGGAAGATAAGTTTATTTAAAGTAAATTCAAGATGCAACTTTTCTGAAAATTAATCCTACCTTATAGGAAATTAATCCTACTTAATAGCAAAGCTGGCAACTCTTTCATGGTTGTAATAAATGACTATCCAGGAACAGACTGATGCATATGCAGCCATATGACAACCTTACTTATTTTAAAGCTGAACTGTATAGAAGATACAATGTCAAGAGAAACACTTAGGCAACAAGTCATGATCTCTTACAGTTCCAAACATGAGAGCTATAACATGAATATATAAGATGCACTACATCCTGAAGCAACCTTTAAAATATACCAAATTTAAAAAAAAGAAAAAAAAAATTATATATAAAAGCAATCTGGACGATCAATAGATTAACATATCTCTAAATGTTTAATTACTTCATAACAGAGTGTATATGGTTTCCAGTGCAATCAAAGTATTTCACAAAATTGGGTCACTTGCTGTGGAATTTCATTTTGAAACAATCCTCAGAAAAGTCCCACAAGGTTAACCTATACCTATTGTAGAGTTTTGGGGCACATAATTTTGATTATTCATGTTGAAAACATTGTTTACTCTGATATTCACTAGAAAAAATAACAAAAAAAAACCCAAACAACAACAAAAGCCACACAGAAAATGAAAAATTCTCAGTGAGAAATTTGGAAGTTTATCAAGGCAAAAGATTTCTATTCCAAATTAAACTAAGTTCTTTTGGTTTTTTTTTTTT
>JANVCC010000021.1:33679256-33803348 GCA_025345505.1 Todiramphus chloris collaris | reverse complement strand
AAAAAAAAAAAAAACAAAAAACAAACTGGTGGACAAGCAATGACTGCAATTCCTTTCTCAGCTAAAGATTACTATCCACCTAACAGCACCTAAGTATTTAGACTTTACTCAGCAACATCAGTTGTAGCAGATGTTCCTTCTAATAAACAATGGGAACGTATGAGAATACATGCATGAATTGTGGAAGCATTTTGAAAGAAGACTGCAAATTCTATGACAGATTAGAGTAGATCTTTCTCCATTGTGTGAATTGCATCTGAACTGATAGTAAGCCATATGAACAGCATCACCACAGTGCCTGACACTAGAGAAAGGTAACCATGATAATGACAGTAAACATCATACTGCTGAATTCTATTTCTTTCCTTGTAGCCCCTGAGGTACACAAAAAACCAAGGAGACGTTGTAAGAATAAATTTATTTACTTTGCTCTCTTTTTTTCTTTAATAATTAGCTCTATACTGTTAATAATTATTTGATTAGATAGTTAACATTTCAGTTCTATTAAAAATAATACAATCTTCACTCAAAAAAAAGATTTTGACTGTAGCAAGTAGAAGGAAGCCACAATGAAAACACACTCCTAGGGTGAGGTCGTGCAGTTCTATGAATTTCCTATGCTGATGAGAATACTGATTTAAGCTAGATATTAAAACACAAATATTCAATAAATAAAACAACAACTATAAAATAATACTGGTAGTAATAATAATAATAATAATAGAAATACTATGTGGCCATTGTTTTAAGATGCTAACAAAACCAGTAAGATCATCTGTATTTTGATAGCAAAAATATTCTTTCTAGGTGGTACTCATGTGTTTTTCGGATCAGGTCCTTCAGAACATAAGGATTCAGAAGGTAGCCTTGTCCCAGGCCATCTAAGAAATTTACCAGTGAAAATATAAACAGATGAAACATTTAGGGTCTTATAGCTGTTAAAGGGGTCCACACTCCCAAATTCTATCTAAGCCCTTTTGTGCTTTTTGTCCTTTATCACTATGATGATATCTATCCAGATATAAGCCACTCTCCATTACATTTGAAAAGTCCTGGCAGTCAGGTGAAGTCCCTGGTGACTGGAAGAAGGGAAACATTACACACCTTTTTAAAAAATGGTAGAAAGGAGTATCCTGGGAAATACAGACCTGTGAGCCTCACTTCTGTGCTTAAGAAGATCATGGAGAAGATTCTCCTAGAAGCTCTGGTAAGACACATGGAGGACAGAGACATAATAAGAGACAGCCAGCATGGCTTCACTAAGGGCAAGTCTTGCCTCAGAAAACTAGTGGCTTTCTGCAATGGAGTGACTACATCAGTGGACAAGGGAAGAACTATGGTTGTCATCTGTCTGGACTTGTTCAAGGCCTTTAACACATTCCCTACAACGCCCTACTTGCTAAATCGAAGACATATGGATTTGATGGGTGTACTGTTCAGTGGATAAGGAATTGTCTGGGTGGTGGCATCCAGAGGGTAGTGTTAATGGCTTGAAGTCCAGATGGAAATCAATGACAAATGGTGTTGCTTAGGGGTCTGTACTGGAACCAATACTATTTAATATTTTCATCAATGATATAGACAGCGGGATTGAATGCACTGTCAGCAAATTTGCAGATGACACCAAGCTGAGTGGCGCAGTTGATATACCAGAGGCACAGGAGATCATTCAGAGGGATCTGGACAAGCTGGAGAACTGGGCCCAGGTGAACCTCATGAGGTTCAGCAAGACCAAGTGCAAGATCCTGCACCTGGGTCAGAACAACCGTCATTATCAATACAGGCTGGGGAATGAGGTGATAGAAAGCAACCCTGCAGAAAATGACTTGGGGGTGTTGGTGGTTGAGAAGCCGGAAATGAGTCAACAATGTGCACTAATAGTTCAGAAGGCCAGTTGCATCCTGGGCTACATCAAAAGAAGCATGGCCAGCAGATTGAGACAGGTGATTTTGCCCCTCTATTCTGCTCTGGTGAGACCTCACCTGCAGTACTGCATGGAGCTCTGGAGCCTTCAACACTGGAGGGACATGGGCCTGATGGAGGAGGTTCAGAGGGTTGGAACACCTCTTCTGTGAGGACAGGCTGAGTGAGTTTGAGTTGTTCAGCCTGGAGAGGAAAAGTCTCTGGGGAGTCCTTACATCATCCTTCCAGTACCTGAAGGGGATTACTGCAGGGGGACTGGACAAGATGACTGTTAGAGGTCCCTTCCAACCCAAGGTATTCTATGAATCATTTTTTCAGATACTCTAGTACTTAGGAAATCTCATAAACAAAAATATTTTGAAATATATTGTAACAAGTAAATTCATGACTTAGGACCTGAATGTAAGGGTCTGTGAGTGAATTCAGAACAGCTTCAAATTAGAGTTCAAAATGACTGATAGCCACATCAAAATTATCCCTTCCTGCTTTGAAAAAAAGATATATCTTATACATTACCCTTGATTCTATTTTTTTTTTTTTTTTAGGTTCTGTGGTTGCTAATTGTGCTTCTAACTTGTAAGTCCTGAAGGAGAAAGATGTAGAGGTAGTCAAGGTAGTTCACTTCTTTCTTTAGTCCTCAAACTTTTTTTTTTTTTCAAAAGTAATTTGAAGACATATCTCCTCATAGAGCTGCATGGAAAGAATTCATCAAGAACGAAATAAAACCACACATTGCTGTAGGATAGGTCTCTATTCCTTTATGCTAATAACACAACTTAAAAATTATTCTCTCAGCCCCTGTTCAAGAACTAGAGTTTGTGAAGACTAAATAGATATGGGCACCACAGGCAACTCTATGTTAGTGAACATGGAATAGCTGAATCTTGGGGTTTTGGTTCACATACTGGTAATAACTTGAATATTGTTAATATAAGGCTGAAATGGACACCATCCTTACCTAATTATTTGTCCTGATGAAAAGACTAGACAATCTATTGAATTCAAACATATAAAGCCCTCCAAAACCTTTTTTTTTTTTGTGTGGATATATTTTAGTTCTTTGGATCTGTCTTGTAATTTTTTCAGATCTAGTAGACAATTACATCTCTTTCCAACAAGGATGTAGAAGCTTTTAGTCTGCTAGTATGCCAAAAAACATTTAGGTGAAAAATTGTAAAATAAGATTTCTGAAATAGTCAACCCAAATTTAAACTGCTGGAGAAAATACAGAATTTTTCTACATTGATAAAATTGGATCAGAATATTTTAATGTAACTCTACATAGATAAGACAATTCAAGGCTTAGATTTTGTTTTTACATATAATATTGCATTAAAAAAATCACTTCCTGTAGTATTATCTAGAACTGCTGCAAACAACATAGAAGGCACCAAATTTCTGAAGAGAAGAAATATTAGATTTCCCATAGCATGATTCTATCAAGAGACACATCTCATTATCTGTTCTACTCTATATAACAGATAGTACATTAACTTCCTCATTAGGAACACTAAGTCTTTAGATCCTTTTCCATATGCTGGGCCAGAAATAAAGGATTCCCTACTGTTAGTCAATGAATAAAATTTTGTCTTCCAAAAAAGCAAATTAAAATCCTGGTTTATGTACTAAAAAGCTTTTCATCACAACATTGCAGAGAAGAAGCAAAAATAGCATGTTAGGTTGGTTTTCTTAAAAATAAGTTTGTTTTTCTTTTAAACTTCATTTAATATCAAATGTTTTCTAAAGTATAAGAGAGAAAATGTTAGGATATATATATATATATAAAAATATCACCAGCATATCTTTAAGACTATCCATTTCTTATGGCCTTCCTTAAATTATCAAACCAGAAATCAATTAGTAGCTTTTAATTTGTTAACTAGACAAAAAAAAAAAAAAAAAAAAGTAAAAAACCGTTTTCTGTTATTTCAAATACTTACTTTAATATGTAGCTGTAATTCAGTGAAATTAATTTCAAGACATTTTCTTAGTACATAATGGAGTTTAGGGAAATAATGTACACTGAAATTTGAAAGGGGAAAACAAAAAAAAGTTGAATAATTTTCTTTGACCATAGAAAAAAGCTTCTGTCTAACTATTAAGTAAAAATTTAATCTAACTTCAGCTTCACAGCACCACAGTTTTAGATTGACCTGAGAAGAAATCGACACTGGTTCATTACATAGTTAGTACATAAAGACAACTACAACAATTAAGACAGATATTTTGCAAGATTAATAATGATTTCATTAGTAACATTGCAGCACAATTATTGCTTAAGTGAAAATTATAATCTGAGAATAGATTTCTAATTTAAAGAATACTGGCACTTCTTAGAGCACAAAAGAGGTAGGTCTGGAATGAAGCCACGGCTTCAGAAAGAGATTGTCATGTCTAGAAATAGTACTGTAATCTACTGTTTCTGTTTTCTTTGTTACTATGGATACCACTAGTAATTTTTATTTATTAATGCTCCAGGACGTAAGAGAACACCTTCCAAACCTATAGGAACCGTTGTAGCACATTATAGCAACAATTCAACATTACAAACTGCTGATAAAGATTTGCTTTGCTGATACAGATTTGGCCTACATGAGGCACTGTGATGATAATCATTCAGAGCAACGTAAACAGTGAAGCAAATCTGTAAAGGAATACAAAGCCATTTCTGGAGACAGCTGGAACTTTACCTGGAAGGTTTGTTGCTAGATTACTAAATTGTCATCATTAGTTTTTCAGCTAAAACAACTGTAAAACCACTATGTTACTCAGTTTTAATCTAGCTTTGACATCTTCCCTCTATTAGACAACTCATTGTTTGTCAAGGTCAGCTTGGCCATGTTCAGAAAATTGAAATGCAGATATTTAGTTCCATTCCTAAGGTGCTTATCATATCCCCAGCAACTGATTGCATTTTATGATAATATTTTATTAATGTTTTTTTCCATCTGGAAGATGGGTTTTGTCAGAGGTTTAATCCTCCACAGTATCAGCCTGTTCCCAATCTCAGTGGCTGTGTTTTCAACTCACTCTGAATGATTGTTTTCTGAGGAAAAAAACATATTCTCTGCTTTGTGCCTGATCTGTCTCCATGACTGCTACAAAGACAATCATATAACTGAACACATAAAATCATAGAATCATTAAGTTTGGAAATGACCTTCAAGATCATCAAGTCAAACCATCTACTGAATATTATCAGAAACACTAAAAGATGTCCTGAAGTACCACATCTAGACATTTTTTTAAAACTTCCAGGGATGGTGATTCTACCACTGCCCTGGGCAGCCTGTTCCAATGCCTCACAACTCTCTCAGTAAAAACATTTTTCCTAATATCCAACCTAAACTTCCCCTGGATCAATGTAAGCCCATTTCCTGTTGTCCTATTACTAGTTACGTGGGAGAAGAGACCAACACTCACGTGTCTCATCCCACTCAGTGGACAATGAGGGAGATGAATTTTTGTGATTTCCCAAAAGAGTCTGTCCCTGCATGACAGGGCAGCCAGGATGGCAGAGTCATGACAATAACTCTGAGGAACAATAACAAAAAAATTTATTAGTTCTCCCTAACAGAACAATCAACTAACAGTACAGATAAAAGTGTTATTTTCATAGGTGATTATTTTACGGTGCAACTAAATTTTGAAGAAAAGGAAGAAAGAGTTATTAGAAAAGAGGAAAAGATAGAGGTAGTGAGAGAGTGAGTAGGAGAGAGGGAGTAAGAGAAAAGTTTATCACCACCTGTGGATCCAGCAACATCTCACTGGATCAGTCCAAGTCTTCAGTTCTTTGGTGGTGGGTGCACCATGATCAATATTTTCCTGTCCCTTTATACCCTTGAGATATCTGGGTGGCATTCCCAATTTCCACAGGAAGTGGTGTCTATTTGCATGAGCCCCAAGAGCTAGAAGTAATGTGGTGCCTGCCATCCACCTCCCCCATGGCACAGTCAGCAGGAGCACTTAACTAAACAAAAGACAGAGTCCCACCTATGCAGAATTTATCTCTTTCTTTTCTTAAAGCGTGACTGCAAGGAGTCAAAGGGGGGACACAGAGACATTGGGAGCCATCAACACTTCTCCTCTCCAAACAGGTCTTTCCAGACCTTATCATCACACAAGGTCTGAGGCACACAGTAGCCAGGGTCTTACACCGCCTCACTATAACATCTTTCAGGTAGTTGTAGAGAGCAATAAGGTCTCCTCCCAGACTCCTCTTCTCCAGACTAAACAACCCTAGGTCCCTCAGGTTCTCCTCATAAGACACTTTCTCCAGACCCTTTACCGGCTTCATTGTCCTTCTCTGAACTCGCTCCAGCACCTCAATTTCTATTTTATACTGTGGTGCTCCAAAATGAACACATAGAAACACAGAATCATACAATGGTTTGGGTTGTAAGGGACTTTTAAAGATCATCTAGTCCAACCCCCATGCAGGAAGCAGGAACATCATTCACTAGATCAGGTTGCTTACAGCCTCATCCAACCTTACCTAGAATGTTTCCAGGAATGGGCTTCTACCACCTGTCTGGGCAACATGTTCTGGTGTTTAACCATCCTAATTGTAAAAAATGTCTTCATCTTATGTATTCTAAATCTACCCTCTTTTAAGTTTAAAACCATGACCTCTTGCCTTGTTGCAACAGGCCTTGCTAAGTTAGACACCCTTTAAGTACTGAAAGGTCTTCCTTTATAATAAATAATGTCTTCCTGAAGACTTCTCTAGGATGAACAACCCCAAATCTCTCAGCCTTCATAGGATAGGTGTTCCACCCCTCCAGTCATTTTTGTGGCCATCCTCTGGACCCATTTCAATAGGTTCATGTCCTTCTTGCGCTGAGGACTCCAGAGCTGGACTCCAGGTGAGGTCTCACTAGAGCAGAGTAGAGGGGCAGAATCACCTCTCCCAATATGATGGCCACACTTCTTTTGATGCATCCCAGGACATGGTTGGCCTTATGGACTGCAAGATCACTGTTGGCTCATGTCCAGCTTCTCATCCAACAGTTCTCCCAAATCCTTCTCTGCAGGGTTGTTCTCAATCCTATAATCTCCTGGACTGCATTGATACCAAGACCTCAGAAGTATTGATACATTTGACCCCATAGGCAGGCTTGATAAAGTAGGACCTTCTAGATCCTTTTGTTCCACATTAGCTTTGTGCATGACCAGTCAGACTTCAGGCTGCCCTAAGAAGACAGGATGAGACATACGTGTCTGATTTATTTTGGTTTTGTATTTTCAAGAAGCAGATTGCAAAAGGTGTTCTTTAGAGAGGACAATTGCTAACTACTTAGGACCCAATAGAAGACTGTACAATTCCCCTCTGACTCATCTACATTGCTGATACTTTGGATTCAACTTAACCTTTCATGCTATGAAGTGCCCTGAAAGGCCCTATGCAGCAGGTCTATACTGTGTTGAACCATGAAAATCTGGTTCATATTTCTAAAGGGTGGGTGTCAAGAGGATGGGGACAAAGTCTTTTCATTGTTGGCCAGTGAGAGGACATTTGCCAAGGGGCACAAACTGGAACACAGGAAGTTTCATCTGACCATGAGGAAAAATTCTTTTACCGTGGGAATGACAGAGAGCTGGAACAGGCTGCCTAGAAAGATCATGGAGTCTCCTCTGGAGACTTTCAAAGTCTTATTGGATGTGTTCCTGGTCTAGGCAAACTTGCTTTAGCAGGGTGATTGGACTAGACGATCTCTAGATGTCCCTTCCAAACACTAGCATTCTGTGATTCTGTGTTCCTATCCAGAAGCTATAGGTGAGTAATTGCAGTTGTGGATATATCTTGTTTCATGCCAGAATGAAGCATCTCATATGACTATGTGAACACTCATATCCAGTGTTCTACCAGTCTTTTTGTATATTTGTCTTATATTTATGTTCTTAACGATGGTTTGTTTTTTGTTTTTTTGGTTTTTTTTTCACTTTTTGAAGTAAGGAAGGTGGAGTACCTCATATTTTGTCTCCAGCTTTCACTGAAGGTTTATCTGTTTACTTTTCACAACTGCTTTAAAATCTCTTTTACAAGCTTGAAGATACAACAGCTATCTGCAGATTTCCTCCTAACATCTTGTAGAAAATTGAGACTCATTTCCTTTTAAAATTGTTAACAACTTACACCAAAGCCGAGTATCTTTTTCCATCTTTAGTTGTTTCCTTTGATGATTTTTGAATACTTTGAATAAGTGTTTCCACAATATTTATCATATTGGCTTTTTTTTTTTTTTTTTTTTTAAGAATTATATGGACCAATGAAGACCATGATATCCTTTGTAATACTAAAGTCAACACACATTCATCTTTGTTAAAAGAAGGCTTATAAGTTAATGTCTAAGGACCTGTATAAAGATTTATTCAACAGTTATCCCACTCTATTTTCTTGTTTTATTAGAGTGCACCCCCTCAAATTCATCTCCTCTTTGCATAGTAAAGCATAACTTTATAATGCATCATTCTGTTATTGAAAGTAATAGAATATCAGCCATTAGCATCATTCAACAATGTATGTATACAAATATAGTTGCTTACTGTTAAAAAAGTATTCTCAACTAAAACATACAACACTATATTTTTTTGTTGTTGTCTTTCATTATTTTACACAGCTTCTGCTTTTACTCTACTAAACAGATGCTAATATATTTTTAAAAGCCAACAAATTTTGGATTTTTTTTTTTTTTCCTTAAATATATTGGAATAAAAGCAGTATATTTATTTTTAAAATCTTTGTTTCTCACTTGTTTCCTTTTTCCTTGTGACTTCAGTAAAAGTCCAAAGTAAATAAGGTCTATGAGGAAAAATGCTATGCTATGGATGACATAATGAGAATGGCCTTTACAATGTTTTGAGGTTTTTTTTAAATGTCATCTGCACATTTCATAACTGCCCTACAAAACTGTGATAAATGTACACTTCAGATGCAAGCTATAATGTTAATTTCATATGTGCTGCTTCCTCGCTATTATACAAAATACAAAATCTACCTCCTGAGGCATAACCCCCAAGTTGAGCAATGAAATCTCAAAGATACAGAAAGGGAAGAGAAACAAGTGCTTAAATGTCTGAGGAGGCAGCTGACTGAAGATGAATTATTCCTTGAGCTTCAGAACAAGAAAAGGAAGAATGAAAAGATTGTCAGAAAATACAGGAGGTTAAGAAACTATACCAATAGGTAAGACAGGAGAGTGACAGTCATGGTGAGTGTAGAGTTCACACAGTGAACAGATAAATGCTGAAAGACAACTCCAGGTTCTCTGTTTAAAAAGTCACATAGTTTGAGTATTCCTCCCTCTACTCATACTTTGGAAGTGGTAATTGGTCTTTTATATCATTTCATACCTCCCCACCTTCACCAGTATTCTCTCTCACAGCTTCTTTTCAAAGAAATAATCTGTAAATTTAATAGTTCCAAAATAAGTTTCTGTGATTTTGAAGATTTAAGGATTTTTTAATCATTCAGCTCAACAAGACATAAGCAATTATCTATGAAAAGTTATTGACAAAATTAAATTGCGTTATTTTTGATGGACATTAAGGAAAGGAAACATGCAGATAGAATTTAACTATTTTAAGATGAAAAGTATGACGAAAGGTAAAATGACACATAATTGTGGCATGTGCACAAGGAGTCCTACTATCTTTCTTCATGAGCATAGCAAGATAGTTCAGTACTAAATGAACAGTTAAGGAGCTATCAAAAATCAAATAATACAACTCTGAAATTTTAGGTGATGGTTAGATTGTTTGACTGAGATTTTAAAGAACATTTTTATTTTGCTTATTTGTGTTAGTTCTGTGTTGTATTTGTAATTATCAAGTGTTGCCAGAATATCTCCTTTATTGTTAGCTTTCCTGACATTCACGTTACTGTTGAGTTCACTCAGGTAAGGATGTTTTGAGTTGCTAAGATACATGAGCAGTTTCTCTTTTCTTATTCTACTCCCTGAAAAGAACCTTTGATCATGGGTATACAAAACAAGTAATACACTGACACTGAATCAAAAAGAAATTTACTGTCCATCGTAGTCACTTCGGTTCACATGGCCACACTGCAACTTCCCTGTTAATAATAGGAATCATTAACTATATCTCTCTGATAGCTGGAAATAGTTAAAATACTTATAAATGCATAGAGATATTTATCTGTCAACTTTGATCACTTGCAACTGACATTCTAGAGTCACAGAAAACCATTTATAGTACTATTTTCTGCCTTACTAATCCTGATTTTGCTATCTGCATGTTGAATAGCATTTGTTTTTCCTTCATATCTAGAAGGAAGAAAGAACAAATAAAATTTTGTTAGCTAATTGAGATGTAGTGATGATACACAAAAAACTGTATAAGAATCAAGACATTTTTATTATTTATATATCACAGGGGTGATGCTTGGTTAAGAGAATTTAATTGAAAGGTCAAGTACTTTTATGGAAATCTCCTACAGGGCACAAACCATTTTATAACTTAATGTTAGAAATAGTTTAGTACATAATATGTACTTTAATAGTAAAAAGATAAGGAGAAGAAGCAAGCAAGAAAAAAAAAGTAAGTTGACATATATCAAACCATTTAGCTCTCTAATTCACTCCCAGTTTCTGGCTGTATACATACACACAGCATTAATTTCAGTTTATTCTTGGTCTTTGTTTTGAAAGAAACAGACTAGTGTCCTTCAAACTGAAACACAGGATTTTATTCTGAGACTCTGTTTATTCCATGGCTACTCCCAATAGATAGTATAGAATAGATTGTTTCAGGCTGGGCTCCCTGTACCTGCATAGTCTTTTAATGCTACCTGCAGACTTTGCAGCTTCCAGCATTCTTTTATGTTGTTGCAATATAGGGCATACAGAGAAAATCCTCAGTTTCATGAGATAGACACACTTTCCAATGGACTGCATTACTTCAGACTCTTAGTATTGAATCAATCAATACTAAAGGGGCACAAAATCATATTAACCCCAGAGAAGACACAAGACCAAGCACATTGAGATGACATAAATTAGAGATCCATGCACTCCTGAACAATATCTAACAAATCATACTGCTCCCTGAGCTGAGAGCTGATTCAGCTAGAAACATTTGCTAGGTTTAAAGTGTTCTGTGGCGTATACTATACTTTGAGACATCATATTGTTCTATTTTTGTTAATTATTATTTTTCATATAAGAGGTTGGATACTTTTTTTCATTACTAAATCATGTCTTGACCTGGAAAAGAGTATGAACCTAAGGTGCTAAGATGTAATTTATTTTGAAAGATTAAAGGCAAAATTTATACTTCATAAAGTGTAATAAGATATTGTTCTAAGAAAAAAAAATCATTCTAAAAGTTTGCCTTATGGCATAATGATAACCTATGGGAATTTGATTGTTTAAATGTAGGTGTAGGGATGGTAACAGATAAGTTACTTTATCTCTACCTCAATTTCTTACAAGGTAAATAAATATTAAAAGAAGAATAAAAACTTCTCGTTTAGACCACAGAGTGTACTAAAGTCAGTTGAAGTTAGTAAACTCATTTCAGAAAGGTTAGTATTATTTTTGCTAGCAGATACCCATCAATAAGTGTCTTGTCGGATACTAGTAATACATTATTTTAATGTAGCCACAGGATGTAGCAAACATGGGATTCTTCCATCTGCCTTGTTTTTCAGTCAGTACCTAGGCCAAAATAGTGTATAACAATGAGTTTGGTTGGTATTGTTTTCTTTCCTTATACACAACAGATCAAATACCTTGTGATTAATTTGCAATAAAATGAAGACAGAACACAGACAGATCTTAAAAAATCATTTCTTCAGTCAAAAATATTTGATAACACATTAAACAACTAGTTAAATAATCTCTATCTTTAAAAAATAATCAGTTTTATTTTGAATATTCCCTATTATTTATTGGAATCTTTTGTAGGAATATTGTAGAGACCAGGAGTTAATATGCTCATGAGCATTTGTGCAGTGGCAAAGGAAAATAAAGAGGTTATTTAATACTCTGAAAGAATAATGTTGCAACCTAATCAAAGCAATTGTGAAGGATGTACTAAAATGTTTAATTTCAAAGTTTTACAAATTAAAGCATCAGCAAACCTCAATGAATGCAGCAAATATAAAATTACATTTGATTTGCCCAAACCATCAAGCATATGCATCTTATGAATTTAGTCTGGACTTTTCTAGGTAATAATCAAACTCCAAACTATCTGATTATCTGATATCTATATCTGTATGGGAGTATAGGAAGTTCATCCTAAGAGTACTAAAATGCTAGGAAGAGTCTTTCATTTGTACATATGAGCCCTTAATAAATTGTACAATATTGCTGTGAGCATTCCTTAGAAAAAATATTACAGGCTTTCTTGTATTACTTTTCTGCAAAGATTCCATCTAAATCAGTGGAGTTATTACCTCTTAATACAAACATAGCTGAGAGCAAATACCTTTTGATACAAATTCAGTGCAGCCATAGTGGAATTAATTTCCCTTAAATTTAGCTAACTCAGGCTAGTCCTCTAAATTTTTTTCCATATTCAGCAGAGAAAGACAGATACCTCCAGAGGGCAATACAATTAACCTACTTAAAATTGTTATTCAGTAACAGGTTTTACCTGAAAGCAAAGCTAGTTTAAGGAGCTTCCATTCCTTCTGACACTTTTTTTGTGTCTGCATAGTGCTGTTTGCTGAGCATCAGATTACTGATATAAACTAGATGAAAGACTTAAACATTGCACTTCCCATATCCTGGAGTCTTCTTTTTTACATGATCATTTCAGTCATATTTTTCCTGGAATCTTGTCATTGACCAGTACTGCACCTATTGAAGTGAACTGCATGTTTACTTTGACCAAGACAGTTCTTTCTCCAAAACTGTTAATTATTTGGGGAAAATATACCTCTTATTCAAGATTTCTTATTCAGTTGTTGCCATATTTAACATTTAGGATCACCATATCAATTCTTAAACAACATGTTACTGGAATAACTTTGCAAGTGAAAAAAATCATAACTACAAATTTATTGCTTTTGCATTTTTGTAGTAGCTTCTTTTCCCTAAATTGGCAGGATGGATATTTCATGGTATCATGATTTTCACTGGTTTGTCCATACAGAAGAATGATTCAGAATCCTTTGCACTTCATGGATTTCAGAGATTCCCCCCATAAGATGAGTTCTCAAATCATACATTTAATTCCTGAAATAAGTTTTGTAAAGGACAAAAAGACTGAAATATTTATTAAGAATTCAAAGCCTATTTTCAAAATGAAGGGGACAGCAATGAGAATCTGGTTATTTGAGGAAGATTAATTCCCAGAGCAACACCGATAACTCTTTCTAATTCAAATCAACCTAGCTGATATACTTGCACAGCTTTCCCCTTATGATTTTCTCTGAAGCACTCATTCAAATGTCATCAACCCAAGACTGACAATGACCCTTAACAATCAGATGGGATTCATGTCACCTTGAGTGGTCTGAGATATGGGTACATAATCTGACACCCAGCAGTGGCCTATGGAAACAAACAGGCATTTCTGGAATGTTTACATATCTTTGACAACTATCTTTATCCCTTCATATCTGGAGATTCACCACCCATCTATCTGGGAACTCTTGTTGCTCCTTGTTAGAGAATGCTCAGTCAGATAGTACTTGGTCACAGTGAGTTCACCCACAGCTATCATATGAATAAGCCATATTTATCTAACTGTTCCCTTGGCTGTTCTTTTATGTATATCTTTCTAAGAACAGAACACAGGTATTAGCTGATATAATGGCAATTCACATGACCAAGCATTTGTTATAGGCACCACTAGCCAATGTTGACTTAGGACAGATTTAGCAGCTGATGGGAAGGATGTCAATTTTTACCACTTTATAACCTTTATCACATTTGTTCCTGTGTCTTGTGGCACAGGCAGGAATATAGATTTGCACATCTCAATCCATTTAAAACAAATAGGGTGAGGATTAATCTCCCAATATATTGGCTTTGAACTTTATCACATTTTTACTGAATTGTAAATGCCGAGGAACATCTTGGAAAAACAGTAATTCTGAGGCAAAATGTTGAAAAGAAACATTGTATCCTGCTGTCAAATGTATGCTATGATTTTTTTTTTTTTTTTTTTTTTTTTTTTTTTTTTTTTTTTTTTTTTTTATTTTTTTTTTTTTTTTTTTTTTTTTTTTTTTTTTTTTTTTTTTTTTTTGTGCTGAGGTAGTATTTTTTCTCCATACAAATTCCATTCCATTTCAATCTTTTGCACTTCTGCTGGTCATTAATGAGTAACAAGCTTGTAAAGATACTTTTGTGTTGTAAAATGAAGAGACTTATCAGGATAAGACTGTTAAAGAAGCAAAGAGAAAGAAGAGCTACTCTAAAATAAAATGCATGCATTAGTCAGTTTGGATGATGTATAGCACCAGGTACATGATGTCCTCTTTTTTTTTTTTTTTTAATAGTTAGGAGATTCAGTTTCTGAGGCAGCTTTGATAAGATTTGGAAATTTTGGAGGGCTGTTGACTTATCAGTAGAACACAGCTTATCATATAAATGCGATTCATGCAAATTTCCAAAGATAACAGACAGACACATTTATAATTTCAGTAAAAAAAGACTTAATAAGTGAAATGAGGAACCTGTGAAACTGGATTATTTTTATTGACTTCCAACAGATACAGAAGAACACAAATAAACTGAGCTTGTTTAAGTGATATAAACAGATACTCAGGATATTTCAAATATTTTTTTTTTTTTTTTAGAAGACTGATAATCATAATGATGTTAGATGAGAAATTAAGAAATTTTATATATAGATAGTTATTCTTCCCCTTAATTTTTATTAATTATTATTATTAATAGTAATTTCCTTGCCTCTGTGATTTCAATCTGCTACAGGCGTGAAAATCCTGCCAGGATTCCTTTAATATTTCTTCACTTCAGATTTCTCACAGGAGATTTTTTTTTGCGTGTCCAACAACGGTTGATATTCAGTAGCTCAGAGTATTTGTCTTAGGGAAAATAAAATGCAGATTCAGACTATTTCTAAAAATTAAAACTCATGTTTCCAGGTTTTAGTCACCTAGTGACATAGCTTAAAAATTAATTTTGTATATCTGATGAAGTGTAAGTTTTGAGATACTGCATAGCTATTTAAAAGAGGTGCTGCCATAGGGCTGCCAAAATTGACTACACCTCTGATATTATCACCAGATTTCTAAATCAATCCATCTAAGCTATGACCTGAGTTTCCACTGCATAACATTGATAGAGAGACATAAGCAATTACTCTATCCATACAATAAGTGATAGGCCATATGCTCTGTTTACTATTCATTTTCTTGTGAGATGCAATTAATTCATTATACTTGGGTCTTTCAAAAAGGCAGGAACACATGGTTGTTTTCTTAAAATAATATAAGAAAATTGTTAAGAATGAAAAAGCAGAATGACAAAAATTGGAAAAGATGAAATCATCTATATGTGGTTTTATATTATTTAAAATTCTCCTGTGATGAAAAATTCCAGTGGTGAATGTCAGGGAAATTACCCCACAAGCTCTACAGCTCTTCTCTTTAACCATCGAACTTCTCTTCAAAAGACTGTCAATCATTGCCACAACTTTAATCTTACCATCTATCAAGGACTAAACCTGTCCTGACCAAAGCATTTCAGGTTCAGTGGAGGACAACTCTTAAGGTTTTAAACCAAATTGCTCTGTACTGCCCTTATATAGTTTGTAGAGGTGGCCTTACCAGTACTCAACTCCCTAATGCTCTATACTTATTCTCAGAAATTAATTGCCAATTTAGGCAGTATAAGCATACAGTAAACAACACAGAGATGCAGTCATGGCACATAAATCATTGCAAGTGATTGCACAGCTGTCACTGTTTATTACTTCGTTGCTTGTGGAAAGAATGTACTTCGGCAACTTATGCAGCAAAACTTTTGTACTCTTTACTATGAAGGAATAAATATTTATTATGAATCCAATTCTTATAGTTTGATAACTAATTTCAGTATATTATGATCTATGCAAAAAAGTTTTTCTTAATATTGCTTATTATGTCAGGACTGGATTCCCCAAAAGTATTTTTAACTTCTGTTCTAGTTCAGTCTGTTTTAAAATTGTTTTGATGAATGTTTCCCTGAAATATTTCAGATTTCTGTCATCTTCTAATTTCCTACTGTGGACTGAACATTTCTGAACCAAACCAGAAGTCAAACGCTCTCAGACCAACTTTATACTCAGAAAGCTTGGACTCTTAAGGCATAACTTAGGAAAAAGAAAATCCATCCCACACAAAACCATTAAAAGAAAGGAACTGCTCTCCTAACTTCCCTTCTGTGATGGAAATTATGTCTTTGTCTGGGTGTGTCTGTGAAAGAGAAAGAGTGTTTTAGTAGTTTAGAAAAACAATAAATTCCTCCTATAGAAAATGTTAGTTGTATGCCTCATTAATGTGACACACAATGCAGTGTTGATGGCATTTGTCTTTTTATTACAACCTAATAGTATATGAGGTCATAAATTCAAGGTTAAAAGTGATATAGATTTGACCTTTAACAAAAAGGCACCAGTTCTAATAATAAACAAGTGAATAGCTTGAATTATATTAGAGTCATTCTTTTGTAACTGAATAATCTACCCTCCTCTTATTATGAACAACATTAGATGTGGGTATTCAGGAAATGAAAAGCTAAAATCTATGGAAAAGGTAATGATCTCTGAAAATTTTCTCTAATGACTAATTTGTGGTTTAGTGGATTTCAAGAGATTATTGGTTTTTGAAATGGATTCCATCAACTAAGGAGATAATGGAAATCATTAGGCTGAATAAAGTAAAACAGTAGATTTGTTATGTGGAGCTCTATTATGGGTGCCTCTATTTCCCACACATTTTAGGAGTATTTTTTCTTAAACTGAACTAATGTGTCAAGTTATATTATGGGACAAATTCTGATAAGATAGCACTGAGTGGCAAAACTTTCATTGACCTCAGTTGAATGGGGATTTGACTCTGATTTTTATTGGAAGAAGTGCTGTGATCAGTGAGAATTTCAGGTGCTCAATATTGCTCACAATATGTCTCTGATTAAAGTTCCAGGTTTTTCACATTCAGGAAGAATAAAAGGATTTTAATCTTCATTATCAGCTCATGGACAATATCTTACAGGACCAGTACTGAAGTTAACATTCCACCAGTAATTCATCCTGGTGACATTTATAGGCCCTTACTCACGATCAGACTTATTAAACCAGATGCTGTACAAATTACAGAAAGACAGATCTTATGCTTTGAAAACCTTAATAATTCAAAGTGCAGTATTGTCCTGGAGGCAATCCAAAATGCTGGAAATATCTGGGATATAATATTCTAAATGGCTCTGTATTATTCTTAGCCTTTGTATTTTATAGTACCCTGCACATTATTTTTCTTTTTAGTAGCATGACTTTAGTTTCCAACTTCAGAAGTGAATTGCTTTTACAAATTTATCTCTGTTATAAATGCCACTGAGGTATGTTCTTGGAGTTATATTAACTACATTATTGTTTGGAGTTATATTTTGTTACTGTTTCATTTGCTTAAAATGTGGTTTCATTTCCTATTACACTCACTTGATATACAAAACAAGTGATACCTTACTAGGCATTTGTTACTTGCTTAAAGATTATTTAAGTTAGGTTTGGAAAAAGATTTCAAATATAACATTTCAGAGTTAACTGTGGCTACAAAGGTTTTCAATTTTTAGAGTTTAGTAACCTTTATAAATGTTGTATTGGGGGAGGTAGGAAAAGTTCCAGGATTTTGGTTCTTTATAAATTAGCATAATCAAATCCAGGAAATGCTAACAAAAGTATCCCCAGAAACCCATCAGGAGACTTTTCTGTATGGTGGTGTGTAGAGAATCAAAAAGTAATGCTAATTGTCTGCTGAGGTGGAAGGAGATCTGCTGATGTTTAAGTAGCTGTGTTGAGTAATGCACAGTGTCCTTAACTGGAGGAAGACACTGCTAGGGTAATTCCTATTTCTCTGTCCTGGTTTGAGTTAAGACAGAACAATTCTGTTCAGTGATTTTTATTTTTCAACTCAGTTCTTCTAACTAATTACACTTTCTGAAGTTTGCAACATGCTTTTATGGACAGTGTCTGCTTCTAGCAGTGATAATATCCCATGTTTAGAATTACTACTAAGGATTGGTATGCAGACTAAGGTCACTGATAAATCTTGTGTACCACATCAGTAAGTGCAGAAAGTAAAAGGCCACGCCTGCAGGGAGGAGTGAATAGGAGAGGTGACCATAAACTGAACAACGAGGTATTCCATCCCATATACCTCACATTTGGTATAAAGCTGAGGAATCACAAGGGGCAAGCTCTCTTCTTCAGTGATCAATGCCTGAGAAAGACTCTGTCCATTTTGCCTTTGAGCCCTATCTGTGTGAATCCAATTCCAGAACCCAGCTCCTGAACCTGTTTCCTGTCTGCCACTGGATCCAGTCTAGGACTTCCTCAGTGCCTTCTCCACAGCATCAGTGGTGTCAGAGATGTAATTGCCATTAGGAGGATTGGGTTCGGTACTGGTTTTGTATATATTTGTCTATACTTCATTTTACTATTATTATTATTTTCATTAAAACTGTTCTAATTTTCTAATCCGTAAGTCTCTCTCCCTTATTTCCTTTCTCTTCCCCCTTGGGATGGGTGGAGGATTAACAGAGAGCATCTGTTATAGGTCTAACAGACTGTCCTGACCCTAACTTGTGACATTCTCTGATCTGCATTTGTCTTTTGTTGTGTAGAGATTGTGCTGTCTCTAACAAGGTTTCTACACCCAGTGTGTAAGATGCCGGTCAACATACTGACTTGAGATAATTGTCTTTATTTCTTTTCTGCAGAATAGAATGCCAGGTATCTAACACAGTCAGTACACCTTTCAAGAAGAATGATGAACTTTCTATACAAAATGTTAACAATGAAGAAGCCACTGAAAAGCAAATTATTCGTTACCTGTGCTTACACAGCAAAAGTTCATTTGCACATGTCCTTACTCCCATCTACCTCATAATAAGGTGGTCTATATTTCCATGTAAAATCTTCTCCTAGAGGTGTATTTTTTAGTACTATAATTAGCTAAAGTAACTAGAAGTTATTTCTCCATCATACCAGCCACCACTGAGTTTTTGGTTAGCTTCATGTTCAGCTACAGTTCCTGTTTGAATCTGTTTTGAATAACAGCTTGACTGCACAACGGACAGCATAAGAGTCTGTTCTTACAGACTTTCCATTACTGTTACCATGGTTTCAAAACAGATCCATCACAGTTGCCTAATTGTTGTTACATTTTTAACTCCCCTTGACATAGTTTGTAGCTGTCTTTTACACCTTCTTGTTATCAACTTCTCATTTTTTTAAAATTTGAGGTAAAATATATATGCAGAAAGTATACAGAGTTGCTTTTTTTTTCCTGTTTCTCTTTTTCAGAGACCTAATTCTATCCAACACTCAAACATGCATTTCTTTAGTGATCTGTAACTGACTATGTACAAGCCATAGAATCATAGGACATCTAAAGCTGGAATTGACCCATCAAGACCAACTCCCTGTTCCTTGCAGGACTGCCTAACACTAAACCAGTGTTATCCAGATACTCCTTGAACTTTCACAGGTTTGGTGCTGTGAAAACTTCCTTGGAGAGCCTGTTCCAGTGACTGACCACCCTCTTAGTGAAGAATCTTTTCCTAATGTCTAATCTGAACTTCCTTTGACTCAGCTTCATTCTGTTTCTTCATTTCCTATCGCTAGTCACCAGAGAGAGAGATCAGCACCTCCCCCTTCATGGCCCCCTTGAGGAAATAGTACACTGCAATGAGACCACCCCTCAGCCTTCTCTCCTCCAAGCTGAAAAAAAAAACCTTTAAATCCTCTAAGTCTTGCACTCAATGCCTTTTACTGTCTTGATAACAATCCTGAGTTAGCTTCTTATATTGAGGAACCCAAAACTGCACACAGTACTCAAGGTGGTAACACCCTCATTGACTCCTGTTATTCTGTGCTCATACATTCAAGAGCTCTGATAAAATAGAATAAATAAAACAATATCCAATACATTCTTAAACATAGTGGCCTTTGGAAGAGTTTCTTCAAGATAACTATGACAGGTTTTTCTCTTGGAGTCAAATGGAATGAAACCATCCAATAGCTAATTGGAATCTGAATAGAGCCTAGGAGTAACCTAAAAAAGTAGGTCATACAGGACTCGGGATTATGCCTTATCTGTCTTGTACTTGGAATTTTTGAGTTGTCCTTTTTATGCACACACACACAATCACCGAAGGCTTGAATTCTATGCAGGAGTTTTGGACATCTGGAAATAATGCAAACATAAGACAATGATATAATTCTTTATCATTCTTGTCAGCATTTAAAAGAAGCAACACTAAAGAAAAAAACCCAACAACTCAGCATGTAAGAAAGTACTAATAAGCTTATTAATAAACCAAACACACTACATGCCTCGCTTACTCTTATAAATGCATCAAAATTCCAGTTTTGCTTCAAAGCTCCCTTGATGATTTTTGGACTTCTCATATCACAATGGAACCTATGTAAGCAAAGCTTATTTGTTCCTAATAACTTCTTTACATGGATGGCTTCTTTGGATTTCTACCCTCAAAAAGTATCACACTGTTTATTTTCCTTATATCAACAGATAAATGCCATGTTGGCATAACAAGGAACACTATATATGAGGTAAATTAGTTCAGAAAATGTTGGAAGTAATGGCTTGATATAATTAGTAAAGCTGATGTAATTTACTAGCCAAATGGACTTCTTTTTCCTATCTGTCTTGCTTAAGCCAATTATTATTGACTGATCTTTGTCTGCTATTGAGCATGTCATTAGAAACAAAAGATTTTCTTACCACTGGAAAATCACCTGCCATGTGGGTAAACTTAATATGCTATAAAGTTATGGTTTAAATACAAATTTAACATGCTTGAAAATGGAAAATGAACTCATGGAACAGAATTACTATGTGTGTCAAATGCTGGTGACCGTGTAAACTGGTATTTAGGACATTTAAGACTATCACTTACCTTGAACAAAGAGAGCAATCTCTTCTTTCACTGCTTAGAGAAAAGTGGTTGGGAAAATGCAGAGAAGTGGTTGATCAACTGACATTCACATTTTTAAGGAAAGTGGAAAAAAACTGCATGCCATGGGAGAAAATTAATGCCAGTTAACTGCATCAAATGGTATTTCTTTCCTGAATTAAAAAATGTATCCTGAAAAAAAAATGTATTCAGGAGACACAAATACTTATTAATACTCCCATGCTGGCTAATTGCAGTTTACATTTCAAAAATAAACATGTGATTTTGTTTTATATTATTAGTCTTTATATTATGGTTAATTAATCAGGCCTAAGCCAGCCACAGGGCAAAGGAACCCAATAGGATTAAATTTTGCTGCTCCTTTTGGCAAAAATAATATTTTGTCTTCATGTTCTATCTACAATTTAATAGGATTTGTTGGCAAGCAATATTTGTTTGGTGAAGATTACACAATCAGAAAAACAGATTTTGATTCAATTTACATCACATGGTGTAAAAATTCTGATGTAGTTAAAGAATTGTTTTGTAACAGGCCAGATCTATACCTCCTGCAGACAGCAATTTTCCTTTAAAAATGATGTTTTGAATGATACTGTAGCAGATGCCAAACTCTAAGGTACTGTGGTGGCTTCTAAAATTGACAAATATATATGGACAAACTTGAAAAATGTTGAGTTGTCAGTCAATCATAGTCAGCAAGTTAAAATGACCCCCAAAACTGTTCTACAAATATACTATGCTTCATTTTTCAAAAGCTAAGATAAATTAGGTAGTGTTATAAACTCTGCTTCTCATTACTACTACTTGCAGCATGAGCTACATTTCTGGAGTATCAGCTCCATGTTCTCACATAATGAGTTCTTAAAAATAGATCTTAACAAAGGCATTTCCCTGATACAGCATTGTATGATTTTCAAAGTCTTCAGTGATTACAAGTTATCAGAAAGGAGTACAACTCAAGATCTTACTGTTTTTTTCATTCTTCCATGCAAGCCAGAAAGGGAAGAGATGCTGTGGAAGGATAAAAAGCATTAGGTACAGCTTCTAAAAATTATGCCTGTTTACTTGTTTTGCAAAGGGAACAATGATGGCAGTTTATGAGAATATTTGTATGTAAACAGCAACAAATACAACAAAAGACAGTATGTGGAATATTGACAGAGTTAAGGGAGTGTAGTGGGTCTGGCTGGGCTGCTTTTCCCCATCCAGCCCTCATGCTGTAGCACTGGGAGCTGGAGGGTGTTGATAACACACCCGTGTTGTGACTGCCGGTGCTCGCACAGCACCAGAGGATGGGGGGCAGGAGGGGGGAGAAGATACAGCCAGCCTGAGCTGACCAGTGGGCTATTCCATACCATATGACGTCAGCTCTACTATAAAGGGAGAGGGCAGGAGGAGGATGGGGGGCATTCTGCTTTGTCCTCCAAGCGGCTGCTGCGTGTTCCCGGAGCCCTGCTTCCTGGACTCGGCCCGACATCGCCTGTGGACGGGAAGTAGAAAATAACATCTTGTCTATCATAACCCACACCCCTGTGCTTTGCGTCTTATTCTCTCCCTGCGTGCCGTGCTGAAGGGGGTCGGGGGGAGTGATAGAAGGGCTTGGTGGGCACCTGGTGCCGTGCCAGGGTCAACCCACCACAGTTCCTTTTTGGCGCCCAACGTGGGGCACGAGCAGCTGCTTGCTTGCTTTGCGTGCTTGCTTGCTTGCTTTCTTTGCGTGCGTGCTTGCTTGCTTTGCTTTAGGTACTAGTAGCAAACTCCTGTGCAGGCCACGGAGTTTGTGTGTACCCACTTATCTGCTGTTTTTCTAAATATTTACTGAAACAATGTCTCTTGGCCTGGCTTTTGCATTGATAGCTACAATGTGCTGGGGAAGCTTCTGTCTCAGGAGGATGAAGGGCCTCAGGAGCACCCTGGCACAAACAGTAACGATGTGTTCCACACTGGCACTGGTGGCTTTGCTGTGTTGGGGGGGCTACCTTGGGGAGAAAATGAATGAATCTCTACTGGAAATTGATGTAGATGATTTATTCGTGGATGCTCCCAAGGTCCTCGTCCACCCTTATGTGAGCTTTGGGATACTGCTAATCAATATTGTTGTCCTAATCCGGGTTGTGTGCAGTCTGGTCCCAGGTTGGCCTGAAAGGAAACAAGTTTCAGGCGGGGTGGCACCGAAATGTGCCCTGAGACGGCCTGTCCCTGGGTGGCAAGGGGTCTGGCAGGATTTGGGCAGGTTCCTAGGATGGTTGTCACCTCCAGTAGCCTGGGACTTTACTCCTGAACAGGCAAGTGACCCTGGCAAGCTGACACAGCATCTAATAGAAGGGTGCCTTGTCTACCCCGATGAGAACCAGCAGCTCCTAGCACTGTACTGGGGCCTGGCCTGTGCCTATCGAGCCACAGTTGAGTACTCTCAGAGGACTGTGGTTGAGGCAGGGACCCAGACTGCATCTGAAGACACCGGAGTTGAGATAGGGACGGCAACCACAACCGCCAAAGTAGCCCCAGTAGTGAAAAAGAAGCAGTGGACGAGGAGAACAACAGGCCCCTACCCTCGGTTAGTGAGGGATGTGGAAGAGGAGGAAGAACATGACCAACAAGCTGGGCCCTCAACAAGAAGACAGGAGGAGGGGGTGACAGAATTGAAGCAAGAGGCAGAGACCACCCAGTCCCTGATGTCATCAGAACTTAGAGACCTGAGGAAGGATTACAGCCGCCAGATAGGGGAACGCATTGTTACCTGGCTGCTTTGATACTGGGATACTGGGGCTGACACCCAACAGCTGGAAGGTAAGGAAGCCCAACAGCTGGGCTCCCTTGCTAGGAATCGTGGCATTGAAAGAGGGATTGGAAAAGAGGCAGCAATTTGCAGTCTCTGGAGACGGCTCCTTTCAAGTGTCAAAGCAAGATATCCATTCAAGGAAGACTTAATGAATGCCACCTCCTCAGGAAAATGGTCCACTGCTGATGAAGGTATCCAGTACCTGAGGGAACTAGCAGTACTGGAAGTAATCTATGGGGATTTAGATGATGACGAGCATCCTAAAGATCCAGAGGATGTTCAGTGTACAAGGGCCATGTGGAGGAAAGTGATTAAGAATGCACCGGCATCATATTCTGCCAGCTTGGCAGCAATGTATTATCCACAAATGGATAATCCAACCGTGGAAACTGTTTCTTCCTGGCTTCAGAACTTTGAAGAGAGTCTTGGTACCTCCACGTCCCTAAGGGCTAGTGCCTTGGATATCAGGAGTCCCCCAAGGAATCAGCCAGTCAGAGGGAAAGGGAGCCCGAGGCGTATGCCACGTGGTGCACTCTGGTTCTTCCTGCGTGACCAGGGGGAGGACATGAGGAAGTGGGATGGTGAACCAACTTTTAAGCTGGAAGCACGTGTACAGGAATTGAGAGGGAAGACAGCTGTTAAAAAAGGGCCATCCAAGAAGACCATTAACGCAGTCAGTGTTGAAGCACAAGAAGGCAATCGACGATCTCGCAGATACAGGAAGAATAAAATCAACTCCACTGAGCCTGATGAGGGGACTTCTGGTTTGACACAGCAAGGGTCAGACAGTGAATATTCAGACCAGGAGCAGGAATAGAGAGGCCCTGCCTCTAGCCAGGTGGAGGAAAGGGACAATCGTATTTACTGGACTGTGTGGATCCGATGGCCTGGCACGTCAGACCCACAGAGGTACAAGGCCTTAGTCGATACAGGAGCGCAGTGCACAGTGATGCCATCTGAATACAGAGGAGCTGAGCCCATAAGTATTTCCGGGGTGACAGGGGGATCTCAGCAGTTGACAGTATTGGAGGCTGAAGTGAGCCTGACTGGTAAGGAGTGGTATAAACACCCCATTGTGACTGGCCCAGAGGCCCCGTGCATCCTTGGCATAGACTATCTTAGGAGAGGCTATTTCAAGGATCCAAAAGGATACCGGTGGGCTTTTGGTGTTGCTGCCTTGGAGGCAGAGGGAAGTGAACAGTTGTCCACCTTGCCAGGTCTCTCAGAGAACCCTTCTATAGTGGGGCTGATGAAGGTTGCAGAGCAGCTGGTGCCAATGGCCACGACAACCGTGCATCGGCGGCAATATCGCACCAACAGAGATTCCCTGATCCCCATCCAGGAATTGATTCATCAGCTGGAGAGCCAGGGCGTGATCAGCAAAACTCATTCACCTTTCAACAGCCCCATATGGCCTGTGCAAAAGTCAAATGGAGAATGGAGATTGACAGTGGACTATCGTGGTCTGAATGAAGTTACACCGATGCTGAGTGCTGCTGTGCCAGACATGCTGGAACTTCAGTATGAGCTGGAGTCCAAGGCAGCCAAGTGGTACGCCACGATTGACATCGCTAATGCATTTTTCTCCATTCCCATAGCACCAGAGTGCAGGCCACAGTTTGCCTTCACCTGGAGGGGAGTCCAGTACACCTGGAATCGATTGCCCCAGGGGTGGAAACACAGCCCCACCATCTGTCACAGACTGATTCACACTGCACTGGAGGAAGGTGGGGCTCCGGAGCATCTCCAGTACATTGATGACATCATCGTATGGGGCAACACAGCAGGAGAAGTTTTCGAGAAAGGGAAGAAAATAATTGAAATCCTCCTGAAGGCTGGGTTTGCTGTAAAGCGAAGCAAGGTGAAGGGGCCTGCACAGGAAATCCAGTTCCTTGGAATAAAATGGCAGGATGGGCGTCAACACATCCCGATGGATGTGATCAATAAGATAACAACAATGTCTCCACCAACCAACAAAAAGGAGACACAGGCTTTCCTGGGTGCTGTGGGTTTCTGGAGAATGCATATTCCAGATTACAGCCTCATTGTGAGCCCGCTCTACCATGTGACCCGGAAGAAGAATGACTTTAACTGGGGCCCTGAACAGCAACAGGCCTTTGAACAAATTAAACAGGAGATTGTGCATGCTGTAGCCCTTGGGCCAGTCCGGACAGGACCAAATATCAAAAACATACTCTACAGCGCAGCTGGGAAGAATGGTCCTACCTGGGGCCTCTGGCAGAGGGCACTTGGGGAGACACGAGGCCGATCCCTGGGTTTTTGGAGTCGAGGATACAGGGGATCTGAGGCCAACTATACTCCAACAGAAAAGGAAATACTGGCAGCATATGAAGGAGTTCGAGCTGCCTCAGAAGTGATCGGAACAGAAGCACAGCTCCTCCTGGCACCCCGACTGCCAGTGCTGGGATGGATGTTCAAAGGGAGAGTCCCAGCTACTCACCATGCAACTGATGCCACATGGAGCAAGTGGATTGCATTGATAACACAACGGGCTCGAATAGGAAACCCCAGTCACCCAGGGATCCTGGAAGTGATCACGAACTGGCCAGAAGGCAAAGATTTTGGGATGTCACCAGAGGTAGAGGTGAAACGTGCTGAGGAGGCCCCACCATACAACACATTATCAGATGATGAAAAGCAATACGCCCTGTTCACTGATGGGTCTTGTCGCATTGTGGGAAAACATCGACAGTGGAAGGCTGCTGTGTGGAGTCCCCTACGACAAGTCATTGGAGTTGCTGAAGGACACGGTGAATCCAGTCAGTTTGCAGAAGTGAAAGCCATCCAACTAGCCCTAGATATTGCCGAACGAGAAAAGTGGCCAGTGCTCTATCTCTACACTGACTCCTGGATGGTGGCAAACGCCCTGTGGGGGTGGTTGCAGCAGTGGAAACAGAGCAACTGGCAGCGCAGAGGCAAACCCATCTGGGCTGCTGGGCTGTGGCAAGACATTGCTGCTCGGGTAGAGAACCTGGTGGTGAAGGTGCGCCACGTGGATGCCCATGTGCCCAGAAGCTGGGCCACTGAAGAACATCAGAACAACCAATGGGCAGACCAGGCTGCCAAGGTGGCAGTGGCTCAGGTGGATCTGGATTGGCAGCGGAAGGGTGAATTTTTTATAGCGCGATGGGCCCATGACACCTCGGGTCATCAAGGAAGAGATGTAACCTATAGATGGGCTCGAGATCGAGGGGTGGATCTGACCATGGAGGCTATCACAGAGGTCATCCACAAATGTGAAACATGTGCTGCAGTCAAACAAGCCAAGAGGTTAAAGCCCCAGTGGTATGGAGGACGTTGGCTAAAATATAAATATGGAGAGGCCTGGCAGGTTGACTACATCACTCTCCCACAAACCCGCCAGGGTAAGCGCCACGTACTTACAATGGTGGAAGCAACCACTGGGTGGCTGGAAACGTACCCGGTGCCCCATGCCACTGCCCGGAACTCCATCCTGGGCCTTGAGAAGCAGAATTTGTGGCGGCATGGTACTCCAGAAAGAATTGAATCAGATAATGGAACCCATTTCCGAAATAGTCTCGTGAATGCCTGGGCCAAGGAGCAGGGCATCGAGTGGGTGTATCACATCCCTTATCATGCACAAGCCTCTGGGAAGATTGAAAGGTACAATGGGCTGTTAAAAACCACTTTAAAAGCATTAGGGGGTGGGACCTTTAAACAGTGGGACAAACATCTAGCAAAGGCCACCTGGTTAGTTAACACCAGAGGATCTGTTAGCTGTCCTGGCCCTGCCCAAACAAAACCCCTGCCTGTTGTGGGAGGAGATAAGGTCCCTGTAGTGCACACCGGGAGGTGGTTGGGGAAGGCAGTGTGGATAGCTCGACCCTTGGGAAAAGGCAAACCCATTCGTGGGATTGTCTTTGCTCAAGGACCTGGATATACCTGGTGGGTAATGCGGGAGGATGGTGAGACCCAGTGTGTACCTCAAGGAGATTTGACCTTTGCAGAAAGATAATCTGGAATGTGAGTTGTATGTTGCAGGAAGTGATGCTGTAGAAGGAGATGGAATAACCGAAAGTGAATTTAGTGAAGGACCAAGATCTAGCCGGTGTTGGTGCCCAACAATCAGACGTACTGCTTCTTTCCAGAACATCCACCTTGACAGATGAGAACCAAGTCATCGACTGAAGGAATCTCATGGAATGAGGGACTCTCTGTTAAAGGACTGGGAATAGTAGTTGATGATAATGTATTGGTTGGGTTTAGAGATGGTTTAAGCATGTATTATGTGGGGCCTGAGCATGACGCAAATGGTATGGAATAAGGGGTGGAGATTGTAGTGGGTCTGGCTGGGCTGCTTTTCCCCATCCAGCCCTCATGCTGTAGCACTGGGAGCTGGAGGGTGTTGATAACACACCCGTGTTGTGACTGCCGGTGCTCGCACAGCACCAGAGGATGGGGGGCAGGAGGGGGGAGAAGATACAGCCAGCCTGAGCTGACCAGTGGGCTATTCCATACCATATGACGTCAGCTCTACTATAAAGGGAGAGGGCAGGAGGAGGATGGGGGGGCATTCTGCTTTGTCCTCCAAGCGGCTGCTGCGTGTTCCCGGAGCCCTGCTTCCTGGACTCGGCCCGACATCGCCTGTGGACGGGAAGTAGAAAATAACATCTTGTCTATCATAACCCACACCCCTGTGCTTTGCGTCTTATTCTCTCCCTGCGTGCCATGCTGAAGGGGGTCGGGGGGAGTGATAGAAGGGCTTGGTGGGCACCTGGTGCCGTGCCAGGGTCAACCCACCGCAGGGAGCAAAACTGATGATTGTGATTTCTATAATGTTTAGATCAATAAAAAAGAGATCTTGATGGGGATCTTTAGGTACTTAGACATGTACTGAAACTTACACTAGGGCATTCATAATGGACCTACTTTTTTTCTATCCTTTTCTGAGGGGGGAAAAAAAAAAAAAAAAAAGTTAGATATTTTGCTTACAGAGTCAGACCAAAACCTCTCCTTGAAATACTAGAATAGATTTCAAACTCAATTACACACATAAAGTAATTCCTTTTGGCAGTTTTTGATGCTAAAGGCAGAAACCATAAAATATTACAGTTTCTTTTGAAGATCCTTATTACAATTAATTTTGTGGTATGAAATTTGTTTTGCTCACTTTGAGAAAGAAAGCTTTTATGAAGATCTTGCCTTTTTTAAAAATCTTGTGAATTTCTGTGTTGTGCTCATCATATATCATTTTGAAATCTTGACATAGCAATTTTACTCTAGATGTTGAAAAGCCAAATAATTCCAGGTGACTCAATCCATCAGCCTCATACTAAATCACAAATTGTGAATGAGGAGTAGCTTGTATCAGCATGAATGGACAGTAATCTGGCAATTACTCATAGGCTAAAATGCTTTGGCACAATTTTACACAAGAAGTGCTGCTAATAAATCCATTTGCATAAAATAAAAAATACCCAAATTTCTAGTATGAAAGTTGAAAAAATTATTTTCCATTTTCAATTATGTGTACTTTTTTGATAAAAAACTTGGCTGTAGTTCCTAAAAGGTAATCTGTTTTTCATCTCTTTACACTGAACACATTACCCTAGTACTGATAGCAGGTACTGAACAGTCTTAATGTTTATATTGCAGTGAGATAAATCAATTATTGAAGATACCTGTTTATTTCTGATGTCTGTAAAATGACAAAGTAGAGTTTAATTTGGTAAAATTTGGTTTAGCTTTCTGACTTGTATACCTAAATTTGGAAAAACTCAATTTCATTCACTATTTTTGGGCAAAAAAAAAGGGAGTGAAGTAATGGAAGAAGGAAAATTAAGGATGTATTCAGCTCTCACTATGACTGTGGTGATACTATTTGAATGATTAATGTTACTTTGAACATGACCGTGGAAGACATAATCACAACTCCTTCCTGTAATGTTACTAGACACTCATTTATGTAATTAATGGTGAAGTGGGAGGAAATAAGTTAGGGAGGTTCTGGACTGTAGGGTTTTTTTGATGCATGTTAAATTGTTCTGGATTTTTCACTCTGAAATATTAGAAGTTATGCTTCATATTTAATCTTTCAAAGGAGAGGAAGTAAAAAGGTGCCAAAATATCAGAGATAAAGACAGTATTTGAAAGTGCTTATACAACAAAAAATGAGAATAAATCTGTGATATTTCCTTCAGATGTAAGCAAGATGGAGTCGTAACAAATAAAATTCTGAGATTTAAGAGAGATCTTATAAACACTTCAACATATTCCTGAAAATGAAAGCTTAAATAGCTATAACGTGTTAGATTTTTCTCCTGTTGGTGTAGGTAAATTCCACTAATTTATTGAATAAAACTATAAATGTAGTTAGTATCAATGTAGCTCAACTGTATTTCTATAGTAACTCACTAGTAGAGATTCTACCCCATTACCCAAAAGTCCTTTTTAAGAGTATGTGAAAGGAGAGTGTCTGTTCATCCTTTAAGGGTATCTGGTCAAGGGTTTTTTTCACTGCAACAAAGGATAATAAGAAAAAGAGGAGGCCATAAACAAGTATGTACAGGGACACAAATCTGACAGACAAAGCACAGAATCAGAGAATCAGAATAGTTTAGGTTGGAAAAGACCATTAAGTTAATTGAATCTAATTGTTAAACTAGCACAGCCAAATGCATCACTAAATCATGTTCCTAAGCACCACATCTACGTATCTCTTACATACCTCCAGGGATGGTCACTGAACCATTTCTTTCATCAGCCTTTTCCAATATTCAACAACATTTTCACTGAATACATTTTTCCTAATGTCCAATCTAAACATTCCTTGGTCTTCCAAATAGTTGGTGCTATTTCCTCTTGTCCTACCAGTTGTTGGGAGAAGATGATAAAGAAGATGAAATTATAAGAAGCAGTGAGAGACACAGGCCTTACAAAGTAAACATGGAGACAATGTCAAGATGCAGACCTTGCCACTTACATTAATTGACGGGCTATCATGACGGTCTCATGTAAAATAGTGCTGGTCAGCACACTTGTCTTGTTGAGCTATGTGCCTGATCACCTCAGTCTGTCCTGTCTTCCTATATCTTATTGTTAAATCTTCTTTTAACTCATTTGGGGGATCCGCAAATGTGTGTGTGCTTGTGAACCCGCAGAGTGGGGGGGGGTGTGCTGCAGTAGTGACCTCCTGCCTCCGACATGTAAGAGGAGGAGGGGACGTGGCTGTCTGTGCTGTGTCTATGTGAGTCCTGAATGTGAGTGCTGGTGGGTGCAACACCTTGTGGGTGGCTGGCTGTGTCGTGGCCGTGTCCATGTCCTCTTGTGTGTGGGATACATGCTCAGCATATACATGTCAGTGGCCAGTCAGGAGAGATCCTAGATCAGAGTGGCTGGAGGAAGGGGCCAGGCTTCTTACATCACTTAACATCTTTATTAATATCTTTGATAAGAAAGCAACCTAGTAGTCCCTCTTATTGAACCTGAGCCAATATTATACGAATAGAACATCATGTAAACATAATCTCTGGAAGACTTGAAGGAATAGCTATGTTAGTAACAAAATTACGGTAGTTTAGGGACACTGCATGTTCAAGAATCTGTATAGTACTACTGAAATAACTCGTGAGACATTATTCCTAAAACTTCCTTATTTCCTGTACCTAATATTTTATGTGCTGATCTGAAATATATAGTATTCTGTTATTTAGTCCTTTTTTTTTGTTGTTTTTTTTTGTTGTTTTTTTTTTTTTGTTCAGGCACCATCAATTTAAAACAAACAAACAAACAAAATTGGAAGAACTTTTGGAAAGCAGAATTACTAGGTGAAACACAGATTTCTGTAAATTCCATTAAAGCTGATTAGAAAGATTCAGACACAGAATCACAGAATGGTAGGGGTTGGAAGGGATCTCTGGAGATCATCTAGTCCAACTACCCCCACTAAAGCAGGTTTGCCTAGATCAGGAACACATCCAGGCAGGTTTTGAAAGTTTCCAGAGAAAGAGACTCCATAACCTGTCTGGAGAATCTGTTCCTGTGCTCTGTCACCCTCACAGTAAAGTTTTTCCTTATTTTTAGGTGAAACTCACTGTGTTCTAGTTTGTGCCTCTAGCCCAGATGGATATTTTGTGATTTTTTTCTCACATTGGACCAGACACAGATATGCTAAAATAATTTTAAAAGCAAAGCTTCAGCATGCCATGAGTGTTATAATGTCCACAACAAAGGAATAGATCATTTATCAGGGTGCATTATTTTTTTCAAAGACAGTAATGAATTTAGAAATGACTTATCCTTTTTTATAAAGTGTTGTGATGACTTGGGAACAGCTCCTGAAACTTTAAGACCTGTAAAAGAATTGCCAGGAGGCATTAATCCAAGGGAGTAGCAATATATCATATCCATTAGCATTTATTATTTAATAATGTATGAGTTTTATGGCTACAGTATGTGCTTGAAGATGATATACACAAGTCTAAGAAGATTAAGAGATGGGAATCTAATGCTAAAATAAAAAGAGGAACCAGATTTTAGAAAAAAAAAATAATTCATTACAAACATGAACAAAGGAAAAAAAAAAAAAATCAGACACATCTTCAACAAGCAGAAGAAAACTATAGAATTCATGCCTGTAATGTCCAGGTGTATTTACTGATTTAAGTAATAATCAAGTTTTATGTGTAAACCTGATAAAAACCCCAAACCAACAAACCAAACCACAACAAAAAAACAAACCACAAAAAAAAAAAAACCCTTCCATCATATTACATTTTATATATCTGTTTGTAATTAACAGAATAAATGAATACAAATGAGAGAATACCAAAAGATTCTTGTAAATATGGCAATTCTTGCAATTTCTTGTGAAGTTAAATGATTTTAACATAGTATTAATTATACATGCTGTTAGCAGAATATTATAATGTAAACTCTAAAGAAGAAAGGTTTTTAATTAATCTGTTTTCCACAGATCGTTTTCCATTATTTCAGGGAGAAATCATTTCATTGAGTGAAATAATGCTAATTTAATTATAATGATATCTGAAACAAAGACTTTTTTTAAAAGTCTTTGTAACAAATATATAATTATACAGAGTGCTGCAAGGTCCTTACATTTATCTGTGACTGAATATAAAAATCAACTAAGGTGACTGTCCATGCTTCTGAAGTGAGGCATAATAAATGCCTAGTAATGATTATGATGAATATTCTATTCCATATAATAAGTGTGCGGTGGGTTTTTTTTTCAGTCAGAATTATTATCAATGTTTTCTATATATTTTAAATCACAAGAAAATATCAAGAGTAATGCATGTTTGCAATTTTTTTTTTTTTTCAAGTTGGAAATACTGCATAAAAATGGAATAGAAGCAATATTTAATATTTTTCTTCTATATAATTTCCTCTTTATGGCCATTTTTCTGACAGTCATAACCATAGTATCTTAACAACTCACAGGTTTTAATATATTTATTCCCATAAAAAATGTCACCATTTTTTTTTTTTTGTTGTTGTTTTTATTTTCATTAGTAAGTCTAAATCACATGCAGGATCTATGTAGTTTTGGAAGGAGTGGGAACTTTACAGTTTCCAATTTAGATCTATGATTAGCTCATATCACAAATCCATGTCAGAATGAGGTTCTGCTACATCATCTGTGTGGAAACACTTGAGCAAGTGATAAGAGGAAGACAAAGCTATAAAACAATCAAGGAACAGGCCTCTTTCCCAGGGTGCGCTGACCGAAAACAGGAGACTTGGGAGGTGCAGAAAGGGGGAGGCTGAACTGAGGGGGGGGGAACGGGCCAGGGTGCTTAAGCGTGCTTGCTGTATGTAGACCAATCTTAATATGTATTAGAGCGTGTGAACTGTATGTAGCCAATCAGTAATAAGCAAGAAACATATAAGCGAAGCATAGACAGTAATAAAGTTGAACATGATTGTAACTCACATCGAGTCCTGATCATTGTTCCCAGGCCTTTTCCCAACAACTTATAACAACACTATTCCATAAAAATTCCACTTCAGTTGGAAACTGGATTTTTTGCTTTCCAATTGACCTCTATTACTTAAAAAAACCACAAAAAACCAAAAAAGCCCCAAAACCCCCAAAATTGGATTAAATTTTTATTATTTTATTGTTTCCTTAGTGGGGATTATTGTAACATAATAGGACTCAAATTTAGCTCAATACAGAATTAAATGATACATTGAGCCCCATATCAGTTATGTGTGGCAGTGACTATGAATGCTTAGAGCAACCTATGATACAAATCTCTTCATCTTACTTCTAAGACTGAATTTTATACATTAATTTTCAAATGCAAATTATAAAATGTTTTTGTTTCTTTCTATATTAGTATCCACCTTTATTTTTTGATTAGCTGAGTTATACACAACTACATATATCCATAATTAGGTAACAGGTATTCAGTATTTCATAGCTAAATAAAAAGTAAAATTAATTCTTAAAAGTAGTCCCATTACAAATAGTTTTCATGGTAATGTAATTGCATATTCAGTATTTGAAATAAAAAGAATAACTTCTGAAAGTAAGTATCAAGACTTAGATAGTCCATATTCATTCCAAAAAGGTTTGTTTTGTTTTTTTTTTTTTCTTCCCAGTCATAATAAATGATTTATTCTAAGACTAAGTCTGAATATTGAAACCTAATAAGTGAAAGTTTAGGATATTTGAAAAAGAATGAAGAGACATAATAAGAGTATATACAACCTTGATAATTGCTGTTAATACTCAAGCTTTACTGTAATGAGAGCTGATTACACTCTGTGAGGAAAAGAAGTTGTGAGTATGTCTCCACTGCAGTTTAATTAGCTAATCTACAGGTATTTAAGTTCAATGAAACCACAAATATAGACTATGATGTAGTCATTTCTCTTATATGACTATGTTATTTATAATATGCTAAAAGCAAATAAAATATTTAGTTGACACATAAAATGGTGGTATTAAGATTAAACAGAAAAAACATCAACTGACAATTAGCAGGTGTGCTAGTTATATGATGACACTTCTTTTGGAACCTGATAAATATTATTAATAAAAATATAAATAGATTTTTATAAATGTTTGGATATTAGTAAACTGTTTAATCAGCAAGGATTTCCACCATTTAATTTTTTTTTCCTTGATTACTTTTTCTTTCATGTAAAATACATTAAGCTGTTGTTATGAAAGCTCAGTAAAAATCAAACTTGATCCCAACACATAAATTCAGAAGGCTATTAATGATCTCAGAAAGTCATATAGTCCATCCTCTATCTCTAAAAAGGATTATCTGGCCTGAATCTTTATGCAAGTATTTTAGCCAATATGTTTGACAAGACTCTAAGTAGTATTATTTATTCTTCTACAGTAAAAAATAAAACCCAAACAATGTGAACAAACAAACAAAAACCTCCAATCAAACAAAACCCACAAACAAAGAAACAAACAAAAATGGTCACAACAAATGTTGTTGTGTATTTCAAAGACTTGAGTTGTTCTCTATACCTAGAATTTTGTTCCTCAATTACAAGATACATGTTTGGTAAGAAATTCTTACAAGATATCTCCAGATTGCTTATACACTTAGGGAACTATTTCAAAATGTCTTGTTCCAAACTGTGGATTCCTCAAAACAGAGATTATTCTGAAAACTGAATATTCTATGCTCTAGGTTCTGTAGAAACTAAGTTTATAAATTATGTTTAAACCAGTCTTGCCACAAGCTGTGAAGTGAGATTCAGAACAATATATATTTAAATTCAGATGAAATAAATTACACCACTATGGAGATTTCACATTGCAATTAGGTAACCTAAAATCCTGAGTGCTGGCTTGCCCAACACAGCAGCCTCCTATAGATGTAGCACATTTATGCTGCCATATTCTTATAGATACCAATTATCCATACTGCCTATGGTGATGGTATTTAAACCTCTTATTTTTCATTATTTTGGTGTGTGCTTATTTGTTTGACTGTTTGGGTTTTTGGGGGGTTCTGCAACTCCTTTCTCACTGGGTGTATGCTCTCTCCAAGAGTCATTCTTCACCCACCCGTCACTCTTGCTGCTAGGAAATGGCTCCTATTTCCAAAGAACACTGTATAGGCGAGGGAGATGAGCAAGTAGAGACAGAGGGAAAGATAGCTCCACAAGACCATATTTGGGTATAGAATGTCATATGTCTGCTAAGAGCCAGCAAGAGCATTCCCCCCACAAGAGTTTGAAGTAGCTATGGTGTCCTCTCCAATCTTTGTCATCACTGTTCCATCCCCAGCATAGTCTACTACACTTACCACCCTTTCACTCTGTGACATCCATAAATAGACTTATTCTGGCTACAGATCCATGTTTATACATGTTATGACAGGACATCCTTATAGCAGATACAAGCATGGAACTTAACAAAGTTCAAAACTGGAAAGCCTTGAGACTCAAGGAGGACTGAACTGAGCCTAGAGACTTAGAATAGTATAAGTAGATAAGGAAAATCAAGATCTACTTTTTTTTTTCTTCTTTTTGTTTTTTTTTTTCCTGTGTTCTTTGTTACCTTTTTTACACTTTTCTAATAGTCTATCAGTTCTGTCAGAGTTTTGAAGATTAGAACTTACTTCAAGGCCCAGTTTCTGCATCCTGGACTCTATTGTTTGTTTAGACATTTTCTACAGATATTTCTCCATCAACGGAGTCTCCAAAGGTATCAAATCAGACTTTTAACTCCAGATTAAAACATAGTCAAGTTTGGTCTTAAAATAATAGGTTTATGTCTGTGATTATAAATTATGTTTTGTGTGTCTAACCTCAAAATGGGAGGCATTTATTTTCCCTTCCAAGACAAAAGACAACAAACTGCTGTTTTATCACTTAGGAGTAGTGCCCTAGAGAAGAAATAAAAAATGTAAATATAAACAAGATATGTAAGATCTTAGTGAGAGGTGTTTTGTTTTCTTTTCTATACGTTTCCCTTACAGAGAACAAGAGGAGTCTCTTGTGCTGAAAGTCTAGCCCAGCAGAATTTGATTCAGATAGCTAGAACAATACCTAGTTTCACTACAAGTTCTGGAATAGAAAGCCCAGAAATGCAGATAAACAACTGTTTCTTGGACACAAAACTTGTCAAAGACTGCTGAAAAAACAACTTCTGTTGCTGTTAACCACATCAGACTGCCTCCTATTGTGCAGAGAAGATACGATGGTCAAGCTTGCTCTCATGTAAATGCGAACAACAAAGAGAATTATTAAGTACTATTTTGTGTATAATTGGCTGAGATGAAATTAATAAATAGGAGCCTAAGTGAAGTTCTGTAAACACCTGCCCAGGGTGATACTATACATATTCTGAAAACTCTGTTTTGTTAAGGATACCAGACAGTGTTGTCATGGATTACATATGATAGTAGTGCAGAAATAAAGAAACGGGGTAATAAGTAGTTAGAAAGAATTGATACATCTAGAAAATTGTCAAGAAGATCAGTCAGTTTTCTGAGCTACAGATACAGGTGAGTCTTCAGAAAGTACATTGTGGTAATATATATTGGTAAGTGAGAATGTAGTTTTGTAAGGTCTATGCACATAATAAAAAGGCAAAGACTTTAGTTCTCCTAGCTGCCTGTTGCTGAAGGGAAATAGTGTCATCTAGTCTTTGGTCATTTTTAGAAAACCTGGAATTTATCCATATTGGCAAAGGGGTCTGTTTGCAAATAGGTTAATTCTATTCTGAAAAAGGCATCCAAGACTGGTCACCTGAATTTCACTTTGCACATGACCTGCCTGATGGTTTACAGTGAATGTAAAAAAATACCACTAAGGAACATGATACGGATAGAAACTCCTATGTCTTTGAGGTTTAGAAGTTAATGAGAATTCACTTTGCTCCTTTAGGAGTTAGTTGATAATTTAATTGATATAAGAAGCTGCCGGTTCCTAGAGTGTGAGTATAATGAATACAAGTCAGGAACAAAAATTTCTGGAATAATCATGTTTTTAGAAAATAGATGGTAACTCTAAACAATAAAACAATAATGTATGGAGTGCAGGTGCTCTGGTATTGGCAGGAGGGGGCTGCAGGAGGTGGGGCTATCTCTCTGCATAATCTCAGAGTATCCTGTGTGTATGTGTGCTGCAAGGACTCAGTGAAAGCTACTGGTGATACCTCTGTGTGTGTGAGTGAAATATGGTGCCAGCTCCAAGAGTCAGACTAGGAGTGTGGGCACCCCTGGCCTGTTGTCTCAGCAACTGGAGCCCCTGGGGTTATTTAAACTGGTAATAAATTAGTTATACTCAAGTCTGTTTTTTTCTGAAATGGTAACTGGTAAATGAGCTCCCTGTTTTTCAACGATCCATGAGAATTTTCATCCTTTTTTCTCCCCTGTCCTATTGAAGGACAGGAATGAGAGGGTGACTAGGTGGGGTCCAGTAGTTAGCCAATGTAGAATATATGATTAAAACTACAGTCTGTTAAGAATAACTGATGTGTATAAAAATTGGGCTTTACTCCCCTTTTTTGTTTAGAGGTTATTTTATCAACAAGATTCCTGATACGAGATATTTTACCAAAAATAAAAGTATTTAAATACATGTGACACTGAATTTTCAAGCCTCATAAAATATTATGAAGTGTTGGTTTTCCTCTTTCTGTTTTAAACTTGAAAATTTATTTCCCAGAAATAATCCAAAATGCATAAAACACTGCCCTGTACTCTGCAGATGGTTTTTTTTACTGTGCACTATCACTTCAGAAACAACCAGAAATATTATTCAATAGAGAAAGCTTGAAACAGTATTTTAGAACAGATAATAGAGAATGTCAATTTTTAATAGTTCAAAAGCAATGTTAAGTAATGTTATTATTTAAGAAACCTTGCAAGTTTCTTAAACATAGATTTTGACTATTTGTATTACTGCTGTTCTAGGTATGTTCTTCAAGAGTTAGTTATATTAGAGCACTGTCAGGCTCTAAGAGTTCAGTTTTTCAGTTACAAAATTGAAAACCCCCAAACTTTTACAAATTAGAAATAAAGTATACTTCATACAATTTATAAGTCAGTAGAGAAAGATATTTACTAATAAAGGCATTAAGTACAGTGCAAAGGTGGTAAAACAATATACATTCATTTCTTATAAAGATATCAGCTCTTTTAGAAAACAGGTCAGCAAATGGTGTATCAAACATCTTAATAAAGGAAACTGTAATGTTTGGGGAAAGTAATCAGAAGATATGTTAACACAATAGAATATAATTCTTCTAAAGTATGTTCACTAAACTGTCCTTTGGACAAGGCTATAAAGAGTTTTCATTATAGGAGTGGAATTCAGAGACAGAACTTTAAATGATGAAAAGTGAAGGAGTAACGCATAACAATTAAGAACACTGAAGTCCCTTTTTATGCAGAAAAACTTATATGTCATTCATAACTCAAGAAGTGTCTTTCAAATCTAGATGATCCTTGTCTTTTCAGATGAATTAAAAAAAAAAAAAAAGAAGGAATAATTAAAAAAAAAAAAATCTTTTCTTTGGATTAAAAGCCTTAAGTTTTTGATTCCATATATACTTGTCATTTACTTCAAAAGTTTTTTATCCCCTCTGGAGCTAAGAAGGCAACATGGCAGGAGTGCTGGCATGTTATGCTTATGTTTCCTTGATTAAGAAGATCCCTCTGAACAACCAAGTTTCATATCGTACTTACTCTATTGCTGTTGAATAGGTTCTACCATCTGTGGCTTGGCAGCAAATTAACATAGTGGCATACCTGGACATACAGCAGATGAATGCTGCTATATTTTATTTAAAGTATTATATTCTGACCATCTTAACCTCATGAATATAAAGAACAGAACAGATGCATGCATGCCTTAACATTTTAAAGAGTTAGATTTTTCTGCTTTTCTCTGGGGCTAGATTTTTAACTGATTTGGGCTTACTTCATAATTATGAAATCTGTTGCCAGCTGAATATTTGGACAAAAGCAAATTTTTACACCTTTGCTAACATTCTAGGGAATATGTAATAAAGGTACCACAAATAATTGTCAGTTTAGGTAAGAAAGTAAAGAAGGAAAATATGGTTTAAAAAAGACTGCCTTAATGTAATACTTGTTGCACAAATCATAAAAGCAATTATTAAAGCTACAGATTTTTTTTCCTTATTAGTTGTAAAAGCATATTGGGCAAGGCAACCAGGAAAATGCTTAAATTAAAATGAAACTAGAAGGAATACTAATACTGCTCTATTTAAGAAAATAAAAAATAAAACCCAAAATTCCAACCCCTGTGTTTGCCTCAAGCATAACCAATTTGTCAAACAGAATTATTTTCACTTCTCTGCATTTGTTTAATGTTTTTTTCTAATGATTGTGTATTTATGAAAATACAGTATATCATTCAAAAATAAACTGAAGCAAGCTTTGGAAATACATCAAGTCTGCATGCTATTTACTAATCTCTTGGATAAGTGTTGTTGCTTCATTTTAATGCTAGGAATTAATTAATTGCATTCTGTGCCACCTACAGAGAAGTGGTACAGTTTATGGAAAATCCTTTCACAGATAAATGCATAAGCATCTCTAATTTTGTCCTTGGGAAAGATTTCTGGCTGCAGTCCTTCTAGCTAGGGGAACATTTAGTTTTCCAAAAACAGTATCACACTTCTTTCCTTCCAGTCCATGACACTTGAATGTCATACCCTTCATGAAAGCAAAGGATGAAAAGCTGTTACAAATATTTGTGAAGCCAATAGCAGGCAATATCTCTCTTCCTTGCAAGTTGCAAATACTAATATATTCACCAATTATAGCTCATAACAAAGAGAAAATTGCACTTCTGTATCTTGAGACCATAGCTGCTATATTACTGCTGCTGTTCATTCAGGATGGTCTAAAACATGTTTTACTGTAATGAATTCCACAGGCCAAGTTTTCTACAGCTTTAAGCCTGCTGGGCATATGGTGGCACTGCATCTCTTTATACAAATACAATTTTCAATTCTCTGTAGCAACCTGGGGCAGTATATGTGTAGAAATAATACTGGAAGTTGAATATCTTTTAGACAAAAAAGGTCATTTCAATGTTGATGATGTTTGAGCTTCGAAGTTCTACATCTCTCCTCAGCTGCAGACTTTTCAGGAATGTAATTGACATTGCTACAGACTTTGATGACTTTTCCTGCATAGGATTTTCTATTACTTGCCTATTTAAATTAAGTCTTAATTTTATTCAGTTTAGCATCATTGAAATAAAATGCCTTTCACTTTGTTAGGAAAATACTATTCACCTTTTTTTTTATGCTGTTTGTATAGAAATCTTGTTGCAAATGTAATATCGAGGACTTTGTTTAAAGTAGAATTAACCCTTTATTTTACAATGTATCTTGATTTATTTGGTTACCATAAATGTCAAGCATTTTTACAAGAGTAAGAAAATCCTATCATCCTTTCTTTGCCCATTAGAAACAGTGGCTTCCTCTTTCTGTTGGCAAGTATTACACCAGTTCAAGTAAATTAATTTAAAAATGGCCCACACAACATTGAAATGGATTTTGTAAAAAAAGTGACACAGAAATTTATAAAGAACATTCTAGATTATGATAGCATAAAGAATTTTAAACATCTGCTTACATAGTAGCCAACTATCTCTTTAGATCTAAAATTAAGATATTGGTAAATTAAAACCAAACAAAAATTTTAAAAGTGACAAAATAAACACACACACAAAAACAAACCCAAACCAACCCAAACAAACAAAAAGAAGAACCCACAACCCAAACAAACCAAAACAATAACAACAAAACCAGAAAATAAAACAAACAAACAAAAAAACAGACAAAAAACAACACACAAAACAAAACAAAGCAAAGCAAAACAAAAACAAAAACAACTTTGTTTTCAGTGTTCCAGTAATGACTAGAACTTTGCTTCTTAATCGTTCATGTGTTCATCCATGTACTACAAAATGTATTATTTTCATTTTACCCAGCTGCTTTGTGTATGTGAAAATGAAAACTGATAAAAATAATAACCAAGGATTTTGACCCTCTTGTTTATAAAGTACACTCCCTTTTATCCTTAAAGACATTGGTTCAAGTCCAGTCCACATGATAGTAACTGAAAGTAATTATCTTTCAATGATTAATGAGGGATGGATTGGTAGTCTCAGTCCATTTCCCAGCACAAGTCATAAAACTCAACATCAAACCTATTGTTAATTCATTATGCCAGCAGAGAAACCAAGGTTAAATGTTCTTGAATGAATCACTATTTTAAGCCCTGACACGATACTGCCAGTTTGTGACAGAGGCATCTCTGTAATATGAATTTGTTTTGGCTTCCCTACTCAGTGGATGCATTTACTGACTCCAGATTGACATGTTTCTTAACCATTGGCTTCACAGTTAATTTATTTTTCATTCTGAACAACAGCTTGCAGTTTTATTTTCAAAGTATATACAGATGTTGTAAAAAAAGTGTATGAGACATATTGTCTACAAAGAAGCCTGTGCTAGACAATTATGACCAGTATCTGGCTATTTTTTATCTGTGTAATTATATAAGCCCTTATACAGCAGGTAAACTCCAGACGGTACCTACTGATTCAAGAAATGGATAGAATTAACGTAAATTAAGCATTCTGTGAAGTCACCCCATGCAGATTATTCCTGGGTTGCTCTACAGCTCTCCTTTTTACACAGAGAAGAGTGATAACAATTATTTTCTGAAATTCTGAAGAACCCTTTCACATGGAAGTATCGTGGTTTAACCCAGCTGGGAACTAAGTGCCACACAGCTTGTGCCCCTTTTCCAATCACTCTGTCAATGTCTTCTTCTGTAGAAAGGATCCCAACATCTTGGCTTCCCTACCCTCTAATTCCAGACTACTGGCCCCAGTATATCAGCATCAGAGCAACCAGATGATTATATGTTTGCCTGGACACAGCTTCAGACTTTTATTGTATCTGGCAGCTCACTCAGGGATAGGGATTGAATGGTTGCTGCCTTGTTTATGAGTTCTGCCTCTTCTTCCTCCTCACAATGACCCTGCTTCAAAGTAGCCTGCCTCATCACTTCTTCCTCCTTCCGGGAGTTTCTTCCCTTACTAAACAAGCTGATTTTTCGCATCCAATATTTTTTTCTTGGGTGTAGGGGTGACTGATACCAGCATGGATTGGTTCTGTGGTTCAGCTGCAGCACTTGTCACAAAGGCTGAGTAATCACGGTACCTGTTGCCAGGATCAGAGTAGCCACTGAGCCTGTTGCAGAAGCTGGAGTAGCCACAATGCCTCTTGCCAGGGTTGGAGTGTCCACAACACCTGATGTTTTGTCATCTGATCCAGAAAACTTCTCTTCCTCTTGAAAGCAATAGTGTTGAACAGGGCTTGGCAGGCACAGGCTCTGGCAGGTTGCAGCAATTTGTGTCTCTTCGGAGTTATCAGTGTGACAGGAAACTTTTTCAAATATTTTACTAGTTTTTCAGGATACTGCACTTGTTCAGTAGTGAAGTTCCAAAACACTGGACATGTCCACTGTCCTAGGTACTTGCCCATACTACCCGACACACCCTGGCAATCATAAATGTCTAGCCTCGGGGCAGATCTCTGGTGGTATTCTTTAATAGTTGTTTAACTTCAAATAAGACCTGAAACACATTAAGGAGACATAGCAATAGGAACATGTTAGTATGACTATCCCAAGGATAATAAAAATTCTCAAGAGCTATTCTAACTAGCCTGGAGAAGAAGAGGAAGGGGAAGGGGAAAGAGAGGGAAAAGTTTTCCCTTTTGTCTCCCCATAGGCTGGCTTTCCAAGGAGACAAGGTAAAAAGTGTAATTATTAATAGTTTCTAAAAAGGTGTCTCCCAAAGTACAGAGATTAAGAGAATGCTGAAAATAAATACCAGATTAGTCTCACAATTTGTAATTTTGATAGCCTTAATCCAGCCCCCAGAGGTGGTAAACAGCACAAAAGGGAACATATACAGCAAGTAAGGTGTTACACAACTCTGAGAACAAGTACAACTCTGAAAGCAAATAAATCAACATTGTGACCAATGACTATTTAATATAATGAATGTTTATAATAAGTGTGCTTTAACATGTTCTAGTCAAATCTGTTGTTATCTCAATGTTTCATGTCCCACCTTGGGTGCCAAAAAGGACTGTCTTGGTTTAAACCCAGCTGGTACCTGTAGAAGATGCAGCCTTAGGTCCTGCCTAAGAGCCAGAGGAGTTGTTTCTTTGTAGAACAGTGGGCCTGGCAGTTGGATCCCACCTTTGGACACACCATCGAAGGATACTTCCATGGATTGAGTGAGTCTCTGTGGATTGAGTAAGCCTCGCACCCTGCTTTGGATGAGTGGTATCTTGGGCACTCTGGTGTGGGAGGTTTCCCCTGTATGAGTGAGTGTATGACCATCCTGCTTCATCTTTCTTTAAAGTTTAGGAATTAGTTATGTAGTAGTTAATTCCCAACAGACATCCAAACTTGCATTTGGTCAGAAGAAGTGCTGGGCATCTTTGGTTGCCATAACCCCCCATTTTGGATAGTGGCTGCTGCTTGTTTTGTGGGTGACAATAATTAAACTCCACACAGCCACTTGCCTTATACCCTCCAAAAGGATGGGGGAGAAAACTGGAAAAATGTTAAAACTCGTGCATTGAAATAAAGACAGTTTAATAGGACAGAAAAGGAAGAGAATACAATAATAGTGATAAAAGAATATGCAAAACAATTGATGCACAATGGAATTGCTCACCACCCACAGAACAATGCCCAGCCAATCTCTAAGAAGTGGGCTGCCACCCCCAAGCCAACTCCCCCCAGTTTTATTGTTCCGTACGAAGTCATATGGTGTCAAATATCCCTTTGGGCAGTTGGGGTCAGCTATCCTGACTGTGTCCACTCCCAGCTTCTTTTGCATTACCAGCCTACTCACTGGCAGGGCAGCATAAAAAGCTGAAAAATCCTTGATTTAGTGTAAGTACTGCTCAACAACAACTAAAACATGTATGTTATCAACATTATTCTCATCCTAAATCCAAAACACAGCACTGCACTAGCTAGGAAGAAAATTAACTCTGTCCCAGGTGAAACCAAATGAGTAGGCCAAGTGAATCTTCAAGGAGAAATAAATACCTTAAGAAAATAAACAGTCTTCTGAATAGAATTGTTTTATTGCAGATGTTTGGACCTATTCATGCAGGTGGGAGGAGGAAGGAAAGGTTATTGCAAATAAATTTGGTATAGTTAACTGTATGGTAAATATTGGATCTAGATATTCACAAATCCAAACAATCTAACAGATTAAGATCTGTGGGTATCTTACTCTGGGATGAAATTATAACTTGAAAAAGCATAACACTATTTTGATCTTTTTTAGTCTGAATTCCTAGACTGAATTTTGTATTTTCTACATAGATTACAAAATGCTCAGTAATGGGGGAAAAATAACACACAAAAATAACCTGACAAAACACAAAAAAAAAACCACAAAAAAAAACCCAAACTGCTGTAATTTTCCCATCCAGCAAAGGCTCTTGTGCCTTAGGACAGGATAAAGGATGTGTAGCTCATTGTTAAATTGAAAAATATTAAAAGAAAGTGCTCTACTGAGAAGCTGTGTAATGATGATTCTAAGAACACACAAGGAATTTGTTCCACATGTACACATCAGGGTTTGTTAATTTTGCTGTCACCCAAAGGGGCCATTCTCTTTCAGCTAGTATTTTAAAAAGTTTGTCAGGGACAAGAAGTCTGACTCTCATTTTGTGCTGTGTAGAGTAAGTTAATAGAAGATCACTTAATTTTAATAGAATTATGGTACTGAGAAGAAACGGTGCAAATTTTCAGTTGGATTATAAAACAACGTGTTTTTTCCCCTTCAGGGAGTTCAATGCAAACCAGCAATTCCAGTACTTTGTATGTTGAGTCAAGCATCAAAGGGGATGCACAACAACATAAGAATAGAAGTGTCACTATTGAATGCAGTTTCCTGTTGTATCATCCATGACTTACCATTTATTTTAGAACATTCTCAGGACCTTTTTTGAAAGCTAGAAATAGATGTGAGGGTTTGTTTAGGTTATTTTCTATTCTGTTCTATTTCCAATGAGCTATAATATTCGTTCTGTTAGAGTGGAAAAGAAGTTGAAAGAAAACTATGAGGTTTAAAAACCATTCTGAGAGGAAGAAGAGACAAAGAGAATGAATTAATTTATCACCATTATGTGAAGGATAAAATGCATGGCAGCAAAAAGCCATTAAGAGATTTTGGAGAAAATGATCTTTTCAAGATACAGCTTTCTACCTTCAAAGAAAAACAATATATGAATATACCTTATTGGTTTAGAGCAGTTTTCTCTCCTCCTTGTTCAAATGTTTTTTGAAATTAAGATTAATTATAAGACAAAGGATGGATATTTTGTATATACAAGTAATTTTCCGAAAGCAAGTAGAAGATCATAAAAATCTGGAAAAAAAACCCTAATTGTGTCATGATTAAAGTTGAGATTTTTTGACACTAGTTCTGTATCAAAAACCAGAGGAATTCTGAATAGGTATTTTTTAGCTTAAGATATCAGAGAATTTAAGAAAACTCAGTAATTAAATTAGCACAGATTATTAGATGTGATTGAGCTTGTGTATATAGCTCCTGTTTCCCTTATCAGGATATTTGTGTTCCATGTATAACTACCAGGGAAATAGTTAAACTAGAGAAGATAACATTCATAGACTCATAGAATACCAGGTTGGAAGAGATCTCAAGGATCTTCTAGTCCAACCTTTCAATGTTCAAAAAAAAAAAAAAAAAGTTTTCAATCATAGCATTGTCAGGGTTAGAAGGGACCCTAAAGATTATATAGTTCCAACCCCCTGCCATGGAAAGGACACCTCCCACTAGATCAGTTAGATGAGATGGCCCAGCACCCTGTAGAAATTCATATGTCTACATTACATCTACCTGTCCTTGCGTTTGATCCCTCTGAACTCATAATAAATTGAAATCCAGAAGGAAGGATGTCATATTTATTTGTTTGTATCTATTAATTTAGACAAGTTAGGAAATTTCTGTATATATGCAAGTGTGATAAGTTAACCTTGGTTGGCTGTCAACCAAGCTTTCTCAGTCACTGCCCTCAACAGTAAAAAGGGAAGAAAGTAAGATGAGAAAACCCATGGGTTGAGATATGTACAGGAAGATCACTTACCAGTTGCTGTCACAGTCAAAACAGAATTGAATTGGGTAAAAATAATTTCATTTATTACCATTACAAATAGAACAGTACAGTGGGAGTTAAGTTAAAAAAAACAAAAACAAAAACAAAAAACAAAAGAAAGAACTTCTCCCCATGCCCCATTTCTTGCCAGGATCAGCTTCACTCTTACATTCCTGATTCTTCTACCTCCTCCTCCTGAGCAGTGCATGGGGATGGTGAATGGGGACTGCAGTCAGTTCATAACAGTTCATCTCTTCTGCCCCATCCTCCTCATGCTGTTACCCTGCTCCAGTGTGGGCTCTTTCCCATGGGTTTCGTTCCTTCAAGAACTGCTGCAGCTTGAGTAGTCTCCATGGGATGTAGTCCTTCAGGAACAGACTGCTTCAGCATGGGTACCCTATAAGGTCACAAATCCTGCCAGCAAACCTGGCCTTCTCCTGCATGGGCTCCTTTACATGGGCCTCAGTACTTACACTATATCTATTTTTTTCTTAAAAAATGGCATAAGAATACTAATAGTGTTACAAAAAACAAAACAAAAAAAAAATGACTCAAAGAAATGTGAAGAGGTTATCTACTCCATTTCTTTAATGTAAAGTCAACTATATTTTTCCTATTCTTAACAGATATTTATTTAATTTATGTTTTACAGATTTCCATTAATGGAATTTCTGGAGCATGCCATCTACCCCCCCTTTCACCTCAAACCATTAAAAGTGCTATATAGTTTTTATGAACTAAGAGGTTCTGTTTGCTGTTTTTTCTCTTATCTTCCAAAGTTAATTGTCCACTTATCTGCAGTCAACATTTTTTTAGGAAGTAATACCTAGGTATCAGCATTGCTTAGGCTGAAATGGGTGCCGACACCCTAGTAATGAGATGTCAGGGTGAACCAATTGTCACGTAAAGGGGTAAAGTAATTTGACAGAAAATAAACCCTCTTGCATTCCAGCTGGTTCTCAGATACCAGAGGGGCTGGGGGCAGCTGGGCTTAGATTCTGAGTGATGTCACATGTGTGTATTCAGTGTCACATTCAGTGTATCTGAACTATCACGGCTCCAGATTCACTAATGGCACACTGCACTCCCATCTAGTCACACTCCATGGTTTCACACAGCCAGTAAGGAACTGGCAGCACCCAATGAGAGACTTTTGCACACAAATAGTGCAGTTTATGGAGAGAAACAGAAATACAGGTTCTTGTGGATTGCCAATGATAAATTTACTGTCTTCAAAGCATGTGCAGATATACAAAACATGTTAAAGAGCAGCTCAGTAAAATTTTTTAATTGCCCATGGAAATACTCTGAAAGTCTTGATCTTACCCAAAGGCATCCCTAAGGGGGGGAAGCAAGGTTCAACCCGTCAACTGATCCCAGGAGTCAGAGGTGGTCAGTGATAGTATCCACCCTGACTTGTCCATGATGATGTCTTCCCTGCCATCCCCCCTTCCTTAAACCGTTTTTATAATAATTTTTACCTTCAAGGTGGAGCTTGAGTGACTCCAGTCATAAATACCTTTATTATGATTGGTGTAAATGTCTCTTGCTTCACTTTTAACAATATAACTGAAGAAAATTCACAGCTCAAGCTCAGTGAAGGGTGGTCACACTTTGGAGGTGGGCAGCCTCTGTGCTGGAGGTGTGTTTTGGTATTATAATGAGCAAAGTTTGCACAAGGACAGTACTTTGTCAAAAACTGACAGACTGCTGGCACTGGGTCATAAACAGGTAGCTTATCAGTCCTGTAGTACCATCAAGTTCCCACCTCTGCCATGATCTCGCAGGGCCTGGTTGTGAAATCTTCAATCCACTCCATCCTCTGTGCTGCATGCAAGCATTGTTGTCTAGGGAGCTGTTGTGAAATGCATACCAGTTGCAATCTACCATGAAAGTTTCTCCAGTGTTATACCTTTCCTTAATGTGTGAACAATCCTGCACCTTTAGTATGATTTCAATTTTTAAATCACCTCCAGTCATTATTCCATACCAGCACCTTGCTTTCTGGCCCTTCTGCCTGTGGAAACATGTACAGTCATAAAAACAAGTCTGGTTTATTATCCTGATTTAGACTGTGGAGATATAAAGTAAGTCTTCCTAATGTGTAACTCCAGATAGCAGGGATCACATAACTTGTTATCCCATTCCCATTTCTTAACACACCTTCTAACTACTCTCATAGCTCCCTTTTTCCTTTTCAGTCTCCTCTCAAACATGCAACTCCCACTTAATAATTTTTCCCAATTAGTCTCCATTTTGCTATGTCTTTACTCAAACTGTCTATTTCTAATACCATTATCAAGATAATCTCTGACCTTTATGGCATTACTGAGCTAGTGTTGGGGTTTTAGGAGTTCTTCTGTTTTCTTTCTTCTCTTAAAGAATTTTTCCATACTTGTTCGTTAAGGAGATAAATTGCTGTACTTAAGACAGACAAAAAGACCTTGCCACAGGGGGAGGGGTCCAGCCAGGGATTGGGTGGAGCCCCTAGGGGTCTTGGTTTTTTCTCCCTGCATTCGAAGGGGAGAGAAGCTGCCCTCGTGGTGGAGAAAAGTCTTCCCCGCTGCATCTCCCGCTCTCCTTCTACCCCTGCTGCCTCCCGAGGATCCTGCTGGGCACCGGGATCAGCTTGGAAAGAGGCCATCCCTGATGTGTCTCCTGCTTCTCCTTCTGCCCCTGCTGTCTCCCGGGGATCCTGCTGGACACCGGGATTGGCTGCCCAAGGGGGTTTGTGAAGTGAGCTTTTCGTCGGTCATTGACACATGAAGACTGAGCTGGCTCCGGAGCAGCACGGAGACCATCGCGCCCTCCCTGCTCACTGGGAGCCACCCGAGAGGTTGGGACTGGGTTCCTGGTGCTGTTTGTTGTTACTACCATAGTTATTATTGTTTGTTTGCCTTATTACATATATATTTAGTAAAGAACAGTTATTCCTATTCCTCATCTTTGCCTGAAAGCCCCCTAATTTCAAAATCATAAGCATTTGGAGGGGAGGGGGTTGCATTTTCCATTCCAAGGGGGGCTCCTGCCTTCCTTGGCAGACACCTGTCTTTCAAACCAAGACATCTAGTGATTGAGGTGCTGTTGTCTTCAGAAAATTGTGTTGCTGTTTAACCCGGGAGCGGAGAGATGCAGAAACATATAAATTCAGCAAGAGCAGGCAAAAGAAGCAACATTATTAATTTACAACCGCGTTTTATATACCCTAGCCCCATAGGGTGATTGGTCAGTGATCACCCATCTCCTAGGGTGATTGGCTAAAGTTCTACAACACCTATTTCAAAATATTTTTCCAATGTACCATAAACAGAACTTAGCAAAACACCACGTGTTGGTCTAGTTTACAAAACCGTCCTACTGTTTCTCATAACACGTGTGAGAAAGGCAGGATTCTCACGGAATATTGTGAGAACCTAGGAAAATCCTTCTGCTAGCAGCTTTTCAGCATCCACATAATTGTACCCCTGCAAAGGACCCCAATATCCCCTGCCAGCAATCTGTGATATTTAGTCAGTTCTCACATAACTGCCTCCTTAGGATCTGTGAAATCTGACCATCCTTCATAGAGCAACAATTAATATTTGCCAGCTGTTGCACTGTTATTTATTACATCCAAAAATTTCTTATGCCACAGCCAATGCCAGTAGTTTTTCATATCCTTTTTGGTTAACATGAAGCCAGATCCTAGTCAGTGGCTCAGTTACTTGCCTAACTGTAGCCCTAACAGTATTCTATTGTTTGAAGGGAGGTAGGGAGAGTTCATAAAAATTGCAAAGCTTACACAATTCCTGACTGTAGCCTGAACAAGAAACTTTACAGCTTCACTGCAGCATAAAACATTGCTTATTGTCTATTTGGTGAAAAATGTAATTTTTGCCTTTTCACATTTAACAATGTTAAAACTTCTCAATATCCACCTTCCTTGCCTCCAACAATACCTTTCTGTGGTTCATTAGCTACAACACAAAAATATTTGCATATGTCTTCAGTAACACTGTTTTGAACTTGTGGAAAACTACTAGGCTATCAACTGCAGCTATCGCACTGTTCATGATAAGTGTGATACTCCCACAAAGACAATTTTTTTCTCAGTAAGAAGAACCACAGATGACCTGTAGTGTGCACAACAAAATTGTTTTAGTTGATTAGTTAGCTCATGCAGTAAACAAAACGTTGAGTTCTCAACCAAAACCTCAGGCTGTGAAAGTCACTTTGCTGTTAAGTTCACAGCTAAATGTTATAATACTTATGCTTTACTGTAAATACTCTCTAACCACCTACTTTTTTGAACAGTTTTGCCTTAAAATAGCTGTATATGGCATATATATCTCACTACTCATCAAATAGAAAATACATGCAGAATATGTATATGAATTCCTCAAAGCATTGTTGAAGATCTAGGATTTTGAAAAATGATATAAAAAATAAAGTAAATATTCTGCCCATTAAAGCAAAACTATGTAATTTTAAATAGAACACAAACTGCAAGACTGGAAAGTCTGATCAGATATAAGGAAAACTTTTATGTTTAAGGAAGCTGCCACAGGTTGTGCAAGAGGCTGTGGAATCTCTATGGCTTGAGAAACACCCTGACCTAAGCTGGTGTCACGTAAAAAGGGTAAAGTAATTTGGCAGAAAATAAACCCCCTTGCATTCCGGCTGGTCCTTAGATATCAGAGGGGCTGGGGGCAGCTAGGCTTAGATTCTGAATGATGCCCAATTTGGCACTATTAGTCCGATCACGTTCAGTCTAGCTGAACTACCAGGGCTCAGATTCACTAATAGTGCACTGTTAGTTTGGTACTATTAATCCGGTCGCGTTCAGTGTATCTGAACTATCACGGCTTGGATCCCAGTCTGGTCGCATTCAGTATATCTGAACTAACATGGCTCTGGATCATGAATAGCCCCCTGCACTCCCTGCCTAGTCACGCTCCCCAGTACCACAGAGACAGTAAAGATGTGACAGCACCCAATGAGAAAACTATGTGACTAGCAGCATGAAAAGTGCAGTTTATTGAGAGTGACAGAAACACAAGTTCTTATGGATCGATGGTGATAAATACACTGTGTACAAAGTATATATATATATAGAGAGAGAGAGAGAGAGAGAGAGAGTATACAAATGAGCAACTCAAAAAATTTCTAAATTTAAAGTCCAGATCTTACCCAAAGGCATACCTCAGGGGGGGAAGTGAGGTTCAGCCCATCAACTGATCCCAGGAGTCAGAGATGATGTCCACTCTGGCTTGTCCATGATGACGTCTTCTCTAATGTCCCCCCTTACTTAAACGGTTTTTATAATAATTTTTACCTTCAAGGTGGAGCTTGAGTGACTCCAGTCATAAATACCTTTATTATGATTGGTGTAAACGTCTCTCACTTCACTTTTAACAATATAACTGAAGAAAATTCACAGCTCAAGCTCAGTGAAGGGTGGTCACACTTTGGAGGTGGGCAGCCTCTGTCTTGGAGGTGTGTTTTGGTATTATAATGACGTTATAATGAGCAAAGTTTGCATAAAGGACAGTTCTTTGTCAAAAACTGACAGACTGTTGGCACGGGGTCGCAAACAGGCAGCTTACCATCTCTGTACTAACTTCAAGTTCCCGTTTCTGTTGTAACTTCACAGGGCCTGTCTGTGGAATCTTTACTCCACTCCATCCCCCGTGCTGCTTTCAAGCAGTGTTGCCACGGGAACTGTTGTGAAAAGAAGTCCTTGTATACCAGTTGCACTCTACCCTGAAAGTTTCTCTGATTTTATACCCTCCTTATGTGTGAACAATACTGCAATTTTAATATGATTTTGATTTTTAAAATCAGCCCCAGTCATTATATCACAGCTGGTCTTTATTTGTCCAGAATTATTATTCTTATTTGACCAATAATTTCTTACATGAATATCTTAGTCATATATAAATTTTTTTCTATTGAAACACAAGTAAAAAAATTGTCTGGTCGTAAGTGGAATCAAATTACATTTGTGAACATTATTGATCTGTGGATGAGAGTAATAAGAGGAAAAGAAACATAATGTACAGAATCATCTTGCATCCTAAAGGAAAGCGCATCTTCAAAATCCACTGCTCCATATTCAAGAATGAGTAACACTTTAGGTGTCCCACAGCTAGTACTGTGCAGTTTTGATCCCTTAAAAAGGACCTCACCATTGGACTACATTGACATTGATTGAAAATTCTTTGATAAAATAAATGTCTAAATTTGCAATGAGTCTATTATCCAAACACCAGACTTCTTTGGTAGATATTTTTATTCTCCATTTTCCTTAGTAACTGCAGATGATGTTATTTCTCTGGAGTCCTCTCTGCTCACAGATTTGTCTTTGTCTCGGGTTTGGCTAGGTCAGGGTTGATTTTTACCAGAAGTTGTGAGGGAGACACAGCCAGGATAAACAACTGAATCAGCCAATGGGATATTTGCTGCAATATATAAGGATAGGAAAGGACAAGATGGGGGGGGCTGCACTTGGTCTGAGGTATAGCAGTTTGGTCTGCAGATGCCACTTTGCTTTATGTATTGTTTCATTGTTGTTTTTGTTATTACTGTTGTTTATTTTTTCTTCTGTGTTTTTGCATTAAATTCTTATTATCTCAACCCAAAGGGTTTTGTATTTTTTCCCCTCTTCTGCTTCCCATTCAGGGAGGGGGGAAGTGAGGAAACAGCCATGTGGTGCTCAGCTCCCAGTTGGGTCTAAAGCATTGCTGTCTTTCACTTTAATCTGCTAAAATAATAAAAGATCCCATTGATTTTAATGATTTAAGATATGATTGCATGTATAAAATATCTCTGTCTCATGAAACCTATTAATAATAAAAAGTGTCAGTAAATTTTATTTAAATTAACTTCATAAGTGTTTTCCACAAACAAAACAATTTGCAAAGCAGAAGCATCGTGGCTTAGTTGCAGAAAATATATATGCTTTCTATATATTACAGAATAACTGAGAATGGAAAAGACCTCTGAGATCATCAAGTCTAGCCTATGACCCAACATCACCGCAACCAGCCTTTCTTTAAACACATCCAGGGACAGTGACTCCACCACCTCCTAAACAACCCTAGCTCCCTCAACTTCTCCTCAGAAGACTTTCTTTCTAGTCCCTTCCTCAGACTCGTTGCTCTCCTCTGGTTCCACTCCAGCACCTCAATATCCTTCTTGAAGTGCAAGGCCCAGAACTGTACACAGTACTTGAGGTGAGGCCTCACCAGTGCTGAGTACAGGGAGAGAATCACACCCCTAGTCCTGCTGGACACAATATTCCTGATACAAGCCAGGATGCCATTGGCCTTCCGGGCCACCTGAGCACACAGCTGGCTCGTGTTCAACCAGTTGTCAACCAGCAGTCCCAAGTCTCTCTCCACTGGGCCACTCTCCAGCCACTCCTCCCCCAGTCTATAGCGCTGCATGGGGCTATTGTGGCCAAAGTGCAGGACCCTGCACTTGCTCCCGTTGAACTTCATACCATTAGCCTTGGCACATCGACCCAGACTGTCCAGGCCCCTCTGCAACGTCTTCCTACCCTCTGGCAGATCAACACTCCCAAATTGGTGTCATCTGCAAATTTACCGAGGGTAGACTCAATCCCCACATCCAGGTCATCAATAAAGATGTTGAATAGGACTGGGCCCACTACTGATCCCTGGGGTACATCACTGGTCACTGGATGCCAAATGGATGCAGCACCATTCACCACCACTCTCTAGTCCTGGCAATCCAACCAGTTTTTAACTGAGCAAGGAGTAATGATACTGATACTGTATTGCAGTTATTATATATTATTATAGGTATTGATACTATATGACTAACTACGTGCAATACTTCTGTGGAGTGAGATTCAGAAAGGTACATTCATCCAGGAAGGAGACAGGACATTCTAATTTCATCTTAGTATTTAATTATCTTTTAATCATACAGGAGTGTTGATATTGTTTTGTTTTCCCCTGAGGTGAAATTTCTTTATTAGGGAACTGACTCCAGACTTCCTTTTCTGTCCACTAGCTTCTTAATTTAGTAAGTGGAAAGATTTTACTTGTCATATGGATGGATTAACTAAACCTTACTTTTACAAAATTAACAAAATAAATCCTGCTGCTTCAGGAAAACAACAAAACAAAACAAAACAAAACAAAACTAAACTAAATAAACCTCATAAAAATGACCAGATTTTAATTATGTGTTTTAGTTAGGTCTAGTCAAATATTCTAAGTTTCATAACCAGTTTAATCTCACAAGCTAAAATGCCTAGAAGGCTGCAGGGATGTAGGATCTTCTCAACACATCTTGCATCTTCTCAACACTTTCAAAAATACTTTGCCCTCTCGTCCTCAATGAATATATCTTTCTGAAATGTATTCTTTCTATAAACCATACTCCATGAAATCAATGAATCTTGAAATGCCTCAGGACTTTTGTACTCTCTTCATTATACCCATCCCTAGAAAAAATAAAATTTCAAAATATTTTGACCATTCATTCTTTGCAATATCTTACTCATTTACAGTTGTTTGGCATGATATAGTCATATCCTCCTGCTATTAACTCAGAAGTCCTTTTTTTTTTTCTTTCCAGGGAACATAGATAAAATACAGAGTCACAAAACATCTGATTTTGCAAGGTTTTGAGGTTTTTTTTTTGTGTGTGTGAGATATGAGTCTACAAAGCAATCTACAAATCCTGAGTCTGCAAACAGTTATATTGAGATGACTAGATAAAAGATATTTCATGTAGAGTAGAGCTATTTTGGTGGATAAAATTGTTCTTGAAGATAAAAAATCATAGCACCAAATAATTATTTAGTTTGTTTTAAAGGATCTCTGGAGGTCATCTGAATAAAAGTTAAACAGGAGTTTAAGCTGCATGGCAGTTTATGCACCACTTTGCATAGGAGGGCATACAGGAGAGAGCCAACAACACAGTTCACAAGAGCTTGTGTTTCCTGGTGATGATGCAGCACTGGGCACAGTCCCTGGTAGCTACTGCAGCAACTGTCCCTACAACACTAGTAGCCTTGACCCAGTTGGAGCTCTGAGGATGAATGCAGCTCTGCAAGTCTGGGGCTACAAGGGTTGCTGTGACTTCATCCTTAACCCAAGACCAGGGTCAATGTGTTCCTTCCTAAAGGACATAAATGCTCATTGTCTGTGTTGCCAAATTAAGGAGCTGTGGAAAGAGGTCAAAAGACTATGAAGCATCAGGGATGATGACAGAGAAAATGAGTGGATCTTTTCCAGGATTCTGGACCTTTAAAAGACTGAATTCCAGCTGTACTGAAGGAGAGGTAGACAGAGACTGAGCTTTGGGAATGAAAATGAAGACTTCTGTGACAGTGAAGAATGGAAGCCCATGATTTCTGGCACCAGGAGGACAGCTTCTGATGGCTTCTGAGACACTTGGGCAGGGAAGCTCAGATGTTTTTCTCCTTGATCCTGGCAGTGAGGGCAGAAGGGCATCAGAAGGAGAGAAAAGGTTCTGTGGATCAACAGTTGGTTATGCAGCAGATGTCAAGAACATAGTTTTGGTTATTATAACCACAGGGGCCTCTTTGATAATAAAGGTCTGCTTGAAAGAGAGGAAATCCACCCTTGTGAACAAGCTGGGCAGAAGAGCTTAAAAATGTGAATGATAAGGGGGGGAGTGCATCACCATTAGTCAAGACAGAACATGGTATACCTGAATGGCAAGCAAAGAGTGAAAGGTGGCATGAACAGGAAGGACCTTATAATCAACAAAACTAAGGCTGAAAGGGGCCCTGTTCAAATACATAGACACAAATAAGGAAATGCCTACAGGAGAGCACTTTGGTGAAAGCTCTCACACTTTTATGGGGAAGCAAACACTATCAGGTATTTCTGTCAAGTGCCTGTACAGTAATGCACACAGCCTGGAGAAGAAACAAAGAGAAACTGTAAGTCTGAATGCAGTTATACACCTATAACATCACTGAGATCATGGAAAAAGAGTGGGACATCTGACATGACTAAAGCACTGCAGTGCACAGAGGCAGGCTTTTCAGGAATCATAGAATCACAGAATGGTAGCGGTTGGAAGGGACCTGTGGATATTGAGTCCAACCCCCATGCCTACACAGGAACACTTAGGGCATTCCCCACAGGAACATATCCAGGCAGGTCTTGAAAGTCTCTACGTAAGGAGAGTTCACAGCCTCTCTGGGCAGCCTGTTCCAGTGCTGTCACTCTCACAATGAAGAAGTTTTCCCTCATGTTGAGGTGGAACTTCCTGTGTTTCACCTTGTTATCATTCCCTCATGTCCTGCCACAGAAACTGAAAAGAGACTAGCTGCTCTTACTTGATACCCACCCTTCAGATATTTGTAAACATTAATAAGATCCCCTCTCAAGTTTTCTCTTTTCGAGGCTAAACAGTCCTTAGGCACCTCACCTGTTCTCCATGATCTTTCAAAAATGATGGAGAGTGGTAGAGCAACATTAGCCAGCTCCCTCATCACTCATGGGTACAACTCATCAGGGCCCATGGATTTGTCAGTGTTCAGTTTACCCAAGTGATTTCTAACCCAATCCTCATTAACCAGTGGAGAGACTTCCTCCTTCCAGGTTTTCACTCTTACTTCCAGGGTCTGGGATTCATGATGGCTGGTCTTAGCAGTGAAGACTGAAGCAAAGAAGGCATTCAGTAACTCCGCCTTCTCTACATCCTCTGTCACCAGGGCTCCCTCACCATTCATCAGTGGACCCACAATTTCCCTATTCTTCCTTTTACCATTGATGTATTTGAGCCCTTCTTGTTCTCTTTTACTTCCTTTGCCAGAGTTAATTCCAAGAAGGCCTTGGCCTTCCTTTTTGCATCCCTACATACCCTGACAATGTTCCTATAATTTGCCCAAGAGACCAGTCCCTTTGTCCACTTGCTATAAACTTCATTTTTCCAGTTGAGTTTTTTCAGCAGCTCCTTGCTCATCCATGCTTGTCTCCTGCCCCCTCTACTTGATTTTTTTATTCTATTTTTTTACTCAAATGAATACACCTGTCTTGAGCTTGGAGGAAAAAAGGTTTGAATACCAACCAGCTCTCTTGGGCCCCCTTACCTTCTATAGTCTTAGCACAAGGGATTCCCCGAAGTAGGTCTTTGAAGAGGACAAAGTTAGCCCTCCTGAAGTCCAGCGTTGCAATCTTACTTATTGCCTTGCTTCTTCCTTGTATGATACTAAACTTTACCATGTTGTGATCACTACTGCCAAGGCTGCCCCCTACCTTCATGTCCCCAGCCAGACCTTCTTTGTTCATTAATACAAGGTTCATCAGCACTCCCTTCTTTGTTGGCACTTCTAATACCTGTGTCAGGAAGTTATCATTTATATATTGCAAGAGCCTTTTGAACTGAGTATGCCTCACTGTGTAGCCTTTCCAACAAATATCAGGGTGATTGAAGTCACCCATCATCACCAGGGCATATGACCTTGAGGCTGTGTCCCGCTGCCTGTAGAAGGTCTCATCAACATCCTCTTCCTGGTTTGGCGGTCTGTAGTAGACACCCACAACGGTTTCACCTACATTTGCATGCCCCTTAATTCTCACCCATAAGCTTTCAACATATTCTTTACCCCTCCATGGGAAAAGCTCAATGTATTCCAGTTGCTCACACATGTAAAGAGCCACTCCACCGCCTCTCCTTGCTGATCTATCTTTCCTAAAAAGTACATAACTATCCATGACAGCATTCCAGTCATGTGAGTTATCCCAGCATGTCTCAGTAATTGCAATGAGATTATAGCCCTGCAACTGAACATAGATCTCCAATTCCTCCTGCGTATTCCCCATGTCACGTGTATTGGTGTATAAGCATTTCAGAGAGGGGGTTGAGCGTGTAGTTTTTGCCCTTGTGGGGTGGAAGACCTTCTGGTTCTCAAAAATGTCGGCATACTGCTTCCCAAATGCTGGAATACCACACCCATGGCCATCTCTAGCTAGTCTGGATACATCCCCCTCTCCCTTCATATCTAGTTTAAAGCCCTGTCAATCAGCCCTGTAATCTCCAGTCCAAAGACTCTCTTCCTGCTTTGAGAAAGATATTCCCCGTTAAGTGTCAGCAAACCTGATGCTGTATAGGTCACTCCATTGTCAAAAAAGCTGAAATTGTTACAGTGACACCAGCTACAGAACCATGTAGTAATAGCCTGTATTTGCCTGTTCAGTCCAATGTTGCTGCCTGCTACTGAAAGGAGAGAGGTAAAGATAATTTGTGACCCAGAATTCCTCACCAGTCATCCCAAGACTCTAAAGTCTCTTTTGATTGTCCTCACATTACTAGTTTCAGTGTGCTCACCACCTAAATGGAAGACCAGCAATGGATAATTATCTGAGTATTGTACCAAGCTAGGAAGTTTCCCAGTGATGTCCTTAACCCAGGCTCCAGGAAGGTCAGGCTGAGACCCTGAAAGAGTGTTGGTGAATGGAGTTAAATCCACTTGGCAACCAGTGACAAGATGTGTTCCCCAGGGCTCAGGATTGGACCCTGTCCTCTTGAATATCTTTATCAGTGATCTAGATGAGGGGATCAAGTACACCATCAGTAAGTTTGCAGATGACACAAGGTGATGAAAGCATTGATCTGCTTGAGGGTAGGAAAGCTCTACAGGGGGACTTGGAAAGGTTGGATGATGGGCCAAGGCCGATGGTATGAGGTTCAACAAGGTCAAGGGCCAGATCCTGCAGCTGGGTAACAACCCCCTGCAACACTACAGGCTTGGAGATGAGTGGCTGAAAAGCTTCCCAGAGGAAAAGGACTTGGGATTGTTGGTTAACAGCTGTCTGAATGTGAGCTGGCAGTGTGCCCAGGTGTCCAAGAAGGCCAACAGCATCCTGGCTTGTATCAGAACTAGTGTGGCTAACAGGACTGGGGAAGTGACTGTCCCTATATACTTGGTACTGGTGAGGCTGCATCTGGAATACCATGTTTTGAGCCCCTCAGTACAAGAAGGACATTGAGGTGCTTAAGTGTCTAAAGAAAAGTGGCAAGGCTGGTGAAAGGTTTAGAGCACAAGTCCTGTGAGAAGCAGCTGAGGGAACTGGGATAGTTTAGCCTGCAGGAGGCACAGGGGAGACCTTCTCACTCTCTACAACTACCTGAAAGGAGGTTGTAACAATGTGGATGTTGGTCTCTTCCCAAGTAATGTCATAGGACCTAAAGTTGTGCCAGAGGAGGTTTGGATTGGATATTATGAAAAATTTCTTCACAGAAAGGGTTGTTCAGCAGTGGAACAGGCTGCCCAGGAAGGTGGTAGAGTCACCATCCCTGAAGGTATTTAAAAGATGCGTAGATGTGGTGCTTAGTGATATGGTTTATTGATGGACTTGGTAGTGTTAGGTTTATGGTTGGACTCAATGATCTTAAAGGTCTTTTCCAAACAAAATGATTCTATGATTCTATAAACCTATAAGGTTAGGAAAACCAAAGACCACCTGGGATTGAACCTGGCAAGAAACATGAATGGTATCAAGACTTCTAGAGGTACATTAGCAGGGAAAGAAAGACTAGAGAAAATGTGGTCCCACTGCTGAATGAGACAGGGAACTTGGTGACAAGGGTAGTGAAAATGAATGAAGTACTCAGTGACTTTGCTGCTAAGACTTTACTGGTAAGTCTTAGTCTGCCAGTAAGCTCAGCCTTCGGGAATCCCAGGGCTGTGAAATCAGTGTGAAAGTTTAGAGTAAGAAAGGCTTACACTTCTCAGAGAAGGATCAGGTTAGAGAATATTTAAACAGGATATAAACAAGTCCATAGACTGTCATATCACAGATACATGAGTGCTGAGAGACTTAACTGATGTCATTGTGGGGTCTCTCAATATTGGTTATTGGGAAATGTTTCAGAGGCTTGTAAGGAAACAAATGACCCTTCTATCCTCAAGAAGGACAAGAAGGATGATTTAGGGAACAGTAAACATATCAACCTCACCCTTGATCCTGGGAAAGGTGGTAGAGCAAATCCTTCTGGAAACCATTTCCAAACATAAGACAAGATGATGGTCTGAAGAAGTCAGGATGGATTTATGAAAGGCAATCCCAAGGACAAATACAGGCTGGGAACAGTATGGATAAAGAGTAGTCCTGAGGAGAAAGACTCACAGACAAAAGACTATAGGCACAAATTTCACAAGTGTGAGAAATTCTTACTATGAGGATGATTGAATACTTCAAAAGATTGCCCAGAGAGGCTGTAGAGCCTATATTATTGTACGTGTTGAAAACTTGACAGGCCACAGCCCTGAGTCACCTATTCCAGCTGCCCCTGCTTTGAGTAGGAGGGTTGTGCTATATGATCCCCAAAGATCCTCTTCAACTTCTTCCATGCTGTGATATTGTGATTCTGTAAATCAAAAAGTGAATAATAGTTTTCTAAATTATGTTGATATGTTTATATGGATTTTATTGTGGGAATAAATATTAGAGAGAAAGACAGAAATAAATACAGGAACAGCAGAATAAAAGAAATGCCTGGAGACTGTTATTAGATACTTTGGAAAGCCAAACTAAGGCAATTAGAAAGTAATCTTACTTTATAAAGCAAAGGACTCTTAGTATTTCTAAAGGTAATTCAAGGGAAGCTTTTAGGAATGGAGGTACAGCTGTGGAAGAAAGGAATGTGTGCAGGAAAAACAACAGTCTTCGAAAAATTTTCGTATCCCATATTGAACTGTAGAACAGAAATGCCAGTTTGGGAACTGAGTGTGTGTGTGTGTGTGTGTGTGGGTGAAGGGGTGTGAGATCACTACTGAAGATCAAGAAAGACTAGACAATGAGTAGAAGAGAGTCAGTGAAGAGACCTGGGACCAGTGAAGAGCCAAGCAAGTGTATGTGCCTCCAAGGAAAGACCACTGGAGGAGCTGGCTATAGGACAACAACCAAAAGAGTCCCAAACAACTGCCAAAGAGGCAGTGGAGCAAGGGACAAGATCCTTATGTGTGCCCCCGAGGGTGAGACATTGAGGCAATTGACTTCTAGGGGACCAACGGAATCTCATCCATTATGTGTGTGCATGCATGTGTGAGTGAAACTGTACCAGCAAATGGAGTGGGGCTGTGGCCCTGGGTCCCCTATGTAGAGGTGCCAGAAACTGATGAGACTGAAATTCAGGAGCAGATACTGGACAAAATGAGTGAGCCCAGCTTCTGGAGGGTTACACACAAATATTTTTACATCTATATACATATGTATGTATATGCATATATGCACAAATATTTCACAGTAACAGATCTTTATTGTGTTAAGCCAGAGGGGTCAGTAGAATGAGGTTGTTGTTGTGGACTGTGTTCATGTGTGTACTTCATGCACAGCTGTGATAGATGTGTCTGGCCCTGTATATACATATATACATGGTATATATATGTGCTTTGTGTGCATGTGTTTACTGGGAATACATGTTCAAACCTCACAACTGGTTGGACCTGAAGGCATGAGTCTGCAGCATCCTCACCTCTCTTGTACTGTCATATCTGTCTCAATACTTCCTCCTAGCATAACAACTATATGTCTCTCTGTTTGTAATTTTTACAGTTATCTGTCCATAGACTTTTTGATAGGCGTTCAACAGTACTCTGAGATAAGGTTACGCGGCTGTGCCATGTTTGAGGTGCATCTTGGATCTATCCAAACAGCCACAAAACCTCTGAGTGGGAGGGAGGCTTGAAGCAGGAAACACAGAGACTCCAGGTTGCAGTGAACTACCTTGTTAAACTTCTGGTTGACTTTCTGTTTTCTGTCTAATTATTGCCCTGGTACTTACATCTGGTACTTTTTTTTACATGTAATGCACAACAAAAAACATTACCTCATGTTCATAGTAATTTACTCATTGCCTGTCTTTGCAAAAACAACATACTATGTCCAGAATCATAAACACAAACTGTTGCCCAAAGAAATGAGTAGACCTCTGAAAGGTAGCAGTCTGGGGATCTTTCAAGGATACAAATAACACGCTTCTAATTCTGAATAATTTATTCCTGCAAGCACAACACTTCCTTCAGTTACAGACTAAGTAAATTTTAATGGTTAATCATCTGTATGACTTTAAATAACTAATCTAAACAACGGTTGAGCCTGTTCTCCATGAATTATTTTTCGTGCTAATTCACATAAAATGGAATGAATCATCCGTACTTCATAATATGTTTCACTCATACATGCTGAATAGTCTCTGCACATTGATAATTCCTCCTAATTTCAGTTGTAATTCCTGTGAACAAGGGTGTCATAATCTGTCTTTAACAGCAAAGCATTTATTACCTGATAGGCAGATACTGTGATTGGATGTATCATTTGATATATATCATATCAAGTAAGGATAAAAGATGTCAGAAATGTGATAATATTTTACAAAAGTGTAAAGTTCATATAGTGTGGATTAAAATAATCTGATGGCTAAAATCCAGTCTTCTCTATGTATTTTGTGCCATTCCTTTCTGACAGTTCCTCTCAACATAGGCTTCAAGGTGAGTCCATTGTGATTCTGACTTCAATTTATACTTACATTTGAAGAAGTCGCAACAGGGAAAAGAGGCACAGTGTCCACCATAAAACCTCCAAACAGCCACCAGAATGAAAGTTCCACAATGAAGAAAAGATTGATTTCCATTTTTGTTCACCAATTAGTCACTTTCTGTGTATAATTAAGGGAAGTAACACTGGTAGATACAGTTTACTTTCTGACTCTTCTTGCAGCTCTCTTTTCCCAGTTCTGATTAACAGTTACTCATAAGACCTGTCTGTACCAATTTGGTATATATATAATATGGGGGATCAATAGCTTTTCATTTTGAGCAGATATTTTCTATTTTAATTAAGGAACCACATGGGGAAACCTTATTTATAATGAGCCAAAAGTCAACATGGTAAATTACTATCACTCAGTAGAAATGCATTCAGTCTTCATTATTTATGATTATGACATCATTTATTTCATAGACTGGAGATTGACCCTCCCAGAAGTGAATCCTTATATGCAGAGTAGTCACCATGCCATTAACACAACTTTTAATTTAAAGAAAGCCAATGTATTAATTACTCTTTCCACTTTCAGGTTTGTGGAATAACTGATAGATTTATCTTATGGTTAAGCAGATCCACATGGAAGCTAGATTTACACATGTAAAGAGAAAAAATCCTTGAGACAGCAGTAAACACTGCCACTTGATAGCCTCATTAGGAGCAAGAAAAATTATGAGGATCTTAAAATACAAATAATTCACTAAGAAACAAATAAAATGATCATAACTTCTGTTATAACATGTAAGACATGCACTAGATCTAAGTTATGACCTCCAGTTTAAGTTTTTTTCTGGTATGTCTTTTCATTGAATTTCAGCTATCTTATGTCCATACATAAATAGTTTCAGTGACATGTATATAATATTAAAAAAAAATGTTGGTTATGTGAATAATTTTGCTTTACAAACTTATTACTGTAATTCCTTTGGAATGTAGCTCCAAGTGCAGTCTGGAAGAAAAGTGAAAACTACATCCAGTTAATATATAATGAGAAGATAGACTTTTCACTAAACAACTTTGTTGTTCTTGGTGCATTGAAATTACAATAGTAACTATAATGTTCATTCAAAATTTATGCATTTATCATATTATCAAATGCTACATTTGTCAAAAAAAATGTTTATCTTGTTTATTCCTCAGCAGCAATATTTTCTTTTTTTTTAGCACTGACTTATTAAAAATGTCATGTAAGTAAAATATTATTTAAAATCTTGGTAAATATGCACAACCTTAACAAATACTTTCATTTATTATAGCAATGTTGTTATAAATAAAAAATGCGATCTCAGAATTTTTTAAATTTCTTCTTACTAGACTTGAAAATATTGATTTTTACTATGTCTAGCTTTTCAAGTACAAAATGTTTACTACTGCATGTAATTTTCTTAATCTATGTCATTTTCCCCCTGTCCCTGCACCACCCCACCTCCCTCTGCCTTTATAAAGATGAGTTAATTTAATTTAAAATGTTTTTTGACCAAAATTTGACTCATCAGAAACATACTCCATTAGAGAAGAGATAGCTAATGTATCTGGAAAGCTTGAATATTCTGTGGTTTATGCACCCATAAATGTAAAAAGCTGCTTAATAAAAATCACCCAAGTGTTTACTTTGAAAAAGACTTTATACAAATAGAAGTAGTTACACTGACACAATATATTCAATACTGGCAAAGGCTCTCTCTGTGTATAATGCACACATGTGCATTGCCATACTACAATGTATCAGACTTATTATTTAAACTGTTTTCAACTACAAGATTTAATGAAAAAGGCAGCCATGTGCACACAAACACAGCAAATGACAGAATGAAAGAATTATTTACTTATTTCAATTTCAAACATGTATAATGATATATTGCAGGTCAGCTAAAGCGACTGAGGTAGCATTTTAGCTAGGGCTACATATCAGGCATTCCTCCTCAGGATCTTCCTTCTTGGGCCTCCTAGTGGTCTTTTCATAGTTAACTGATTAGTTGAGAAGCATTTCATTTCATGTTTGTTGTCCTAGGAAATCCTACACCATTGTCCAATCTAGAAGGCCAGCTCTTCATTAAATGTGAAATTAGATACTCAGTTAATGAAGCTTTATCTTGTATTTGATGACTGATAGTAAATCTGTGGCATGTTCTCTGTCTGAATGCCTTAATAGGTTTACAGAGAGTTAACTTTGACTTTGGTCTTCCATTAACAGCAAGACTTCAGTGATTGGAACGTTCTGCTTGTTTAATTATTTAGTGGCTCAGTAGCACAGACAGCTTCTACAAAAGCCAAATGATCATATGCAGCAACAAATGAACACCATAATCTTAACAAGATTATCATAATAAAGAGTCATCAGAGAAATTAAAATTATCTGCTTTAATTATGAAATTATAACCCCATTAACTCCTCTGCATGAAAAGCAGGAATTGGGGAATAGCAAAGAAGAACCCAGAGATGGCTATTATAAACTTGATATCAAATTAAAGAGGGGGTGAAAGAGATTTGCTGTGTGGGCTCAGATATTTCAGGTAATTTATTTTGCAGCATATGTTTCCTACAGATTAGGTTTTACAAAATGAGACAACGGGAACTGTAGTCTTTTTCCTTGTCTTGTCTTTTCTTTTCTTGCCTCTTTTGCCTAGATTGTGTTTACCAGCCTAAGACAAGCTCCGTTGAAAGCTACAAAGTTAAAAGCAGACCCTTATTTAAATATGCCTAAAGCTGTGAATTAATTGTGCCCTAAAAAAGTTATTAGAACACTATTGCCACTAATGCATTATTTATATCTACTTGTTGAAAAGTTTGTAACAGCAAAAGTACTGAACTGACATTCTAAAGACATTAATGTGAAAATGAGGTGAATTTGAAGAGAAAAAAATTGCTCAATGAGCAAGCTTTTATCAAAGCAGTGTTCAATAATGCATATACTAAACAATTTTTTTTTTTTACTTCTACAGTACACATGTAATATTCATAGGACTAGTTTAAAATTCTTTATATTTGTTTGCATGATAAATAAATAACCCAACAATAACACATCTTCTCTGGGTACATTTATACTTCAGGGAAAATATTTACTATCATTGCTATCTCATATTGTAAAAAATATTGTTATGAAGATGTATCATCAGAAATTCAGGTAATAAATAACAGGTATTAACCCTTAATTTTAATTTTGGCACAGTTACCTATAACTATATTAAATTCAACTTTTGAGTATTAAAAAAGTAGATGCATTAATTTTATTGAAGTGTGTAATTTCACATTGTATAGGTAAATAGATATCTGTTAACACAGTAGCATGTAAAAACTGTCTTTATAGAAATTATTACTGAAATCAGGTATAACAAATTTATTATTGAATAGCTGACTGACTTTCATTCAGAGGAGCTTGAAAATAGCTGTGAGACCAAGTTATAACTCAAAGAAGTCAAGATAAATTGCCAGAGTTCATTTTACAGTACTCATGTACCTGGGGGGGGGGGGGGGGTGGAACTTCCTATGAAGCTTTTAGTAATCCATTACCCACAATATATATGGTAATTCTTTCTAATCCATAAGGACATCAGAAGAAATTTGAAAAATTCAAACTGCTCATGAGAAACTGCCCTTTTTCTTGTGCATAAGTTGAATTCTATGGACTTTTGTCTTCTTGTTCCCAAAAACCAGGATTTATTGAATAACAATCATCATATGGGTAGCTATTTCACTGTTGATATATGTACTCTGAAGAAGTAAAATATATTGCTAGCTACTGTTTGCCAGGATTTCCTTCTAGTTGTGTATACTTCTCAGATACATTTAATATATGGGCATTGTTGTGAAAACAAACCGACAGCTCTCAAAAGATCTCCCTGGGTCACAGCATTACAAATATGCTAGACTTGTATTCACTGTTGTTTCACAATAGTGCAGTTTTTACTAGTGTGTTTTTGTGAGTATCTGCACAGGTGTTTTCAATATTATCCATATGACCACATGATAAAGCCTATTAAAAAAAAAAAAAAAACAAACAACTTTATTAATCTGCTACAGCATTACTTCTAGAGAAAAGGTCATTCATCTCACCTGAAGCTAAAAACATAGGCTATATTTTTTTTCTATAGGTTCTACTATTGTTTTATTGTTGTTCCAATGATATGCCAATATAAAGACTCAGTAGGCAGGATGCTGTGAAGACTGCTTATTACATTCTTGATTTGTCGATCTTACTGTTTTGTGGGGTTTTTTTTAAATACTTGTTACTAACCTATAAATGAGGTACAAGACAAAGGGAAATCTCATATGGTTCTCCCCGGTATTTGAGGGGAATTATTGCTAACTTATGTTTTATAATGAAAAAGACATCTACTTTTTATGTGTTTCATGAGGAAGCCAATGGGAAGAACATGCTAAACTATGCTTTTTTGAGTACCCTTCCTTACTTCTCAGACCAGTGCTGTAGAATGCCTGAAGTAAAGACCTCCATGAATTTGCCAGAGAATTTTCATGCTGCACAGAGAAAATTTTATGTTAGGTCTGTCTGTCCAGGAGGCTTATCTGTACTTAAAGACATAAAAATATCTTGATAATCCATAATAATAATAATGATGATAATAATTATGATAATAATAATAATAATGATAGAAAAATAAAGAACTTTGAAGAAGGCATCAACAATATTTTAAAATAGCTTATTTTAAATACACTAAATCTTAATGATAACACAATTACAGCACAAATTTGTTATCTTCACCATTTTTAAAGTTATTATCTCCTTTTGGCCACGAGTTCACTCTTGTCACTATCCTTAGAGATCACTCTCAAATTACCTGTTTAAGATAAATAAACCATGTTAAACTTATACACAACCTGAATTTGAGAGTTTCTTTTTGCTAAGATATGTTAAAGGATCTTCTCTATTTACATCATGGATTGAGCAAGAAATACATGTAGAAAACTGAAGAATTTTTGTCTAGGTAATACACATAAATATACACAAATACTTTTCTAATTGAAAGATAGTGGAATAATACACTACCACATATAAAGAGTGGAATATCTGATACTGGATTAGCATGAACTGAGATGAGCCAGAATGTTTTATGATGGTTCTGAAGCTATGTTTTCTATAATTCTCCATATAATTCTTCTCTGGTTGTCTAAATGAAGCTATTGTAAATAAAGGCTAATTTAATTTGAAAGCTGTCTTTGGAGGAAACACTGTAAATACATTGAAGAACAGCATTAAAATTCAGAAACAAAGAGAAGAAATATTCTGAAGAAAGATATTAAAATTCTCTCTTGAAAAATTCAAGTTTCTACTAAGTTCTTGATTATCATTTTTTGGTCCAGAAAAGTGGCATGTAGAATCATAGATTTTATGTACAGTTTATCCATGACTTTTTAGTTGAATGAAAAGCACTTCTGGAACAACACACATACGGTAAAGATTTGCAACATTCCAATAGCATGTGGTCTGTCTTTTTATTGTTTTCTCTTTTTTTCCTCTTTCCTATCAATATTTTATACTTTCCATTCTTTTTAACTCTATATATTGTGTCTCTCCTCTCCTCTCCTCTCCTCTCCTCTCCTCTCCTCTCCTCTCCTCTCTCCTCTTCCTTGTCTGTCAATATATTCTTCATTAATATACCCTCTAGATGATGCAACAGATTTTTAAAAATACAGAAATAAAATAAATACCAGGAAACTGATGAACAACAAGCCTAGGAGACTTTCACGACTGTAGCTGTAAGAAGTAAATGCAAGTAATGTGAGAAACAGTTATGCATAGCATGACAGAAACAAAATAGGGAGGTGACAAGTATTGCTACTGAACTGCTACAAATAGCAATTATATCATAATGATCAAAAGACAAGCTTGCAGATATAAGAAACAATGCAGCAAGGAAACAAAGTAAATGATCCTGATGCAAACTCAAAACCAGACCTTGGTTTCAGAGAAAAATTGTAGCAACAGAAGAAGTAGCAACTGTATTACATAAAAGTGATTTTGCCAGTAGCAAGGATAGTGGTTTATGTAGCACACAAGTGGAAGATTAAAAGAAAATGGAATAGAAATCCTTGAAAACATAGTCTATAGAAGTGTAAGGGAATAATAAGGTAATGTATGACTAATAACAGCGAAATGCATATGAAAAGTCATGTTGTATCTATGACTGTTTCCTTACAATATCGCCTTGACAATGATGATTTTTTTTTTTTTTTTTAGCCTACAGCAATTAGACACAAACAATTAATTTTGTTATAGTACTGGAATATTATCTGAGCTTTCAAATGGTCCATCATTATTAATTCAAAAAATCCATTATGAAACAGAATTCCAGCAAGAGATTATGTTTGTCTTTAGTAAATTTTATAGCAGCACACACAATTTATAACATCTGCAGTACAGGAAAATCTGAACTATTTAAGTTTGCAACTAAAATCATGAGCATCAGTAGAATGACCCAAACAGATTATGTAAAGTGTTTACAGTCCTCATAGAGTCAATGGACAGAGATAACCACTTTTAAAGAAGAAAACAGAAAACCTGTAGGAAAATAGGCAGCTACATAAAGCTAGCAAAAGGAACCCAGCTATGACAGAATGTCTGATTCATTGCTACTCCACAGCCTATGCTCCTGGGCCCATTTAGGACATAAAAACTGTTACATTCATCCAAGACAATATAATCTTTTTTTTTTTTTTTTTTTTTTTTTAAGACAGAGGAATCAGAGAAGGCAAGATTTTGCATAAATCTCAGCAGTGAGACTACTCCTAAAAGACATTAGAGATTTAGATTTCAACTGTGTCCCTAGACAGAGGCTGGTGAGGCTTGATCTTTTGTGTCTATATCCTGAAAAACTTCTCTACTTGTCCAGGCCCTGAGGACAACCACAGGCTTCATGGTTCCTGCCCAAGATGCCCTGGTGCCTTCTTCCACCCTACCCATGGTCCAGGACCCCATTTTAGCCCAGCCCAGGGCCATCAGCCCCTATCCCAGAGATGCTGTGCAAGTGCCAATATCCAGTCTTGTCTCTGTCTCTCCCTTCTGTATTATAGTACTATCTCTGGCCCTGACTCATTTTATTTCTAACTGAGCACTCAGGATGGACTCTGGACCTGGTTCACCACTTACTGTGTCAAGGTTGTCAATGGACTCTGTTACCAGCCCCTGGCTCTGCTGCTGTACTCAGGTCTCGTGGGTCTGTGGCCCATCACTGGAGGCACTCCTTGCACTGAGGTCACTCTTGGCTGACCCTGTTTCTGGATCAGCTCCATTTTTGTTGCTCCCTGACAATTAATCATTACACTATAGATGAGTCTGAAAACTGAATAATTAATTTTCTCTTGTGAAAGTTGACGTATACGATTTTCTGGCAAATTGTCATACTCTTACTTCAGGAGTCTGAACCCACTGCTGTTTCCATTGAGGATATATGACTTTTTTCCATGTCTTCCACCTGAAGACAACCCTCTAGTTTTCTTTAAGAGAAGCTGTGTCACAGTCACAAAATCCCAGAATCCAAGAATCATTGTTGTCAAAGAACTCCAAGATCATCGAGTCCAACTGCATACCTAACATTATCATGATCACAAAACCATGTCCTGAAGTGCCATGTCTACATGTCAACAGCACAATGCTCACCAGCATCTATTTAAAAGGGATAACCTTAATTCTGTTTTGTATGGGATACACCAACACAATTCTCATGTGGACAAGAGACCCAATGATAATGTATAGTATTTGTTTATACTGCCCCAGGCGAGGGGACAACCTCTAGAGCAATGTGGATGAACGATGCATTTGAATGTAGATTTCCTTTGAGCCAATATGCTGGGATTATATCCCTGAGAATTAATTATTGTTTTCAATGTTTTTGTTTGTTTGTTTTTTACCCTTCATTGTTTCTGCAATGTTGTGAATGCCGTGATGCAGCCCTGAAGGGCTTCATACAGCTTTTGCAGCATGAAAAAAAAAAAAAAAGGTACATGCCTTGTGATTTGGTGATAGAGTTTGTGGAAGTATTAGTAGTTATAGTGCTGGATGAGGTAAATCTGACAACTGTAAAAGGTAGAGGAAATTAATTTGGTATGGTGTCATTAATACAATTTTTTCAAGTCATCTCTGGAGTTAGCTACTTTTAAATACACACCAATTATTTTCTTTGAGCAAAATTAGTTCACTTAAAAAAAAAAAAAAACCCAAGCAACAAAACCAAACAGCAAACAAAACAGTCCTGTAGAAAATTAACACTTGTGCGGACAGCAATAAGAATATATGCATTTATAAGGTAGACAAGCAGTGTCCAGTTAACTGGGTTCTTTGACAGGGATGGCTTATCCTTTACAGTATATAGCAGAGATGATTTACAGATGCAGGGACATGACACAGAGTTCAGAGCAGTGCTGTGCAAGGTGGTTGTAGCTACTTCAGTGAATGGTTGCCTGAGTAGAATGGGCTTGGGCCATTCTGTGGTTGATGGTGAAACCAATTATTACTATCTACTTGAGATCTGGAAGACGCAGTTAAGTCAAAACCAGCACCCAGATGAGTCACACATGGAAGAATTAGTTTCTCCAAACTTTATGTATGTAGTTTAAATGTCTTTTCCCTGAGGTAGAGACCCTTATAGTCATGGAAGTCAGGTATTTTTAGATATTTTTAGACACCTGGTCTCATCCCTACTTTTGGACAAGATGAATCCTGTCTAAATAATATCTTTCTAACACTACAAAGAAGCCTAGACTAATCACATGAGTTGCAGATATTTGCGGAGGAATAATGGACGCCACACATGACCAGTGTGATCAAAGTAAACGACGATCCTTTATTGCGATACACGCCCGGTTTATGTAGCTCAGGCAACTAGCCATGTGCCCGTAAACAGATCATGATTGGTTGTAAGTGTCCACGCTTCCTTTCTTGATTGGTTCCATGCAGGCGGTCAGGCAGCAACCAGTCTATCATGATAGCTTTCCATACCTGAAACAGTGTTGCCCTGTTTGAAACAGTGTTGCCCTGCTTCCCTTTCCTGACACGCACACCACCTACTGTCCTTCAGTTGATCTCCATCTTTTTATCCTTCAGACAACAGGTTATAGTTTGGATTGCCCATGTGTCCCTTTTTTGACTAATATCCCTTAATTACCCCTTCTTGTTTTTGGGCAATCCAAACATTGTTCATAACTTTCTCCACTGTTTTGTTGATACAATTTAATATAAAGGGTACAATAATTAACATCACCACAACAATACACACAATTACAATCCCCTGCTTAAACAAATCCTTAAACCTTCCTGTGATCCCTAAACTCCAAAACTAATACTGTTTTTAGGAGGACACACCATCTCCCCTGAAGGCTTTTTCCATGGCCTTATCCACTGAGCCGGCACCCAAAGAGGTCCTGTATCTGTGATGACACACATAGCTCCCTGTCCTGCCAGTTTTACTTCTGTTGGTCCTTTCCACTCTCCTGTTTGCAAATCCTTATACATTACTTGTATTTGGTCCCTTTGTTGGTTCACTGTTTTAGTACTGATTGCCTGACTATGTATAACCATGGGTGGATCTTCAGCTTGTCCAGCTAAATGCAAAAAGTTAATCACATACAATGCTTTGGCCATACTCTCGCTTGGAGGGGACCTGCTCTCCCCCTTTTTTGTTTTTTGAGAAGGCCTTTTAAGGTTTGATGATCCCTTTCAACAATGGCTTGACCAGTGCATGAATGAGGGATCCCAGTAAGATGTATAATACCCCAATCTTGGCAGAATTTAGCAAATCTCACAGATTCATATGCCGGCCCATGATCAGTTTTGATTTGGTGGGGCTCTCCCATTACTGCAAAGCAGCTGTACAGATGTTTTGTTACATGCTTAGCAGTTTTCTCTGTCTGTGGTGTTGCCCAAATAACCTGAGAAAAAGTATCAACACATACATGTACATAATGTTGATGCACGACCAAACTTCATAACATGGGTGACATCCATCTGCCATAATTGTAATGACAATAGTCCTCAGGGGTTTACCCCCAGACCAATACTGTAGCCTACGGATTGGCAGTCCGGACATGCCTGGGTTATCCCTGCAGCATCAGCATGCATAACGCCGAATTGCCTTACCAACATCTTAGCACCTTGATGAAAAAAGGCATGTATTTCCAATCCAAAGGGCCTCACTGCGGAGCCTGACCTGATACTTGTATGACAGGGAAGGAAGACACTGGTATAACTTCTCCCTCAATAAGAGCATCACGAACTATTCCTCGCCACGTCCGAGTCGGATCCCTGAAGGGATCACTCGTCCCACACCCCGCCCCGGTTCCCAACGGTGCACTGGTGCTACAGGTAAGGGTGGTGGGGGTGCAAAGGGATTAGTTTGTAAAAAAAGAGGTGCTGGATTAGAGGGAGGTAAAGGCACAATAAAGGATACTTTAGAGAAGTCTTCTGATGCTTCTGCCCGTGTTTTCACTGGATTGGTGGCTAGCTGGTCCAGCTTTGCTAACAGCTGTTTAAATTGTTCATGTTCCAGCCCTCCCCCCCCCGACCTGGGTGTGGAGGGGGTGGATGCTGGCAACAGAGGAAACAGTGTTTTAATGTCCTTTTCTTCTTCACCCCCAGAGTCCTCTTTGGAAACGTTACTGGAGGGGTATCATACTTGAAGGGGAAGTTTTCTTAACTTTCTCATCCTTTCTAGCTTTCTTATCCACTTTAGGGATGGCCCCCACTTCAGGATAGGCATCTAGTGCCATGCAGGGTGGGGCAGAACATTAGTGATGGCTGCAGCAGGAGGTGGAGCTCCCGGACACAAAAACAGGAAGTCCAAAGCTGATCTGAGACCTCCACCCTCTCTCCTTGTTCTCGATGCCATAGCCGCATACACAGCTGCAGCAGCAGCATGCTCACTTTTCACTGATGAAATTGTGTCTCTAATTAGACACCAGAGTGTGGCAAAACTCTGAGCCTCCTCTGACCCAGTGGATATTTCATCCCATAGGGAGGTTCCTATTGTTTCCCAAGTGCTCAGCTCAAGTGCTGTTTCCACATTGGGTGCCAAATCCCTTCCCTTCACCCATTGTAACAACTGACAAAGTGAAAGTTCCTCATATTCAATATCTCTCTTTGGAGAATATGTTGGAGGAGCTTCAAAACTGCTTCTTCTTCTTTTGTAAGCGAACTCCCCATCTCCTCCCCAACCACTCACCTTTTTATTAGGCAAGATTCTTCTCCCTTTTAAGGTCCTGGACAGTGCTGTCCTCTTCTTCTGTTCTTTAGTGAACGCACTTGCTGACGCAGCGAGTAATTTCAGCCGGCTTCTCCACAGATCCTGGCTCAACCCTCCTATTCCAGCCATCTTGGTCACTCCTTGCGAAGGGCAAAGTCAAAAGGGTCCCTGTTCGGATGCCACTTGTGGAGGAATAACGGACGCCACACACGACCAATGTGATCAAAGTAAACAATGACGACCCTTTATTGTGATACATGCCCGGTTCATATAGCTCAGGCAACTAGCCATGTGCCCGTAAACAGATCACGATTAGTTGTAACTGTTCATGCTTCCTTTCTTGATTGGTTCCATGCAGGTGGTCAGGAAGCAACCAGTCTATCATGACAACTTTCCATACCCGGAACTGTGTTGCCCTACTTCCCTTTCCCGACATTCACACCACCTGCTGTCCTTCAGTTGATCTCCATCTTGTTATCCTTCAGACAAGAGGTTATAGTTTGGATTGCCCATGTGTCCCTTTTTCGACTAATATCCTACAGATACTGACATCTGTAATATAGATTCCACCCAAAATACACATTTCAGTTTATTTTTCAAGTTTGGTAAGACCTTAAACTTAATATCTTAACATAATGTGGTTATGTGATGACCTGATCTCAGAAATAAGATTCTACAACTTTCATTTTATATAGTTAGTCAGCAAATTCCCTTCTCCAGATTCAAGTCTAGCTAACAAAGCAATTTCTCAACAAATTTTCCAAACTTCTTTGAAAAATAACATGGTCTTGTTTTTCTGAAATTATCTGTTGGCTCTTAAGCATTATTCTCACATTTCATAGGTAACAGAGACTGAGGAAATATGCAGTGTGTATGTCTTTGATATTTGCATTTATAGCTTTCTAAGAATTATTACCTATTTTATACCTTGACTTGAGCTAAACTATTCATTTTATTCAGGAAGCATGAATTGCTCAGGTATTAGATTCAAAGTGTAATTTACCATTTTCCTTTCTTATACACTGTGTCTTTCTGGAAAACAGAGCAAAATATTTCATTAGAAAAAAATAGACTAGAATTTGCTCCAGGTAGGAATTGTTGTCATGTGTGTAAACCCATAGAAGGGCACATTTGCTGAATATAAATTACCTTTCCTGAGGTCCTTAACAGTTTTACCAATCATAAAAGATCAGAGAGTCTTTCACATTTCCTAATAAGTAGTAAATATCTGTTTTCCTTTTCCCTTCATTCTTTGGAATACGCTGTAGTCACTTTTGGGTTAAAATGACTTTCACTTCCAGAGAGAGTAGAATTGTTATAGGGTTTATTAGACACTGCAGGTTTTAGTTCCTTAATACCTTTAAATTACAAGACTCATCCTGCTTACTGATTGAAAAACTAGACATTAAGAAACTGATTCTCATTAACGCTCAGACTTCTTTAGTTCATTTGGTTATGTAAAGTGAACTAGCTTCTTAAAGCCCCACCCAAATCTTCATAATTTTTTTTATTGAACTACTGCTTTGATGACAATTTTCTTTTACAGTTTGACTATATTTAGCATATTTGATATCAATCTTTGTTCTTTCATTAATTAACATAATTAGTATATAATTAAAAAAAAAATCAAAGAAATACTGAGATACTATGAACATTTAAGAAAAATTTTCTTTGAAACTGATTGTTCCTGTGGCTTTAAGTAATATATTGATCATTAATACTTTGTAATATCTAATTTGACAAAAGAATTATTTTTTTTTTAAGTTATCCAGTAATTCCAACAGAAAAATATGAATCAGTCAATATTTAACAATTACACTAAGTAAATTGCTTCATATCAAGAGAGCATATTCATCTTCTAGTAAGATAAACGTTCTGGTAATTCTGGTAAATGTCTTCAGTTTTTGCATGGAAACATGCAGGTGCAAAACTGTGATTTGATATCTCAATGAAATATTCTGTAGTGCTATACATTAAGCCAGAAGCAAAGTTTATTTATAAGCTGGGTAAACATGCGTTGTCAACTGACATTCCCTATTTTCTATTTAACACTTTCAAAAGGATTAAAATATTATTAACAGCTATGCAGAGTGCTAACAAAAAATTAAGGACATATTGTAAACAAGCATTTTCCTGAACTGGAAAAGGGCTATATTTTATTATTTATGAACAGGTTTTTTCCGTGTTTTTCTTTCTAACATTCTGAGAAATTAAAATATATTTTCTACTTGTACAACCTGAGAAACAGATATCTATAATCCTATTATATACAGGTTTAGCTCACTCATATACCTTGTTTTTCCCCAGTCCTAACTTGTGTGTACAGAAGAGAAAAGCAGGGAGTACAGGGATGGAGATTTCTACTGTAACAAAGGAATTTTCTGCTATAACAAAGGAATAATGGGGAAATAACAGCAGACATCTCTGACTATGTCTAAAACACAGTGGAACACATGACAATGCACCTTTGAGTCATGGTCATGTATTCCTATAGAGTGCATCACAGCTTCTGCCTCATCTCTGTGCCTGTCCCCTTTGAATAAACCTAGCACATACTCTACTATGGAAAGATAGTCCTGATCTGAAATCAACTACTATATATGGCAACAGAGAAACTTTTCTGTATTTCCTAATTTTTAAATTATTCTTGACTACTTTCTTTTACTTCTCACTTGAAAGGAGATTCCAGGTTGTCTTTTGAGTTGAATTTTTCAGACAAAACATTCATTTGAAAATGAAATTATAACATCTTTGAAGTTACTAAATTTTTTCACACAACAATATTTAGTTTTTAAAGTTAGTCCTAGGACAAAGCACCGTGGAGATTGAGAACAAATATCTAAATAATTTCATAACTTTCCATTATAATTTATTTCATTATATTATAGTGTTTCTTCAGTACTATATGAACCACAGGTCAAGTTACAGACCTACAGCAACTTACAAAGGGAACAAAACTTTTGGAAGAACTTCAGACAGATTTCCTCAGTGTCATATATTTAAGCAGATAAGAAAGATAAGTATCACCTTTATAGCGTCTACAAAGAAGTATTTGTATCACAGGACTATATAATGAAGAGGGAGACTTTATATGACAGTCTGAAGTTCAGTAGGGTAGGGTTGTTTGTTTGGATGGGTGAGCTGCCACCTTAAAAAACTCTTGGTATTTCTCATACCTATCAAAATCAAGAATCAATCAATACATAAATCCACCTCTTCTTCCTCTCTGAGCAATGTTTGTGAATCAAATGGAATGATCACTGCCTTAAAAAAAATGGTCTTTACTAATGGTGAAACAACAACAACAACAAAAACAAAGAACAAAACCAAAACCAGTGTAATTTCTGTTTCCATGCATCATGGCTTCTGTGGACATTAAATAAAAGATAGAAAGATGATCCTTTTCCTCCTTCTGAACCCTAGAAATAAATTTATTTTCTTCTTGCAGTTTTTAGTTCATTGCCAATAAGATTGAAAGTAATGTATATATCTGTAAGGATAATAAGGCAATAGATGGTAAGGACAGGAGGACTTGATCCAGAAATCTAAATCACAGAGAATGTCTTATTACTTCACACAATGCAAAGAAAGACACAGAAAACAGAACAGGATAGGTTATAACCACCTTTTAAAAATAAATGTTAAAGACACAAAGAATCTCAAGATATCCATACTGCAACATTAATTCCAATCTATGCTCCTCCAACCCACTGAGGAACTGAACACCTGAAATTCATCGTTCTGTGATAGACATCCTATTATACTTCATATTACCTAAAAGCTACAATTCCTTTTCATTTCTGAAGCTCACGTTAACATAAAAAGGGGGGGGGGGGGGGGAATATTATGTGTTAACAATTCTCTGTCAGGGTTTTATGTATTTTATATGCTGTGTGAAGCTGCTTAGAGAATTGGAATGTTAGAATAAATCCTGGTGGACAGGGTTCAGTGGTTACAAAACAGGTGAGGTAGCCACAGGTGCATGGTAAATGTAATTTGTCACATTGTTCAGCAGTTTAACACATGGGTAGTTTCACACCATATGTAGTACAAATGCAGACACACATACAAACTACCAGCTTGTGCCAGCCTATCCATTAGTGAAATCTCTCTACATGAATACAAATCACTAAACTTATTTTACTTGATATACAGAAATATTTGAATGAATCTAAACAGATCTCCATATATAGAAAACACTGGGAAGAGAGGGAAAGGCTACAAATATACTTGAGAAGAAATTATATCCTTCACCTACATGTTCAAGAGATCATTCATCCTGTCTATAATGAATGATGATAATAATGAATATAGATGTACTGCTATTTGAATGAAATCATAACAATCTATATTACTTTTATAACGAGAAAATAAGTAAGATCACTATCAGGTTTCACCTCTTAGGTACATTTAACTAAAATGTCACTGCTAACACCACTGGAGTTTCTTCTTTTGAATGGGATCAGTTCAAGCTTTATATATGGCTTAACTAATAACATCTTTATCTTTCTGTAAGCATAGTCTTGTAATCAAATTCGCATTTCACCTTACTCTTTAAGCTTATAAGCATAGTGGTGTATATAATGGGTGACAACCTTTTGAAAGTATTCAGAATTTGCTAAAAATGTTCAAACAGCTAGCCTGTAATTCGAGAAAAAATGACAACATTTTGGTTCAAAGCTTCAAGTGTGATAAAATGCAAGTAATAAATCCCCAGGATCGAAACTCATAATTTAATTTCTTTCCAGAACAGGCCTCACTTCATTTCTGGAAGAGGTGTATGATTTTCAGAACAGTTTTTGATTGATTCACTATGATTTCCCTAGCACTTTATGACAATGAAAGATATTTAAGGAGAAAAAGAAGGTACATCTCCATAACTGCAGAACTTATTAGCATACTACTGAAATTGCTGAAGTGACCAGTGCTTCCTGATGAAAACAGGAGAAAAGTAAATTGTCTAATGTTATGTTGAGATTAAACTACTGTGTTTTTAATAACCTCTGTGAAAGAAATCCCAGAAAATTTCAGTGAAACTACATAACAATCAAGAATATTTGCTGAAAATATGAACATTTATGAAGCTAATTTTGCTATATTAACATGTTTTATAAGCATGTCATCATGTAGGAGCAAAATAAACATGATATCATATTTATCTTTCCCTGTGTGATCTTGACACTGAGTATATAGTTTGCAAAACAAAAATGTATGCAAGTAAAGGTCATGTAAAAACAATATTGTAATACCAGAGAATGACAATAATAGATATTGATTCATAATGGAAGAATGACTTCAGTAGAAGACTGTCAATATTGTGAAATTACAAGAGTTATTCTTATCTAATTCTTACTAGATGTTGAGAGGACAGAAATTATGAATTATAACAATATAATTGTTGCTAGAAATTTCTAATGATAAGCTTATGTAACCATATATTTTCATTTTCCTAAAAATAGAACAGCTTTCTAAAAAAGCAACATTTCAAATTTGACATATACTTCTAATGCAATTTATTAGTTGCATATGCACACATTGAATTGCACAGGGATTCTTTGGTTTGGGTTCTTGTGAATTGTTGCTTTGTGAGTGAATTCATTAAGGAAGTATGAATTAAACTGAATACATTTAATGGGGTATGCTAATATGCAGTGATTCTAAACTGCCACAGGGTGGTAGAAGATGCACTTTCCACAACATTTATCTAATTTGTAGAACTAAATGCTTTGCTACGCTTCCATGGTATTTAATTCCCTTATTTGAACATGTATTAGTCCTGTAGCTCATGAAGTATAAATAAAAGTTAAAAGATAAATTTACACCTCTTACACTATGACAGAGATGGTGTAGAACTTATCATAGAGATGGTGTAAAAGAATTGCTTTAAATATTTCCAACAGATGTTCAAGTTTGTTTTCTATTATCATATGCAGGAGATTTTGTTTGTTAGCTTATATTCTTTGGTGTTAGATCTGAGTGCTGCCAGTTACTTTGCATTGGTCCTAAGCAAACATGCATATTATGTTAAAATGCACTTAATATGTATAGAAAATTAAAAATATAATTTTATGTTCCTAATTCCTATGTCAATAGTATCTGAAGGTCTCTTTAAACTTAGGTTTTTCCTGTTCTCTGATGTCTAAAAATGTTTAAGAATCTGAGGCCATGGAGAATTTAAATCTAATACAAAGGTGTGTATTTTGCTTCTATAATTTTATTTCCATCACCATTAGTTCTGCAAATGGCTATCATTTTGGAAGTGTATTACTGAATATTTACACTTAGGGGTACTCTAGTTAAGTAATCCTAGTTACAGAACTAGTTACAGACTACATGTAATCACTTTACTGGAGCAAAGATATGTGACAGAAGTCTATCTTTACATAGAGACTTACGCCTTATTGTGAATTTAATTTTGCTTGAACATTAAATAGCAAAGTATCTTTTTTTTTAATCACAGTATTTCAAAGCCACTGTGAGTTGGAAAAAAAAAAAAAAAAAAAAAAAAAAGACAAATTTTCCTAAAAAGTTGATTCTATGGAAAAAAAAAAAAGTAAAATAATGGATAATATAACTACCTGGGGGGTGTGTGTGTGTGTGTGTGGTGGAATAAAAGTTTACATCTAAAAAGGTCTTAAAATAAAAAAAAATGGGGGAAGATAAAGAACCTGACTTTGTTCAGTCATTACATATACATGCTGCTTAGCTTCAAAATTCAAGGAGTCTTCTAGACAAGCTACCTTCACCCGAGAGACAGAAGATTCAAATGTCCAAGGAATGTGTTATGCAGAGACTGTTGACACGTGCTCAGTGAAGTTTTCTTTTGGCTGATGCTTTCATAGCAAGAGTTTAGAAAATGAAGTGACAACAAACATTGTACTTTAAAGTTGGTAGATAAGTAGTATGTTTAATATGCTTAACTGGATCAGTGTTTTTCAATGACTGATAAGACTGCTATGATCACTTAAATTACAATCTCAGTGGAATGTGGAATGTCCCTTCTTAACACACTCATAATGAAAAGAAAAATTACTGTATTTAGATGTACATCTCACTGCAAACCAAACAGCTTTAAAAAGAAAAATGGCCACTGTCAGTGATGGTGCTAAGAAAGAAAAACTTTGAAAATGCCTCTGTTATAACATATTATAATTCTTTTAGTATGAGATGAATGAATTTCTGAAATGATTTCTCTCTTCATTTTTTATGGAAGAAGTTACTAAAGTAAGTTGCACAGACATCCATACTTTCAATAGCCTAACTCAGATGAGACTAAAAGATTTGCACATTATGTAGACCTAAACTAAAATAAATTTTAGTAAATAATCAAGCCTAGCTCAAGATATATGCGTTTTATTTCTGGTTCTGATAAGAAAGATAATTTCGGAAATCTAGTAAATACAAAGTCCAACAATGTCTGTCTGAACTGGCTGAACATTGTAAACATTGTAAATTATTTGTTAACAGAAATTAATAGGAACAAAAAAGGTTCACCTTTGCCTCATTATTTGTCAAAAAAAACCCCAAAACATCTGTATAACTATTCCTCATATTATCATAAATATTTTTAGGAATAAATCACACCTATAGTTTCATTTGTGTCATGGCATGTTGTGCATGTTTCAATAATTATGTTTTCATGTTACTTATTAGATATTAACATCATAATTATGTAATATCTCTTTTATTAAGCAGACATTTTATGATGCCTTTGGCTGAAACATTGCGGTATGAACTTTTGCAGATGTAAACAATTTTATTCTTTTTACATTTTCCAGTAACTAGGACAAGAATGCCTGTATATATGGTGTTTTATACAATATCCCAAATGGCACTTGACTGGCATTAATCAGGTGAGCATAGATCATAGATTTCTATCTGATCAGTTTCTGAGTTTATGATAGTGACCTCAGCAGAAAGGAAAATTAAACTTTTAAGAAAGTAAATCTTGATTATTAGGAACTGTGAAGCATTTGAACAAAATTTAGGATCCTAGTACATTGTTTCTTCAATGAAAGCCAAAAGTTTTCTGGAATCAAATTAGTTTTAAAATACTTTGTGTTAGAAAATGTCTATGTCTTTCTCTTGTGGACCTTTTGTGACCTCTTGTGTTAATAAAGATTTTTTTTTTTTTTTTTTTTAACTTATATTGACATTCTTATATAACATCATATTGGAAAAAATTAAAAACTCTAACCACTAAACTGAACAAAAGATAGTTTCAAATGTCAGATCTGTCATTTATGGAATAGTGTTTCTGCTAGCCAATGTCTCTCTTATGAGAATGTTCAAAGTACTTTTTAATTTTTTTTTCAGTTAGCAAAGAATTACATTTGCTAGCACATAAATTCAGTTTCTATTAACAAAATTGGTAATTTGAGGCAATATATATGATTTTAAATTACCATCTGATCATTGTCTTTATAAGTGTCTTCCTTATTTACTGTATTCAAAATATAGTATCCATGTTCTCTTACATTCAGTAGTTCTCCATTTATACTCATATATCTATCTAACATCACATTTTTGAATATCAACGTATTTTTAGAACTAGAGGTTTTCAAGGAAAATTACCTCAGACACCATTATTAATGTTTCTTGTTCTTTTTCAACTTATCACCAAGGAAACCCATGGTATGATAAAAAGATAACTAAATTTCTTGTCAAAAAGAGAAGAAAGCTTCCCATGACATACGGAATTTAAAAAGACTAAATGTTGGTTCATTTTATTCCTGTTTATTACAGTGTAGAAAGTGAAGGACAAAAATGAAAGTACAGCTCAATTTTGTCCAAAGATATTTTCTCAAATCAATGGTCACAATTATTATTCACATAAATGTATACTATACAATGCTGTTAAACCCTGAACAAAATTATTGTATTTGCTGGTAAGAAGGTGGACCTCAGTATAAAAACCTTTCATTTGTTTGGATAGCATATTAGAATTTTAAGTATTTTCAAATAAATGCCAGCTATAGCTTCTATTAGCAAGGATTTTAAGAGCAGAAAAAGGAAATTAAGGTCTTAAAGGCTTTCAACTGGATAAATAGTATGAACTTCAAAGAATTTGGAAATGATGTGGGAAAGCTGGTAATAGTTATTATATCAGTTGCTAATGTTATGGGTATATGAGAAAATATAAGAGGAAAGAAAGATTGTTTCTAAGGAAGTAGCTTCAAATGCTCTGCTGGAAGGAAGAGTGTCTTCAGCTTAGAGAAGACTCTGGCCTGTGCCACATGTAGAATGACCCTCATGCCTTTAAGATTAAGTTATTATCCTGTCTGCCTATTTTCCAGATTAGTGCTGAAGCAACGTAATTCCAAAGATATATGCTACAGTGATTTCCAAACACCCTATACTGTTGGTTCTCTTACTCTTATTTGTTCAGGAATAGTTAAGATTCATAATTTTCTACCTCCTGCCAGATGGAGTGTAAAACACTGATTGAACTGGCATATATATATATATGTTTTCTTATATACTTTAAATATAGAAAAGAACAAGCTTCTCCATAGTCCTTTGGCTTTCAGATGATGAAGGTGTAAAAATCTTGTTCAGGATACCAGTGAAATAAAAACTTGTGTGAATATTGGATTTGAATGGGACTATGCTCTCACTAAGAATCTGTCCTACCACAATATTACCAAAGTCTCTGTGAGGAGGCCTGGTGCGATGAAGTGCCAATCAGATTGATGCTTGCTCTTCAGTTTCTAAGTACTCACATATATTGTGTCCATTGCTTTTTGAGGAGCAGGGGGGGGCGGAGGAAGAGCAAGATGTATGGTTCTGTGTATTAGCACATGTCATGAGACAAAGTTGTTGCTGTTAACTCATTTTTCTTGTCACAAGACTCAATGCAGCAGCTTTGTTCAGATGTGAGAGGAATTGCAATTCATCTGCAAACCTAGTTATGCTATGAATAAACCATATTTTTGTATTACAAACCCCAAAAGTATAGTAGATCATTGCTTCTACATTTTCATCTTAGCTGTAGATTTAAGCCATGATAATTTGGGTTGGCTAAGATAGATATCTTTAAATACCAGTCTTGTCCTGGCACATTACTGAATGCTGTTTATGCAGTGTGTTGTCTAGAAAGCAGGAGTTGGCTTTTGACGAGCTTCCTGTTCTTCCTTTCCTAATCAAACATCTGATACGGAGACTAATCCACCAACAATCCAATCTTTCTTTTTCTTTTTTTTTTTTTTTTGTACTGCAGATAATTTCACCTGTTTATGTGTCTTCTCCATATGAACTGTTTTCTTAGATATGTAAAAGTATTTTGAACTGTTCAGAGGGAGTTCCTGACCAAGATCCCAAGGTATTGTTCTAGCATCATTTTGAAGTGGATTTGTTTCTGCTTTAGTGTAAGACTATCTTTAATACCATCTTCACAAAAATTAATTTTTACCAGAACATAGATGCAGAGCATCTCCACTGAACTCCATTTAAAAGAAGAAAATGTAATGTTATATAATCTATCTTTCTTCATTTTGGAGTCTGATTTACTTCCTAGTGACCCCCTATTTACAACAGCTTGATGATGTTTTCCAGCAGAAAGCTATCAAAAGGAATGAGGTGGTTTATTCATAATAGTATATGTATTGGGTCTGACTGAAATGGAGTTAGTTTTCCCCACAGCAGCTCTCCTAGTGCTGCACTTTGCGTTGAGAGCTGGAAGGGTGCTGATAACATACCCATGTTGTGGCTACTGCTGGGCAGGGCTCTCACAGCACCCAGGCTGTTTCTTCAACATTCCCCCTGAAGTGGGATGGGGTAGACAACATCTGGGAGGGAATGTGACTGGGACAGCTGTCCCAAACTGACCGAAGGGATGTTCCATACCATATGATGTCTTAATTTCTTATTTTCTTCCCACTGGTCCAGCTGAGAGGGAGAAGAGGAGGAGTGACAAAGCTGCTTGGTGGGCACCTGGCATCTAGCCATGTTCAAACCACCACAGTCTTTTTTTGGCACCCAACAAGGAAACTTGAATCCACGACCCTGAGATTAAGTGTCTTGTGTTCTACCTACTGATAATGTTGCATGTACATCTGTTACTTAGATATTCACATAGAGATTGTTTTGTTCTGTTCCTAGACTCACATTCATAAAGAATAAAAATTAATTAGGAGATGAACTTCACAATCTCACTGAAAAGAGAAACCCATACCTGTTTGTTTATGTATTGATTTATATGTATGTATATGTATATATTCAGGCTGTAGAAAAGTGGAATCATTTCATTGACCATCATTGTCCTAATCTGAAGGCTAAAATGGTATACATTCCCCTTCCTTCTTTCTTTTCTCTTCCTTTTCCCTTTTCTTTTTTTCTTTTCTCTTCTCTTTTATTTTTCTTCTTAACAGAAGATATCTGGTGCAGAATGATAGTCAAGATTAAAACTATGTTGTGTACTTCCTGTTGCCCCGTCACCTTCATTAACTTACTCATCTTGAAATTGTGTATATTGCCAGAGAAAGTTAAGACCTCGTTGAAAAAGCATACTTCTAATTCGGGTACTGAAAGTAGTTATTAATGTGTCGTGGTTTAGGGTCAGGGCAGCCCCTTAAACCTATAACAGACGCTCTCTGTTAACCCCCCTCCCTCCCCAAAGGGGAAGAGAAAGGGAATAAGGGAGAGAGACTTAGATTAGAAAAGGAAACTAGAACAGCTTTAATGAAAAGGAAAATAATAATTATAAAAATAAAATACATACAAATATATACAAAACCAGTATCGAACCCAACCCCCCTGATGGTAATTACATCACCGTCACCACTGATGTTGTGCAGGCACCGGGGGAGTCCCAGACTGGGCCCCGCAGCAGACGGGAGCTGTGTTCAGGAGCTGGATTCTGGTACTGGGTTCAGGAACACGCAGATCGGATCGAAGGCAGGACGGACAGAGTCCTCCTTGGGTGCTCCGAGGAAGGAACCGAAAGAGGACCCGAGCCAAGCCAAGCAAGAGCTGGCAAAGCAGTCCAAGAGGGGAGAGAAGAGCCCAGAGACCCTTCGGGTCCCTCAGCTCTAGACCAAATATGGCGTATATGGGATGGAATACCTCGCTGGTCAGTTTAGAGTCACCCGTCCTGTCCGCTCCTCCCTGAAGGTGCAGCCTTCCACTTCCTGCACCCCCCAATGTGGTACACAGGACCCAGCAGTGGCCTTGGTCTGCATACCAATCCTTGGTAGTAACTCTAAACATAAGGTGTTATCACTGATAGGAGCAGACACTGTCTGTGAGAACAGGCTGCTAACTTCAGAAAGTGAAGTTAATTAGAAGAACCAAGCTGAAAAGTAAAATTACTGAACAGAATTAGTTCAGTTTTCACTCAAACCAGGGCATAATGGAATAGGAAAGGGGTATCACATTTACTTTGAGACCACAGGTTATAGTTGCTAAATGCTAGTCACAGAACTCTGTCATAAGAATTGTCACACTGAGTAATTTAAAGAAATGTGATAGTGTCACTTTTGTGTTTGTTTTTGTTTTTTTTCCTTCCCTATAATTACGTGTTCTATTTATGTTAAGAATTCATGGGTTTTTTTTGTTTTTCTTTCGTTTTTTTTTAATGAGGCAAGAGGCAAGGGATGACTATTGGTTCATTTATTTCAGAATTATGAACAAGAGAATACAGCTATACAACTCTTTAATGTGCATTTTATGTTTTTTTTAATTGTTATAAATATCCTTCTATCTTATTTCTGAATTACATCAATTTTCCTGAAGTGTCTGAAGAGGAAAATAATCTGCTAAGTCTAGGTCCCCCAGGAAAAAAAAAGGATATGTAATAGTTTCTGAGCATCTCCAGCTTTTCAATACCATTTTTTCAATGGGATTTCATGAATCTCAGTGTCATGTATTCCAATCAGTGTGAACAGATACTAACAAATACATGGACTAATTTGATTTTGTTCACTTCTGCCTTTAGTTCCTTTTAAGACTGCTGGAGATTGAAAAAAGTGTTTCTTAACAAAATTACTATTATGTTAAGAGAAATGCCAAATGAAAAGAGAATGGGATCATAGTATCAGGGGATTTTTCTTATTCATCATAGTTTAAACAATACTAGGAATGATTATTTTATTTTTCATTTTCACAACATTCAATGCCTCTGATATTGAAACGAATAGTGGCTAGTAGTACTAAACTATTTGAGAAAGCATTTTCTGAAACGCACAGAACAAGAAGAAGGAATTATGTGAAGAAATATCCTTGTGCATTTTTCTGTAGTACATTATGTGTATAGTCTTTATGCATCAGCGATAAGCATTCAGCCTGTGAAATGCTTCAAATAAAAATAAATCTTAAAATGTTATTAATATTATTAAGTATCCATATATGTCTTCTATGCTGACAATTATGAGTTTATATTTTGAAGACCAAGACTTTGCTAATTCACAGTAGTTTTCAAGATCCATTTGAAGTCCTGAACTTTCAAAATAATGTCTAAACTAACAAAGAATACAAAGGAAGGATACTTCATCACAACATGTACATTATCTGTAAAATAGTTTTAACTATTAATGATAATCTTTCATGGCTTCCTCTATAGTACATCACATAAATGTACTTTAATTAAATCTTAGTGATAACAACTCACAGTGAAATATTTAGGCACTAAGCTTTTTCTGAGAAATTACAAATAGTCCAAAGCATTTGTTTTCATATTGAAAGTGTGGTCTATGAAGGAGAATATTATCTAATCATAGAATTGTCAGGGTTGGAAGGCACCTTAAAGATCATCTAGTTCTACCCCCACTGTCATGGGCAGGGACACCTCCCACTAGATGAGGTTGCTCAGAGTCCCATCCAGCTTGGCCTTAAAAACTTCCAGGGATGGGGCTTCCACCATCTCTCTGGGCAACCTGTTCCCTTATCTCACCACCCTCATGGTGAAGAAATTCTTCCTAATGTCTAATCTGAATCTACCCACCTTTAGTTTTGATCCATTCCTGTGGATGCTGAAAAGCTGCTAGCAGAGGAATTTTCCTAGGTTCTCACAATATTCGGTGAGAATCCTCCCTTTCTCACACGTGTTATGAGAAACAGTAGGATGTTTTTGTAAACTAGACTAACACATGGTGTTTTGATAAGTTCTGTTTATGGTATATTGGAAAAGTATTTTGAAATAGGTGTTGTAGGACTTTAGCCAATCACCCTAGGAGATGGGTGATCACTGACCAATCGCCCTATGGGGCTAGGGTATATAAAATGGGGTTGTAAATTAATAAAGTTGCTTCTTTTGCCTGCTCTTGCTGAATTTATATGTTTCTGTATCTCTCCGCTCCCGGCATAAACAGCAACACATTCCCTCTAGTCCTACCACTACCCAACATCTTAAAAAGTCCCTCAACAGCTTCCTTGTAGGCCCCCTTTAGATACTGGAAGGCCACAATAAGTTCTCCCCAGAGCATTCTCTTTTCCAGACTGAACATCCCCAACTCTCTCAGTCTGTCCTCATAGAAGAGGTGCTCCAGCCCTCTGATCATCCTCGTGGCCCTTCTCTGGACATGTTTCAGCACATCCATATCCTTCCTGTAATAGGGGCTCCAGAACTGGACACAGTACTCCAGGTGAGGTCTCACGAGAATGGATTAGAAGGGGAGAATCACCTCCCTCGACCTGCTGGCCACAATCGTCTTGATGCAGCCCAGGATACAATAGGCCTTCTGGGCTGCAAGTGTACACTGATGGCTCATGTTGAGCATCTCTTCCACTAGCACCCCTAAGTCTTTTTCTTCAGGGTTGCTCTCAAGCCAGTTACTGCCTATATTGGTGCCTGGGATTTCCCTGACCCAGATGGAGGACCTTGCACTTGTTCTTGTTGAACCTTACGCGTTCTTGTTGAACCTTATGAGACTGACATAGGCTCACCTCTCCAGCCTATCAAGGTCATTCTGGATGGCATCCCTACCCTCCAGCGTGTCAGCTGCCCTGCACAACTTGGTGCCATCAACAAACTTGCTGAGGGTGCACTCAATGTCACTGTCTATGTCTCCAATGATGATGTTAAACAAGACTGGTCCCAGTACAGATCCTTGAGGGACTCCACTTGTCACTGGCCTCCACCTGGACACTGACCCATTCACAGCCACTTTTTTCATGCTGCCGTCAAGCCAGTTTTTTATCTATCAAATTGTCCATTCATAGAACCCACATTTTACCAGCTTGGATACTAGGATGTTGTGCAGTACAGTGTCAAAGGCTTTGCTCAGATCCAGGTAAATTACGTCAGTTACCCTTTCCTTGTCTATTAACGTTGTGACCTTCTCATAGAAGGCTACCAGGTTTGTCAGGCATGATTGGTGAAGCCATGTTGATTGCACCTAGTTACTTTTTCATTATTCTTCTGCCTCAGCATTGCTTCCAGAAGGATCTGCTCCATGATCTTACTAGGCACGCAGGTGAGACTGTCTGACCTGTAGTTCCCTGGTTCATCCACCTTTCCCTTTTTTAACATAGGGGTTATGTTTTGCCTTTTCCAGGCAGTGAAGACTTCACCAGACTGCCATGACTTTTGGAATATAATAAAGAGCAGTTTAACAACCTCATCTGCCAGTTCCCTCAGTACCTGTGGGTGTATTCCTTTGGGTCGCATGCACTTGTGCACTTTCATGTTCATCAGATGGTCACAAACCTGATCTTCACTTACAATGGGCAGTTCTTTCATCCAACCCCTGCCATTATCTTCTGTGACTCTGGGGGTATAGCTGGAGCCCTTGCCAGTGAAGACTGAGGAAAAGAAGTCATTGAGAACCTTGGCCATCTCTATATCGCTTGTCACCAGTTCTCCTGTTTCCTTTCTGAGGGGACTCACACCTTCCCTAGTCTTCTTTTTATCATTAATATACTGATATAAATTTTTGGCATTTCCCTTGATCTCCCTGGGTAGATTTATTTCTAACTGAGCTTTAGGTTTTCTAACCAGGTCTCTAGCTGCACAGACAGCTTCCTTATTCTAGTTGTCCTTTCTTCCACTCCTTGTAAAGTTTCTTTTTGTGTGACAGCACGTCCAGGAGCTTGTTGCTCATCCAGGCAGGTCTCCTAGCATTCTTTCCTGACTTCCTCTTTGTTGGCATAATTTTCTCCTGGACACAGAGAAGGTGATCCTTGAATACTCAGCCCCCCTTCCTTCTAGGGCTTTGTCCCATGATACTTTGTCCAGCAGATCCCTGAAGCAATCAAAGTCTGCATGCCTAAAGCCTAGGGTTGTAATCTTGGAAATATCAGGAATTTTGTAATAAATGTGTGCATCTCTGAGGTCTTGAAAATTTTTCATAAGCATGAATACACTTAGTTTAATAACCTAGGTCGTGATCCCACAAAATATTTACAGTGATTAAACTCAATCAGGCTTGAATTTATTTTTCTGTTGCTCTCTATGGTATTAGTACATGGAAATAAGAAAAAAAAAAAAAAAACAAACCCCAAAATAAACAAACCTTGTTTTTCTTCTTGAGAACCTTCAGAATTAATTCAATGATGAATTCCCTAGGGACCTGAACACTGTTTATTGTGGGACTATCAATGGGATCATAGATCAGATAGAAGAGACACATTCTCTGTCACAGGCCTTTTTATCTCTGTTAGATTCATAGAGCTAAATGCTGATCTGAATGCTGCCTGCCTCATCTGGTCTAACTAAGCTAACACAAGAGAATATTAATTATAGATACTTTAGAAATTGTTGCTTAAATGATCTCTCTTGACACTACCAAAAGGCTGAGATTACATTAGTGGGAATTTTTCTCAAGGGGCTGTCAGACCCCACATCATACACATGGGCAATAGTAGAAATCAATAAATTAAACAAACAAACAAACAAAAAACAACAAACAACCCTCCAAAAACCAAAACTTTCAGACACTATCAGAATGAATCACACATATTTTTCAAGTAAACAGCAAGACAGATGCCAAAATAACATCAATGATTTCTTAACACATTTCTCTTCCACAGTCACCTAAGCAAGTCCTGCACTGACTTGTAATACTGAGTTAGATGGAGTAATCAAAGGACCAAAGCCAGGAAAAAAACACCAGATGCTGTAGAAGGTGAGCGAGCAGCTAGTAATCATGTTGATGACATTACTAATTTATGTAGTTGATAGAATTTAAAATAGGAGTGAGGACTTATCTGTCATCATTGTACCATCCATCATCACTATGTTTTTTGAAGTAATACACAGGCTGTAAATAATTTTAGTTTGATTTGTTGTTATTGTTGTTATTTCACTCAGTTTGGTTTTGGGACTTTTTTAAGATTCAGGGAAAATATTTAATTGTGTCAAATATGAATACTGTTGGGTTTGGGTTTTTTTTGGTGGTGAAAGAACAGATACAGTAAACAAATAAATTCATGTTTCCTTAAAAACCATAATAAAGGCATGCTCTCTTTTTTTTTTTTTTTTTTTTTTTCTTCCTTTTTCCTAGAGAGTGCAGTTAATATTCTGTTCCATCTATAGGTTCAGTAGAATGAAAACTAGGCATATTTCCAAAATGGCATACTTGAAGAACAGATGCCTGTGGAACTCTGGCTTCTAGCTTTTCAGCGTGCAACGTCAGTCCCAATATAGAGTTACCCATCAGCTCGTGATATCATTTTCTCTTGAATCTTTAAAGATCCTTTAGTACTAATCTGCTCAGGTTCCTTGTCCACAGCAAACTCAGGACTAGAACCTGCAAAAATCCACCTTGGATACCAAACAGATTTTTAGAAAATTAGAGATATCACATGACAAATTACTTTATACTGTGTTCCAAAACAGTTTCAGTTTTTATTATGTTTAAGGTTTGAGTCCTGTTCAGATGCTTAATTTTTTGTTAATTTAGAGAGTTATCACATAGAAGGCGTAAGCAGGAGGTTGTCAGTTAGTTATTAAGCTATGGCAAGAGGTTGAAGTAACAAGATTAAGACACCTAGATTCAAATTAAAATACTAAATGTCGGGGTCTGCCATGTAGATATTTATATATGAATTAAATCTGTAAGTTGCCATCACAGTCTCTGCAGATCTAGTCAATATAGTCAATGTTATATAGAGAGCTATTAATCAGCCTAATAGAAATGCTTCAGTTTCATCATGTATCTAGCTAGTTTCTGTTGTATATGTTATCCTGATCTCCTTTGCTAATAAAAGAACACAGATACGGAGATCTCACATAGGCATGTAGAGACACTTAGATTTAGGTGTTCTGCTCCAGATCCTTCATCAGATCACACTGCTGATAAACCTTTTTGTCAAAGTCTAGGGACATTCAGCAGTACGGATTTCACCTTTTCAATTTCAGAAGATCTCTGCAGGAAAGCTGAATCTTTTCAGTAGATTTTATCTGCAGGTAAGACACAGGCATTAAGTGCCTCAAAGTGTGGATCACAGCTCTGGACTCAGATACCTGCTAAGACACTGTCTTGATTTGAAAGACAGGTGTCTGCCAAGGAAGGCAGGAGTTCCCGTTGGAATGGAAAATGCAACTCCCTCCCCTCCGAATTCTTACAATTTTGAAATTAAGGGGCATTCAGGCAAAGATGAGGAACAGGAATAAACATTATTTACTATATATATATAAAACAAGGCAAACAAACAACAATAACTATGGTAGTAACAACAAACAGTGCCAGGAACCCAGTCCCAACCTCTCAGGTGGCTCCTGGTGAGCAGGGAGGGCGTGATGGTCTCCGCGCTGCTCCGGAGCTAGCTCAGTCCTCACATGGCACTCAGTCCTCACAAACCCCCTTGGGCAGCTGATCCTGGTGCCCAGCAGGATCCCCGGGAGACAGCAGAGGCAGAAGGAGAAGCAGGAGATGCAACAAGGATGACCTCTCTCCAAGCTGATCCCAGTGTCCAGCACGATCCTTGGGAGGCAGCAGGGGTAGGAGAGCAGGGGACACAGTGCAGACGACTTCTCTCCACCACGAGGGCAGCTTCTCCTCACCTCGAATGCAGGGAGCAAAACCAAGAGCACTGGGGGCTCCACCCAATCCCCTTTATTTGGCTGGCTGAACCCCTCCCCCTGTGGCCAGGTCCTTTTGTCTCAACTACATCAATTTATCTACTTGACGAGCGATTATGGAAAAATTCTTTAAGACAAGAAGGAAAACAGAAGAACTCCCCAAAACCACAACATTATCCACCCTGAATTTTTCTATACTAACATGTTACATCAAACTTAAACCTTTAAACTATGTACACACATGCATTACCCCTAATTATATACATATGTACATGCAGATATGGATACAAGTGCAATGACATGAGTGGTTCACCCTAAAACGAGGTCCTCTTGAGGTATGCATCGGGTCTCTCCATCTTTTGGCATCACCCACCAGGTACGACCTCGTCCCTGTGAGAAAACAACCCCACGGATGGGTTTGTTTTTGCTCAGGGCAGAATTTACCCAAACAGTTTTTCCAAGCATACCTCTCATGTGTACCACTGGAACCTTATCTCCATCTGTTGTTCATAAGGGTTCACATTGAGCAGGGCCTGCTCGGTTGGTGGAGCCTCGGGTGTTAACTAACCAGGTGGCTTTTGCTATATGTATATCCCAGTTTTTGAAAGTCCCCCCACCCAGTGCCTTCAATGTGGTTTTAAGCAGCCCATTGCACTGCTTAACCTTCCCAGCTGCTGGTGCATGGTAAGGGATATGGTACACCCATTCAATGCCATGTTCCCTAGCCCAGGTAGTTATAGGGCTATTCTTGAAATGAGTCCCGTTGTCAGACTCAATTCTCTCGGGCGTACCATGCCTCCACAGGACCTGCTTTTCAAGGCCCAGGATGATGTTCCGGGCAGTAGCGTGAGGCACAGGGTAGTTCTCCAACCATCCTGTGGTGGCTTCTACCATGGTGAGCACATACTGCTTGCCTTGGCGGGTTTGAGTCAATGTGATGTAACCAATCTGCTAGACCTCCCCATACTTGTATTTGTACCACCGTCCACCATACCACAGATGTTTCATTCTCTTGGCCTGCTTGATCGCGGTGCATGTCTCACAGTTATGGATAACTTGTGAGATACTGTCCATGGTTAAATCCACCCCTTGGTCTCGTGGTCACTTATAGGTAGCATCTCTGCCCTGATGGCCTGAGGCATCATGGGCCCATCGAGCTAAGAACTCACCTTTATGTTGCCAATCCAAGTCTATCTGGGACACCTCTATTTTTGCAGCCTGATTGTTCGTTGTTACGATGTTCTTCATTAGCCTAACTCTTGGGGACATGGGCATCTACATGGCGAACTTTCACAGGTAGCTTCTCTGCCCAAGTGGCAATGTCTTTCCACTCAGCAGTAGCCCAAATTGGTTTTCCCCTATGCTGCCAGTTTGCCTTTTTCCATCCTTCCAGCCATCCCCACAGAGCATTGGCTACTGTCCATGAATCAGTGTAGAGGTATAGCTTTGGCCACTTCTCTCTTTCAGCAATGTCCAGGACTAATTGGACGGCTTTGAGTTCAGCGAGTTGGCTCAATCCACCTTCTCCCTCAGTAGCTTGTGCAACTTGTCGTGTGGGGCTCCATACAGCAGCTTTCCATTTCCAGCTAGCACTTACTATTCGGTAGGAACCATCAGTGAAGAGGGCGTATTGTCTTTCACTCTCTGGTAGCTCATTATATGGGGGCGCTTCCTTGACACGTGTCACGTGCTCCTCCTCTTCTTCAGAAGATAATCCAAAAGTCTCACCTTCCGGACAGTTCATAATTATTTACAAGATCCCATTGGGTTTACAATACAGGCGCGCTGCGTGATGAGGACAATCCATTTGCTCCAAGTAGCGCTGGTGGCGTGATGTGTGGAAGGAGCCTTTCCTTAAACATCCACCCCAGCACCGGTAGTCGGGGTGCCAGGAGGAGTTGTGCCTCTGTGCCAATTAATTCTGAGGCAGCTTGGACACTCCTTCATAGGCGGCCAAGATTTCTTTCTCTGTTGGGGTACCTTTGGCTCCAAAATCCCAGTGGTCATCCCCAAGTCTCACCAGGCACCTTCTGCCAAAGGCTCCAGGACAGACCCTTGTTCCCGGCTGCAGAGTAGAGTATGTTCTTCACCTCTGGTCCCATCCTGACTGGGCCAAGGGCTACCGCACGAGTGATTTCCCACTTGATCTGGGTGAAAGCTTGTTGTTGTTCAGGGCCCCAGTGGAAATCGTTCTTGTGGGTAACCAGGTACAGAGGGCTCACAATCTGGCTGTATTCAGGAATGTGCATTCTCTAAAAGCCAATGGCACCAAGGAAAGATTACGTTTCCTTCTTGTTGGTGGGTGGAGACATTGCGGTGATCTTATTAATGACCTTGGTGGGAATCTGATGCCGTTCGTCTTGTCACTTTACCCCCAGGAACTGAATGTCTTGGGCAGGTCCCTTGACTTTGCTTTTTTTGATGTCGAAGCCGGCTTCCAGGAGAATCCGGATGATCTTCTCTCCTTTCTCAAATACCTCCGTTGCTGTGGAAGGAAGTCTATGCCCAGAATACACGGGGCTTCTGGGCCCATCACAATTGGATGTTTCTGTCACTCCTTCCCAGCCAGGCTCACCTCAGCTTCCACCAGAGTCAACTGTTGTGATCCCCCGGTTACCCCAGAAATGGAAACAGATTCTGCCCCTACATGTCCCAATGACATTAAAGTACATTGTGCACCAGTATCAACTAAAGCTTCATATTTCTGTGGCTCTGATGTGCCAGGCCATCTGATCCAAACTGTCCAGAAAACACGATTCTCCTGTACCTCTTCCTGGCCAGAGGCAGGGCTCCCCTAGCCCTGGTTATCATTCCTTCCCTGGGCATATGTGCAGGAGGTTCCTTCTAGGGGATCTGACATATCATCCTCCTTTCTGTAATACCTGGCAGCTTGGTCACGGGAGGCTGAGGCCACTTTCACTCTGGGAGAACCCCTTTGGTTAGTGTTTTCCCTTTTGAGTTCACGCACCCGTGCTGCCGGAACAGAAGTGGGTTTCCTATCCCATCTTCTCATATCTTCCCCATGGTCGCACAGAAAGAACCACAACTCAGCTCGTGGGATGTACCCTCTCTCTCTAGGTGGAGGATGTCAGGCTCTGACTCTGGGATCTGTGACTTGCACTGGTGCCACATAGGAAATGCTCTTCCTTACCTCCTCCACAATCTCCTCCTTGAGGTCCCTAAACACAGCAGAGACCTGAGCCTTCATTGGGCCATTGACCATACTCTCATAATACCTGAACCTGTTGGCAATGGAGCCCACTGTTTCTCGGTTGTCCTCAGCATTAATTGTTGCAATGAAGGTGGCGTATTGCTGTGGACCAAGTTTTGCCAGGCTCCACAACACCTGCCCTGTGCACCTGACTTGGTTGGGGTCATTATCATGCTGTCCATCCCCCCCAAAAAATAACTCCAATACTGCCACTTCTCTTAGCTGTTGTATTGTTTCCTCGAGCGTCTTCCATTGCATTTTATGATGGTACTCCTGCATTCTCTCTCTATGAACAAACCTTTCATTAAATCCGCGCCCAGACAGAAAGGGGCCCTGGCTCCCTCACAAATACCTGATCTACACCTGGGTCCTGGGTCAAGGATCCCAAATACCTCTCTTCACCACCATCCAGTTGCACACCTTTGCCCATAAAGTCCCAGACCCAAAGTAACCGGGTTGTATAAGCCTCACACCCCCGGCGCAAAATGTCTTTTCACAGATCACGGAGGCTGTCATATGACAAGGACTCGGTGATGATTTCAGGCTCTGCTGCATCCCCTCTTTGGGGCAGGGAGAGGGTTTCCCATCAGATGGGGAGGTGTATTCCCTCAGCATTTCACGCATCTCCTTCAGCAGTACCACTACCCAACTCGGGTGGTCCATTTCTGAGGTAGGCTGTGGGGCAGGTTTGGTCTGTGGGGCTGGGTCAGGTTGCGGGGTAGGGTCTCTAGTCACTGGGGCCGTGTCAGGTTCTGGGGCAGCACCTTTAGACTATGGGGTAGGCACCTGGGTAGTTATCCTCCAAGCCAATCTGAATTCTAAATAGAGTAGGCCTATCAACAATATTTGGTTAGTATCTAGGGGAAATCTAAACCCTTTGAAAGCCGGTGGGGTAGGCCCAAAGAACTGGTTGAAAGGTTGGTAGGAAAGCTCCCGCAGTGTTATTTCCTCACAGAAGGTACCATTTTTCATATAACCCCAGAAACATACTCAGTGTATGATAGCCCTTTATCCATGTGCCCACACTCCAGAGGAAGTTGATAACCCATGAATTCCTCACTTTATCAACCCATTGTGCAAACTGGATAACAGACACAGTAGCCTTAGTCAGGGGATCCATGTTTAGAAAAGGAGCTGCGAAGGGGAGAAATACAGCCACGACCACGTGCCATGTGAACCGGGGTAAGCTAGACCACGTGGTGCTGCCTAACAAGGTTTCTATATTCATCACACAAACTAGATTACCCAATAACTGTTATTCCTTTTTCACCCTTTCCTCTCGATGCCCTCAAGCCCCACATTGGGCACCAAAATCTGTCCTGGTTTGAAAGACAGGTGTCTGCCAAGGAAGGCAGGAGTCGCCCCTTGGAATGGAAATTGAAACCCCCTCCCCTCCAAATGATTGTAATTTTGAAATTAAGGGGCATTCAGGCAAAGATGAGGAATAGGAATAACTGTTCTTTACTAATTATATATATAAAACAAGGCAAACAAACAACAATAACTGTGGTAGTAACAACAAACAACACCAGGAACCCAGTCCCAACCTCTTGGGCGGCTCCTGGTGAGCAGGGAGGGCACGTGAAAAGTCATCTCTGAGCTGCTAAAAAAGTGACAGCAGCACAGTTCTATAAGGGAAAAGAAAACAGACAAATAAATACTTTCCTCAAACCCTACATTACCTATTTCTGATATCAGTATATTGGAGATATTTGGGTTATTCTTTCATACTAAGATGGACTAATTAAACAGTTTTAGCATTTTCTTTATTATGTTTAAGCAAATGGTTACTTCAGATTATTTAATGTAGATGCACAGCTTAGCAGATGTGCAAGTAGATAAAAGCAGTATATTTTAGGGGGCAAGGAAAGAACACAGCCAAACAATGCAGTGCTTTGGTTGATGAGAACATGTGGAAAATAGATTTTCATGCAATCTATTTTACTGTAGTGAGAGGTGTGATTCCCTGTCATTGTTATTGATTCCCATTAATGAAGAAAAGTGACAAAATGTACTTTTGACAGTATCATTCCAAAAGTCATAACACAGGTTTTTTTGTACAGACATTTTTTTCCCCTTCTTTCAATATGCTTATTTCTTTTCTGGTCTAGGATCTGATTGTGTATTAACTCCCACACTTGTAAAGAATAACTGTTGAAAAAGAACTACCTTCTTCCTTCTGTGTGGGTTATATGGAGCTTGAGTCTGTGAAAGCAAAGTCTGTGTGTGTCTTCTGGCAGAGCAGAAGAAAGTCTTGTCCCTGACCACTATAAACTGAGGCTGAGTAAGCAGGTTCATGGAAAAGGAAAGATCTGTGATACCCATGCTCTGGTTCCTGCTTGTATCTGTAGTGTCCAGTAGCAGGAATTGTACTGTCAGGTAGCTTACTTATGGCCGATATCACTCAGCATTTAGAAGAAAATAAAGAATTCCATACGTGTGCCAGATTTTGACTCTTTCTTCCTATTCCCCTTCAGTTCTTTACTGAGGTAGGTTCACAATCATCACTATTTTTAAAGGAGGAAGGAGGGGAAAAATTGGCAAAGGAATCAAATTTCAGGACAGTGGATTGAATAGGACATAGCTCAGGTGCTATGTCAACAACATCTAAAGCTCTTTATCACCAGATCTTCTGGCCTTAACCTTTCTTTGTGCATTGTGGTCCTCCTACAGCATGTTTTAAAAATTAAAATGTTAAGATATTATACTTCATAAGACATTACTAAATACTCACAATTTCCCTAACTTCCTCCTTGTACCTTAAAAATCAGTCTCCAAAACAGTGTTCATGGACTAATCTTCCTTGTCTGACATTAGAGATGACTATACAGACCAGAAGATATCAGATAATCTCACCTTCAGCCTTTGTGGAGTACAATTGCAAAGACTCCAAAGACATGAATTCTGATTCTCTGTTCCTGTAGAAAATGGTGTCGCAAGTCACTTACTTTCATATAACAGTATCTTAAAACAATCTCCTCTTTTATTAAGGAATCTTAATATAAGGAGCTTCTAGAATGCAATTTCTCTGGTATTTTCTTACAGCTATTCAGGGAAAGGATTCTACAACTTCTGTGCCTTATGTTTCCTTCTGGACCAGATTCATTTCTTCTTTTCCTTAAAATTAGCTTTCTTTGGAGTTTCTGGCCTGTTTTGTCAGATCAGTGAGATCCAGCTGCTTCTGTACTCTACAGATTACAGGGAATCATGATTATGTAGACAGAGAATGATAAAGAAATAATATGAACAATTAATTTTGAATCTTCCAAACTTTTGTGACCAAAATCTTGATTTGACTGCTTTTCACAGTTTGGTATCGCCCCACTCCACCCAAATAATAATTACATTTTAAGAAAGAAATTGACTTTTTCACATAATTCTGTATATCTAACTCATGTAGGTCTTCTGCCTTCTATTTTCTTTCCATTATATATGTATATATTTCTTTGTGTTCTTCTTAAGGGATATCTTGGTGATGGAATAATTCCACATGGGAACACAGGTAGATGCAGAATTTTTGTTTATCGTATTAAAACACAGTTTCAAGTATAGAGACTACCAGCCTGTGAAGCTGGTTGAGCTACACAGCAACAAGATGCTGACTCTGTCAGATCTTTTAATTGTACTTGTTAACATTCAAAATATTGTTCTAATGATAATAAAGAAATCAGTGTTAGCAGCCCATTGGATATTTTAGCATACATCCAGCTTGTCCATTTAATACAAAAAAGCCTCACCAATGCAGTTAAAACTTACATAAAAACCTTCATTTTCTTTAGTGTTCTGCACTCCATCCCAATGTTTCTTTGGGTTCTTAGGTTTGCCATTTCAGTCTTCAAGCAGAGTTTGGGAGGGTTGCAATGAATTGCCACAACCCTGTGGTCTTCAGTAGGTTACTGATGTCCATAGTTGTCTTGTTTTTTTCTTTGCTGTGAGGATAATGGTTTCTAAATTGCTTCAGAATACTAAGCCTGAGTTTACTTTGTATCTTTTTCATTATGACAATGCACTTCTGTTTCACTGGTTCTCAGATAAAATTTGAAACATAACAGCCTCCTCTATCATTTTTTTCATGTAGGAAATCTAACTTTTTATGTAGGAAATCTAACCCTGAGGTTTCAGACCTTTACAAGAAATTATATTCCCAGGTTTCAACTGTAACAGTTACTTAAATAGTAGGGAACTATTGCAAGAAACTCAAATCAGTTCATCTCAACACAATTCTAGACAATCATAGAATCATAGAATGTTAGGGGTTGGAAGGGATCTAGAAAGATCTAGTCCAACCCCCTTGCCAGAGCAGGATCACCTAGATCAAGTCACACAGGAACATGTCCAGGCGGGTTTTGAATGCCTCCAGAGAAGGAGACTCCACAACTCCCCTGGGCAGCCCGTTACAGTGCTCCGTCACCCTCATTGTGAAAAAGTTTTTCCTTATGTTTACCCTAAACCTCTTGTGTTCCAACTTACTCCCATAGCCTCTTGTCCTAACATTGGATGACACTGACAAGAGTCTGGCTCCATCCTCCTTACACTCACCCTTAACATATTTATAGACATTAATTAGGTCCCCCCTCAGTCTCCTCTTCTTCAGGCTAAAGAGACCCAGCTCTCTCAGCCTCTCCACATAAGGGAGGTGCTCCACTCCCTTAATAATCTTGGTGGCCCTGTGCTGGACTCTCTCCAGTAGCTCTCTGTACTTCTTGAACTGGGGTACCCAGAACTGGACACAGTATTCCAGGTGGGGCCTCACCAGCGCAGAGTAGAGGGGGAGGAGAACATCCCTTGACCTGCTGACCACACTCTTCTTAATGCATCCCAGGATGCATTAAGAAGACCTCATAGTGTGTACTGTGACATACTTCATAAGTTTGTGCACTAGTAATTGCAAAAAAAATACTGCACTACAATTTCATTTTTTCATGTACTAAGCTCCTCATAGATGACCGAAGAATTTAAAATCACAAAGTGCTCTCTTAGACTGTTTATGAAAGTAAATGTCATTAGAAATGCACAAATCTTCAAGGTAACAAAATAGAAATAAAAAAGCACTTATAAGAAAAATTTCCTTTGATCTTTGCAGAAAATGTCTTGATTATCAGGTTTGAATTCAGTTATTCATTAAACTTCAGCAAAAATCCCTGCGTAGCTTTCTTGGTTCCTAGGAAGTTTTCCTATCCATTTTCCATGGAGTCTGCCTTCCTTCTCTTAGCAGTCTCTTAGGGCTCAATTCAATTCTTTACAAACATAACACCTCACGGTGTTTTAGTCTCTAAGATACCTAGATAAACTGAAATCTTTTTTAAGATATGACACGGAATTTATTAAAAGTCTTGCAGCCTCTTGCATTAATGAGAAGGAATTAGATACACCACAGCATGTAAATAACATCAAATAAGTTTATCAGGCTTGATTATTTTGCAACAAATCCTTGCTGATTTCCTTTCTCTCCAATTGCCACTTTATTATGGACTTAGAATCTCTAAAACACTCTTACCATATGTCCTGGTTTGAGTGAGAAAAGGAGTAATTCTGTTCCGTGATTTTACTTTTCAACTCAGTTCTTCTAACTAATTACACTTTCTCAGGTTAGCAGACAATTTTCACAGGCAGTGTCTGCTTCTAGTAGTGATAACACCTCATGTTTAGATTTACTACTGAGGATTGGTATGCAGACCAAAGCCACTGCTGGATCCTGTGTACCACATTGGGGGGTGCAGAAAAGTGAGAGGCTGCACCTGCAGGGAGGAGCGGACAGGACAGGTGACTCTAAACTGACCAACAATGTATTCTAGCCCCTATATGTCATATTTGATATTAAGCTGAGGGATCTGGAGGGTCTGTCTCTGGGGGAGCTCCTCTCCTCTCTCTACCCCTCTTGGACTGCTTTGCCAGCTTGGCTTGACTTGGCTCACATCCTCTTTCAGTTTCTTCCTCAGAGCACCCAAGAAGGAATCTGTCCATCCTGCCTTCGATCCCAATCAGTGTGTTCATGAATCAGGTACCAGAATCCAGCCCCTGAACGCAGTTTCTCTCTGCTGCGGGGCCCACTCTGGGACTACCCCGGTGCCTGCTCCACAGCATCAGTGGTGACAGTGATGTAATTACCATCAGGGGGGTTGGGTTCGATACTGGTTTTGTATACATTTGTATATACTCCATTTTTGTTATTATTATTTTCATTAAAGTTCTTCTAATGTCCTTTTCTAATTGCTAAGTCTCTCTCCCTTAATACCTTTCTCTTCCCTTTTGGGGAGGGAGGGGGGTTAACAGAGAGCATCTGCTATAGGTCTAAGGGGCCACCCTGACCCTAGACCATGACACTCACCCCGGAGAAATTTTCCTTAAAATTAAACAAAACCTGTGACATTTTTCTGTGCTCATAGTTTTCAAATGTTTGTGCCAGGGTACTGTGGAAATCCTTCCAACTGAATTGGACTCATGAAAGAAGTCTGCTGAAAGAATCTTTGGATCTCCGCACTTATTCCTTTTAAATCAAAGCTATTAGATTCATTATAATTGCCTATATTGAGATAAAGGGTTGCAAAAGTCTTTTTGATATAAATCATTAGGTAATATTAGAGTTTTTCTGATTACTTCACTGATTATTTCAATGCATAATAAAGTCAGCCATTATTTTACTGTCATTTCATTAATTCAAAAAGGAAATAAATAATCCTCTAAATCCTGTGAATAAAGTAACATCAGGATATAGTTCAGACATATGTTATCCTGTAAAAAAACCCCAAACACATGAATACTTTACAGCAGTAAGATTGCTTGCTGAAGTTAACACACACTTATCTTGAAGAGTGAGGTAAACCTAAAATAGCTACTTTTGTCATGCAGTTCTCTATTTTAGTCGTTCACATTTCTAATAAGGACATAGATTTGCCATAGATTTGAGTATAGGTTATCTATCCAGAACTTCCCCCGCAGTTTCAGCTTGGCTTTTCATTAAGAGTGAAGTGTGCACATTGTTAGCCATATGTGACCTGGTTAGGTAATGGCTAGTTCTGATCTGTCTAATGAGACAAGTTTATGCATTGGTAAAATGTAAACTTAATTACTTAATTAAACTTAAATTCTGCTTTCTGCATTCCTTTCTAAGGAAAGAATAACACACAATTTAAAAAAAAAAAAAAGTATGTTTCTTAAAATATAAGTGTGTAATTGTATTTGTCTAATATGTTTTATGTTAAATTATAACAACTAAGCTACACAGTTATGGTGGGGACTGGATAAAACTGCGGGGAAACTAACTATATTTCATTCAGAAAAATATGAGAAGTACTTTTATTATTTTCCTCTGGAGTAAACTAGTCAGAAAACAATATGTCATCAAGCATGTATATTAAAAGATAATACATATGAATCTATTTTTTGGTTGGTTGTTTGTTCTTTTTTAAGTCCTACAAGACCATAACAAGAAGTTTTATAATCAACACAAATTCTTCTTGTAAATTTCATTTGCATGAAAAAACAAGCAAACAATAGACATGAAAAGGCAATAGATTTTCTAAGCACTTGCCTAAGAACAGTATTAACCTTAGAAATGAAACATTACTAAATGTGTAAATTCTGTATTCACAAGGCAAGAAACATTTTAGGTGTGATGTTAGAAATATTCCTTAGAATACAGTATATCAGAAATATATTTTATTTTACAACTGGTTCTTAACATTTTGTTAACATCTTCTGTTTCCTATCTTATTTAACCTCAGTTGATTAGTAATTCTAGTATCTTTAGTATCCCTGAAAAAAGTTCTCTGAATATTGCTTTTCTCTTGAAGTCTCTATGGGTTTCAATTATTAGCCCCTTTGATGTGTCACATAAAATTTTCAGCTGAAGCTTTGCAGATCAAGGCACTTTTATTCTCCAAAAACATGCATTCTACTGAAACATACTCAAATAAAAGTGAAGGCTGTACTCTGGAGGAGATCCTTGTAAAATTGTATTGAATATAGGTGAGATCAATGGAGTTTGGTCATAATCTCTGCTTTAAAGCAGTACATAGATATCCATTTTAGTTTATTGTCTACTGAAAATAACTGTATTCTATATTCCAGAAGAAAAAATGTGTCTCCTGAATCTGGTGGAACAGTTCTTGTGAAGTACCTTCTCCTGACTTTTCTTGTAAATGAACAGTTTATGTCTGCATGTTATAATCACTGCATTACATGGTCTAAAGAACACCCCCTTCTTTTCTCTCTATCTTGCTTCTGGCAAGAAATAATGCAGTCATTTGCCATTAGCCTGAATGAAGACATGAGGATATTGTAAATGGCTAATCAGCATCCAACATCAATCAGAATGAAAAATGTTGGCATACATAAACGCTGACCAGGCAGCACCCAGGTTTAGAAACTCAAATTAGCATTTATGTTGAGCTAACAATATAACTTTTTTTATTATTGCTATTTTATTTTAATAAAGGGAGCTCATCGAGAATTCATTTTCAATACAAGGGATGAATGTGTGTGTCCTAAGACAGTGAGGTCAACGGTTTTACAGAAGTGCAAACTCTGGTTTCCAAAGGATGCTTGCAGACTAATTTGGTCTAAATATCAAAGTTTTAGATATCTTTAGTTAAGTGAGATGATTTCTACTTTGACAACCAAACCAAACAAAATTACTATGATAAAAATGGGAAAATGAACTATAGGGAAACAGATAAAAAATGTGAAATAAAGCACTCTAGAAGAAAAATAGTTAAAAATCATTTTGGTAGAAAACTGGCAAATTTAGTTCCCGTTTCCAATTTATTGACTTCTTGGCTTCTTACACTCTCTTTTCTAGCTCAAAATATAGACCTATAGCTCATCCTTTTCCAATAGCATTTTTGCTTTCCATAGGAATAGTCTTGTGTGATTTCTCTTCTGATTTTCTCACTGCTGACACTTCTCAAATAATTTTTTTTTTTTTTTTGCTTGCTGTGTTTTTTTTCATTTCTAAGAATGTACAGTGGGGACACAATTATTATTGTAACTTATTATTTGTTAAGCTTTGATAATGTGATCTAAATAGTAGAAAATATGAAGACTTAGATTTTACTGCTAGGTAACCATCTATTGTCTAATTACGGAAATACAGGCTCATAATGTTCCACAGAAGGCATGTTATAGTATTTGTGTACTGCTTCTGCATTTATAGTGGTTCTCGGGCAGGTAACAAGAATGACATGGGAATTTAATTTTATGCATAGTAATTACCCAATGTATAGCATATAAAATACTCTCACAGCATCAGGCTTCTTTGCAGCAGTTCTGCTCAAGACATGGAAGTGGTAAAACCAGTGGTAATAATTCTTTTAGAAGTTAAGCTTTTTTAATGACTAGCAAATCTATGAAATATGTTATTTCATGGTTTTCAGAGTACCATAGAACGTCAAATGGAATTCTGTAAATCATTTAAAATGAAAAAGAAAATCTAGAAGAATTTTTTTGTTTCAGTGTTATTTTTTAATGAATAAACACCATGAAATTGTAATAATGATAGAGCTTGATGATGAATTGTCAGAATATATTTCTCAAATAAATGCATAAACTTATAAATTATTTTGAAAATAGGGTGTTGCAGTTTTTAATTTCAAATCACGCTTTACTAAAAAAGGATCTGAAGGTAAAATGAAAAAGTAAAAAAAAAAAAAATTGAAAATATGAGTTCATTACATTTAATTAGAATCAACTTTTTAAACTTTTTTTTTTTACTATAGCACTGTATATTTCAACTTGACAGCAACAGTCTTCTGACTTCCATTTTATACACTAAACAGAATACTCCATATGTGTCAGATGTCATCTATTTGAGTTCTGTCTCTTAAGTCATATACTATATGTCTTTGAATGATTAGATCAGATAGATGTCACTGGAAGAAAGTGGTGAGTGCTTTTTAGTTGCAAAGAAACTGATAGTATGTGATGGTGTCATGGTCTAGGGTCACAGGGTGGCCCCTTAGACCTATAGCAGATGCTCTCTGTTAACCCCCCTCCCTCCCCAAAAGGGAAGAGAAAGGTATTAAGGGAGAGAGACTTAGCAATTAGAAAAGGACATTAGAAGAACTTTAATGAAAATAATAATAACAAAAATGGAGTATATACAAATGTATACAAAACCAGTATCGAACCCAACCCCCCTGATGGTAATTACATCACTGTCACCACTGATGCTGTGGAGCAGGCACCGGGGTAGTCCCAGAGTGGGCCCCGCAGCAGAGAGAAACTGCGTTCAGGGGCTGGATTCTGGTACCTGATTCATGAACACACTGATTGGGATCGAAGGCAGGATGGACAGATTCCTTCTTGGGTGCTCTGAGGAAGAAACTGAAAGAGGATGTGAGCCAAGTCAAGCCAAGCTGGCAAAGCAGTCCAAGAGGGGTAGAGAGAGGAGAGGAGCTCCCCCAGAGACAGACCCTCCAGATCCCTCAGCTTAATATCAAATATGACATATAGGGGCTAGAATACATTGTTGGTCAGTTTAGAGTCACCTGTCCTGTCCGCTCCTCCCTGCAGGTGCAGCCTCTCACTTTTCTGCACCCCCCAATGTGGTACACAGGATCCAGCAGTGGCTTTGGTCTGCATACCAATCCTCAGTAGTAAATCTAAACATGAGGTGTTATCACTACTAGAAGCAGACACTGCCTGTGAAAATTGTCTGCTAACCTGAGAAAGTGTAATTAGTTAGAAGAACTGAGTTGAAAAGTAAAATCACGGAACAGAATTACTTCTTTTCTCACTCAAACTAGGACGATAAGTAATGACATTAAAGACATATGGTAGTTATTTGTCTACAACTAGGAAGTTCACACCCAATATCTTCTGTTACAGGCAGCACATGTTAAACATAGAATCATAGAATCACAGAGTCATAGAATGTTTTGGGTTCGAGGGAAACTTTAAAGGTCACCTAGTCCAACCCCTCTGCAATGGACAGGTACATCATGAACTTAAGATTAGTAAGGCCAAACGTGGAGTGCTCTGTTCTGTTCTGAGCTCCTCAGTACAGTATAGGAATAGATATACTGGAGAGTGTCCAGCAAAGGGACAGAAAAAATAATAAGGGATGGGGACATGTTTCATACAAGGAGAGAAAGCAGAGAGAGAGCTGTGATTAATCAGTCTGGAGAAGAGAAAGCTCAGAGGCATCTTAAAAATGTTTTACGACATCTTAAGCAAGGATATAAAGAAAATGGAATCAAACTCTTCTCAGAATGGAGACAAGGCAATGGAAACAAATTCATAGGCAGGAAATTTTATTCAAACTTAAGAAAAATATTTTTTCCTGTTAAGTCTGGCAAACACTTGAAAAGCTTGCCTGGAGAGGTTGTGCAGTCTCTGTTCTTGACACTATTCAAAACTTAGTGGACACAGCCCTGAACCATCTACTCTCATTCGTTCTTCTATGAGCAGAGGGGTTTGGACTAGGCTATTGTCCACAGCAACCTCATTCATTGTCTGAATCCATGGATCTGTGGAAATTCCAAGAGCAATAATATCTTGACTCCAGAATATTTTCTCAGTCTAAATCCTCTTTTTTCAGAAAACCGACTTAGAGATAAATCAATGTAACAAACTCAATTCCTTCCTTGCAAAACAGTAAAATGCAGTGTTTCAGGGAAAAGAAAGAAACGATTCTTCCTATATAAAAAAGAATGAGACAAAGAAAGTACTCTGACAGTGAAAAGAAAATAGTGTTGCTCTGATTCAAATAAAACTACACTACACAATGTAATTCATTCTTCAGTACTTGCTGAACTTATTAAAAACTGGGTTTTTTATATTTAAATGCATGATATCTTTATGCTGATACTATATTCTTTATCAGGCCCTATTTCAGGGAGGATAGAGATGACACACTCCTTTAATCCAGAATGCCATAAATTTTCTTTCTTGTTTGAATGTATATAATGTTCTGCATATTGTTTCTTTTAGACTCATAGAATGACTTTTGACTTAAAGCTAAATTTCTTTAGAATCACACACATCATAATTTGATACTTATTGCATAAATATAATTCTGTCCCTGAAATTATTTGTAATCATATTAAAAATCATTCATTAATACTGATTATTTGGAGATTATACTTAAAAATCTGACATTTATATCTGAGGAAATAAGTATAGAGTAGCTTGTCAGAAAAACATCAAATTTGGACATGAAATGCCTACAAATGGGAGATTTCAGAGGCTTGCAGAGAAAATTGGAAACTTAGTATGCTTCTCACTCTTTAAATCCCAGAAGAGATAAACATTTCTTGCTCAATTAAGGTTCCTGCCATAGTAAAAAAAAACAAAAAACTTCTGTAGAATAAATTTGTTCGGTTGTTGTAATAGGTGGTTGTAATAGGATGTAGCTGGGAGTCAAATATATTACCTAATTCTGACAGGCAGACATTACTATATAGTGTTTATTGTATGTGAGTTTATTTTATTTAAATGATAAAGGGTTAACAAGGGGAAGGACTTCTTTTTCCCTTTTCTTCATAGTATATTAAAATATTAATCTATAATAAAGCCTGAAGAGTATTTTAACCCATTTCCTCTGAAAATTAAGCTATTTTTATTATAAATATATCATCAAATTAATGTTAAGCTAATTAACTCCCTATACCTTGGATAAAAGTGTGAATTGTGAGGCATAGATCTTCTGTTATTTGTGTAGGTCTGAGAATTTTTTTGATATAAAATAATAAGTAAATTTACATCTCAGCATATGCATTAAAAATTTTCTTCAGCTTTCTTATCAAACCTTGGGATCTACATATGTTCTCACTCTCATAATACAATGCCACTGTATTTCATCTTTCCCATAAGAATATCCAAAACCAAAAATTGAAGGTATGTTCCATTAATTTAAATAAATCATTTACAAGTATCTATAATTGCAAAGAGATTTTTTTTTTCCTAAAATAATGAATAGATGTGAAGCTACAGCTGTATGTAACAAGATGCAGCTACTTTTATTTTAGATATAATTATGAACTATGCTACATTTTGTGTTACAGTTTGGGACATCTTCTCTATTTTTTTTTCCTCTAGTTTACAGCATAATAAATGTGACAAAAGAAATCTAATAAAGAAGAGAAATAAACATCTGCTTTTGAAATGATTTACTTCCAAAAACAGTCCCCCAAAACAGTGATCTTATTTTATCAATCTATTCATTATGTTTGAATGTTTTAGTGTGCATTTCTTGATTGGAGTCCCTGAGATGCATCCTTTTCCTTAAAGATTTTATTTTCTTTCTCCTCTGGTATATAAAGTTTCATCAACAAATATATGTGACTGGATCATTCTTTCCTCATCTAAGCCCTAATCCATTATGTACCTTCTCTAGTATGACCCTCTGTGTTCCTCAGAGAAGTCTTTGAAGGAAATAGATTAAAACTGAGAACATTTAATGAAAAATAAAGAAAATCGTACCAGCAACTCAGTATACCTAAAATTATAATTAGTTAAAATATTTAGATCTAGAGGTATGCTCTCCTCAAGACTTGATTTAAGAAGGTGTGGTGTAGTTCATGCTTTATGCAGTTTCATGTGTGAGGTAGATGTTAATATACTTCTTATATACGTAAAAACATAGCAACTCCAATGTGGTGACAAAGCACAGATCCATCAAATCTTTAACAGAGCTAGTATTTTATGCTTAGCAAAAGTATATGAAATAGGAAAGAGAAACATTTTATCTTGGATAGTGTCTCAGCTTGTGTCAGAATTTCACTGTCATTAAATAAATTAAAAGAAAAATTCCTGGTCCTACTTACACCTAACATTGCTAAAGGCCTGCCACAGACTCCCTGAACCTCTCTTCAGTTGCTTTTACCTTCTTTCAGTAACTTGGACACTTGGTCCAATAGAGATTGCTACACAATTAACTAGATGAATGAAGGGGAAAATGACTTTATGATATCTGTCTTATTTGACATGAATTATGCATCCCAAAAGAGTTAAGTAATTTCTACTGACTCTCTCTAGAAAAGACTTATTTCACTTTTTTTCCTGTGTGAAAATAAAGGACATTCTAATGTGTACTATGAAACATATTTACATTAATCTCTAGGTAATGTAGACTGGCTCACAAACATTCATAAAAGACAAAGATGGGTGAGTTTATTTCCCTTAGAAGTATAATCACCTTGGAAGAAGGTGCTTGGAAGAAAATATAATAAGGAAAAGCACCATATATCAATCTGCAGGAATTTGTAGAATGTTATTGTAATGTAATTTATTTTACCATTTACCTGTTTTACTGAATTGTAGTCCAGGAACCTATATGAAGATTCCTTTCCTACCTTTATCACTTAGCTGGAATACATACCTCAAGACACAGGGATGGAAGATAAAGTTATACTAGGATGTTAGAGTGCATTTTTAGCATTTGCTACTTATATACTGTATGTTCTATAAAAAATCATATCTGGGTACCTTTGAGAATCTGTGCCTCACGTCCATATGAAGGCACACATTTTAGAAAGACAGCATAAATGACTATTGTAGTACCAAAATATTGGTTATTATTAATCAATAATTTAATTGGTTTATTAAATTATTTCTTATAAATTGAAAACCTAAAGAAGGTACCATCAAGATTTTAGGGCTTTTTTTAAGTTATATTTTCAAAATCTTAAACACGCAATGATGATTAACTACCTGCCACATTTCATTACTGAAGTAATCTTCAGTGTGAAGGAAGACAGAATTTTGAGCAAAATTCATTGTCTAAAGAAACAAAAAATTCCTGCTGTCATACAGAAACAAAATTTAAGTTATTTTTTTCATCTTAAAACATTCCCAACTTTTATGCCAGCTCCATGTACATCAAAATACTTGTAGAGAAAATTTTAACTTTTTTTTAATAAAAAGCTTACAAACTTCAAAAATACAATCACATTGGAAGTGATGACAGAATGTTGATTATAGTGTTGTGACTGTAACCTTGCAATTACTGATGCCACATACACCAGCTGTGATGAGTATTTATGAACATGAGTTGAGCTCCTGCCAGATTATGGGTAGGACATGTAATATTGCAGTCTATACCAGTGTGCTACCTACTGAGAATGAAATATTTCGTATTGTAACTTTTTCTTTTCTTTTTTTTTTTTTTTTTTTTTCTTGGTTTGTTTTATACATAGTTTCTCCTAGTCATGAGTGTGAAGTGCTAACTTATAGTTTAAAATTACATATATATGGGTAAAGATGTCTAAATAGCTGAAGATGTCTTGGTACAGTGTCAGAACTTTTACCAGTATCTATTGCTTTGAAGTTAAGATAAATACTGATTTTGAGAAGAGAGGAAATTGAAATCATAAGCATTGACCCATGGTCAAACTGTTAGATTGTAGCTACAGATTCATGAGTGAAGTTCATTTTCATAAACAAAAAATGAACAAAAAAAGCTTGACTATTTGATGTTATTTGCTGAACAACAACATGTGCATACACGTTATGATTTACACTTGATAAGGTAAAATAATGAGTTATTTTGCATAGTTGAATTCAATGACTGTATTTATCCTAGTGGAACTGTACTGTCTTCTGAGAAGATACTTGAAAATTGAATCTGTACCATTAGAACATCTGTTTCTTTAAACAATATGAGTTCCATAATAGTTTGGGGGTTTAGACATACAAGTTGTTCTGCACACCAGGCAACTTTGGGAGCAAGAACAGTCTGGGTTTTTATAGACTATTTGTTTATTTGAAATATTGTTTGTTTGTCTACTTATGACAATGATTATTCTTGGAGTGAATGAACAGTGAATACATTATAATCTAACCCTTGGAGCTTTATACATACTGGAATTTATCTGTAAAGTTGCAAAGAAAATAAATTTACATACTGCACCATTAAAAGGAATCCAGCTTGACTGTTAAAATTATTTGTGCATTTACAGTACCTGCTCTCATGATTATTTTTACTTGTAAAATATTACCATATAAAATGAAACAGACAATTAAAGTTTATAAATGGGGGGAACTATATTACTAACCTGACATTGTCATTTAGTGACAGATATTGTATGGTAACATTGTAATGGCCCACAGCCAGTAAATTTTTCTGTGCAGATGGCCCCTGCACCTGCAAGCTATTGGAAGGTACCATTTTTCGAAAGCTATGCTTAGATCTTATGATAAGTCATTTTTTGAATGTCAGTGCAATGACCAGAAATTCTGGCTTGTAACAATTATTTCTACTATGATGAGACTAAGTTTTATCTATTCATCTATAAAAAAATTCCATCCCTGTATTGCTAAAAGAATAAAGCCTTAACAGGATACAGTATGTGAGGATAGTTAAGGAACTAGTTGAATTAAAAAACAGTTGAATTAAATATTCAAATGGCTTGCATACTACACCATCACTGACAACTGTTCATTTTGGTTTCTACATGGATGCTACATGACATTGTTATTGCTTTGTACCTGCTATTTGAACTCATTTGGCACTAATATCAGTTGTTACATAATAGCATTTAAAGTGAGGAAAATCAAGTATTTCGGAAAAAATTTATTGTTACATGGTAGTGTTATTTCTGTATCATCAATGTTATTAAAAATACAGGTATAATTTATGAAGAGTTCACAAAATTATCACATATATGAACTCCCATTTCAAAATCTCTGGAGAGTGTATTTACCTGTATTTTGCACTTAGCTGTGTTGTATATCTCCAATAAGATTGATGTAACTGTGTAATGTGTACTGATTGTGTAATACCATAAATAATAATATTTTGTAAAATTAGTAACTCATCCTTCTTCTAACAGCCGCAGTAACTATTCAAACGTCTTTTTTTTTTCAAGTGGCAACACATACTTTTAAAGATGTTTTCCTTCAGAGAATGATCTCTTGTACAGCTGAAACTTATCAAAAGCATGTTATAAAATTTCTGCACTTTGAAAATGATTATAAATTCTTTCCAGAGTACATTGAAAATGCATTAAGTGAGTTTAATTCTAATTATTATTCTCACTCTGAATTTTAATATGTTTTATTCATATATCTTAAAGTTGGTGGAAATGAGGGATCTTAAGTGAGTAGTTGACAAGTTTTATAGTAATATTATGATTTTAATTCCCTAAGCAAATAATGTAACTGCAGTTTTGTTGAAACGATTAACAAGATTATATAGCTGAATTCTGGTCTAGGATTGGCATTTATCATCCAAAGATCAACTGGAAAACCTATCAGAACCCAAAATGGGGAGAAAAAAAAAGTACAACCATTGAAAATCAACAGTCTCAAATCCAAAACATGATGGGCTGAGCTTTCTTTGCTAGATCAAAAGTAATGGAAACAAGTTCAAAAGAACTAGACCAATGAGGACTCTGAAGAATTTGAGAAGGTCTTCCGACTCACCGTCAAACCAAGTACCTTCTGAACTGACACCAGCGCTTGCAGGAGAGATTCTTCAAAGGGTATAAATACATAGAAAACATTCAGGTAGCAGAAGCGAAACCGATGAGGCTTTATATCTAAAAAGTTTTCAAGCTATTATTATAGACAATATCACTGAGACAATTTTTTTGTGGTATATTCCAAGGCTCTTGGTGAAAATCAGAAATTCTGCTGTTTATGCTCATAGTATAAACGTACTATTAGTATATTCCAGGCAAACAATCATGAAGAGACTGATCAGATCATGACAAAAAGCACACAGGTAGATGGATTTCAACTTTGGAATGGTAAATTTATTTATGATCAGTTGGCATAGAATCAGATCCGTGATGACCACAGGGAAAGCTGTAATCTCTACACATACCCAGATGGCATCATTCATGCACCCAGGCTATTGCAGCCATTAATGGCTGGAACACAAGGATTAAAATGGCAGGAAAAAGATAAATGGATGTAGATTAACATACCTAATCCCCAATTAGAGGATAACCTGATAACTATTCAACAATTATATACAAGTGCACTGGCACAAAAGACAAAAGAAAAAGGTTATGTCTGAAGATTTGGGGCAATGTATGTTGACCCTGAATGTTGTGTACCTAGCCAGTTTCTTAAATGATGCATGTTTGTTGGTTTGTTTTTTTTTTCAACTAAGATAAACAAAGAGTATTGCACATCTGTTCTGTAGTCTGACTACTATTTTTGACTACTGCTTTTTGGATGTTAACAAATATACCAGTCTATTCTTCAAGAAGTGTTATTATGATTAAAAGCAAGTGCTTATATGATGCCAAGTGCTGAACAAATAACTTTGGTTATTGAAAGAATATGTAAGTTTATTTAATTTTAATTTTTTTCTCTTTTGTAATTTTTTTTTTTTTTTTTTTTTTTTTTTTTCTGGTGCAATACACTAGCAGGAGAACTTCAGTATGTTACATGCCTTAATCCAAAATCTACATTCTCAGAATTCTCACAGTTACTGGTTTTAGGCATTTAGATGCCTGTGTCCAGATTAATATAGAATCTAAAGCATTAACAATGTATATACTTTCTTCTGAGTTCCAAGGAAATGACAGTAGAACCGTTCTTTAGAATATTTGGAATGTAGATACACCTTCTTCTTATTTTTTTTTCAGTTAAAGTCAAATAGTAATTGATTTAAAAACTGGTCCATTTAGATCAATTACCCTCACTTCATTTAGCAGTAGTGTGTTTATGTTCTCTAGTGAGAGCAGAGTAATATTGGTCCTGTCATCAACAGTGTTCAAAACTCAAGATTTCAGCTAGACTTTGGGCCAATGACTGCAGGTGAACTTTCTGTTTGCAATAATAAATCGAGTGATGTTGGAAGTACTAACAAAGGGAACACAAAAGTCTCGTTCAAGAAACAGGAATGAAAAAAACAACTAAGTGTTTTAAAGTCTAATCATAACAATACATTTAGATACAACTATTTTTTAATAATGAATTTGCAAACAGGTTGGGACATTTGAATTTATCTTTGGTATTGACTGAGGTACAGCCACAGTCCAACTGTGCCTAGTTTGGGTTTTTCATGCATTTTAATTTTTACACTTATTTCAGTCTTCTTGTCAGTAGTATTCAACAAAGATATTCAAAAGATAACTTATACCTGACCTCATAGCTCCAAAGTTTTTGATTTGTAAACTTATTGATTTGTGGTAAACAAAAAAAATATAGAAATTAATGGTATTCTCACAGATCTGTATTATAATGAATGAAATATCAAGGGAAATAAATGCTTTTAACTTTTTAATTTCTTTTCTTAATTTCTGTGATCACATAGGCATGAATCTAGCAGATAACTAAGAGTATCATCTGAAGTCTTTTTCTAAAACCTTTACTGTATTGATACTTTCAAAAACCACAACATTTTTTTAGATGACCTTAAGTTTATATTTTATTCTCCTGTTTACTATGTATTTGTGACTATGTGCAAGGCTTCAATTTTACATCTGTGCTAATCTATATATGAATTAGTGCAATGCGAGGATGTATACAGGGGATGAAATGTTGCACCACAGCACTGAAATTCTGTTCACTCTCCTACTAAAATCAATAGGAAAGGCATTTGTTTAAGAGATATATAAGACCTAATCCATCTTTACAAACTCATAAAAAATAATAATCCTAAATGAAACATTTTCTTGAAAGTATAAGATTCATATTGTAATGTAACTCCTGAGAAGTTTAATTATGATTTTGAAGATTAAATAAGAATTAGCTCAAATTGTGTTGTCATTACACTGCCCTTGAACTTTTCCAGTTGTGACTACAATGTTTTGAATTATTTATAAATACATTTTTCTGTCTTTTTATTAAGTAATCAGAGAACTTCTCGCTTCCTTCAAAATAGAAACACGGTACAGATTTTACTGCTAAAAAAAAAAAGAAAACAAACCTGGCAAAGAAAAAGGAGAGAGTTATAATTATATTTGAAAACATTATTTTTTTCCTTCCCACCCCATAAGTACTTTGTAAGAAAACACACCATAATACAAATTTTCTTTATAACCTTAACAGATCTATTTTACTTGTAGTCCTTACATGGAGGGAAGCAGAGTGAAGTGTCAAGCAAGAGGTATTGCAGAAGCTTCTATCCACAAAACAGTTTCTGTGCAGTTCTATGCACTTTGTACTAATTACTTGAACTGGCTACGATTTTTCTGCAAGAATGATTTTGTCAAATAGAATATTCCTTCAATGTGGTACAAATGTCATAGAAAATTTCAATAAAAAAAACCCATGTTTTTCAAATAAAATCAGTGATGGGAATAAGAAAGTAATACTGACAAAGCAAACAGTCAAGAGATGACATTGACTGACAGGGAAGTATATGAGAGAGAACAGAAAGGCTGAATGGCCCAGCATTTCATTACTTAACCTGGCTGCCTGTCTGCCTAATCCTAAAAGCTGGTTGATTTTGAAACCCTGAATGTCCAGTTTTCTGAATTCATTACTCAGTGGCACAGATAAAAATTGATAAATGCCTTCATAATGCAAGACAAAATTCCAAAGAAATCTCTAAGTGGATTTTTTGGAAAACTGCTATTTGTAATATGGGAATGGAAATTATTAACTTCCCTCCCACCAGAAACCTTGACGTATTTCATTGAAAAGAATTCCTGTTCCCCAGTTATTTTCTGCACTGGTATGTCTGTGTAGTCTGTTAAACATATCCAGTGCTATGAATCCACCTGAGGAAACTGAAAGCAAACTAACTCAGGCACTAAAAGTTGTACCACTTATCTTACTTAGTGTGCCACCTAGTCTACTGTAGAATATTTTTCAATTTATTATTACTTTTAGAAGCCCACATTACTTTATGGGGGAGTAACTCTTTAGAGATAGCCCATGTAAGTCTATGCAACATTGACTTGTTCAGCTTGTTCAATTTTAAAACATTTAGGAGAAGTAAATAATTCAGAAAGATATTTTAGATTTCTAGGTTTAGAGGTTTTGATGTTAATTACTACTCACTGACACTTTGATATTTATTTCTTACAATATGCTTGTGGTCTTATTGAAACCTCCCAAAATGTAAGTGAAAATTCAGACTCTTGTTTAAGGTGTTAATAATTTGTGTGCATATAGCTGTATCTATGCTACAAAGTAGTGTAAGGATACCAGAGAAAGCTGTAAACAACACCATCTTGTGCATTGGGAACAATCTAGTCTGGCATTACACTGAAAAGCATGGAAAATTAGTCAACATTGAGGTTGCTTCTGCGGCAGGTAAATTGCTCTTGATACCTGAACTACATTATTTATGGCTATCCTGTGTATCTTCCTACATTTCTGTCTCTGTAGAGCACATATACTCACAGATCTACTAAAATAGTTACAAAAGGTACTGAAGATGATGTTATCAAGGAGTGCAAAGTCAGGGCTTTATTTTTTCTTTCCAAACTTTGAGATAAGCAACTTCTGAATGTTTGTAAGCCATGTACTTCTTTTGTTTTTTTCCTTTTTTTTTTTTCACTCTCCATTAAAAAAAAGCTTTTGTTACCTTATGTTAGCTTTTTGTATGTCATTGCTTTAATCACTAGTCTTTATTTCCCAGCTTGCCAGCATAATACTAATGCAATTAAAGATATTCATCCTTGCAAAACATATGTTGTAATATTAATGTGTCTAATGCTAAACAACATTGAGAAGTATCTTACATTATAAAAACAAAAGGGATTATGAAAAAATATATATGAAGATAATATATTTTTTCCAAATATGAAAAGAAATACAACCCTAAACGTTCACATTAAAGGATAAAATTGCTAAGAAAACACTGTCATATTTTTTCATAAACCTCAGTATATATACTAGTATGATACATGTACTTCATCCTAGAAAAATTGATGGAACCAATGCTGATTCATAATTTCAACTCCTAGTTTCAAGGAACAAACCTGCCCTTCTTAGAGAGATCAGGTTTGCATCTTTCTCCACTTTTCTACTCTAGAAACTAAACTGCCAAGGACAGGTGTATTGCTCATCCCACTAGAGGCAGAATACTATCTATATGAGCCTCTCTTAAATCTAAAAACTTCATACTAAAATCAGACTTGGCTTATATCTACACATCATAGGTGTTATTCTGCGCAATTAAATATAAGTCTTCAATGTCTGTAATCACATATTGACTAATTTCCCATTATGTCCTAAAAAGCAACTAGATAGGTATATACTGCTATCTTTTACCCCAACCAACCTCTACATGCTTTATATTCTGTGCAATATCTATAATAGCAGTAGGCACTGCAAAGGATTGAACTGAATTAAACAGACAACTACACTTTCGATTAGTGGAGTGTTGACGAGTGAATTCCTCGTCTCCAGTTACTACACTAGTTAAATCTTCAGTGGCTCTGATGGGAGCTTAAACTTCTAGCTCACATGTACACATCTATACTGTAGGAACCAGCATGAAGGAAAAGTGGATCCCACTCCATATATACATTGTAAGTAATATATGCACAAAGTTAAATACGAAGAAAATTTTCCTAATCTCATTCAGGTGCCCATAGAGACCATGTCAGAGATCATCAGAGCTAAAATGGGAGTTTCTGCAGCACGGGCTCTTGAATGAGAGCTGTTGCGGGTTCAGTCTTATCTGTTGTATTTTCACAACAGCAGTACACAAACAATGTTGAATTAAGTAAATTGAGTGATTAGCATTAACAAAGAGTTACCAGAGACAGAAGAGAGGATATCCTCACAGAGAATATATATCTAGATACTGATGTTAATCATTATGAGGTTTGATTATCTTTTGCTGTAATCAGTTCTACCTCATAACCACAGTGCACCCTGCCTATTTGGGAGCATTGAATATTGTCCATGCATATGAATACGAATATCTGATCTTTGTCAACATCTCTATATTATTTTGCACTTAGTTCAGTAGACTCCCCACCTCCACAAATTAAAATAATAGAATCAAAGAATCATAAAATAGCTTGGGACTTTAAAGGTCACCTACTCCAGTCCTCCTGCAGTGAGAAGAAACATCTTCAGCTACATAAGGTTGTGTCTAGATACATATTCTGTGTGACAGTAGTCTTGTACATCATGGGTTAAAAGAACACAGGCATTTCAACATTCATGTCTTAAAAAAAAGATGGTAAGACCCTCAGGATATTAATACAGAAATATATGAAAAGTTAATTTTCAGAAGTGCAGGGCAATAAAAACAAGGTCTGTCCGAACTCTCTTTATTAATAATTTAAAAAGTATGTATATGTGAAGTGCTTTTAAAGTAATGAGTGTTAGTCATAAATATTTAACAGTTGTGCTTATGAAATATGCCCTAAATTATGTCCAAATGTTAACAAGAATACCTTATACTTGACAGAACAATGAGGCCCATAAATATTTCAGAAGTGTGTGTTTGACAGGTAGAAGCTGAGAAGACACATCCTGCTCTTTGTTTTAATCTAACACTGCAACCTTCAGGTCTGTGTTTTTGGGGCTTAATAGGAACAAAGATCTTTCTGTCCAAAGCCAATATCAGAGCTGATAGGAGATTCCCTTTGGAGTTTGTTATCAAGCAAGTGCAAGTTGCCTCATAAAAATCATGGGGCAAGAAATTCAAAGCACATAAGCAGAGGCTCAATCCTATCCTTGTGTTGAGTGTCTTCTCTATGTTGTTTATCTTTATCAGGAATAAAGTTCACAGGAAGTTCACAGGATGTTGACTTCCTACTACTTTCATGAGGGAATTAATTGATTGTCCTCAGGAGGTGCTCAGCATCTGCTGCAACAATATATTGAACACACAAAAAAAATCAAAAAAAACCAAAAAACATTCTGATACTCTAAGAGACATCTGTATGACATTATAATTGTAATTAGGAAAACTGGTGATGGTAGGAAAAAATAGGCAATCACACATAAATTTTACACATAACCTTTGATGTTGCAATTTGAAAACCTGAGTGTCTTAGAATTATAATCTAGATTTTGTCATTTTTTATGTTATTTTAAGTAAAAATGGGATAAGTAGGAGAAATCTGTATGACCTACTTAGAGTAGAGAAGTGAAGACTCCAGGTGAAGACTCCTGTTATGACTTTGGGTAAGACCTTTTCTTACACTCCTTCCTGAAATGTTTTTTCTCAGAAAAATGGAGAAACACCTCCTGAAACTTCTCTCTGAGAACTGTGAGACTTACTTGTCCACTGTCATGTGACTGAGGTAACACTGTAAATACACAAGATTTTCAGTAATGCTAGAGAAAGTATTTACATGGAAGAATAAACAATAAAGTTCAAAGAAATAGTGCTGTGTTTATCTTAGGAGAAACATTCAGAGTTTTCACAGGTTTTTGAATGCTTCAGTTCAGGGAGAAAATCACAGCTTTACAATAGTCAATGATCCCTTCTGTCACTATGACAATAAAGTCAGAATTTCACCCAAGGAGTACAGAACAGCTAGAATATTCAGTGTATTCTGCCAAAGGGTTATTTTCAAAGACTTCAACTTCCTTTTCTTTCTTTCTCTGTAAAGGTTCTCACAGAGCCTACAGGAGATATTTGGGTGTGAAAGCTCTTTAAAAGATGTTCCTTTCCCTTATGAAAATATCATTCTTAATTGCTTTATGAAAGTCCTGTAGGGTTTCCACCTCTATTCACCTGGGCCTCCCACTACCAGAAAATAGTTCTTTGATCTGTACAGTTCCCTCACTGCATTATAATGAGTTTGTGAAAGCATTTCTTCTTCCCCTACTCCCCACCTCCGCCACTGGTTTCTATCTGAACCGAGAGTTGTATTACCTTTTGCTTTATAACCTCCTCTTCGTTAGTACTGTACACGTTTTAGCCAAATGTAACTCCTGCTGTTCAGAGATGACAGTAATGCTGAGGAGAGTCCCAAGTCCAGACTCTCAAGTGGTTCTTGTCATCAGAGTGGGTTCAGCCAGTATCTTTACTGAAAAGCAAGACTCTTTAAAAGAGTCAGGTTCACGCCCTCATTTAAGGTTGAAGAAATAGTGACATAGCAGTGAAAAGTGGGCATTCATGTGGAAATATTTTAGTGATAAGATATCAATATACACTGTTATTTTTTGTTAGACCATTTTTGTTTGAACAGAGTTGTCTTAGGATAAGAGTGTAATATATACTGAACCTGGATATTCTCTTATACTCTTATACAAACAAGGTTATTCTATGCTTCAGTATACATAGTGGTTCTATTACATTGTGTTTATAGAGCTCAATATCTCATATACTGGAAATCTGGAAGGCCTGTCAACTACAGAAAATGTTTACTACATTTCACATCATTACCTACTTCCCAAAAGTAGACATAGGTCTTTAAAACCCAAACACGGAGGGACTAACCAAACCAATTCCCATCATTTATCAGCAGTCCTGGATAACTGGGGAGGTCCCAGGGGACTGGAGGTTAGTAACTGTGATGCCCCTTTACAAGAAGGGACAGAAGAAGGATTTGGGGAACTACAGGCCTGTCAGTCTGGCCTCAGTGCCAGGGAAAGTCATGGAACAGATCATCCTGAGTGCCATCATGCAGCCCATACAGGACAACCAGGTGATCAGGGCCAGCTGGGATTTTTAAAGGTAGGTCCTGCTTGACTAACCTGATCTCCTTCTATAACAAGGTGAGCATCCTATTGGATGAGGGACAGGCTGTGGATGTTGTCTACCTGGATTTTGGTAAAGCTTTAGACACTGTTTCCCACAGAATTCTCCTAGAGAAAACCACTGCTTATGTCTTCACTGGATAAAAAATGGGCTGGATGTCCAGTTCCAAAGAGTTGTGGTGAATGAAGCTAAATCCTGTCAGCTGTTGGTCACAAGTGATGTTCCCCGGGGCTCAGTACTGGGGCCTGTTTGCTTTAATATCTTTATCAATAATTTGGATGAGAGGATCAAGGGCACACTGAGGAATTTTGCAGGTAACACCAAATTGGGTGGGAGTGTAGATCTGCTTGAGGGTAGAAAGACTCTACAGAGGGATCTCGACAGGCTGAATTGATGGTCTGAGGCCAAGGGTATGAGGTTTAACAAGGCCAAGTGCCAGGTCCTTCATTTGGGTCACCATAACCCCAGGCAATAGTACAGATTTGGGGAAGAGTGGCTGTAAAGCTGCCTGGTGGTAAAGGACCTGAGAGTGTTGTTTGACAGCCAGCTGAATATAAGCCAGCAATGTGCCCAAGTGGCCAAGAAGGCCAACACCATCCTGGCCTGTATCAGAAACGATGTGGCCAGCAGGACTAGGGCAATGATCGTGTCCCCATACTCAGCACTGGTCATGCCACACCTCAAATACTGTGTTCAGTTTGGGGCCTTTTATTACAGGAAAGATACTGAGGTGCTGGAGGGTGTCCTAAGAAGAGTAACTAAGCTAGTGAAGTGTCTAGAGAAAAAAAAAAGTCTAAAAAGGAGTGGCTGAAGGAACTGGGATTGTTTGACCTGGAGAAGAGGAGGTTGAGGGGAGACCTTATTGCTCTCTACAACTACCTGAAAGTAGGTTGTATTTAGGTAGGGCATTGGTGTGTTTTCACATGTAACAAGTGTTAGGACAAGAATAAATGACCTGAAGTTGTTCCAGGGAAGGTTTAGGAATATTAGGAATTTTAAGTATATTAGGAAAAATGTCTTCACAGAAAGGATTGTTAAGCACTGGAGCAGGCTGCCCAGGGAAATGTTGAATTTTCTGTTTTAGTAGTTACAGAGTATTTCCTAGATCCAAATGAAATACAAAAATGAAAATAGCTTTTTAATCAACATTTTAGATATCAGGATAGTTTTCTTCTTATGAAATGAACTTAAGGAAAAGGAAAACATGCTCCAGTTTTTGAGGTGGGAGGCTTTCTTTTTTGCTTTTGTCAAATGCCTGTTTGAATTTTTACTTTGTTTTACTCTAACCTGTTGCACCTTCTTGAATACTGTATCAGCTTTACACGGCAAGATGTTGTCAAGGTGCCTTTGATCAGGAACTGTTGTGCTTCTACAACAAAAATCAGAACCAAAGTGGACTTCTCCAGTTTTCCTCATATATGATATTGATATATATACCTGTTTTTTTAATGTTAATTGCACTCCTCTAAAAAGGAGATTATCAGTTGTTCCTGATACTATTTAGCTTGGTTTTGGTTTTATTAGTCATCCTTCTCATTACCCTTGTAGGATGTTCTGTTTATATGCAGTCCCTTGGGTTTTTCTTGTTCCCTATCTTGCTACTTTTCTTATTTCAATGCCTCCCATGAATAACTAT
>JANVCC010000021.1:33582445-33679156 GCA_025345505.1 Todiramphus chloris collaris | reverse complement strand
TTTTTTTTTTTTTTTTTTTTTTTTCCCTTTTGGTGGTCAGTTTGACCACATATTTATGTAAAATATTCATTAATTTTACCTGGATAAGCCATCATAGTATTAAAAGTTCACTGTAGTTTTTTTTATTTGTAGTATTTTGGTTCACCTATATTTGGGTTCAAGATAAATACTATAAATTTTGATTAGTGTTCTTCTAAATCATATGTTAGAGAACTCTCACTTCAGTAAGGGAAGACACTAATATTGCTTTTCTTGATGTGGAGTACTCATTTTAACATGTCTTACATTGGATGTACATTTTTTCATAATTACATCAGCTTGGCAGCCTGCAATCATCTTCTAATATACTTTCGTACTTCGTTTGAATAGATATACAATATGATACTAAGATAGCCAAGTCTTTATCTTTCTCACCATTTAAAAATGACAGGGTCTTATTTTGTATCTGTAAAGTCTAACATTTATTTTTTACTTGACCCTTCATTTTATAGCACTGAATTTTGTCATTTCTGATACCCTGATTCTTAAGGCTATTTTTTTTGTCTGAACCATTTTTTTCAGTGATGTTTAACCAAATCAATGTATCATCGGCAAATTGTATTCTTGTTTCACAGCAGGATATTTCTTCATTCTTACCTAACTATCCAAATAGCATGGAATTTCTAGAAGTGCTTTTGCTGTATAAGAAGGATTTTGTTCTTCTTTACTTTATTATTTTTAAATATGGATGATATAAAAAAAGGATCAATCTGCATTAAGTTTTTGAATTAAGAACCCACAGACAACAGTGTAGTGGGTCTGGCTGGGCTGCTTTTCCCCATCCAGCCCTCATGCTGTAGCACTGGGAGCTGGAGGGTGTTGATAACACACCCGTGTTGTGACTGCCGGTGCTCGCACGGCACCAGAGGATGGGGGGCAGGAGGGGGGAGAAGATACAGCCAGCCTGAGCTGACCAGTGGGCTATTCCATACCATATGACGTCAGCTCTACTATAAAGGGAGAGGGCAGGAGGAGGATGGGGGGGCATTCTGCTTTGTCCTCCAAGCGGCTGCTGCGTGTTCCCGGAGCCCTGCTTCCTGGACTCGGCCCGACATCGCCTGTGGACGGGAAGTAGAAAATAACATCTTGTCTATCATAACCCACACCCCTGTGCTTTGCGTCTTATTCTCTCCCTGCGTGCCGTGCTGAAGGGGGTCGGGGGGAGTGATAGAAGGGCTTGGTGGGCACCTGGTGCCGTGCCAGGGTCAACCCACCACAGTTCCTTTTTGGCGCCCAACGTGGGGCACGAGCAGCTGCTTGCTTGCTTTGCGTGCTTGCTTGCTTGCTTTCTTTGCGTGCGTGCTTGCTTGCTTTGCTTTAGGTACTAGTAGCAAACTCCTGTGCAGGCCACGGAGTTTGCATGTACCCACTTATCTGCTGTTTTTCTAAATGTTTACTGAAACAATGTCTCTTGGCCTGGCTTTTGCATTGATAGCTACAGTGTGCTGGGGAAGCTTCTGTCTCAGGAGGATGAAGGGCCTCAGGAGCACCCTGGCACAAACAGTAACAATGTGTTCCACACTGGCACTGGTGGCTTTGCTGTGTTGGGGGGGCTACCTTGGGGAGAAAATGAATGAATCTCTACCAGAAATTGATGTAGATGATTTATTCGTGCATGCTCCCAAGGTCCTCGTCCACCCTTATGTGAGCTTTGGGATACTGCTAATCAATATTGTTGTCCTAATCCGGGTTGTGTGCAGTCTGGTCCCAGTTTGGCCTGAAAGGAAACAAGTTTCAGGTGGGGTGGCACCGAAATGTGCCCTGAGACGGCCTGTCCCTGGGTGGCAAGGGGTCTGGCAGGATTTGGGCAGGTTCCTAGGACGGTTGTCACCTCCAGTAGCCTGGGACTTTACTCCTGAACAGGCAAGCGACCCTGGCAAGCTGACACAGCATTTAATAGAAGGGTGCCTTGTCTACCCCGATGAGAACCAGCAGCTCTTAGCACTGTACTGGGGCCTGGCCTGTGCCTATCGAGCCACAGTTGAGTACTCTCAGAGGACTGTGGTTGAGGCAGGGACCCAGACTGCATCTGAAGACACCGGAGTTGAGATAGGGACGGCAACCACAACTGCCAAAGTAGCCCCAGTAGTGAAAAAGAAGCAGTGGACGAGGAGAACAACAGGCCCCTACCCTCGGTTAGTGAGGGATGTGGAAGAGAAGGAAGAACACGACCAACAAGCTGGGCCCTCAACAAGAAGACAGGAGGAGGGGGTGACAGAATTGAAGCAAGAGGCAGAGACCACCCGGTCCCTGATGTCGTCAGAACTTAGAGACCTGAGGAAGGATTACAGCCGCCAGATAGGGGAACGGATTGTTACCTGGCTGCTTCGATGCTGGGATACTGGGGCTGACACCCAACAGCTGGAAGGTAAGGAAGCCCAACAGCTGGGCTCCCTTGCTAGGAATCGTGGCATTGAAAGAGGGATTGGAAAAGAGGCAGCAATTTGCAGTCTCTGGAGACGGCTCCTTTCAAGTGTCAAAGCAAGATATCCATTCAAGGAAGACTTAATGAATGCCACCTCCTCAGGAAAATGGTCCACTGCTGATGAAGGTATCCAGTACCTGAGGGAACTAGCAGTACTGGAAGTAATCTATGGGGATTTAGATAATGACGAGCATCCTAAAGATCCAGAGGATGTTCAGTGTACAAGGGCCATGTGGAGGAAAGTGATTAAGAATGCACCGGCATCATATTCTGCCAGCTTGGCAGCAATGTATTATCCACAAATGGATAATCAACCGTGGAAACTGTTTCTTCCTGGCTTCAGAACTTTGAAGAGAGTCTTGGTACCTCCATGTCCCTAAGGGCTAGTGCCTTGGATATCAGGAGTCCCCCAAGGAATCAGCCAGTCAGAGGGAAAGGGAGCCCGAGGCGTATGCCACGTGGTGCACTCTGGTTCTTCCTGCGTGACCAGGGGGAGGACATGAGGAAGTGGGATGGTGAACCAACTTTTAAGCTGGAAGCACGTGTACAGGAATTGAGAGGGAAGACAGCTGTTAAAAAAGGGCCATCCAAGAAGACCATTAACGCAGTCAGTGTTGAAGCACAAGAAGGCAATCGACGATCTCGCAGATACAGGAAGAATAAAATCAACTCCACTGAGCCTGATGAGGGGACTTCTGGTTTGACACAGCAAGGGTCAGACAGTGAATATTCAGACCAGGAGCAGGAATAGAGAGGCCCTGCCTCTAGCCAGGTGGAGGAAAGGGACAATCGTATTTACTGGACTGTGTGGATCCGATGGCCTGGCACGTCAGACCCACAGAGGTACAAGGCCTTAGTCGATACAGGAGCGCAGTGCACAGTGATGCCATCTGAATACAGAGGAGCTGAGCCCATAAGTATTTCCGGGGTGACAGGGGGATCTCAGCAGTTGACAGTATTGGAGGCTGAAGTGAGCCTGACTGGTAAGGAGTGGTATAAACACCCCATTGTGACTGGCCCAGAGGCCCCGTGCATCCTTGGCATAGACTATCTTAGGAGAGGCTATTTCAAGGATCCAAAAGGATACCGGTGGGCTTTTGGTGTTGCTGCCTTGGAGGCAGAGGGAAGTGAACAGTTGTCCACCTTGCCAGGTCTCTCAGAGAACCCTTCTATAGTGGGGCTGATGAAGGTTGCAGAGCAGCTGGTGCCAATGGCCACGACAACCGTGCATCGGCGGCAATATCGCACCAACAGAGATTCCCTGATCCCCATCCAGGAATTGATTCATCAGCTGGAGAGCCAGGGCGTGATCAGCAAAACTCATTCACCTTTCAACAGCCCCATATGGCCTGTGCAAAAGTCAAATGGAGAATGGAGATTGACAGTGGACTATCGTGGTCTGAATGAAGTTACACCGATGCTGAGTGCTGCTGTGCCAGACATGCTGGAACTTCAATATGAGCTGGAGTCCAAGGCAGCCAAGTGGTATGCCACGATTGACATCGCTAATGCGTTTTTCTCCATTCCCATAGCACCAGAGTGCAGGCCACAGTTTGCCTTCACCTGGAGGGGAGTTCAATACACCTGGAATCGATTGCCCCAGGGGTGGAAACACAGCCCCACCATCTGTCACAGACTGATTCACACTGCACTGGAGGAAGGTGGGGCTCCGGAGCATCTCCAGTACATTGATGACATCATCGTATGGGGCAACAAAGCAGGAGAAGTTTTCGAGAAAGGGAAGAAAATAATTGAAATCCTCCTGAAGGCTGGGTTTGCTGTAAAGCGAAGCAAGGTGAAGGGGCCTGCACAGGAAATCCAGTTCCTTGGAATAAAATGGCAGGATGGGCGTCGACACATCCCGATGGATGTGATCAATAAGATAACAACAATGTCTCCACCAACCAACAAAAAGGAGACACAGGCTTTCCTGGGTGCTGTGGGTTTCTGGAGAATGCATATTCCAGATTACAGCCTCATTGTGAGCCCGCTCTACCGTGTGACCCGGAAGAAGAATGACTTTAACTGGGGCCCTGAACAGCAACAGGCCTTTGAACAAATTAAACAGGAGATTGTGCATGCTGTAGCCCTTGGGCCAGTCCGGACAGGACCAAATATCAAAAACATACTCTACAGCGCAGCTGGGAAGAATGGTCCTACCTGGGGCCTCTGGCAGAGGGCACTTGGGGAGACACGAGGCCGACCCCTGGGTTTTTGGAGTCGAGGATATAGGGGATCTGAGGCCAACTATACTCCAACAGAAAAGGAAATACTGGCAGCATATGAAGGAGTTCGAGCTGCCTCAGAAGTGATCGGAACAGAAGCACAGCTCCTCCTGGCACCCCGACTGCCAGTGCTGGGATGGATGTTCAAAGGGAGAGTCCCAGCTACTCACCATGCAACTGATGCCACATGGAGCAAGTGGATTGCATTGATAACACAACGGGCTCGAATAGGAAACCCCAGTCGCCCAGGGATCCTGGAAGTGATCACGAACTGGCCAGAAGGCAAAGATTTTGGGATGTCACCAGAGGTAGAGGTGAAACGTGCTGAGGAGGCCCCACCATACAACACATTATCAGATGATGAAAAGCAATACGCCCTGTTCACTGATGGGTCTTGTCGCATTGTGGGAAAACATCGACAGTGGAAGGCTGCTGTGTGGAGTCCCCTACGACAAGTCATTGGAGTTGCTGAAGGACACGGTGAATCCAGTCAGTTTGCAGAAGTGAAAGCCATCCAACTAGCCCTAGATATTGCCGAACGAGAAAAGTGGCCAGTGCTCTATCTCTACACTGACTCCTGGATGGTGGCAAACGCCCTGTGGGGGTGGTTGCAGCAGTGGAAACAGAGCAACTGGCAGCGCAGAGGCAAACCCATCTGGGCTGCTGGGCTGTGGCAAGACATTGCTGCTCGGGTAGAGAACCTGGTGGTGAAGGTGCGCCACGTGGATGCCCATGTGCCGAGAAGCCGGGCCACTGAAGAACATCAGAACAACCAGTGGGCAGACCAGGCTGCCAAGGTGGCAGTGGCTCAGGTGGATCTGGATTGGCAGCGGAAGGGTGAATTTTTTATAGCGCGATGGGCCCATGACACCTCGGGTCATCAAGGAAGAGATGCAACCTATAGATGGGCTCGAGATCGAGGGGTGGATCTGACCATGGAGGCTATCACAGAGGTCATCCACAAATGTGAAACATGTGCTGCAATCAAACAAGCCAAGAGGTTAAAGCCCCAGTGGTATGGAGAACATTGGCTAAAATATAAATATGGAGAGGCCTGGCAGGTTGACTACATCACTCTCTCACAAACCCGCCAGGGTAAGCGCCACGTACTTACAATGGTGGAAGCAACCACTGGGTGGCTGGAAACGTACCCGGTGCCCCATGCCACTGCCCGGAACACCATCCTGGGCCTTGAGAAGCAGATTTTGTGGCGGCATGGTACTCCAGAAAGAATTGAATCAGATAATGGAACCCATTTCCGAAATAGTCTCGTGAATGCCTGGGCCAAGGAGCAGGGCATCGAGTGGGTGTATCACATCCCTTATCATGCACAAGCCTCTGGGAAGATTGAAAGGTACAATGGGCTGTTAAAAACCACTTTAAAAGCATTAGGGGGTGGGACCTTTAAACAGTGGGACAAACATCTAGCAAAGGCCACCTGGTTAGTTAACACCAGAGGATCTGTTAGCCGTCCTGGCCCTGCCCAAACAAAACCCCTGCCTGTTGTGGGAGGAGATAAGGTCCCTGTAGTGCACACCGGGAGGTGGTTGGGGAAGGCAGTGTGGATAGCTCGACCCTTGGGAAAAGGCAAACCCATTCGTGGGATTGTCTTTGCTCAAGGACCTGGATATACCTGGTGGGTAATGCGGGAGGATGGTGAGACCCAGTGTGTACCTCAAGGAGATTTGACCTTTGCAGAAAGATAATCTGGAATGTGAGTTGTATGTTGCAGGAAGTGATGCTGTAGAAGGAGATGGAATAACCGAAAGTGAATTTAGTGAAGGACCAAGATCTAGCCGGTGTTGGTGCCCAACAATCAGACGTACTGCTTCTTTCCAGAACATCCACCTTGACAGATGAGAACCAAGTCATCGACTGAAGGAATCTCATGGAATGAGGGACTCTCTGTTAAAGGACTGGGAATAGTAGTTGATGATAATGTATTGGCTGGGTTTAGAGATGGTTTAAGTATGTATTATGTGGGGCCTGAGCATGACGCAAATGGTATGGAATAAGGGGTGGAGATTGTAGTGGGTCTGGCTGGGCTGCTTTTCCCCATCCAGCCCTCATGCTGTAGCACTGGGAGCTGGAGGGTGTTGATAACACACCCGTGTTGTGACTGCCAGTGCTTGCACGGCACCAGAGGATGGGGGGCAGGAGGGGGGAGAAGATACAGCCAGCCTGAGCTGACCAGTGGGCTATTCCATACCATATGACGTCAGCTCTACTATAAAGGGAGAGGGCAGGAGGAGGATGGGGGGGCATTCTGCTTTGTCCTCCAAGCGGCTGCTGCGTGTTCCTGGAGCCCTGCTTCCTGGACTCGGCCCGACATCGCCTGTGGACGGGAAGTAGAAAATAACATCTTGTCTATCATAACCCACACCCCTGTGCTTTGCGTCTTATTCTCTCCCTGCGTGCTGTGCTGAAGGGGGTTGGGGGGAGTAATAGAAGGGCTTGGTGGGCACCTGGTGCCGTGCCAGGGTCAACCCACCACAAAAAGTGAGAACTGTCCATTTGCTTAAAAGTAGTTCAGTTAAGACTATGACATCTTAGGAGAAGGTCTAAAGCATAATTAGTAAAAAGTATTTCCTAAAAATAGTGTGAGAAAAAAGTATTTTTTGGATGTTTCTTTTCGTTAAGACACAGCTAATATACTGAGAGTAATTCAAACAGTAAATGATATTACCTATATATTTATCCATAGTTTTACTTTTACATTGGATAAGATGTATAAACCAAAAGGTCCTGATATACTGCATGGCAATTTCAATTACATTTGTTAAATTACCTGGGACAACTAGCTTATATTTTAGGCACCAATTCTACAACTATGCTTGCTGTTGTGCTTGGATGAAATTTTATGTTTTACTTGTGAATTTAAGATGTATAATGTTGAAAGGTTGAGAGATTAGGTTAATAATTTAAAATCATTTAAAAATATAAAGTGAAAGTATATAGAAATATAGCCAGCTGGCATTGGACAGGAATTGCATTAGGAAAACTCAGACTAATTATACATATGCATTTGTCTTTTACAGGTTTCCTTGTGTTAGTGTAAAATACAATTATAAAAGTTACCAGTCAATACCATTGTATTTAAGACAGAATCAGTAATCCTCTCTTTTTTCAGTTTAAAAAAAAACAAACCAAAAAAAAAAAAAAAAAAAAAAAAAAAAAAAAAAAAAAAAAAAAAAACCAAAAAAACCAGAGGACTGTTTGTTTCTAAAAAGTGAAGAGCTGAGCTTTGGTTTTATTCACTTTTTAAGTGCTCAGACGTCTTCTTCATGCTAATGGTAGAATATTATAGAAGTTCAAGAAAATCATAGAATCATTAAGGTTGGAAAAAAACCTCTAAGATCATCAAGTCCAACTATCATCTCAACATTATCATGACCACTAAACCATATCCTGAAGTGACACATGTGCACTTTTTTTAATACCTTCAGGGATGATGACTCCACTATTTCCCTGGGCAGCCTGTTCCAATGCTTCACCACTCTTTCAGGATAGAAGAAATCGCACTGTAATAAACAATGCTGAAATTGATTAAAGAAGTAGGGTTTGAAATAAATTGAAAAAGCAAGTACCAATGAAAGAACATAAGAAAAACATAATAAGGAATCTGTTTGAACACTAGTCACATACCTAGTGAATAAAGAATATAGTAATTTAAGCAATGTATAGGATTTTAATTATGAGCTTTGTCTGTCTTGTTAAATTTTATTGGAAAGTGAATTCATCCAGGAACACTAACAGAAGGATATATCCTTGAGGCAAGATTCTTTTTGAAGTTGCATTTACTATAACCTACAATGTAAGGCTAATTTTGAATGATCAGAATTTCCTCCAGCATTTCATAAAACTCATGGAGAAAAACAACATCTTCTGTAACACCTGCCTATTCTCAGTAATTTTATATTAATAAAGTAATAAAAATGACACTATAGTTCTAAGTTAAAGAAGTTGCCATTGGCCTTTATCAGGCTATCTGGAATAATTAAATTTACAGTTAGTGCACCAGTGATCATGAACATTAAACCAGTTATCTGTGTCCCAGGTGAGACAGAAAGAAAATGGATGCCAATAGTAACAAAGAAGATTAAGATCAGTTTAGAGGAAAGCATTGTATTATTCAGAAAAGTTGAAGGATTTATCTTACATATTGGAAGTCCAATACTAGAAGTATTGAAGAATAGGTTAGAAAAAGATTTCTTGACAATATAAGTCACCCTGTGTCAAGACTTAGAATTTATCTAATTATTTCTCTTCTGTCTCTGTGCTTTCTCCAATATTAGTTTACATAAACTGAAGTTTTATTATGGAATAATTCTTTCCCACTCAGACTGTAAGGTTTTCAATGGTTGGTATAATTATTATAAGTCTGTTTACATAATACATTTGGATCCTCAGTATGAAATCAAGTTTATAAACACAATTTTGGAAAATAGGATAGAAAAATGTCTTTAATGGACTATGTGTATCAGAGGATCACAGAGTTTAACAGAATAATTTGCTTTTTTTGAAAGTGGAGGTTATTAATAGTCTGTCAAAATCGGTTGATATCTGGATTTTCATAACATACCTGCTATTCCAGACACTCATTTTTTTTTTCCCTCTGATGATTATAGACTGCCATTTACTTAGAAGCAAAGAAATATAGTTTTTAGCTGAACTGAAAAGGCTTCAAGTCTGCATCTTGATGCTCTGACAGGTCTACTTTCTGATGACATTAGTGGTTATCTAAAAAAATACTTTTTGATGTTTATCCTGTCATCAGATATAAATGCAGAAATGATGCTAAGAATAAGACAGTCAAGCTACATATAGTCCCTAATAGAGTGATTTTTAATCATGTGAGCTATTAAATTGTTGTTGGGAAAATGAAAGCAATTAAGCAGCGTGTTGGAGACATGGATGTTTGTCTTGAAACATGAATACCAAGAAGCCCAGAATTTTGCTTTACCATTACTAAATACTACTGGACTGAGCTTTTATATTAACTTAGAAACTTGATATATGTTAACATTTCATGAGCTTGCATATACTTGAGTTTAAAATAACTCAAATGTATTAGCAATTTGCCAAAGCAGTATTCCACACCAAACTGTGCTTTATATTGCTGATGCTGATATGACCAACATTTTCAACTCATTGTTATAGAAGTTACTGTGAAGTACATATAAACCACAGAGAAGCACTGATTTTTTTTAGTGTAACCGGTGTCAGTTCCTATACCTGTTTGTCTCCATTTACTGAGACACAGAGTGTTAACTGTCTGTGCTATTTAGTTTTAAGAAAATAGATAATGTCTAATCATTCATTTTTTGACAGATTTTTATTTTTGAGGTCCAAATACACCCACTGAAAGAAATCTATAATGTTCAAAATGGAAACTAATTTAGGAGAAGAGTAGTACCAATTCACATACTCAATAGTTAATACAAGTGTGATTTATTATTTAGTTTAATATAATGTTAAATTATTCCTTAAGGTGTACTGTATCACCATACTTCTGCTGAGTTGTAATATATTCTAAAGTTATGGAAATTCATTTATTCCAAAGACAAAATCTTAAATCAATGTCTGGAAATAGTGATAATTGTTTTATATACAGTTCTTAGTAATGATAGAATGGATGAGATCACAATGAATAGGTGGAATTCCCATTTTTTTCAGAAAAGTCAACCTGAGTGTTCAGTTGTCATAAAGCAGTTTCAATATTGTCTTTAGTTTTAAGAAACAGTGCAGTAATTGCAAAATTCACTGATATTTTCTAACTATAAATAATTTCACAAAGAATTACATAAGATAACGAGAATTCCAAATTTTTAATTTTTTTTAATTTATTTTTTAGCTAAAAATTGTACAGGTTAAGCAAAGTGTGAGTCTATGTGTAACAGCACCATCTGGTGACTTTAGCAGAGCAATGTTAATACAGATAAATACAGACTAAAGAAAAAATTCTCATGGCCGTCTCAGTAAATGGATCTGCTCGATAGAAGAAATATGCACTATACTCAAAATGTATCTGGCCTCAATATTATTTTACAAGTTAAATAGGATCAGCCAGTGGTCAGTAGCTTCAGTCTTTGTGGATTTGTAATAAATTTTGTATGAAAAAGCACAGTTTGCATATATGCTGACAACTCAGGAGAAGAAAATGTGTAGACTAACTCTTGTGGTGTTATGATCCTTCTTTATGGTTTTATTTTACATAGAGATAAAAGAAGAAACAGACTCCATGTAATCTATTTTTAAAAGGACAGGTTTGGAATACATTAAGAAATCTTTAATGGTATTAATGTATTGTCACGGTTTAGGGTCAGGGCAGAGGGACCCAAAGGGTCTCTGGGCTCTTCTCCCCTCTTGGACTGCCTTGCCAGCCTTTGCTTGGCTTGCCTCAGGTCCTCTTTCGGTTCCTTCCTCGGAGCATCCAAGGAGGACTCTGTCCGTTCTGCCTTCAATCCGATCTGCATGTTCCTGAACCCGGTACCAGAATCCATCTCCTGAACACAGCTCCTGTCTGCTGCGGGGCCCGGTCTGGGACTCCCCCAGTGCCTCCACAGCATCAGTGGTGACGGTGATGTAATTACCATCAGGGGGTTGGGTTCAACACTGGTTTTGTATATATTTGTATATATTCCATTTTTATAATTATTAATTTCATTTTCATTAAAGCTGTTCTAGTTTCCTTTTCTAATTGCTAAGTCTCTCTCCCTTATTCCCTTTCTCTTTCCCCTCTGGGGGGGGGAGGGGGGTTAACAGAGAGCATCTGTTATAGGTCTAAGGGGCTGCCCTGACCCTAAAACGTGACATGTATGTAAGGGCTACATCCATTTCACTGCACTATTTCAACACATCAGTGAATCTTTTGTAAGTTTACTTTGTTAAAATTTGTGCTTCAGCTTATCTAGAATCTCATTTCCTTTTTCCCCTTTTTTCCCCTAAGAAATATTGATGCCCTGTGTTTCACCAGTCAATGGTAACTCTTGTAGATATACACCACTGTAGCCTTTGATACTGTTTGCTTAAACAGCAGAGGAAATAATTGAAACTAGCTTCCTTGAAATCAGCTGAGATTTCAGCAGTCCTGAAAAAAGAACAGATTTGTAGCTGAATGCTTTCCAAGCAATCTGTTTAGTTCTGCATGTGCTTCAACTCAATTTCATGGTAATTTCATAAGGAGGTTGTATTTTAATCCAGAGTGCTGCAGAGCTGAAGCTTTTACCCTTTTATTTAAGTAATACAGTTGGAACACTTTTTAATGTCACTTTAGCTGGTAATATGAATTATTGTTGCAGCACATTTTCAATTTGTCTGTATTTTAAATAACTCCCAATAGCTTCCCAATTAGTTTCCTTCCCACTACATAGAAGCTCGCAACGTATAGAACGTTTTCCATTTAATTCAAGTGGTTTTCCTCTTATCTTGTCTCTTTTTCTGTGCCAAAAGCTAATTTGCAAAGTGTATCCACTTAGTTAATGGCAGACAACTAATATAAGGTAGAAATAAATTGACAAGTGGGGCTAAGATCAAAACCTGGGAGAAAATATTTTTGTGTTATAATGAGTTGTTAGTAAATGAAAGATGCTTGTTTGAAATTCAGGTTGCAGTGGCAAGTTCAATAGATAAATTACAGAAGAGTATCAGATTGGTTAGCTTTCTCTCTGCATCACTCTGTTCTTGTTTTACGAGGAAGATTATTTGTTCAGCTCAGCAAGCACAAAGAACAAAAATGAAATTACAAATTAATGAAGGAAAAATGGAACTATACAAAATTGCCTAATTGTGTCATAGTATTCATAGTAATTTTTAGAGTAGAAAGAGGAAGGAACATTTTTAACAGACGAAAAGAAGAGGTATGTGTATTCAACAGTAGTTTTAGATCTCTCAGACATAACGACCTATAGCATGTACTCATTGTTTGCAGCACACAGAGAATTTTTTTTCTGTTAGAAAACATTTACCATACCTGTAAAGAAAAGAAGTCAATCATTGATTTGTAAAGAATGTATTTTTATTCAGTATACTAAGGGACTTTGATTATTACTGTTCTTTTTTATCAGCAACAGAAGGTAAAACATCTTTCCCAGTGTATCTGTCCATATATGATTTAGGCTGGAGAATGAAAGTCAAGCAAGATCCTCAGTAATACTCAGCTGTTAGCCATCTACCTTTGCCAAAAGTTAGATTTCTTCTGTTTATATTCTATACATACACATAGTCAAAATTAGACTGAACCATTTTATACAAATACATATACAAAGATTTGCTTAATTTTTCCCTCTTTAAGGTGGTTGATGTTTCCTCGTCAAACATTCATTTAATTATCATCATAGTCTTTCCTCTGTTTTTACTAGATAGGTTACTGACACCTATTCTTCCTAAACATAAGGTAAATTTAGAATCCATTTTCATGCAGAAAGGATTAATGTACTGTGGCTAAAGCATGTTGTTAGCATAATTCATTCCTGGAAACATATCATACCCTTTCTTTATATATGTTCCTATCCTTTGAATATAGATTTGATCTTCAGTATAAATTGCTCTTATCGTTCAGACCTCAAATACCCATGCTGTTACTTCCTTTCTTATTCACCTAAGAGATGAAGATAGTTTAGAATGTTGGGGGGGAAGGGGGGGGGGGGGTTGTTGTTTTTCTTTTTTTCTTTTCCTGTGGGCAGGCAAATTTGAATATTTTAGTGCTGAAATCAAGACATTCTAGATGACAGATACCCTAAGCTGACTTACTAATTTTTTTAGTGCAAAACCTGTATTTGTAGAATATGAGTCATTTAAACAAAGGTGATAATTGTTCATGAAGGTATATTTGGTGTACTAGCTTACATGTATATAATACAGAAATGAAAGGCATTTTAAAAAGTATTTTTAATCCAGAAATTTATAAAATTCTAGAATTAAAATGCTTAAGACAAAATACTTTTTTTTGGCATGCATATACACACTCAAATAGATATAAAGTATATGCATATATACATGCACATATATATATGTTTATATGAATATAAAATATGTTTATATGAATATAAAATAATGATATTTGGGTTATTCTTTAATTAATTCATTAATTACATAACAATCATTTTGTCAAAATGGTGAATAGACAGTTCAAGAAATGTTTAAGTGTTGTATGATCTTGTATGCAGACTAGACAGGATAAGGAAAGAACAGAATAGTTGGTAAAGATTTCTGGTTTTCTTTTTTAATCTCTTCTGATGATACAGAAATGTTATTTCTTTAGAGGTCAAACATGAAAAGATTTTCAAGTGATTTTAGAATGGGCAATCCTAACAGTAACATGAATCCAGACAAACTTCACACACCTGTCTAAAGGGAGAACTAGATTTTAATTTTTTTTTAATGATTTTTTTTTTTTCTTTAAAGAAATTTTATTAAAATGGACATTCATGCCTTAAGGACTGCTTCAGTTTTATCAGTTTCTCTCATTTGGGAATCTTTACAGTTAAATGAAAACACACACCTGCTTACAACCTAGTTCTAGTGTATGAAGAGACTGATAAGGCAGAAGAGGAACTTGATCTAGTTGTCTCACAACCTAGGAGAATACTGGTCCTGATTTTTCTCCACAGTAAGTGAATTTTGTTTTGACTATAAGCTGCCTCCTAAGAAAATTTTGTCAGAATTTATGTTCTTCGCTGAAAAAAAAAAAAGTTACTGAAATTATGAACTACTTCCTACCTAGCTCAAATGTCAAGTGATATAGTTAATAATTAAACATTTCATTTTTCTCCAGAGCTCTTCTATCAGATGTGGAGAACTGGTTCACTATCTGAAACAAAATGGTCTGTCTTATATGGTCCCTGTTATATCACAAATATTGTCTGCTTTCCAGGAGTTTAGCATTGTTTCACAATACAATGTTATTGCAAAAGTTTCCATCAAATATCATGGAAAAGTTATATAGAAAATATATGTCCAGGAGGCTTACTTGAAGCTATGCACACTTGCAGCCCATAAGGCAAATCGCATCATGGGATACACCAAAAGAAGCATGGCCAGAAGATCGAAAGAGGTGACTTTGCCCATCTACTCTGCTCTGGTGAGACCTCATCTGGAGTACTGTGTCCATATCTGGAGCTCCCAAAACAACAAGGGTATGGATATGATAAAACACATCCAGAGGAGTGCCACAGAAATGATCAGAGGTCTGGAGCACCTCTCCTATGAGGATGGGCTGAGAGAGTTGGGGTTGGTCAGCCTACAGAAGAGAAGGCTCTGGGGAGACCTTATAGCAGCCTTCTAGTACCTGAAGGGGGCCTACAAGAAAGCCGGGGGGGGGGGGGGGGGGGGGGGGGGGAGGGGGGCTGTTTACAAGGGCGTGTAGCAATACGATGAGGGGCAAAGGTTTTAAACTACTGAAGGGTAGATTTAGACTGGACATTAGGAAGTAGTTCTTTCACATGAGGATGGTGAAACACTGGAATGTGTTGCCCAGGGAGGTGGTTGAGGCCCTATCCCTGGAGTCATTCAAGATCAGGCTTTATGCAGCTCTGAGCAATGTATCTAGTTGAGGATGTCCCTGATCACTGCAGGGGAGTTGGACTAGATGACCTTTGGAGGTCCCTTCCTATCTGGGGAATTCTATGATTCCATATATAAAAATATATCTGAAACAAAAACTATGTCAACCTATTAGTTGCTGCTGATATACAGTTTATCAATAGTACTGAGGCAAGATATAGCAATAGGCTATATTGTCCATTTCTCCACCCTTCTTTCTTATAAAGGGAATTGTTCTCCAGGGCATCAACTGAAAGCATGTACAAAAGAAATGTGGTTAGTTTTATTAATTCACTTCCTTCACAACTGAATAGCCATACTTTATTCTCTGATTCCCCTTGGCACTACTTTGTTCCATTCTTTAATAACACTAAATGTGAAAAATCAGGATTTGTTCTATTCAGCTTCATTTCTCTTTGAGTGCTGTATGGAGATGAGATTTGAAGTTGTTCACTGTAATGTATAGGATATCTGATGGATTCAATTGATGATGCAGTATCATTGCAGATATCTCTACTTCAGATTGTATACTTTTATTAGAAAATGAAGTCTTGAACTCTTGACTCTTTTTAAGTGGCACACAACAACTTCAAAGGAAGACATGTAAGCAGAGTTCTTCAGATTTTTTTTCTCAATGTAAATAAAACTTGTCCAAAAAGAAAGAAGTGAAGTGAAGAGCTAAAGAGGAAAAGAAAAATTAAATATTAACCCTTTCTCATAACTGACCCATTTCATATCTGTCGACAAAGGGTCTGAATTGCTGCCACTGATACAAGTTAACGAACGGTTTGTGCTCTCAGAATTTGCAAAGAACATAAGTTCACATGTGAAATAACTATGTTTTTAAAGTATTCTTTGAGAAATAACAACTAAGTGAACAAAAGTATATTAAATTCTAATCAAGACAGGTACGAGGGATTAAATTAAACTGATTTTACTTTCATTTGAAGAACTTGAAAATTCTTTCAGGGATGGAAGAAACCTCTTTAAAACAAAACTGAAATACTTTCTTTTGATTTAGATCATTTTATCTGCTTTTTAGGAATATACCAAAAGGAACTTGGAAAAGAAAATCTGGTTTCCTAAAGCAAAGGATTAGATACTCAAAAAATCAGAAAAGACCCTGTGAAGATCAATGATTAGATGAAGATTCACTAAAACTGAAAGAGATCTAGTTCTCATTCCTCTTCTTACTTGTTCTGCAATATGTGCTTAAAAGTAGGTTTTCTACCTCATAAATTAATAGCCTGATCATGGATATACAAATATCTAGTAGTGTTTGATCCTAGATCATGCTGTTCTAATAAGCAGTGGAATACCCTTTGGGATTGGTACCAAGTGAGTTCTTATTCCAGGTAAATGACTTAAATGGTCCAGAACAGTCTTTCAGCATTAATGAATAATTTCACTCAGGTCTCCCTCCATAAAGAAAAAGAAAAGCTTCAAAGTAACGGAAAAAATATGGTGTGAATATTACCTAACATGTACTTTATATTTATCTTACAATACACGTTTGTATGTTTTGTACGTTGAACACAAAGAAAATCATAGATTAAGGTTCGTATCACCCCAGCTTTACAGGCATTGCAGTTTTATTACACTGTAGATACATTTAATTAGGGATCCAAGTTTCCCTTTATATTTAATAAAAGAAAATATTCCTATGCTACAATTAATTTTAAACTAAAGTCTATGCTTGATTTTGGTAGATGACTATTTGTTTCTGTTAATGACAATGGTAAGGTAAGATAACTAGACATGCTCAGATGTGCATGTCTAATTCCAACAGGAGATGAGTCTCCCATTATTTACATTCCTCTAAGCTGGTTATCCAGGCCTTTAGTAGAGAGGATTGGAATAATGTTGAATGTTTTCAAAACCGAAATAACAGTCTGTTATTAATTTTCTCTATTTAGATGATTTATCGAACTCACTGCCCTTACCAAGGTACTTTGTCTAACAAAAGTAAGAGTCCCAGGTGCCCATTTTTAGAAAGATTCTTTCTCATGTAGTGAATGAAGGGTACAAAAGTAAATCTGGACGTTTGACCATCTTTATCATTCATCCCAGTTATCTGAAGCCACATGGGCACTTCCAAAGCAACTATCTGGCTCTGTCCTCACCTGACTACCCCATTCCAACTGATCTCTACAGAACTTCTCCCTGATATTATGCAAGGGAACTGTGAGAGAAAAGATCAAAACAAATCAGCTTGTACGTTGTTTGATGACTTCATTGTTTTGATCAGTTGTTAAAAAAGTTATTAGAAGTTGTTTGGCAAGGCAAGTAAGTTATTGATTAGAAAGGTGAGTATCTGTTGAAATTATAAAGGTAACTTTGAGGTGGTGGACAGAGGTAAATCAGGGAGCTAATATGAAAAGAGATTGTGGAAGAGGACTACAGGAAAAGATAAATCCAAGAGCAAAATGCAGTCTAGTGGGATTTTATTTTATTTTATTTTATTTTATTTTATTTATTTATATTTTTATATTTTTAAATTTATATTTTATTTTCATAATATCATGTTTGCAAGTAAAAACTCAAGTCTGAAAGTTTTGTCAGTGTGGTAAAAAGTTCTGGTTTGTGTCTGCCACCATTATGTTGAAGTGTTAAAGTAAATTTGGCATACTTAAAAGACTTCAGCTACTGGTGATGAAATGAAAGGTGGCTGCACATTCCCTGCCACCACTTCACAAGGCTGGAAGTAGATCTGCTTTTCTGAAAAGGTGTCTCTGGACTGATCCATTGATTCCTATGGAAACATTGGACCCCTGGATTCTGTGGAAACCTTGGGTAGAAGACACAGAAGCAAGTATTGTGAAAAAAAGTAGGGAACAAATATACTAGTTATTTTTCTTATTTCTCTGCATTTTCAGATCCAGAACTATCTTCGGTAGTTCTCCAATAGACAATGCAAGAAACAATTCTGTTAAATGTCCTTGCTGCAGTATGAGACACAGTGCTTCTGTTTCTTCAGGTGCTGCTGAGGAGCTGCTTAAAAGCTGCTAGAACAAATACCTTGGCTAGTGGCTCATGAAAGAAAAATCTCACTGTTTCCTAAGTTATAAAAAATATAATTTAGCGTGAACTCAAAAAGATTTTTGTTGAACTCTCATTTAGCTCTGCTTTATATGTAAATACTGTAGAGAAGTAAACAGTTTTCTAGACTTAGCTTGTGTTATTTGAATTTTGATTTACTTCAGGAACATAAAAGAATCTCTAAGATCCTCTGAATAGTTTCTCCTGACTCTACAGACCACTGCTAACCATCTGCTAAGTATACTAAGTAGCTCCAAGTAAGCAATTGCTGAGGACTATTAAGAGGAAAAAAATTATGTATAATCTCTGAATAGGATGCAGATGGTTTTCAGACCAGGAAAATAAGAGTACATAGAGAGAAGGAGGGAACTTTTTCTTCTTCTAAAAAAAAAAATCAAACAAAAAATCTCTAAAATATCTAATCTCTTGAAGGCTGTAGACAGACTCTCTTCTTTTTTTAAAATACCAGTCTAATTCACTACAGATATACACATGGTGTAAGCTGTTTCCACAGTCATGAATCTGATGATTCATGAATTCAGAACACTGAATGATACAGTAAACTGTAAGGGTATGAACTTCAGATTAATGAATAGGAGTAAGGAGATCATTACTTAAAGATGACCTCCCTTAAGGACATAGGTACCTTTCTACTGACCTGATAGATGTCTTTATATAAGATTGTAAATTGAAATAAAAACTTATTTTTGAGATTAGTTGTATAAACCATTTTCTTTCTGTTATATCAGAATTTATATATAAATGAAAACATTTCAAGAACTGATTTTATAATTTATCTATCATTAGTATTTCAAAAAAAGCTTTTAATTCCATTCTGGACTAAGTCAGGTTTTTAAAGGTCAGATTTTTGCAAAACACAATTCTGAGTTTCAGCTACAAATACAAATATGGTCACCTTTGTGATATACTTGTTTACAATGTTCTTTTACAGATTTTTAGACAGTAGTGAATGGCCTGGATATCATGATGAGGAGTAGCAGTATAAAGTCATCAAGACAAATGTATAAAATTAAAGCATTGGGATATTCGTCCCAATCTTTCATTTCTTTATTTATTGTTAGGTTTGAGTTTAAATGATGTTCCAATATAATATCTTATTAGTCACATATCACTTTATAAAATATAACTTCCTGCTGATTTCTTAGCAAATGTTTGAATTACATAATTTAATAATTGTTACTCATTAATTTAATCATAAAATGTTAATTTTAACAACTAAGTAAATGCACTGTAATTATATAGCTATCACTTTAATTTTATAAATGCAATGCGTATACTGATAAGTATATATTAGTAATTTAAATGTTGTATCTGATAGAATAACAAAAGGCATACATGTAGAAAACTAGAATCTTCACATATTTTATCAAAATAATTAAATTGTACTTGAGAGCGGAAAAAAATTTGTAAAGTAATAATTTACAGTGGTGGTCATATAAAAATGTATCAATATCTGATTGTAAAGAGAACCTATACAGATAAATTGGGGGAGAATACTAATTTTTAAACATTTGCTTTTCCTTTCCTTTTTGAACCTTATAGATAGCAAATCCATGAAAATGGAAAAATAGAAACCTATTTGCAGTTATTTCATAAAAAAACACAATTCCTCTTATCTGTGTAAACATTTACCAATTCAGAAAATGTGGAAAAAAAAGAATATGTTATGGTTTTCTAAGAAAAAAATGTTAACAACAAAAGAATTTTTTGACTCTACATTCCAACTTCAATAAAGATTGACAACAGTCCGAGATCCCCAGTTGCACAACTGTCTTCTGGATCATTTCTGAATTTTGAAGGTCAGTTCCACCTAAAGGGAGAAATGGTATCTCAGTGAAGATATGATGTATTTTTCTGGTTATGAGTCAAAAGTAGAAGTCTGTGAAGGAAACATGACAAAAGAAACATGAAAGTGAGAAACTAAACAACCCAAACAGTGTTTACAGAACAAACTATTCCTTTTCAGCTTAAATACAGAACTATAAAAATTCAGACTATTTTCTTCCTTAAATGTTCCAAGGAAGTGTATGCTCTTGAGGGATCACAATACAACCACATATGCAAGCAAAAAACTTCCTTTATAGATATAAAATAATGTTTTAAAATATAAAACAATGCAGATGATCCTTCTTCTGGCCCACAGGAGGAGCTTTTTAAGTATTACGGACCCTACATAAGATAGTGGGAACATACGACTGCAGGGGAACTTTAGGGTAATTGCCTACTACCTTGTAGGTAACACTTGTAAATGCATCAAGCTCTTTACTAAAAACTGTGTGGGTTTGGTTGTTGATTTTGTTTTTATCCCTACTACACATCTTTGAATTCTCCCTTACATATATTTCAGTATGTGGTTTAATTTCCATCTGTGTTTCTTTAGAGTGAATTTATAACCAACTACAGCTCTTACTGTGTGATGAAATGGCCTGGAACACTGAACCAGACCCTTTTCTACCCATCAGATGAGTTATTCTGTTATTTGTGACACTTACATATTACAGGCATTTCATTCTGGCACTTGTCATCTGTTTTTAATTAGTTTTGCCCATACATTATTAGGAGTGTCAGACATGCAATTGCCAAAATTAGAGAAAGAAAGAGAATGTGTTTTTTTTTTTTTTTTTTGAGGCAGTTGTGTTATTTCTGGTGATCTCCTCTTAAAACTTAAAAAGTGATTTTATCTTATTAAGATTGAAAAAGACCTTTCAAGATCTCCTAGTCCAATCTCTTTTTGTGCTTCTTTTCATGTGGTTTTATCTTTTAGCTTCTTATGTTATGTAGAAAAAGCCAACAGTTGTCATGAGTCCATTATATAGTTCTGTTTCTATTCCCAATAGAGATGTAGTGCAAAAGTTATATGTTAGCCCAAGTTTTGTGTACAATTATTTTTTTTTTCTTCAGCCTTGCAATGAAGATGCTTTGTATTAGCATAAGGAATGGATGACAACAAACCTTTTTACATAGGTTTTTCTTGTCATATTAAATTGAGTGAAACATCACACAGTCAAATGCATTCATACACTCTTGGTTAAGGCTTCTTTGTGTCCATCACTCTGAGATGATTGTAAGACTATAAGAGAAGATCAGGTTTGAGACCATGTAATGAGCCTGAAGGTACACAGGTCCATTGGACTGGACAAGATCCATCTGCTGGTTCTGGGGGAACTAGTAGATAAAGTTGCAAAGCCACTTTCCATCATTTCTGAAAAGTCATGGAGGTGTGGTTAAGTTCCCTCTGATGGAAAAGGGGTAACATAAACCTCATTTTCACAAAGGGAGATAAAGAAGACTCAGGGAACTGCAGGCCAGTCAGTCTCACCTTAGTGCCTGTAAAGATAATGGAGCAGATACTCCTGAAGACTGCTAGGGCACATGGAAAATAAGGAGGTGGTTAGTGGCAACCAACATGGCTTCACTGAAGGCAAATCCTGCCTGACAAATATGGTGGGTTTTTATGATGGGGTCAGGAAGAGTGAAGTGAGGGGGACAGTATTCTGCTTGAAAGGTAATAAAGCAAGTTGAGCAGCCATTGTTATCCTGGGGCATCCTGAGATAAACAGGAGACAGGATGCTGAGGCTTTGAGACAATCTTGGTGGGCCTTAGCTCATCTTGCATGGCTTGTAGATAAGGGAAGATTACACCAAGACAGGGAGGAATAAAGAAAAGCCCCCCCCCCAGTCTTGTGATCTCTGACTCGCCTCCCCCCAGTCTTGTGATCTCTGACTCATTGCAACTCTGCATCCTGAGACAAAAGGTGAAAAGCACACCTCAAGGAAGACTGAGAGCCTTCCTCCCGAAGACCCCTGCCCACGACCACCAGACGGCATTGTGCAAGCGCCAATGGGAGGAGGCCTATGATAATGAGTTCCCGGAACTAATTATAATAATTCAACCCCATATCATGAATACGTAACTAACTCTGTTAAATATGCATGATTCCATGTCATAAATACCTGCTCGATGGACACTTCGGTGTGCAAGTTAGGAGGAATGATCCCCCTTGCACCCGGCGCCGTAATAAACATACCTGCTTTATAACCTTTTACGGGTTGTAGAGTTTGTTTTCCGCACGTCAAGAGCACCTGACATCATCTTCCTGGGCCTGTGCAAAGCATTTGACACTGTCCTGCATGACATCCTGGTCTCTAAATTTGAAGGACATAGATATGACGGATAGACCACACAGTGGATAAGGAATTAGCTAAATGGCTGCTCTCACAGGGTTACAATCAATTGCTCAAAGTCCAAATGGAGACCTGTGACGAGTGGAGACCCTCAGGAATCAGTACTGCAATCACTGCTGTATAAAATCTTGTCAGTGACATGGACAGTGGGATTGAGGGCACCCTCAGCAGGTTAGCTGAAGACACCACACTGTGTTGTACGATCTTGTCTTGGTTTGAAAGACAGGTGTCTGCCAAGGAAGGCAGGAGCCCCCCTTGGAATGGAAATGCAACCCCCTCCCCTCCGAATGCTTATGATTTTGAAATTAAGGGGCTTTCAGGCAAAGATGAGGAATAGGAATAACTGTTCTTTACTAAATATATATATAACAAAGCAATCAAACAACAATAACTACAGCAGTAACAGCAAACAGTGCCAGTCACCCAGTCCCAACCTCTCGGGCAGCTCCCGGGGAGCAGGGAGGGCGCGATGGTCTCCCTGCCGCTCCGGAGACAGCTCAGGCCTCTCGTGTCAATGGCCGACAAAAAGCCTGTGTCACGAACCCCCTTGGGCAGCCGATCCCAGTGTCCAGCAGAATCCTCGGGAGACAGCAGGGGTAGAAGGAAAAGCAGAAAACACAGCAAGGATGACCTCTCTCCAAGCTGATCTCGGTGTGCCGCTGGATCCTCGGGAAGCAGCAGGGAGAGCAGGAGATGCAGTGGGGATGAGTTCTCTGCACCAAGAGGGCAGTTTCTCCTCACCTCAAATGCAGGGAGCAAAAACAAGAGCCCTAAGGGCTCCACCCAACACCCTTTATTTGGCTGGATGGACCCCTCCCCCTGTGGCCAGGTCCTTTTGTCTCTCTTAAGTACAGCAATTTACCTCCCTGATAAACAAGTATGGAAAAATTCTTTAAGAGAAGAAGGAAAACAGAATAACTCTCCAAAACCCCAACAGATCTACACACTGGAGGGAAAGGAGACCATCCAGAGGGACCCTGACAGACTGGAGAGACGGTCCCATGCCAACCTCATGAAGTTCAACAAGACCAATTGTATGATCTTGCACCTGGGGTGGGGCAATCCCAAGCACAAGTACAGTCTGGGTGAAAAGTGGATTGAGAGCAGCCCTGCAGAGAAGGACTTGGAGGTGATGATTGATGAAGCACTTAACATGAATTGTCAATGTATGCTGGCAGCCCAAAAAGCCAACCGTATCCTAGGCTACACCAAAAGATGCATGGCCAGCAGGTCAAGGGAGGTGATTCTTCCCCTCTATTCTGTTCTTGTGAGACCCCACCGGGAGTACTGCATCCAGCTCTGGAGCCCCCAGCAGAAGAAGGACATGGATCTATTGGAGAGGGTCCAGAGGAGTGATGCAAAAATACTTAGAAGGCTGGAGCATCTGTCCTACAAGGACAGGCTGAGAGAGTTGGGGGTTGTTCAGCCTGGAGCAGAGAAGGCTCCAGGGAGACTTTATAGCGACCTTCTTTCCAGTACCCGAAGGGGGCCTTCAGGAAAGCTGGGTAAGGACTTTTTATAAGTTCATGTGGTGATAGGACGAGGGACAAGGGTTTTAAACTAGAGCAGGTTAGATTTAGACTAAAAATTAGGAAGAAGCTCTTTACTATGAAGGTAGTGAGAACAGGTTGCCCAGCGAAGTTGTGGACGACTCATCACTGGAAGTGTTTAAGATCAGGCTGGATGAGGCTTTGACTAACCTGGTCTAGTGGGAGGTGTCTCTGTCCATGGCAGGGGGGGTTGGAACTAGATTATCTTTAAGATCCCTTCCAACTCAACTATGATTCTATCATTATTTCTGTACTCTTAATGTGTAAATGGAAAGCTGTCTTGAATTACACCCAAGATAACCTGATGTGTTCTGTATGAGACCAATATATTAAGCTGGATAATAATAAAGGCCAAATACATAGGTTTTGACAGAGAAAGGACTGAGAGTCCTAGATAAGAACTACTTGAAGTTAAAGCATTCTGGTGTGCTTTCTATTAAACCACAGGGGGGTTGTTTCATTTTTGCTTTAGTATGGTAATATTTGTGGAGCTTTTGTCTAAGTTTGTGCTACTATGACAATATTTGTAGGCTTTTAGAATAAAAGGGAAAAATAAAACCACAGACATACTTCCATGGCACAATAAATGTGTATTTATATTGTTGTGGTTTAACTCAGTAAGCAGATAAACACCACACAGACTTTCATTCACTCTCCCGTAGAGGGATGGAGAAGAGAATCAGGAAAAATGTAAAACTTGTGGGTTGAGATAAAGACAGTTTAATAGGACAGAAAAGGAATGGAAAATAATTATAGTGATAAAAGAATATCCAAAACAAGTGATAAACAAATGCAATTAGTTGCTCGTCACCTGCTGACCAACATCCAACTAGTCTCTGAGCAGTGGGATGTCACTCCCCAGCCAACTTCTCCCAATTTTAATGTTTAGCATGACATCACAAGGCATGGATGATTCCTTTGGTCAGCTGAGGAGAGCTGTTAACTGTGTCCTCTCCCAGGTTCTTGTGCACCCCTAACCTCCTCACTAGCAGGTCAGTATGAGAAGCTGGAAAGTCCTTGACTAGTGTAAGCGCTGCTCAGCAACAACTAAAACAGCAGTGTGTTATCAACATTATTATCATCCAAAATCCAAAACATGGCACTATACCAGCTTCTAGAAGAAAAATTACTCTATCCCAGCCAAAACAAGGACATACATGTATTATTGTTACACAATGAAACTAAAAATTTCATAAAATTGCCAATTCAAATCACTCCTTTTGTAAACTCATAAGAGCTTCAGCAAGTTTTAGAAAACAACATTCTGTTATGTAATTTGACTATGCCTGCTTCATTTTGTCACTAAATAAAATATTTAAATATTTAAAGTTTTCATAACATGACTATTGTAGATATACTGTGAAATATACTAATACAGTCCGTCACATTACTTGGTTACCTAAGCAGTATTTAATATGATAATTAATGATCTGATAACATTACCAGTTCTATCTTATGAGGATAAAGATTAATTAAAACATTGAAGAAAATCCTTGTGATTTATATTTGTAAGTCATATGGAGGACAAATAGACTAAAAAGACTTTTAATTCATACAGCTGCAGTTAATTGTAATACATTCAAAAGAGAAGAGTAAATAAGAAATGTATTCAGTGTTGTTTACTTATCCCTTAACTAACTATTGCTGAAGATTGATCAAAGCTTTTAAAGTAGGTTCAGAGAATAACTTTAGAAAAAATAGGATATTAAGTGTGCAAATTATGTAATTAGAAATGAAGAACATCATGCTGCTGTTAGTAATATTAAAAGGAAAAAAACCAAAAATAAACAAAACAAAACAAAAAAAGGGGAAAAAAGAAAAAAATAAAAGAAAAAAGAAAGAAAGAAAAGAAAAAAAAAGAGTAAAGAAGCCAACATCTTAAAGTTAACATTGAAAATTGTTTGCTGACAAAGTAATTTTTGGGGACATTTTACCATATACACATGTTGGCTCTTTTAGTAATAATGTAACAGTGAAGGAATTCTGTACTGCTGTGACATTGAAACTGATGAAGACATCACAGTTTAAGTGCCTACCACATAGTGTATCAACATACTCTATACACAGCACATTGTCAAGGGAACATATATATCTACACAAAAAGCAACTTCTGATTATAGTATGAAACCAAATTAAAATGTAGTGCACAACTATAAAAAGAGAGTCTGTGGAGATCTCCTAGCTTTCTGTCTGCAAAGCCGAAATGTATGATCTTGTGTGCCTTTGCACAATTTGGAGTGGAAAACAGTGTACTAGAAGTTGAACTCATATCCTCTGATTTTTTGCATCTAAATGAGGAATAAAAATGATGTGAGATTATATCTTACTTTTTAGTGTCCTGTCATGTCACAGAAGGGAAACAAAAGGGAATCTACCAGTAAAGTAGCCCAAGAGCTGTATCTTTTATGACTCTCTAATCAGTAAAGTAAACACCAAAGCCAGAAGTTTGTGATATCTGTCAAGCGTCCATTAAGGGTTTGTGATGAGGAGGCAATATTCATAGGCTGAAATCTAAGAATTTGTTTTGACAAGATCATCGGTGCTGTTCATCATTCTGGAATAAACTATGCCATATGCCACTTTGCTTTCACAGGAAAATAAATTGCTATCAATTATTCACTGTTTTTTCTCCCAACTCTACTGGTCTATTGCCTGGAGAATTAATAAAATAACTGTATTCCTGTGCCCAAAACCTTTTCAAATAATCACACTTCCAGTATCATGTAAGGTCAAGATACAACTGTTTGGTCATTAGAGTGCTTGTACATACTCAGCCAAAACAAAAGCTCTCTACCCATAATATCATATTCCTTTATTAAAAGAAACAGGTCATGAACTTCTCTTTTATTTATTTTATCAAAATATTCCTGAAAGATATGAAGTAATTCTAGGATAACTAGCTTTTATGAAGACAAATAAAATGAAAACAATATGAACATATCCCACATACTATGCAATTAGTAATCACAAATAACCAGAAATGATAGGAATTTCTGCAATCATATTTAAACCTAATGTATTCACAATCAGATTCGTATTAGCAAAACACAAGAACATCCATGCAAGAAAAATTACATGCCAAACAATGTAGAAAGGAAACTGATAGTTGAAGCTTTGATATTTAAATTATATTGTCAGTAGAGCTGCTGCTAGTGTGTTATTTTTCCTTTTTTTTTTTTTTTTTTTTTCTTGAAATGTAAGCCTTTTGACTTTCCAGCATATCAATTTAATTGCTAATTGCAACATAATTGTCATGAGACGTTTTTGGGTTTTGTGCAGGTATATATTTTAAGTGTAACCTTTATAAAACCTCCTGAAATGAGTAAACCTCAACAGACTGATGGAACTTCTTTTTTCCCCTCTGCAAAAGAAAAAAAAAAAAAAACAGACAGACAAAAATGAAAGGAAAAGTAACCTTAAGAACCCCTACCTCAGCTGTAGACAAGGACATCTTTTATCTTCATTCATTGTCACCAATTTGACAGTTGAGAGAAGGAGAGAATGGAGACTGTTTGTTTCTTCTTTTGGGTATCATAAAAACATACCTTAGTGATGATACTATGAGCATTTGCTAACAATGTTCTTGTTGTCAGCTACATTTTGAATGCACATTCTGGTAAAGGTAGGGAAGATGAAAAGGGTGAGGTTCTTTTCATCTTGTTTTGTTAATTAATGTAAATAGCATGCTTTTTTATCCAATTCCTTTTCTGTAGTATCAATTTTCAGCTCCTTTTCCATCTAACAAGACCCACATAACCATTGGCCTATAATATTACTAAATGTTACATCAGAAAGTGAGTTTTGTCCCAATAGTGCAACAATTAAGAACAATCCGTAGTAGCATCACTGAAAAAAAAAAGACAAACAAGTCCCAAAATTCAATAGTAGAAGAAACTTTTCTAAACATTTCTTTGCTATCTAAAGGTAGAGGTTTCATTTGAACAATTACTGTGATCAATTTTTTGTTCTCTTTATTAAAAAGGGATGCTTCACAACTGCACATACTTGTATTGTAAAATAGTTGTTAATTAGTATATGGGGGGGGGGGGAAACAAACAAACTAAAAAAATAACAGAAAACAATGGAAAAAAAAGCAAACCACCAAGCAAGCAACCAACCAAAACAAACAAATCAACAAGAAAACAAAACAAAGCAAAACAAAACCAAACCAAACCAAAACACCAAAGTGTAATAATTGATAGAATCAGCTAGTAGATGAATTTTCTTTAAAACTGCTGAGAGCTTTCAATTCTGGTCTCCAGATATAAATTCTGGTGTCTCTATAAATGCTATACGTTTAAAAACAATCAGCAAGAGAACTTGTTTTGTGGTCTTTTGCAAAACTAAATCCCCCATATACACACAGAGAATGTCTATCAAAGAAAGTCTCATGTTAAGATGAAAAATAATCTATTGCAAATAGTATCAAAGATTATAGATGTGTGTTTTAACAGAAGTTGCATATAAGTGAAATACCCCATTACTCAAATTACCCCATTAAGTCTGAGAATGTGATTGGCATGTCCTAAAGCAAGGCTCAGATTTAAGTGCACTGATTATTTTGTATCAAAGACAGGAAATGAAACTACATTAACAACTCATGTGACGCAAAGGGAAGGACTAGGATTCCATGTGCCATGGGCCACTGTTGTTCCAACACTGTACACACACATTGTTTCTACTGCTGACAAAAATTGGTGTCAGTGTCCACACAGGGGTGAACAATATCTTGTGACCACCCTGTGTTGCAGACATCTCCCCTGCATGCCACTTCAGTTTTGCTTCTATTATGCTCCTCTTGCACTCAGAAGAATACCACATGATTTCAGATTAAGACAGGAGTTTTTGCGTGTACTCTAAATGTAGGCACAACCAAGATGTTTTCCTGATTAGATTGCAAGTGAACAGTCCTTTTTAAAGATTTGCTTTATGTAGTAATTAATAAAATTACCAGTGAAGTATTGAAATCTTACTTGCTGATTATACCCATCAACTCTATACCTGTTCTTAACATATGTAAAATGCAAAGTAGTGACATTTATGTCAGAACAGCAAAACACCACATGAATTGTTTTGCTTCCTCTTTCCTTGTGGATTTATTTTTCCAGTTTCCCTGTACTAGCCCTTAGAGTTTGGATCTGGCATATTCTCAGCTGCAGTGATTTTTTTTTTTTTTTTTAATTTTATTTTTAGCATTAACAACTCACATAAGGGTGAAAAATTCAAGAACCTGAAGAATATGGATATATATACATATATATATTTATATGCCCTGGCTGAGAGTAATTTTATTGTTGACTATAACGCCCCTTTTCTGTGTCGTCTACTTCCTTTTGGTTGGACCTCTCACTTCCAATTCAGGCAAAGATTTACCTAATTATTTAGAGAGTGGGTCTAGTATTTGTTAGACAAACAACCAGTTAGCCTATCCAGAGCATCTAGATCTGTGCCAGCAGTAACAAAAGAAAAAACAGAAGTACATACATGCTTCCATAACTGACTGTCAAATGGATAAAAAAATTACTCTGGGAGTAACAACTCAGAGAGTGTTATTTTAAGGGAGATCACTCTCTGCCTTTGGGAATGACTTTCAAGGAGAGAATAAATCCTCTTCCCTTTTTTTATTGACTTTTTTCAAGTATGAGAGGAGAAAATATCTGTGAATCTCTGCATGTTTGTTTTACTATTTTACTTTTTATGACAGTAAACATCATATTTAATTGTAAAATTATCAGGTTGCACATAAGCTATTACCAAAGCTTAATATGATTTGATGTTGCTTACTAGAAAAATTTCCAACAATTGTGGTGCATTGTTAAAGAGGAGAAGTGGAAAAATTTCTTTGCTGTGTGTTTAGTACTCATATGGGGTTTTATAGGTGATCATAATTAACTGGTAAGGAAGAAAAAAAAAATATTTTAAAAAAAAAAAAAAAAAAAAGGTGAGCATTTGCACTGTATAAAGCTACAGGGAAAAAATTCCAGTATACCTTATTAGACATCATTAAAGTAGTCTGGTTTTTTAGATTTTTGGAGGGTTATGACAGTGTATTTTCAGAAGGGACCTATTTTACATGTCTGAACAGGTAAAAGCAGACCCAAGAAACATTAGTATCTTCCTGGAGTGTCAATAATCTTAAAGAGAAAAGATAGGTCAAAAAGAATAAAGGATAAAAATTCAAAATTAAATTTACCCAAAGGAGTCATCTGTGCTAAAGTCAATTAGAGCAATATTAAAGGAGAGGAAAGTATGTAACTAAAGATAAATTACATGGTTCTGTGGTTAGGTGATTAAGATTATTATTTACGTTTGGGGAAGCTAAAGCACATGTGAAAATAGTATTTGAGGTCAAAAAAATGATTAATAACAGGAAGATGACATGGTATGAAGAAGGAAAGGTAAAAGAAATGGAAGTAAAGAAGGTACAATCCAAAGGAGATATAAAGAGATAGTTTGTGAGGTTTTTAAAAACATGTCAGTGAATTATACAGTGAATATATATTGTGGACTGGAGTGTGAAACACAGGGAAGAAGGAATAAAGGAAAAACGAAAAGCTGTAGAAAAAAAAGTTAAATGGTTCTCTGTGGAAGAAAGAAGAATTTGCTGGTTAAACTTCAACTGTTTGGGGTTATGTAGCTATTGTTTTGCTTTTTCTTTTGGTTTTGTGGGGTTTATTTTGTCATTGTCTTTGTTGTTTGTTCTTCCTCCCCCCCCCCCCCCCCCCCCTTTCTGTCTTCTTTTTCTTTTTTTTTTTTTTTATTTTTTTTTGTTTAATATTATTTTTTTGGTTTTTCTCTTTTTTTTTTTTTTTTTTTTAATTCTTTTCTCTCTTCAGGGCACAAGCCAACACAGTCTTCCCATATTCTATGCCACTCTCATCAATGATGCAATTCTGTGCCATCGACACAGATCCAAGACAAGGTTTTTTAGCAAAACTTGCCAGCATAGAGAGCATAAATTATGCAGCTCTACAGCAATCTGGCACAAATATGATAGATCCATATAAAAATTATGGCTATTGTTTGTTTTCTTTTCATTTCTTGGCAACAACCTAACGGTTAACAAATACTGACTAGCAAGAGAATATTGTAGCTGAGATTATAAAAAAAATACGGAAGTCAATATAGCCTATTTTTCATCTCAGACCTCATTTAAACTGTTTTACATATTGTAATAATGTATAATAATTTGAAATGTTTATTATTTAGTCATTATCAAGTATTAGTCCCATTTCACTGGTGAAAAAAGACCAAATATTCTGTGTAGGAGAGTAAATTTTTTCTTTAAATGGAATGAACAACTAGGAAGAAATGGGACATTTTTGAGGTTTTCTCATCTTTCTACATCTACTTTGGTTTTTGATTAGAATTTTTGCAATAAACATAGGAAAGCTTGTGTATGATTTATTTTTAGCTAGTATTATATGATTTTAACCTTCCTCTCAGTATATAGTTAAGTACTAGTATTATTTATATTTTAAAATAGTCTAGTTTGTATATTTAATATATTTACAGGATTATTAAATGTTCAGAATAAAAGATCCACAATGGCTGTTCTGCTGTGAAGCTAGGATGTGGCTGGTACATATACCTTGTTCTAGGAACCCAGAAGTTGTCTCAAGTTCATTAATACAGACAAAAAGATTAGATATTCCAAATCAGCTGGCTGTAAAAAATATTTGAAAGTAGCTGAAGAGTGACTTCACACCACATTTTTTCATTTACACATTGCTTTGCTTAGCCTAGCCTAGGGTCCATAATGTCAAGATTTTTTGTCTGGATTCATAAAAGCTTGGATTAATCCCAAATGCCTTTGAATTAATTAATTGAGAGCCTAAATTTATTTTAGTGATCTTTCAAATTTCCTCTACAGCTGCTGAGGAGGCACAGGCTCTTCCAGAGCCCTTTTCACTCTACTTCAAGTGTGAATTTCCTAATGAAGGTACCTAGGTCCTTGTATTAGCTAGATTTATAATTTGGGATGGACTCCCTAAAACTGACTTCAAACATGATTGGTGAATGGATGTAAACAACATTTGCCTGGAGAATAGTGACTTCAGTGACCTGCAAGTAACACAAAGAATTTAACAATTCTGCCTGAAAATGAATACCAAAAGTAATGTGAGAAGTAACAAGCAACAGCAGATAGAAGAGGTAATAATTGTCAATGGTCAAACAAAGAACATTCAGTTGGTTGACCCAGGCAATGCCCAGACCAGGAGAGTGGTGATATAAATGCAATGCATTAAATCAAACTTTGGGGAAATTGTGCAAAGACATCAGAACAACAGCCACTGAAATGCCCTACTGTCTTGCAGAAGCAGAGGAGCACCGGGGGTGGGGAGAAATCACTGCAGGCTTGTCTTCTGCACTGGTACAGGGGCACAATATATTGTCCTCTGATTTTGGTTGGTCTTTGACTTGAGAAAACCTGGACTGTAACTGTAGTGTGGTCGATAGAGTACTTGCAAGGTACATTTTTTCTCACTTAGGGTAGAGACCTGAAATATATCAGCTGATGTCATCTAAATCACATCCTGAAAGTGTCTAACACCATGGAGGAAAAAAAAAAAAAAAAAAAAAAAAAAACTTGTAGAAATGAACTTTTGACTTTCACTTTTACAATGGAGAAAATGATACTTTGTATTCTGAAGACAGTGTACAGAAACTGTGGCATAGGTGAAGAAATACATAGCAAAATAGAGGTGTCCTCTGTTCCCCAAGTAATGCATTAACCCAAGGTTATAACAGTGCCAGCTAGTTTAATGGTTACTGTGATCATATGCTGATGAGAATATAGCACCTGGCATATCAGCTCATCCATCATTTCTTGTGAAATTTTCCTTAATAGTCAGTGGATTATTTAATTTCCTTCTCTCCTAAGAAATTGTCATTATTTTGGTAACATGAATTCTTCACCAACAGGGACAGAAGCAAAGAAAGTTTTCAACTGAAATTTGAAGACAGTAAGGAAATTAGGAGTTACTGAAAATTAATACAAAAAAAGAATTGATTAAATAAAATCATTTATTCTTTTAGGAATAATCTTTTCTATTTTAATATGTTTTAAAATATGTTAATCTTTGAGGGTTTTTTCCTACATACTTCAAAAATACAGAAGCAGAGTTGTTTTTGTTGTTGTTCTTGGGTTGGATTTCTTGTTTTTGTTGTTTTGGGATGAGTTGGTTTTTTTTTAATTAGTTAACAAACATCTGAGTTTATAAGGGCAAGATACTTTTGCTTACTATACTTCTCAAACACTTTTAGAAACAGTGAAAAATAAGTTCACTTTGTATTTTACTATTTTTTAACACATGTCCAACATATCACTGAAATCCACAGACAGTTAAATGTGAGTTGAAGAAGAAAGTGCTGAACATGGGTTTAGAAAAAAGGTTTCAAGTTGGTGCTCCAGTGAATATTCATTATTTATAAAATAGGAACTGTTTTGCCAAGGGAAATTGAGAAATGTGCCCCCAGCTCAGACTAGCTAATACAGAATATACTTTCAAATAACTATTAAATTGATATATCTATCATTTTCTATGCACGATTCTCAGTTTTCTGCTGCTAGTAGTTTTGCTATTTCATCTTCCTAATTACACCTGAATCCATTTTTTCACCCATCACATTGGACTACAAATCTGGTGCAGTAACTAAACTCTTTTAAATTGCTACCTCCTTTGACTTTGACTTTCATGTACTCTGCTCCCTAAGGTCACAAGTTAGAAGTATTGGAACATTTATTCCTAGGGAAGAGGAGAGAAATTAAATGGAGTTTGCCAGTCAGGAGACAGTTCATATTGCATTGCAAGTCCCCAGTGGTCAGCCACAATTTTGAGCATTCCAATTCGTAAATTGTTGTACAGTGTTCAATATGTTGAGTTTATTTCAGGAGAAAGATGCCTACCAAGAGAATTCCTTCTGATTCGATTATGAATGTCCAGGTTCTTGTTATTATCAACACTTCATTTAAATATTAGTACTTATGAATGTACAATAGTATATTATTGTTTTTATTAGGAATGAAATTGTACAGAACAATAAATATACGTTTAAAAATTAAGTGATTTTATGTGAATCTAAGAGGTTTAGAGGTAATGAATAGCACCTTGAAAAAGATCCTAGATAGGGAATATATCTTCTCTGTCATTCGTGTAGTAAACACTATTTTACTAGCACAATCGTAAAAGAACAGTTGACAAGAGTATATAATGGATTCAGATTGATCCTTTTTTTAATCAGATTTCAGAAACTAAGTTAATATTAACTGTAGAAGATAATGAACACCTCAGTTAATCCATAAACAAATCCCTTTTAAGTTAACATTATTCTCAAAACAGATTCACTGCACTACCCATCCCTCCCCACAACCCTCAACAAATAAATAAATAATTAACTAATTTAAAGCTTGTCTTTGTTGGACATAAATGTTTGGAAGCATGAAGAACATTTCTGGCATAACATTTGACATCTTATATTTCCTCCTCTTCATGTACATCCTTGCGGGAGATTCGAATACTTCAAAGTTATCTGGAGTTCTATTCCTCAGCAAAAACGTACCTGTATTTCACCGAAGGTTTTCCAGACTTTGTTTTATTTTTCTGTGAACAGAACTATGTTTTTTTCCTGTGCTTTTCATTTGAATGACAATGTATCTTTTGCAAAGCTAATAAAGTAAATAATTACCTACCTATGATTTTCTTTTCCTGAGTTACAAATTTGTTGTTTTTCATCCCATACTTGAAACTGTTATTCTGCATTGGATTTTGAAAAAAATATCTAAGAACCTTTAACTTCCTACAGGCATTTTGTTTCAGCCCTATCATAGCTTGGCAGTGAGTAAAAATTGTTCCTGATAATTGTTCAATAACTTTCATGAAATTACTTGAACACTTGCTAAATATTTGTCAGATTTGAAATATTCATTCTACTTTTTTTTTTAAGAAGCTGAATTAAAAGATGGATTTGGTTCCTACTTATACCCTGTTGGCAGACTCAAAATCTAAAGAAGTTACAGGACAAAACACTATTTTACCTCAGAAGTTAACCTTCAATAGAACTGCCAAGAAATTTGGAAACTTGGTTTGACAAGGCTGCTGCTTTGTTTATGGTACAGTAGATCTAGCTGTTCAAAAATTCTTCTTTTGAGGCTTGAAATTTATTGAAAGACATTTTTGGTCAGGGCCTTATAGATATTTATATATGATTACTGAAATGCAAGAGGAAAAAAAAAAAAAAAAAAACCCACCAAGATTTATTTGCATTGCTAAATCTCTTATTTTCAATTAAATGGATGTCTTAAACTATTTCTAGACATTCAGTAAAGTTATCACCTTTTTATAAAGAGAAGACTGTTTAAAAACCAGTCACCTACAACTGCAGTTGAGTGAGTGGTGACAAATCAATGGGAATTAGTAGACCAGCACAAGATAAACAATGGATTTTCTCCAAGGTGACTTGTATAACAAAGAGATCCATACCAAGTGTTCCTGACAAAAGATTTTTCTATTGTTTGTGGCTGTGCTAGTGCATAAGCTTCTACAGTAATATTTTGGTTAAGTTAATATACATTTAAAATTTTTACACCAGTTTAAAATATAATTCACTTTCTTTAGTGAATTTTCTGTTTCAAAAAATAAACACTAAAATTCAATAATGCCTCAACTAATATTCTTTTTCATCTTTTGGATGAAGCACCCAAAGTGAGTGGAATAAATGCCAACCACCCCTACCATTTTTGCAACAGAATATGGAAGAATGTACAAAGAGTTTAAAATATGAAAGATATCTTTCTGATACTGAACTGAAGTTCACTGCAACCATTCAGAGTGAATTCAGAACTCACTAAAACCCTACCCTCCTGCGTACTAAAGCTACAATTTGAAATATAATGCAAAACTTTGGTATTTTTACACTTCTCCTGTTTTTCATTTTTACAATGTGAAAATAATTTACCTTGTTCTTTAAAAGAAGAAATGGTTTCCAAGGGTGCAACAGTAAGCCACAGAATTTCCTGATTGTATAGAGGGGTTCCCTATACCCCTCTGATTCTGTGATCTTATTTCAAGGGTATGGAACAAATTATTGAGTGAATGTTACATTTAGTTTCCTCCAAAAAGAATATATTTTGCATATATCAAATCTACCTCCTTATGAAAATCACAGTACTGAAACAGGATAAAAAACAAGCAATTTGTCTCTAAATAATTTATATATTCACTTAGGTGTTGAACATAAAAGAGAAAGATTATTGATAACATTGACAACTATAGCAAATGTTTTTAACTCAGGAGGTGCCAGGTCTTTTGGGATCTCAGTAGAAAAATTACCATCACTCAAAACTGCCTATGTAATTAAATGAGCAAAGGATGTCTGTTACAGAGAATGTGCTAGCAGTCAAGGAGGTGCTTATCCAATGCTGCAACAATGCTCCTGATTGCAAACATCAGGAATCCTTTTCTATAATTTCCATCCTTTACACAATAAATTAGTTAACCAGCTTACAGTGTGCCTTATGTAGTGAGATGCTGAAAGAACCAACAACTCCTCAGAGTGAAAACATCAAGAGCATTTGGTAGGAAATCAGTCAAAAATGTTCTTTTGGAAATGAAATAACAGAGTAAAGCCTGAGTGAGTGCCTGGTGTCACCTTGCACACAAGTGTGGAGATGAGTAGCACAGAGATTACTCTGGGTATCCCGCTCAGGATTTGGAAAAATAGAATTAATTATCATCTCTTCAGACCCCCACTGACATGATGAAGTGTTCAGAAAACAAGAATGTAGATGGGGGAAAAGGCAGCAGGATCTGCAAAGTCTATAGTTGTTAACTTTCCTCTCACAGTTGTGGGACACATTAATGCAACAGTATAAGGAAAGACATGAACAGGAGACACTAAAAATGCATGTAAGTTCTGGAGAGCCAGGTCCTACTTTATGAACCTGTTCTTCAATGACATGATGACCCACTTAGTGGGTGAGGGAAAGGCTTCGGATGTTGTCTACCTGGACTTTAGCAAAGTCTTTGACAACATTTCCCACAGGATTTTCCTGAAGAAAATGTCTGCTCATGGCCTGGGAAGGTGTACTCTTCACTGGGTTAAAAACTGGCTAGATGGCCAGAGTTGTGGTCTGCTTGAGAGTAGAAAAATGCCACAGAGGGATCCGGACAAGCTGGACCAATGGACCGAGAACAATTGTATGATATTCAACAAGGCCAAGCTCTGGGTCCTGCACTGGGGTGACAACACCACCCTTCAGTGTTACAGATTTGGGGAAGAGTGGCTGAAAAGCTGGCCAGTGGAAAAGAACCTGTGAGTGTTGGTTGACAGATGGTTGAATATGAGCCAGCAGTGTTCCCAGGTGGCCAAGAAGGCCAACAACATCTTTGTTTGTATCACCAATAGTGTAGCCATCAGGACTAGGGAAGTGATTTTCCCCTTGTACTTGCCACTGATGAGGCTGCATATGGAATGCTGTGTTCACTTTTGGGCTCCTCAGTACAAGAAGGACACTGAGGTGCTGTTGAGTGTCCTAAGAAGAGCAATCAAACTTTTTAGAGCACAAATCTTAGGAGGAGAAGCTGGAGCTGTTTAGCCTAGTGAAAAGGAGGCTAAGGGGACACCTTACTGTTCTCTACAAATACACAAAAGGAGGTTGTATCAAGGTTGGATTCAGTGTGTTTTCCCACATAACACATGATAAGACAAGAGGAAATGGTCTGAAACAGCACCAGTGGAGGTTTAGTTTGGATATTAGGAAGAGTTTTTTCACTGAAAAGTTTATCAAGCATTGGAACAGACTTTCCAACAAAGTTATTGAGTCACCAGGAGGTAACTGGAGATATTTAAAAGATGTGTAGTTGTGTCACTCATGGACACTGTTTAGTGGTGGACTTGGCTTTGTTAAATTTACAGTTGGAGTTGATGATCTTAAAGGCCTTTTCCAAGCTAAATGATTCTCTGATTAAATTCTCTAAGTACAGTACACCTCTCCTTTTCACTGGGATGATAAATCATTTATACAGAAGCATGTGGAAGAGGCTGAGCATACCTTTGTGATATTGCTGTGAAGCAAAGAATAGATTCCCACAGCTTTCTGAGACAAGTTAACAGATTATTCACCCCTGGTATGCAGTCACATTTGTTCACAGGTAGCCTCTTCATACTAACAGATACCATTTTGTTTTATTGGAGACTTCACAGGGAAAACCTGTTGCTGATGCCATCCTCCTATGGGGACAACTAGATAAATATCAATCCAAAAAGGAAAGACTGAGGACACACATTATACATGCACAGAAACCTGAAAGGAAAGTGACACACAGGGAAATGTTCTTAGTACTTCTCCAGTCAGGAACAACTAAAAAGGAAGCTGATGGAAAGCTAGTAACCTACTGATGACACCTATGCAAGTAGTTGAAAAAGAAGCCATCAAAAGATGTATAGTATTGATCTAATAACACCACTGTCCCCCTTGCTAGCCAGGGGGAGGAGGTGAAAGAAACGACCTAGTCTAACATGTCTCTGGACCTAACGTCCATTGTGCATTGAATATAAAATTCAAACCAACATCAGGATTGGTTAGCCATGGCAAACCTCCAGGTGTGCCAGGTGGCTGGAGTGAAACAGAAGGACAATCTATCATAGATCCCACTGGTTATCTATTAGAATGAGAAAAAAAACCAAAACAAAACAAAACAAAACTGGAAATAGATCTCTCTTGCAGGGACTGAAGTAAAAGATTCATATCCTTCCACTTACCCACAAGGTCATTTTATACATTAATTAGATGGTTCTGAAGAGCCATCTCATGAAGCATACCACAACATACAACTGGGAAAATATACAACATTTATTGCCGAAGTAGGTGTGAGTCAATTTCCCAGCTAAATTATAGAGGATAACTTTTTGATGGGTAAAATCTTCTTTACCCTAGGTAGAAAATATTCCGTAGAAATTTAGGCTATTTTGGTGGATTGAGTACTTTACTGCTCCAGTTGTTTTACTGCCACTTCCAAATCCAGTAGCCTCAAACAGTATCAGTTACCAAGGGAGGCATGTTGAAATCCCTCAGATTGTGCAGGTGGTTATTATCTGGGCACTTTCCTTTTAATAGTCCTATTTGGCCTGTAAAGAAGTCAGATATTTCCTGACGCATGATGGTAGACTTTTATATTGACTAGTCCTTTATAAGAAGAAACTTTCTTAGAAACCATTTTATCATTAATTTTCTGCTTCCCTTTTAAATACTGAACTTCAATCACATTCTAATTTGCAAAAATACAAGATTTTTATTTTTTTTTTTAATACAACAAAAAATGCAACCCCTGTTTTGTGCTGGTAAATCATAGAATCATTATGGTTGGAAAGGACCTCCAGGGTCATCAACTCCAACCTTTGTCCTAGCATTTCTCTAACCACTACACCATATCCTCAAGCTCCATATCTAATCATTCTATAAACACATCCAGGGATGGTGACTCCACCACCTCCCTGGGCAGCCTGTTCCAGTGCCTAAATGGAAAAGCGTGAGTCATTTGCTCTAATGGTTTGTCATATTCTGGCTTCTTTTCCATATTTCAAAACTGGCATTTATCTTGTGAGTGCACTGGCCACAAGGGGCAGAGGTATGGGAAAGTTCTGAGAATGAATACTTATTTTGCATAGTCTGAGTCAATTCTTTCTCCATTTCACATTTCATTTCAGTTAAAGAGCTGGCTATGCCATCTCTGTGATTAGTATGAAGGCCCAGTGTCATGTTATCACCGTGTACACATTCTAAAATTACACCGCTATTTCCGGTAAAACAGACGAATCAGGAAACATCCTGATTGAAAATGGTCCTTGGCATACAATGTCCCCAAACTGATGTCTTAAACATTATCTGGAAGAGTGATAGTCAGCCTAAGTTAAAAATGATAAAATAAACTCTTGTGTGTTACTGCTTAAACCTGACCATGGCCTTAGTGACTAAACTAATACATATGTATCCAGTGAGGGCATTCCAGATTGAAGTTCCAATAACCATTCATCAAATGAATTCATGGTCTTTTGAACCTTTACAGCTTCTTGTCATCTGTCTTGACCCACCACTCAGAGTAAGTAGAAAATCTATAATTAATTAAGAATTGATTCATAATTAGTTAGGTTCTGCCATTATTACTTTCATTAATGACCTTCCAGTATGTTTAATCATCAAGTAAATTTTCTCATCAGATTTTCCTCATCATATTTTTTATATCCACCAGCATAAACCATGATTTTAAAGTCAATAATTTTAAATAAAATTCTCCTTTATCTTGTTACATGTTTCAGCATAAGAATTCCTTACATACTTTATATGATCTACAGTATAATTGTATCTGCAACAGAGAATGTTAAAAGCAGTCCAAAACCTATTTCTATAAAAATAATCTCAGAGATTAAAGAAACAGTGATTCAGGATTTAACATCACAATTTATATCCTTAATAATTTGGAGAATATTAGGATCTAATAAAGCAATTTTTACATTTGAAACTACTAATTTAAATTACAAGGTAGGCCACAAAGATCAAGAGTGGACTCAACCTACAACCATTTCTCTTGAATATCGTGAAAGTCTGTGTATTCATTGACTTTTTTATATCTATGTTCATATCTATATTTTATTAGAATTCAGAACAGTATAATCCCCTTTCCTATAGATTTTCCTTTGTTATTTACCCAAAGGCATAATACAGTGATGATGAAAAAAAGACCGTGTTTGATGGGAAATGTTTTCTACTTTTGCATATGACTTGTCCTAGTGAAAAAAAATATAGTACTACTGATACAGGAAAAAGGAGCAATCTATTATTCACTGAGCATTCAAAATACATTGTCTTGTTTTCCCACAGGAAAGTACCCAATTATTAACTCCCTTCAACTTTCTCAAAGAATTTTAGTACAATTTTCACTGATTCTTTCATTTTTCAGCATTCTCTAAGGGCTTTTACCATCATGCTTTCTCCTTACATACATCTGTATCCACTTACACTGTTCACCATCTGAATTCCCTGAGATACAGCTTAATTTATAATTGTCCAATACCGTTTGATTGTTTTTATCTTTTCCACTTGTATATGACTTGGAACAATGGAAAAAGGTCATAAGACAAGAAAAACAAGAATGACTAGAGGGAATACATGTGTTCCAGCAGAAACATCATGAAGTTTAAGAACAAGTTCGAAGTCTTGTACCTAGAGAAGAGCTACCCCATTTCCCACTATATGGTGGGGGTCACCCATCTGGAAACATCTTAGCAGAAAAGGACATGGCAGTCCTGATGGACACAAAATTGAATCTGTGCCAGAAATCTACCCTTGGCACAAGGAAAGCTATAGATATCCTCGGCTGCATTAGACGAAGTATTGCCAGCAGGCTGTGAGAAACAATCCTTCCCTTTTTATTCAGCACTGGTGAGTCCACACCTGTAGTATTGTGTCTAGTTCTAGCCTCCTGATCACAAAAGATAAATGGGCATACTGCAGAGAATCCAAAAAAAGGTGACAAGGACAATTAAAGGACTGAAGCACCTCATATATGAGGAAAGGCTGAGAGAGCTGGGACTGTTTATCCTAGGGAAGAGGAGGCTCAGGGGCTATCTTATGAATGTATATAAATACCTGAAGGAAGGGTGCAAAGAGTATGTTGTCAGGCTCTTTTCAGTGGTGCCCAGTGACGGGACCAGAGAGTGCAATGGGGACAAACTGAAACACAGGAAGTTTGATCTGAACATCAGGAAACAGTTTTTCACTGTGAGGATGATTAAACACTGGCACACATTGCTCAGAGAATCTGTGAAATCTCCATCCATGGAAAAAGCCATCCGGACATGGCCCTGGGAAACTGACTCTGGGTGGCTTTACTTGAGCAGGGGCCATTGGACCAGATGGTCTTCTGAAGTCCCTTTCAACCTCAAACGTTATGTGATACTGTGAAAATATCTAGTGTATAAAAGGTTGCAAAAGATAACGGATATAAAGCAATAAGGAAATCATAAAAGAGTAAAATTCTAAATAGCCAGTCAACTTTCTTATAAATTCAAGTTATCCATAATTAAAACAGAAGCAAATAGAGCAGTGTGAGAATCCAATAAAGATATTCTTCCAGTAAAAAACGGAGAGATCATACAGATGTACCATTCCAGTATTATGGTAGAAAATGAGTTTAAGTTAAAAAGGAAACCTTACATAGAATGAAAGCTTTGAAAAAGAGAAGTGATTGGGAATGCAATTGTGAACAAGGTTCAGAGTTTAACCCATTCATGCAGGCTGTTGCGGTACAAGAGCAAAATTATTAGTACAATATTTATTTTCAGTACTAACTGCACCACACTTTTTCTCCTGTAATAGCAAAATTTTAAACATATATTTGGGCAATAGAGTATTCACTACTGAGACAAATTTTGAAAGTCAAAGCATAGATAGCACAAGACTGCCTACCAGAACTCACAGTGATGTGAAGCTGAAGTAACCGCTGTGTTTTGAGAGAGAGATTAGGCTTTAAATGTTCAAGGCCTAATAAATACCCTGATTGATAAAGTCAGTTGGAGACTTGTTGTTGGCTTCAATATTCATTAATACAAGCCATTGGTAAAGAGGAGGATCATTAACCTGCAACAGCCACAAAGATTAATTTAAATACAGGCCATCCTTTATGCCCAGTGCTATACTGTTTACTGTTCTTTATCTCAAGACACCCAGAAATATTCAAGTCAATAACAATGTATTACTGAAAATAAATGGCTTGAAATCTGACCCTTATAAATAGCTAAAAGGAACAACTTTATTAATGAAAATCATGCTATGTCAGTTCAGATTATTTTCGAGATCGTAAGTATACAGAAATTTCATTGTTAAATGAAAAAATGGGAACCAGAACGGAAATAAAATCATGCTTTTGCTATTGTTGTTTTTAAAACAAATATTCCATGTAAAAAAGCAGTTGTGTTAGAAAAGTAGGTAAATTACATGCAGACCTGAATGTGAGGTAACAGATGTTGTACTACTTGATACTCAAACTTCACAACTTTTTCAGAGATTTAAGAACCACTTGTTTAGCTCCAGGTCTTTGCTTTTTGAGTCAATTTTTGAAAGAAGGTCTTAAAATTTAATTCTGGTGAGATAGAAACATAGAAGAATATGGAAACAATTACCTGCATATTCAAAACTGCTATTGGGCACACATATGTATGCACCAGCTTTGAAAAAATGTAATATATATTTATATCTGTTAAACATAGTTCTATATTTTTTCTAGATATGATTACCACTTGAATTTCAATATCTTGTCTTTTTCACATTAACATAATGAATAACATTACCAAGAATAAAGATAATATTTTTTAATGCTAAAGTACTTTATAGAGTTTGTCTTCTTGACTAGCAGAATATGTAATTCCTATCCAATCTTGACTGATGCATGTGCCTTTATTATTATCTTTCTAACTTCCTTGAGTAAAAGACTAACTCCATCTTTCATAATCAAATAGAACATAAATGCAGATGCAACTGAATATTGTTAAGTGTTAGGAAAAAATACTTGATTCTTAAGCTAAATACATTTTATTTAACAGAATAAAGGAAAACATGTACATAAACTTAGTTAATAATGCATTATTACATCAGTTTAGAGTAATATTACAATGATACACAGAATTCACTATAATTACTGTTCCATGGAGACAAATATTCAAAATGAAGAAAGATTTGGAAGGTCAACTAGCAAGTACTTTCATGAAATTATAGCATAAATATTTTCTTCAGTCTTGCTTTAACTGACTCAGGTGTTGCAAAATGTCTCCACTTCTAGAAAATGTATTGTTGTTCAACAAATAGAGCATAGTTTTCTTGGGGGCTTTACCTTAATATTGACTTTTTTCACTTATCATTTTTATCCCATTTTCTTCATTATGCCTCTAAGATCTACCTTGAGAATGCATGCACTTTTAAAAAACATATATTGTAAATATTTACAAACAACTTCTTAACCTTACCCCTTAGTATGTCCTCCTCATTCACCTTATTCCAGTCAAGTTTTTAGTGTGTTTATTTAAGCTCAGGTATCCAAACAAAGAAAAATTATGTCCATAGAAAGGTCATATTGAGGGTAATGGCAGTAAAGTCCCTTTTAATTTGCAAAAATAAACATCTATCCAAATGGTTCAGATGTGCTGAATATTTTAGTTATGAGTGTTGGTTGTATAAATAATGTATCTCTTTCTTTTTTTTTTTTTTTTTTTTTTTCCAATATATGAAAAACAATTTAAATAGATTCTGTTCTAGAGGTCAGTTCAACTGCCTCACTGTAGAATATCTAGCACTATTTGAGATCACCTAGGTTATCTTGCTTTATCTGTTAGTTCTAATATGTCCAGATTTCCTATGAATACTTCCTATCTACTAATACTTATGGATCAAGATATTCCAGGGATTCTAATAGTATTAGATATCTATATGTGAAATGACTAAGCTGAGGCTAATGATTGTGGACATGATTTGATTTTCAAATACTAAAATTAATTCAATTTTAGAATACCTAATGCCGCTGAAAGTCAGTGCTGCTTGCAAAACAGATTCAACACGGGGATATTAGTTTATTAAAAATCAGAGTAGGGTAATAAGAAAAAAGCCTAAATCTTAAAATACCTTTACCTCATTCATCTCCCTGCTACCAAAGCCTTAATATGCAAACCGAATACAGATAGTAATTTAATTGCATTAAATACCTCATTCAGAGGTATAAGAATATTATATTCACACTTAAAATAATTTTAAGTATTTTTTTGAGTTATTTTTAAATGTTCTGGATTATAATTTTGTGGCATACAATTGAAGATATGATTTTGGTCTAAACAGTATTTTATTATTGTGATAAACTGTGAATTGTTTGTTCATCAAACTTTGTACCAATTGCTTAGGCTGGCTTGCTCTAATAAAAGCACCAAGTCAGGTATGGAAAGGTACCAAATGTATTCTGCTATACTGGGGACTCGGCCCTCCAGGACATCATCCCTGCTCCCACCGGATACAGGCCTGGCCGAGGCCTGAGTTGTAAATATCATCATAAATCCTAGCCTAGTAGCCTTGTAAACTGTAGCTTGTTTTACATAACTGTAAACTGTGTCTTGTCTTACATAGTTGTAAGTTGTGTTTTGTCTCCCATAGCCTTGAAAGTTATCAAGGTTCTCCTAAATCCTGTAGCCTGTCTTGTGTAGTTTTGGTCTTTATAGATAAGGGAACTAAGTCCCAGACAGGAAGATAGGAGACAGGAGACAGGAGAGCCTACCTGCAGATAAGCCAGATCACACCAACCCTCTGGTTCCTGACTCATAATTTTGAGACAAAAGGTGACAAGTGCACTGCGAGGAAGACTGGGGGCCTTCCTCCTGAAGACCCCGGCTCACGACCACCAGATACCAGTGCGCAAGTGCCAAAGGGAGGAGACCTATGATAATGAGTTCCTGGACCTGATTATAATAATCCAACCCCACAGAATGCATATGTAGTTCACGCTGTTGGATATGCATGATTTAGAGTAATAAATGCCTGTGTGCTTGACATCTTGTTGTGCGTGTTGGTGGAGCGCAGACTCCCCGCGCACCCAGTGCTGCTTGCTCATTCCCCATCACTAATAAATTCTTACTTTTCTATTTAAAGACTATTTTGGTCTCATTTATAACATTATCATACATGTGTTTTTGCAGATCACAAATTAAGGGAAAAAAATGCAATTATGTGTTTGAATTTTTAAATGTATTTGCTTCATCTGCGGTCATACAATTGTATTTATTTGCTCCAAGTAACAAAGCAGATATGTTTAATCAGATTAACTTCCAAATATTTAATAAATACAAGAAAATAATAATCCATTGTTCAGCATGTTTTACACAGGCATTGTACTTTAATGCATTGAGCACATTAATTCTGAATAAGTATAAATGCAGATCTCATTCAAACAATAGAGTAAAAATAAAAAAATCCAGTGCATGTCTGCGATAATGTTGTTCAAATGAATGCTGTTGCTGTGTGTCTTTGCAAACAAGAATAAAAAGTTAGAAAGACCCAAACAAACAAACCCTCCCTTAGAACAAAGAAAACACGAATCAGAAAACAAAATGCTGCCAGAAAAAGAACCAGCCATAGGCAATAATGCTACCTTAGTTTATTACTCCCTTGACCTGGTAAAATACAAGGTCTTTTTTCTTCAACTGTTTTTACTGGAAATAAAACTGGGGTTACAAATTAGTCCCCACATTTAATCTAGGGACTTAATCCAACATCTGTTGTTACTACTGCATCCCTGTGGTGTCATATAAATAATAATTGCAAGGATCTTCTCTAACAGATTCCATCTCTATTTTCCTTTGCTGCATAGCTTGACAACTGTTTCACCTGAAGGTATTTTTTTCAGATACATAGCCAACCCAGCCTATTCATGTGAGTATATGATATAAAATTCTCAGGGCAGTAGTTATTTTATTTTACCACTCTACAGCCTTATCACACATTTTAGAAGACAGATAAATTTGTGCCTTCAGTTTCATGTCCATTTTACTGAACTATTGACTCTGTTGGTTTTACCATTGTTAAATTCCCCCTATTGATGGTCCATCAGCATTTTTGATGTTAGTTTGTAGTTTGGGATTTGACCTTTAATTTCTAATACATTTGTAATTGATTGTGCTCTATTTGCTTGGTTGATAATTATACTTAATTGAGAAATAACTTTCATATTTTGGAATAATCATAAAGATTTAAACAAAGCTACTGCATTGTAACTCCAGTTACACAATGTTGTTGTTCAGATTTATATTTTGCTCCCAAGACCAATATCAATTCTGCTGTTGCAGAAGTGTGTCTTATTTACTGCACATAAAACTATGAACACAGCAATATTTTTTTAGGTAAATACAATTTTTCAAGGATTGGTATTATTGGCTCCATACAGATTAAAAGTGTTTTTTACTGTACATTAACTGCATATAAATTTTTCCTGAAAGCTATAAAATTCATGATGAAAAAGTTAAGCAAAAAAAAGAATCCATTTCACCTTCATTCAAAACTTGGCTGTTATTGTATCAGGTTCTTTCTCTGCAATTTGCGTAATAATGATAAGATTATTCCACTGTTTTCCTTAACATTTAACATCCAGCACAGTTCACTTGTATTTTTCTTGCCTTGAGAATCAGCTACTGAAATATTATGCCAGCTGATTCGCTTGACAAATCTTTTTGGCTGAAATTTAGTGTGCATAGGAAACAGCTGTTCAATTACTGACAATAACTAAAAAATAACCCAAGTAATCCACAAATCACTATACTGTTTGCTTTGCACCCTTTGCTGACAATGGTACTTGACTAAGCAGTGCAATCTTTTTTCCCAAGATGCTGCATCTTGTAGAGGAGCATATAAACAAAGACTGTGCATCCACTTCAAACACACATGAGGACATAAAAGATTATGGCAATACTATTTATACACCATTCAGCCACATGTTGCTGAACAATTTTCCCATGGTCTGTTTTGAATGGTCTTTTTAACTATGAATATAGATTTTCAACATACATGTAATATGTACCACACCAAGTAACAGTCTTGTGTTCACAGATCTATTTGAATATATAAGCTGAAAATTAGACCATAAATAATGCTCCCTTTTCAGTTTCTTGAGTTGATAAGATGGAAAAATGTATGCATGCTTGCCTTATACATGTAATACTGATATGCTTATGACTAGTGGATGTTAAATTTATATTCTGCACCCATCCATAATCCTAAATTGACCTTTCATCATTAAATTATCAGCTCAAATAAACCCTAAAATATTCCCAATGAAAAAGCCTTTTCTTTTCCTTTTCTTTTCTTAAAATCATTGATCTATTTTTTTTTTTTTTACTTTCTATCCCTCAGAACATTTGTATCCTTTTTATGTGTAGCTAAGACTTCTGAGATGACCTCTCTCTCTAAAAAAGCCACAACAAAAAAAAAAACAAAACAGACCCACAACTGCCTCTTCCCCAAAAATCAAAACTACAGCTTGTCTATCAAGGCAGAGGTTTATTTACCAAAATAGATATGAGATCTGAGCAGCCAATATCATCATTACTCAAATAATTAGCCTATTGATTAGCAGCTCTCTAGATCAGATCACCAGTGTGTCCTTGATACATAGGGTCACAGAATTCCTTCAAGTTCCTTCTTTCTTCACTTCAGTGAATTCAGATCTTAGCATGAACCTTCGTTTATAACTGTTACTATGTGGTTTTATACACAGATCCCCTTTGCTAACATATTAACATTGCTTTCAGATCTTATTAAATACATGATGAGCAATCTGACCATGCAAATTAAGCAACAGAAGAAAATCATAACATAAATTCTGATATCCTAACCACCCAAGCCCCTTCTCCATTTACTTATGTGCATTTTTTTTCTATAAGCTTATTTAGCATAAAATTTTCAGCTGCTATGATGGATATTTATGTCAGTAAAATCAAGGTTTGAGCCTGGATCCTATTTACATCGATTAAAAGAGTTGTCAGTTTCTTCTAGCTTTTAGTTTCTAATGCCATCCACTGTAAAGTAAAATTTAGAGAGCAAATGAACTCTTCATATCACAGTTCAAAGAGAACATCCGACCACTTCCTCATCAGTTTCAGGAAAAATTTGACTGATGTAGTCTTTCACTATGAGAAACCATTACCAACTTTCTATTTCCACAGCCAAGATAGACCTTTGAGAGACCTACAACAGGCAGTATAAGGCTGTCATTAAAGACCTATTTGCTTTTATCAAAGACATCCCAAAAGCTGCTTTTAACCAAAGAACTTTTTTTTTTTTTTTTTTAATTGGCTATTAAAGACTTATTTCACTGTCAAGGCATAAATACTTCTCAAAGAAATGGTTAGTCCAACTCTGATCTCTCAGTTTTAGGGGAAAAATAAAAGGAAACCCAAAAAGTCTGCCCCTCAGATATTCAGAATTTCTAAGCACAAATTATATGAATTTACTAGAAATTAGTTTTACAGCTGATTTCCTCTGTACCTATTCTTTCTGTGTTTCAAACTACCTGTTTCAAACTCTCCTCTGCTTAAGAAGGTAATTAACCTCTGCAACTGCTCTTTCTTTTTCCCCTCCTCTCCTTTCCAGTCCTCTCATCTCCTTGTCACATAAACTTTTCTTTCAAAGATTGCCTAACTGATATATATCTTAATAAACTCTGGCTGTTGTTTTTACCTTGTATTTCACTTTTAAATTTATTGTTTCTATTTCAGATCTTAAGAAAGGCTTGTATGCCCAAAATTTTGGCTGATTTTTTTTCTCAGTCCAGTTGCCAGTCAGTCCAGGAGAGACGCACTGCCTATGATGACAGATTTTCTGTTCTACCAATAAAAACAATTGATTTGAAAGACACAAAAGAAATAAAAGAATGCACTAGAGTTATCTCAAATGTTTTTTATGCATATGTTTTTCAAGTGAATATCTATCTAGTGCTAAACAGAAATACCAATGATTTTTTTTTTACAAATGTGATCTACTGCTCAGTATTTGAGAAAGAAAAAGAAGAGAGACAGTTCTAATAAACGGTTAGCTCCAATGTCCAAACAATATTCATGTAAACTATTCAACTTCTCTAAACAAAAACCTTAGATATTATTAGTGACCTGCTCAGGAACTTATTTATGACATAATGATTTAAGTCAGTATGCACAAATACAGGAAAAGAATTGGTATTCATGAAAGCCTAAGTAGCCCAAGTAGCACATAGATAATACAACTCAATGACTGACTCAAATGCATTCCAAGGTCAGTATCAAGGTGCTCTGTTCATCTGAACATGCACAAATTCAAGCATCTAGAGATATCAACCAACACATAAATAGACATGGCAGGTTTTGAGCTCCAAGTGTCAAATGTCAAAACCATTATGACTTATACATTTTTGTTATAAAGCTTCCAAGGGACTGCTAAATTATTTAAATAAAGACTGGGACAATTCCACTAACATATGGTCCTAGCAATACTTTTGTTGTAAGTGTACTTAAATTGCTCTCCTCATTCTAATGATAGTCTCAAAAGTAATGAAAATATGTTGTATGCCATTGGTTTTTTGCAAGTTTTGTATTATTATTATTTATAATTTTTTTTTTATTTTACTGATAAATATTTTATTTAAATAAAACCTAATAGCTATTTAAATGAGAGAATCATTGATGAGGTACAGTAGAACCTGTATTTTCATCTAAATTTCCACTTTTTCTTTAGGCAACTCTTTAGACAATACTATGAGTGCAGGTAAAACTATAGAGAGACATTTACATTTTTTTTTTTTCCAAAATTTTAGAGTTAATAATTCTACAGTCACTAATTCTACAGTCACTAACTCATTTCTGCTGTAACTAAGCAATTATACAACACTATTATGTGAGGCAAATGTTACTGTTGCTAATGTCACTAGTGATTCTTTATACATAGAGAAGGATGCTATATAATCTTTATGGGTGTCTATTTTAGTGTGTAGAACATGAAATAAAGTATTTATTTTGAGAAGTCAATTTCCAATTGCATATTGACAAGAATAAAAAAAAAAAGAAAACATGACCAACAAAGAAACTACTTTTTTTTTATGGACAAGTTATCCTGGAGAGGTGGTAGTCTCCAGTACTGGAGGTCTTTAGGGGAAGTCTAGGCAAATAGCTTGTAAATAGCTGTTTATAATAGAATGGACTGGATTATTTCCTAAAGTTCCTTCCTACTCTTTGGTTTTCCACGCTTATCTTTGTAGAAAAATAAAAAAAGCATTACTTATATGCCAGCTACTCAGTGATCCTTGTGGATCATAACACACAGGTTCATTGATCATTTTTGTATGGAACAATTTAAAATTCCTTTTTTATCAGTAGAAATAATCCTTCTGACCTCTGTAGTTTTTGCATGAAACTGTTTTCAAAACACAGTAAAATTTGATGAAGAGATAATGATCTGGGAGAATTTAAATGAAATAATGTGCACTGTAGTAGATCTGCAGTCTTTCCTAAAGTGTGTATTTTCACCTGTTGAAGTCAAAATAGGCATTAGAAACAAGTATTCAAATTAAAGTCAGAACATGCGACGTGGAAAAATACACAAAAATCTAAATTAGAGAATTCTGAATATATATAAAAAAAAATGAATTGCAAGAGTTAAAACTTTAAATGTGATTGAAAAGCAATTTGCGTCTAAATTGAAAATTGCATTCCTTAGGCTCCAGATTCAAATTCCATGAGACAACACTTACCCTGCATAAATGCTATCTAATTTTTCTAATGCCTGGAGGTGAACCTTTACAGATACCATAGTAGATCTATGTAATTTGTAAGCTGGTTTGCACCTAGGTATTGTGCTGCCAAATACTCATCTACATTCATGAAAGCCTATGTCCTGAGGAATAATCATTACCAACAAGGCCAAATACTATAGGTTGAAGTATCCATGCTTAAATTTCATGGCTCATTTTTGCAGTCATCCTCGATAGTAAAAAACATTTTTTCTATGGATATGTAAGAGATGGATGGGAAGGATACAGTCACAAGATCCTTAAAAAATATGAAGGTGGTGCTTTAAATACATTTAAGAAATAAGTTTCACATCCTTAGCATGCCCTCTCAGGCATGAGGGCATGTCTATATATTGTCTACTGACAATAGATACTAAGCCAAAGCACACTGTAGCAATACCAGAGTACTCTGCAGGATAAAAGATCCAAATTTATCCATCCTGGCTGTAAGCAATCTCTAAAATAAAGTCCCCTGAAAAACTATATTTGGTTTTATACTACCAGTCCAAACAAGGTCCAAGCAATGTAGTGACTTATACGCAGTATGTGGAGCTAAAGCACAAGTAAATAAAGGGAAAAAAAGACATTATATACTTCTTATGTCTCAACAAATATGAACATGAAAAACATTCAATAGTTGAAGTGGTATGGTTAATAAAGCACCTTATTTATTAACTGTATGCTTTTCTCAACAATGTGAATGAAGGTATACTCAGATACCACTGTTTGATGTATTTTCATTAATATGTTTCTGGAGTATATTTGGCAGTAAATTCAAAAGGTCACCAGCTTTGAAAATTTGTTAGAAAGAAATAAAAGCAATTAACTCCATGGGGTGGGTTGACCCTGGATGGATGCTAGGTGCCCAACAAAGCTGCTCTTTCACTCCCCTTCCTCAAATGAACAGAGAAGAAAAGATATAGTGAAAGCTTCATGGGTCAAGATAAGGTCAAGAAGAAATCATTCACTAATTATACAGTCACAGGTGAAACAGTTTCAATTTGTGGAAGCTTAATTTATTACCAATCAAATCAAAGTAGGGTAATGTTAAATAAATAAATAAAAAATCAAAACACCTTCTCCAACCCATCCATTCTTCTCTGGCTCAGCTTCACTTCCAATTTTCTCTGCCTCCTCCCCAGCAGTGTCACAGGGGGATAAGGAGTGTGGGTAATGGTCAGTTCATTACAAAATGCCTCAGCCACTCCTTCCTCCTCAGGGGGAGAACTCACACTTTTTTCCTGTTCCTGTGTGGGGTCCATACCAAGAGAGACAGTTCTCCACGAACTTCTGGAACATGAGTCCTTCTCATGGTCTACAGTTCTTCACAAACTGCTTCAGCATGGGTCCCCTATGGGTTCACAAGTCCTGCCAGCAAACCTACTCAAGTGTGATCTTGTCTCTCTCCATAGGTTCACAGGTCCTACCAAGAACAGGGGTCACAGCCTTCATCAAGCCTCCACCTACTCCAGTGTGGGGTCTTCCATAGGATTCAGGTGGATATCTGCTCCACTGATGACCTCCATGGGCTGCAAGGGACAGCCTGCCTTACCATGGTCTTTACCACAGGCTGCAGGGAATCTCTGCTGGTGGTGCCTGGAGCACCTCCTCCCACTCCTTCTTAACTGACTGACATTGGTGTCTGCAGAATTGTTCTCATTTTCTTGCTCCTCTATCTCCCAGCTGTTATTGTGCAGTAGGTTATTTTCCTACTTCTTAAATATCTTATCACAGAGGCACTACCACTGTCATTGATGGGCTCAGCCTTGGCCAACAACAAGTCCATCTTGGAGACAGCTGGCATTGGCTCTGTCAGACATGGGGGAAGCTTCTAGTGGTTTCTGACAGAAGCCAAGTCTGCTGCTGTCCCACTTCAACTCTGAGAGTAAAAGTAACATTTTTAAGAAAATTTTAAGTCAGATTAATATAAATTGGGATGATAGTATCATATACTTCATAACCAAACAATCTTACTATGTTTCATAACATGGAGTCTGATTTAGATATTTTTTAAACAAATGGGATAACATGGTTCAATTAACAGCTTTTAAATAAATTTATTTATGGTTACTATTTAACAGAAATTATTCTACTATTCTAACAAAATCCCAAATTCAGTATCTGTTGACTTCCAAAACTTGCATGATTTAATAACTTTTTTCAGCTTTAATACGATGATTTTTTTTAGCTTATTTAATAGAATCATAGAATGATAGAATAGTTTGGATTGGAGGGGACCTTAAAGGTTACCTAGTTCCAACCCCCCTGGCATGGCAGGGACACCTCTCACTAGACCAGGTTGCTCAGAGCCCCTTCCAACCTGTCCTTGAACACAACCAGTGATGGAGCATCCACAACTTCTCTGGGCAACCTGTTCCAGTGTCTCACCACCCTCAGAGTGAAGAAATTCCTTCTTATTTCCAATCTAAATCTACCCTCTTCCAGTTTCAAATCATTGCCACTTGTTCTATCACTACACCTTTGTAAAAAGTCAGCCCTCAGTTTTGCCATAGGCCCTCTTCAGATACTGGAAGGCCACAATAAGGTCTTCCTGGAGACTTCTCCAGGCTGAAAAATCCCAATTCTCTCAGCCTATCCTCACAGAAGATGTGTTCCAGCCCTCTGACCATCGTCATAAATTTTCAATTAAAATTGAGTTACATAGAATAAAAGAGGAAAATAATACTTTATTCTGTGGCAAGGGGAACAGTGTTTTGACACTGAAGTTGCTAGTATACAGTACTGTACAGGAGAACTTAGGCATGAGCAAACAGATTTATAAAAGCTGTAAGATAGACCTGTAAATGGTAAGAACCAGCTTGACATCCTCTACAATGTAGAACATAGAACTTAGTAATTTTGGAAATTATTGTACTATATCACTTCTTTCCTAATTCAGTTTCTACAGTTTGATTACATATTGTTCTACTTCTTGACATTACTGAGGTACCTAACATTTTGTAAAATTGAGTTTTTAGATGATTAAGAAAGACATTTCCAAAGAAATATGAAACAGTAACACTTAACTAGAATGAATATAAAGTGTTTGTTCCTTCAGAAAAACTGTTTGGGTTTTTTTTTTTTTTTTAAGACGTAAAAAGACAGCAAGTGAACCCATTTCCTTTCCTTTCAACATTCACTATCCTCTACCTGCACACTCCAAGGAGCTACAAGAATGAGGAAAGATAGCAAATAAATGACAAATGCTCAGGAGTAAGTTATATTATTATGATTGTGAACACATTGCATAAACAGAGTAATATTTATGGGTAAAGAAAAAAAATTAATTACAGATCTGACATAAACAAGCATAATGCATTTTCCATAACACTCATGCACATCTGCAGATGTATATAGCTAATGAAGTGTAATCCTCAACCTTGTGAGCAGGGATAGAGACATCTGTAGAAATGGCTACCCAAAGAGAAAACATCCACACAGAAAGATGTTGAAAGTCAGCATGTCTAGATAGAGACAAGTAAAATATTCCTCAGGATGGACATGAATGTTAATTTCTGCCCGGACACATAATGGAGATACTACATTGCTGCTCATTTGTAATTGCAAGAAGATGTTCTCAGCTATTTAGGAACACAACCTTGAAAACACTGCTGAAGTTAAAAAAAATTACAGGCTTTTAATAAAGTGAGGAAAAAATAAAATAATAATAAATGAAGAGAGAACAGGGTGAGTAACCGAAAGAATCTTGTTTGACAGAGACTGGGTATTAATTTGCAGGTATTTCAGGTGAATAAAATCAAGGGAGAGAGAAAGGTGGGTCTGTGATGAGAGAAACTTTTATATTGTCTTCTGAGATAGCACAACTTGGTCAATAGATTTTTGTTCAAGTTTAGATTTAATGTTACAGTAGGGTTTGAGATATTTCTATCAGAGGAAGAGCTTTTAACATTTGTATGCAGACCAAGATACAATTTCCTACTTCAAATAAAGTGACAGCACTTTACAGTTTGGTTTTGGTTTTTAATGTCAAAAGCAACTAAGATATCATCAGGTAACTTAAATGTTGATATATATCAGGGCGTGGTCCATCAGCTCTGCACAGGCTAGGATCCAGGAACCAGCACAGTCCCTTGGTTCTGTCAGGTCAGGGCCAGCCCCAGCCATCAGGTACCTCTGTGGAGATGAGGATCAGGCCAGGCTGGACCACTGGGATCAGGCCTGGACCCAAAGGCTGAGGGCCATGTGCGTGCAAAGCTGTGAGGCATGGGGCTGGAGCCCCACCTTCCCTCATGATAGATATATATGTTGATGATGTATATACAGGCTGAGGCATCCTGTTGTTACAAGCATGTTGACGTGGTTACAAGAAAATAAAAAGAAACATCAAATGGAAAGAAAAGACAATAAAAGCATGACAAAGAGGAGACACCAATAACCACTAATAGGTACAAACACAGATCTTGGTAAGTTTTTGAGTGCATGTGATGACAAATGCACATCATTAATGTTCTCTCGAGAAAAGGGTATCTCAGTGATAATAAAGTATCAATTGTTACTATTGAGGTTCAATAAATAAGGGACATACATTTACTTGCTGTATCATTACCTAAAAATGAAGTAGACAATAAAAGTATAATTTCGTTCTTACAAGTTGAAAGGAATGCTTTAAGTACTTTAATTAGCAATTGACTGGATAACTACCACTATACTAAAATAAATGCCAATTAACATGCTAATTTTTTGGCAATTAATTGATATCCAATCAACACACTATAGTTATTTTGTTAAACACCAGTTAAATCCTAAAGCTCTTCTCAAGTTTAATTTATCAATTACAGAGCAAAAGCACATTTATTGCTGGCATGGTTGGGTTAATTATAAGGCAACTAGATTAGGTTGGTATTACTTTTAAACTTTATTAAATCTTATTAAAAGCTTTATATATTTAGTGTACAATAAACATTTAATTTAAATTAAGTAGTTGATTTTAATTAACTTTTAAAAGTTCCATCCACCTTTATGTAATGTTATAAGAGAACTACTATCTTAGGCCTGAGATCTTAACTGTCTGATCCTCATCTATCATTGATTCTTATATTTAAAAACATGTATGACATCAAGACCGGAAAACTACTTATTTTCCAACCACATCCATTCTCCATTGCCTATCATTAGCTTCTTATGATAGATCATCACACTTTTGCATTCACAAAAAACTCTTCTGTGTGAGTTGATAGATACCTTCTTGTTTATGAGTTTTTAGATACTAAAACATTTGATTTGTGATACATTACTCAAAGGAAGTTATGCATAACTTACCTTACCTTACTCTGTACAGAACTGATTAAAATATAATGGTTAATAAATGTAGTTGAGAATTAACATTTTATATATTTTGCAATATGTTAGAATAAATGCTTTTAAGTATTAAATAAATGCATATAAAGTTGATACCTTTTATGGTGTATAAGTAACCTAAAAATGACTAATGATATTTGAGTCAATTTTTTTTTTTTTTTCCCAATTAGTATTGCAAACAAAGTGACTGTGAAGATAAAGAGATAAAAATATCCATCAAATTAAGATGCAGCCTGGTTAAGATAGCTAATAATTACATCTAGAATCCTCTTTCTTTACATTGTAAGTTTCATACTACTTTTTTCTTTACTCCTTGAAACAGTATTTTACTTGTATTATTGTTGTTATGGGTTTGAGATTTATTATTATTACTCTATATATAATATACTTACATAATTACTTATGATTATTCTTATAAGAGGAAACAGTAAGAATCTAATTTAGCATTCCTATTATGCATGTATAGGAAGACATAATTCTGACATGTGGATTTGTCTAATTCAGGTTTTATTTAATTGTTATAAAGAGAACACCTAAGAGCAGAAATATTCTTTTATCATATTTACTTGCAGTTTGGATTTATAATTCATACCATAGAATTAGGGATGAAATTTTTGAACAATGAGTATGTTTATAACAAAATTGTGTTAGAATTGTGTTTTAAAGGACTGATTATAGCTTCAAAGAGTTTATAAAGGTTATTATTTTACTCATGTATTTATCTGAGAAGCATATGACTTTAACAGAATGATAGATTAAAGTGATAGGTTTTTTGTTTATACAGTAGGATACATGAATCAATAAGCATGCCTTTAAAGCTCCTAGTTCTAGGAGTTTTGTTAGCTTGTTGAAGTTTGTGCTATAGGTCATTAGATAATAAGACAATCTCAGCATAAATTCTTTACTCTTTTTAGATCTTAAAAACTTTTAAAAAAATTTATTCTTAAATATATATATAAAAAGAGTCACAGTTAATTACAAACAAGTCAGAATTATGTTAAATTAGACTTTGCTATTAGACATTCAATCATTTTCAAGCAAATTTCTATTCAGGATATTTTCCCCCTAAATAAATGAATTAAAATGGAGCATCAGATTAAATAAAGCAGAATCTGAGTCAAATTGGGTTTAAGAAAGATTAATCAAAATTACATAAATAGCTATTTTCTGTCTGTTTCTTTTCCTTTTCAAATGTGTGAGAAATGTATTCCTTACTAGTTTTACTATACATTTCAAAAGTGTTGTTTTAAATGTGAAGGAATTAACAGCCAGTGATGAATTTTACTTTTATATTCATAATAAATAATATCTGAAAAAGTCTTGAAGGTTGTGCAGAGATATGAATTCCCACTTCATTTCCTTCTGATACAGCACCTAGGGTCAGTTTGTTCTTGATCAGTACATGAAAAAACATGCAACATGGTAAAAAATTACCCAAGAACCCACCACTTCATGAGCCAAAGGCTTCACAGTGCTCCTGGAACCTCAGCTCCTCACTCCCCAAATCAGTACCAGATGGTTGAATCTTCAGGCTATCATCTGTACACCTGCTGCTATAATCAGATATACTACTCCGAAGATACACATTCTTCATATTGGCTGGACTCACATCCAGCACTTTTAGGGTGAAAACATCGAAAGACTAGGCATCATTTAAAAGTCAGTAACAAAGTTTGTAAGAAAAACGCAATAATAAAATATGGTTCTACATATATGCTTAACAGAATCAATCATTCCTATCTTACCAGGAAACTCTCCTACCTCCAAGTCATGCAAATGTGAAGGAAACATTTCCCCATTGAATCTGGGAAAATAATCAACAATGTTTAGACTGAAGCTCCCAATGAGGACAACTCACATTACAGCCATACAAAGGATATCTAGAGGCCCTTTGATTTCTTTCCAATGCAAATGAGCTATTTCAAAATTTGTAAAGAAAACTGGGACTTTTGTCAACAGCTTTTTTGGAAGTTGCTATATCACAGCTTTAACTGATTCATAGAATTTGGGAGAGCAGAAGTTATGAGCTCCTCAGGTTTGTTTTCACCTTTATGACAGTTTCTGGGTAGATACTGTTATTCCACCTAATTCCATTTTCACTTCAAAAGGTCTGCCGTAGCCTTGAGTGAAATAACAGGCTCTTCAGCCTCCTCTCCCACAGGGATTTAGCTGCTGATGATCAAGGACAGCTATGATATGACACTCCTGTGTGTCTTTGGATCAGATTTATGTTAAAAGAGCTATGTGAGAATAACGTGTGAGAATCATAGAATCATAAAATCATAGAATGGCTTAAGATGGAAGGGACCTTAGAGATCATCTAATCCAACCTCCCCACCATGGGCAGGGATGCCTCTCAACGAGACTAGGTTGCTCAATCCCTCATCCAATCTGGCCTGAATACCTCCTGGGAAGGGGCAGTCCCAACCCCTCTGGGTAATCTATTCCAGAGTCTCACCACCCTCATACTGAAGAACTTTTTCCTAAGATCCAATCTAAACCTATTTTCCCTCAGTTTAAAACCATTTTCTCTCATCCTGTTGCTGGACAGTCTTGTGAAGAGTACCTGTCCAGCCTTCCTGTAGGTTCCCTTCAGGTACTGGAAGGAAGTTATAAGGTCCCCCCCAGAGTCTTCTCTTCTCCAGGATGAACAATACTAGCTCCCTCAGCCTGCCCTCATAGTAGAGGTGCTCCAGCCCCTGGATCATCTTTGTGGTCCTCCTCTGGACTCATTCCAACAGATTTATGTCCCTCTTGTGGTGGGGACACCAGAACTGGATGCGATATTAGAGGTAGGGTCTAACAAGAGCAGAGTAAAGGGGGAGAACCACCTCTCTTGATGTCCTGGCTACACTTGATGCATCCTAGGATACAGTTGGCCTTCTGAGACACATGAGCACACTGATGGCTCATGTTGAGCTTCTTGTCAATCAACAACCCCAAGTCCTTCTCTTCATGACTACTCTCAACCCACGCTGTACCCAGTTTGTAATTGTTCCTGGGATTGGCCCAGCACAGACGCAGGACCTTGTACTTTGACTTACTGAACCTCATGCAGTTTGCATTAGCCCATTTCTCAAGCCTGTCAAGAAGCCTTGTATGGGTCTTGTCCTCCCTCTCCCCTACATTTCAGAGTTGCATTTGAGCTTGAATACTGACTTAAGTACCTGCTCTGACCTTGGATCTCATTGCTGTAGTTTTGTCTGGCAGGCAGAGAGCTGTGGGCTGGCCCTGGTTGTGATCACAAGACCTACTCTGCTCTTCTTGCTCAAGTGCTCTGGGTCTGTACTGCTATTGCTGAGGCCACTGCCCTGCTTGCCTTGCTGTCACTCTCTACTCCTGGGTCTACAGCCCTTCTGGAGTAGCTCGCTCTTGCAACTTCCTGGAAACTTCAACAAAGCTGAAGATATATATATATATATATATATATTCCTTTTAGTCAAAATAGTATGAATATTGTGGAAGTCCTCAGCACCTTTGTGCAAAATGTCAAGTCTCTTTCTAATTCAGGTAATATACTGTAGACAGCTTATGAAAAATAAATTGGTATATTGTTTTTCACCCTAATAGCCAGTCCTGCTATATTTGTTAAACTGGGTGGTTTTGTTTTGGTTTTTTTTTAGGGGTGGAAGGATTTCTTTTTTGAGTGTTTGTGGTTTTGTTTTGTGGTTTGTTTTTTTTTTTTTTTTTTGTGTTGTGCTGTTTATCATCAAATCATCAAACTGATGCTTAAAAACCAGAAATTAACACAAGAACAGAACAAACAAGGATGGAACTTCTAAATCCTGCTCAGTAAGTCCGTGGACCACACAAATTATACTCAAGAAGCCAATTGTACTTTTGGAGAAAACTTCAGCTAATGTAGAATAATTTCATTAAAGCCACCCCACTAAAGCTACTTTATTCAACTTAGGTAGATTTGCTCATATAGAAAATATAACTGATGGTAGAACTGATAGCATTTTGTGTTCTTAATAACATAAATAGAAGAAGATGCCTTAAACATGAGTCTTATTACGGGGTTCACTCAGAAGCCATATACAATGATAACAATGGTCTTTGAAACATGAAAAATTGAAATATGATTTTAACAATAAATATTATAATTGTATCTGAGTAAGTAGAGAGAAAAATATGCTTGATGTGCTGTCATAGTTTAATCACTTGTTATTTCTCTTTGACTGTATCCACATTATCTAATTTTATTCTCATTTATGAAAATATTTTGATGGTGTGAGTTTTGATAGAAATTTAATTTCATGTCCTCAAATTTATTTTATGATGCAACAAAATATATCTGTGACAAAATTAATTTAAGTAGGTTCAGTGACAGTCTTTGAAGGCTATATTGTCTTACGAAGAAGCAGACAAAAATATATCAAGTCTTATATCATGAATAATATATATCAGACAGTTGCTATGGTCAGTTTATAAGGTCTAGCCAATGTCTCAAGTATTTTAACAAAAAACAACCATAAAGATATTTGATGTAAATCAGCAGTGTAAAAATATATTTATATTCTCAAGAAATTAAAGAACACAAACTAATTGACAAAAACCCAAAGAATTCCTTTATATTGTGAGCTTCAAAATCTGAAGTGAGTTCATTTAAAAAGTTTAAGTAGCTTTCAAATGTAAAACACTTTACAAAAATCATTCTTTTTATGGACAAGTGATAAAATATGTTTTTTAGTGGCATGCCAAATCCAGCAGCAAGACATAGTTGAAGTTGCTGTAGCTCCATGCCCACAGGTTGAACCAGTAGCAAGGCTAAACATGCAGACACCATACGCATATACTCTATCTATCTATCTATCTATCTATCTACACAGCCACAGATGAGCCACACTTATCAACACAGACACACTCAGCTTTCACACAAACACAAACAGCACCAGTGGCCTCATTCTGATCTCATATCTGACTAAACTTGATGAAGGTCTGTCAGTGGGAAACACATGTATATCTCTATGTTTGTATTTATTTTTATATATATATATATATATAAACATAAATGCACATGCATATATGCATATGTACATACATATATATCTCGGGCCCTTCTCCCCTTCAGGGCTTCATCTCATTGCACTTCACCAAGCAGATCCCTGAAGAAGTCAAAGTCCACTCTCCTGAAGTCCAGGGTGGTGAGCTATCTGTGCACACTCCTTGTAGGCCTGAGGATCTTGAATTCCACCATTTCATAGTCACTGCAGCCAAGGCTGCCCTTGAACCTCACATTATCCACTAGCACCTCCTTGTTGGTGAGATCAAAGTCCAGCATAGCACCTTTTCTTGTTGGTTCCACTCAAAGAGTTGCGATCAACAACTCAATGCCCAAATGGCAGCCAGTAATGAGTGGTATTCCTCAGGGACTGGTACTGGGATTGGTGCTATTTAGCATCTTTGTCAGTGACAAGGACAATGGGATTGAATTCACCCTCAGCAGGTTTGCCGACAATACCAAGCTGTGTGGTGTGGTCAATATGCTGTAGGGAAGGGATGGCATCCAGAGGGACCTTGACAGGCTTGAGATGTGGTCCCATGCCAACGTCATGAAGTTCAACAAGGCCAAGTGCAAGGTATTTCACCTGGGTTGAGTCACAGAATCATAGAATCATTAAGTCTGGAAACAAACTTCAAGATCATCAAGTCCAACTGTCTACTAATTATTATCAGAAACACTAAAGCATGTCCCGAAGTGCCACACCTAGATGTTTTTTAAATGTCTCCAGGGTTCGTGATTCCACCATCTCTCTGGGCAGCCTGTTCCAATGACAAATCACTCTCCCAGTAACAAAATTTTTCCTAATATTCAACCTAAACCTCCCCTGATGCAACTTAAGCCCATTTCCTCTTGTCCTATCACTAGTTACCTGAGAGAAGAGACCAACACGTATCTCACTACAACATCCTTTCAGGTAGTTGTAGAGAGCAATGAGGTCTCCTCTCAGCCTCCTCATCTCCGGACTAAACAACCCTAGGTCCTTCAGGTACTCTTCATAAGACATTTTCTCCAGATCCTTTACCAGCTTCGTTGCCCCTCTCTGAACTCGCTCCAGCACCTCAATGTCCCTCCTATATTGCAGAGCCCCAAACTGGACACAGTACTCAAGCTGTGGCCTCACCAGTGCGAAGCACAGAGGCACGATCCCTTCTCTACCCCTGCTGGACACACTGTTTATGATACAGGCCAGGATACTGTTGGTTTTCTTGGCCCCCTGGGCACACTGTTGTCTCATGTTCAGCCAGCTGTCCACCAGCATCCCCAGGTCCTTTCTGGGAGTCAAATCCATGTACAAGTACAGGTTGAGCACAGTATGGATTGAGAGCAGTCCTGAATATTGCATTAAGGGTGTGAGTGTGACATTTGCTTGCCAGATCCCAAGGGTTTCTCTGAGCAGTTTTGCCGAGTCTAAGGTATGTCTGAGAGCCCTGTCTCAGGGCCTCAGCTGAGGGGCTTGCAAACAACACACTTGCGTCTATCCCAGAGCCCAGCTACAGGGCTCCTGCTGAAACAGCAGTTTCAGTGTTTCAGATCCTGGTTAAGGACTTATACTGAGACAGTTTGAAAGTTAAACCAGATAGGTTTGATTATTAAAGCAATAGAGAGGTTCAAAATTGCTGTTGATAAATGCACTGACTGCAAAAAGATAATCGAGCTCAAGTTAAAAATTCCTGGGTAACATCTGATGAAGTGGCTGGCGTAGGCCTGAGTTATAGAGCTAACAGAGAATAGAAATAAAAGGTATACCCTATACTGAAGGTGCATTTCTTACCAAGAAGGCGTCCCTGTCTGTAGCATGCAGGGATGGACTCTGACAGCACAGCCAATATGGCTGTAATCAGAAGTCACTTTATTAAGTACAGCAGGCTATATTTATACATGAGACAATACTGCTCATGCATCCAGGTCACTTCTAATTGGCCCCACACTCAAACCCAGAGTCCGTCCACGCACACTTCAACCACTTTTAATTGGCTGGCAATTCTCTTGGGTTTCTTCCTTCGGAACCCTGTTTTTCTCCTTTTGTTCTCCTGTTTTGCCAGGTGCTTCCGCTTTTCTCATCCTTAGTCTTATCTCCTCAAGGTCAGGGCAGTGTTGGCTGTTTTTTGGCCTTGCAGGCCTTAGCATAACTACTTCTAGCTAAGAACTATTTCTGTCCTACTCTTATCAATCTCTACACCTGTCCTTGAAGGAGGAAGTGGAGCACAGCATATTGACTGTCCCTGATAGACTTCCAGTCTTCTCTCCTTCCTCAACCCCACCTGCTGTGTATTCCCTTTATGATTTTTATATCCTAATTCTGTTTCTCCCTGCCTTCTAGGTGACATTTATTATGATTTGGGTGGAGAGTTGAGTAACACAGTCAGGTATGTTTAACATATTTAGTGTCCACACTCTTGCTTTAACACCTGCACTTGCTCCTTCTGCTGGCACCACCAACACACAGGTCTCTGACCACTGAAAAGTATGGAAAAGCATACGGCAGTTATCTGTGTCAGATGTTGCGACATGAACAAATAGAAGAGATAACACAAAAAGAACTTTAGAAGTTTCTTACACAAATGTAATAAAATCATAAAATTATTCTGTTGCACTCATGACAATCTTGTGTGAGATACACAAAGGAAAAAATGAAGAAAACAATAAAATGAAACCGGTTTTTCAGAGAATTGTACAAATTGATTCATTAGTTCATCAGCAAATAGAAGAGGGATTCCAGTTTCATCCCTAGCTACATAAATTCCCTTTTCAATTTCTGTATTCTCCTGCAATTTTTTTACTTAAGTTGTTTAGAATACCTGCTGACTGAATCTAGTTTTGCAGCTTGGTGCTTAGCTGACTTCCAGATGCTGTAGTTCTTGTATTTATTTCTCTTAGGTGGAATCTTACATTCAGTATTCAAATTTTCCTTGGTACAATAGATATGGATAACTGTATGACTCAGAACAGAATTAATGATGGGTTACAATGATCAGTTTTCCCTAAGCTAGCTAAAAAGAATATTCATCGGTATTTTGACCTGTTCATCTCTCTACCTGTGGTTGTCACCCATTCCACTAGCCTGCTGAGAATTTTTATGAAAAATAGCAGTTAAAGACATATAGGAATAAAGATTTTTTTCCTGTCTTAAAATAAGTATTTCCATGGATTATAGATATAAATAAGCAGCAACTTAAAAGAGCTGCAGGTCTAAAAATGAAAAGGAAAAAAAACCAACTTAGTAATGACATTTTTTATACAGCATTTTGTATAAGTAATTTTTTTTCTGAGCTCCTATACTTAAAATTGTTGGGTCACATATCAAAAAATTATCTTTTTTAAAAATTTATTTTAAAATCAGCATTCAAATCTGTGTGCCATATTTTGCTTGAATATTTACTCATATAAGTAATTTCCTGTAAAACATTATTTTTTTAATTTTTTTTGAAACAAAGACATTTAATTTACTTATTTTATTTTTCTACTTTTTTATCTTTCAGTATTTTACAATATCTTTTTTTTACAGGTAGACCAAATATCCTTACTTCAACAAGTGCTGAGCAGTAATACAAGATTTGCAAAGTGAGAAATTGGAGGCAAGGTTTAATATAGACATTATATTCATGGATCTGGGGACTATTTCATGGTGTTTTCTTTGTTTAGATTCCTTTTTTTTTTTTAATCTGGATATTGCTATGGATATCGTTCTATTCTTATCCTGTGGACTGATTGCCTATTTGCAGCTGGAGTGCATGCAGTAGCCACTGGAGAACACCTTCAGTTTAGTTTTGTTGAAAACAAAGTCATTTCATGTGCTCTGAAACCGCTCTTTGTTGCAAACCAAAGTGCACTTAAAGTACATGACCTTTATCTTTTTGATTTGAATGGGCAATGCATTTCTGAACTAGTTCTTCTAGTTGCCCACTTATTGAGCTTTGATTCACATCATGGAAATAGCCTACAGTCTGGATCCATTATATTATACTGTTAACAGACACTCAGTTCAAAGGGCAAGACTAGGATTAAAAACCTTTACGATCTTCCACAACCTCCATCAAATAAAACCTGCAAAAATATCTGTAGTATTTATATTATATCCTCAGCTGCAACTACTGTGCTCTGCAGACTGACTCCTAGGTGCCTCATATTATTTGTTAATATAGGTATTTTATACATTGGGTTTCCTGGGGATTCATTTGTAAAGTACACTCCTTACCTGAACTAAAACACTGTTTATGCATATACTTCCTGTCCTGTTCAGCATGGTCTTAGAGTTATGTTTAAAATTATGGATTCACATCTGTTTCATTTTTATAGTAAATGTACAAAGAAGGAATTAAGAATTTTGGGAGGACTTTGACTCATACTCATAGTAGTGTTTGACTTTTATATGAAACTGAAGTTAACACCTTTCTACACTTACAGAAAAGCTGAAAGTAAGGGAAAAAGTTATATCTGAATCTTGACATAAGGATTGAACTAAAGTGATTTTTAAGCCTTTTTTTTTTTTTGTAATGTTATTCTCCATTTAAGAATGGTGTCCTATATATTTTCCTGAATAGATTCTTAGTTATTTAATTGTTACTTCACTGAACAATATAATAGGCTCTAGAAAGGTGAAAAAGTGATATTATTCTATCCCACTTGCAATCCTTAATATTGTATTCAATTTTTCCACTCCTTAAGCATCACTTGCACAAGAAATTGTGTCTATTGTTCTGAACTATTTTTTTTGTGGGGAATCATCACTCTGAAATAACAATTATTAGAGAATTTAGCTAGTTTACAGACAATGATGTGTGTGTCGTTTGTTCTAAAAGTGCCTGCTGGTATTTTTTCTCATGATCTACTAGAAAACATACACATCCTGCAAACTCAGAAAAAAATGCAAGATATGAAGGATGTATCTTAATTAAATTGCAGCTTAATTATCTAATGTCCTCTGGGAAATACCCAACAAAGATTCATATAGTCCAGTTCACCATTCATTCTCTTTTTGTCTCCATCTATTTGGAAAAGATAACTTCTTTCTTGTGGTATCAAATGTAGAATACTCCAACTTTTTTTAAGGAATGTCTTCCTCTGTGGATTCTCAAGGAATCAAGCTTCTGTAAATAAAAGCAAAACTTGACATCTGCCAAAGAAAGGGCACAGACAATTAATTGGTTATCCTTCCTCCTCAACCACAGCTGGTAGTTTGACAGCTCTCCTCTCATATCAACCAAAAATCCGTCTGCTCCTTTGTCAAAATCCATCTGCTCTCTACTACCATTCCTAAATACCCAGTGCAACACTTTTTGATAAGAAATCTTCCAACCTTCTTATTTGCATTCAAATAGCACTACCTCCTCTTTCACACACCTGCCTTTGACAGAATCCTGCAGGCTTGATCTATGCCCTTCATATATATCATGCAAGCAAAGGTCTCATGTATGTACTAAAATCTATTTCCTGATGGAAATAGATTGGTTTAAAAGATCAATCCACTGCAAAAATCCCAAAATTCTGATCTATATCTTGCTTATTCTAGAAGCTGCCTTGTGCTTGATGGTGAAAGAAGCATAAGCAGTGCCAAGACAAAATTATTCCCATTATCACTGACCTTCAGGCACTGGAGAGCTTGGATCTTGTTGGCCAGAGAAAACTATTACTTGACTTTCACAGTGCATGCTACTATAAACTGAGAAGTTTCTAATGTTTCTATTCTTAGTCATTCAGGAATTCAACTATGTAATATGACTTTGGACATTCACATCATCTGAGAACATTTAATATGTTTGAGAAGCAGATGGAACCTGCTTGTCATTTATTATCCTTTCAGCTGTAAGTCCATGCATGTCTCTTTTTATTTTGTTTTTTGGTTTTTTTGGGGGGGTTGTTTGTTTGGGGTTTTTTGTTGTTGTTTTGTTTTGTTTTGTTTTGTTTTGTTTTGTTTTCTACATTGTTTCTGTGTCCATATATATATATATGTTGAATTGTACAATACTGCTGAACACTGAGATTGGGCAAAAGCTGATGAGGATAAAATATGCTATAAAAGACTGAGTTAGAAAAAAGGCAGGAAAAACCAATTTAGATTGTGTATACATGTAAAGAGGTGGGAACAGTTGAACAAATGAAGATCCTGGGTGAGACAGTTTACTACGGAGAGTGCAGCTGCACCTTTTTAAATATTTTAATGTAGTACTTTTAAAATATACTATGAACATGCATCCCTTGCCTGTTACTTCCTAGCAGTACAGGATATGACTTTTACCTATTGAGCCAATAGCTATACTAAATCACAATTTTAGTTGATTTTAACCTGGTCAAGATGTGACCTGTGCTATTTCTATTGACATGGACTTACCTCTTCCTTCTTAGATCTGACATTCCTAGCAGTTTTTTACTTAGTTTCAAGAAAAAGTGAGAAATATTGAAGGTACTCAAATCTAAAATTACCTCTTCATGTAAAAATTAAAAATGTTTACTGAAAAAACAAAACAGAATATGTAAAAATTAGAGTTCATCTATAATTTCCTGTACCATATGAATGCCAACATTTTTTTTCTGCATTGAAAAATTACAAATTAAGGGGGAAAAGTGTTTTTAAATATAATGTTTTCTTACTTAAACTTAATTAATAATTAATGATCTCGGACTGCTCGTTACTGAAAATTATAACAAATCATGATTTTTGTGTCAGAAGCAATTATGAAGAATTGTTGAGTTAAAAGGGTCGCACACACTCTCCAATGTATACCACACCTGCAAATACAGTACATTATGAGCACAGAACTATTTGGGTCTATATAAATGTGGTTTATCACAGCAACGTGTTAGAATACAATGTATTCTACATTCTACATCTACAATGTACCTATATACATTTATATATTCCTTGATTAGTTATTACCTCAGATGTTCTTAGAGTAATCATTTGTGATCTGGAGGTAAAGAACATTGCAGTGTTATACTTTTCCATTCCAACAATAGTTGCTGTAATTAACTGGGAATGACTGAGTTCTTTAGAGCAAAATTTGTATTCAAATATGTTTCAGGTTTTTTTCCTGGCCATTAAAGTTACAATGATATGCTCTAAAACCTTACTCACTATTGAAAGTTATACAACAAATATTGTAGCCCAGTTTATAATCTTGCTCAAATCATTCACTATGTAATCAGTCTTAATATCTGATTATGTGCAGACAAAGATTTTTTGAATAATCATTTTGAATAATTATGTGAAACAAAGTCCTTTATTACACAGTACATTAGATGATGAGTTAGTTCATAATTTTTTTTTTCATTAATTCTTGAATTTTTAATTTCACTATTTGCCACCTTAATCACATGATATTCAGTTACTGTTTTCATAAGCATCAAGATTAGGTATTTTTTCAGTTACTTACTGTTGAAAGTTGGAGAGGAAGTTTGGAAAAATTACAATCTGGCTTTGCCAGTAAAGATACAGGGTGTTTGTTATTAAGCAATCAGTGCTTTCTTTGCCATTCTTTTGATTCTGTCTCTGATGCTGTTATCATCCAGTTCAATCCTTACTGACCTACAATAATTTATTTGAAAAGAAAATGTTTCTTCTACGTATGCAGTAGACTGTCTATGCAGATCAAAGTTTTTGTATCAGATATTTTATTTACACTGGCCAAGAATTTTCTATAATTAAATGCCTTTTGCCTAATAATGAACAGAGCACCTTGCTATGAGTGAAATAATGAATTTGAAAGTGAAACAGAAATTGCAATGTAGGGAACACTGGAGGTGAAAGCCTTTTGTACATGACAGTACTTATCTGTTGCCATTAACTGACTTATGTGTAGAAGAGTAACGTAGTATCTGTTTTAGTTATGTCCCACGAGTAGTTTAGATACATCATATGCTCAAGAGGCTGCAGATGAGTCCGGAACTATTTATACTCAGAAATAAGGCATGTTTGTCTTGGTTTTCTAGTTTGACCTCTGTAAATATTACAACTTAACAGATACTACTTAGGAGGAAAGAACAACTGACACTAGAACAGTAATAAATGAATTGAGGACTGAGTGTTGGTTTATTACGAATTGTTGAGTGATCATCTCTTTTTTTTTTTTCTGCTTACAGAACTATTTTGGTAACATTCAGCATAAATGCGATCTGATTTAATGAGCTGTTGGAATATAGACTTTTCTTTATCATTGGCTGTATTTTATAGCAGAAACCTGAATTATTCTAGTAAATAAGTTTACAGGCAAGAGAGATAATATTTATGAGATTTCTTCTGTTGAATATAAAAGCTCTTTTTGGACTCTAACATTTGTTTTGCTGTGTGCCTTAAACAACATTGTAACATTTGCAATAGTTACTTTTCTTCATTTTACATCTCTTTTAAGCTGATATTTTCCTATAACTGATGTCAAGTTAGTAATCTGCAGTTCTAGGATGTCCTTGGAGCTCTGTAAAATCATTTGCCATTGGCTATGAAAGTTCATTGGCTATTTCCTTTAGCACACTCTGATGGATTTAACCTGGCCCTACTGACTCAAAACGTTAATTTAGTCCAGGTATTTTCTCATTTTCTCTTTAACAGCATTGATGTCTGTTCTCTTATGTTTTTCATCTCCTCCCAGCATAATTAATCATTTTACACAAGAGTCCTTTTGAGTCAACTGAAGCAGAGCAAGTACTTAGAAATTCTACTTTTTTTCCCCTCCAGTGTATTTCCTTTCTGATAATTAGAGCCCTTACCTTTCCTTTTATCTTCCCCTTTTCTCTGAAGTAACTAAATAATTGTTTTTCTTTCCTCATCTATCAGAAAAATATATCACTACTGAAGTTTGCTTATCCACAATATTTTTTTTATAACTTCTTATCCTTAATTTGCTTACCCTTGCAATAAAATGTTGCAGTTGCAACAAATTCCCATCTCTGCATGTTGTAGAACTTCTACCTCCAGAGCAGAATTGCTTCTCACTTTCCATTTGTTTCATTACTGGAACTTTCACTTAATGTGAACCAAGTGCCACAGAGACAAATTTCAAGCCTTGTATGCAACAAAATACTGAAGGTCCTTAAGCTACTTGATACTAATGGCTGAGTCCAGGGATTTCCATGGAGTTGTGTAAAAAAAAAACAGTGGACTAAACGTAACATGATTACTCCCTTTGGCATGGATCCAGGACAACTATGACAGAAAGCCTGAACAGGAAGAGATAGAGGCTTCAGTATTAGTGGACTATTCAGTCTGCTACAAGACTGCTCAGAGTTTTTAGAAAAAACAAGAACAAGGAAACAGAGTAATAGTGAACAAGAAATGTTAATAGATAAAATGCAACAACTCACATGAAAACTCAACTAAAAAGAGGGAGGTATACTAATTAGGAATGTAACTGGTTAGAATGATAACTGGAGAGGCTGTTCTCTGAATATTGATATGAGGTATATATATATTTATATATATAGCTCTTTGCTATTCAGCATATGTGAAACTGTTGTGCTGCATTGTGTAACATGCTTTATTTTTAATTTTGTTTTCTTGAAAATAATGCATACTTTGATAGAGTAATGAACAGATATTACTTTAAGCACTTATCTACCTTAGCTTCCTTTAATATACAAAAGGAGAATAAAGTGTCAATGACAAAAATGTTTTTAAAAAATCACTTTACTGAACTGTTTATAGTTAGTAGTGTTAAGTGTGACATTTTATCTGTTTGTGGACTGAATCTTTGAGTGTCATAGAAAAAAAGATATCATGAGTATTTGTTAAATTAATATCTGTTGTTCCCTGCTGAGTATGCCCAACTCTTTGATTTACGAGAAGGCAGGCTGACATTTCCTAGTATCTCTGCATCAATTCAAGATTTACCTGTGTAACTTGTTAGACTGGTAACTCGATAAGACAGTTTTGTGGCTGAAACAGGAAACATGAAATTTGCAATAATTTGTTCCTTAACTATATTACTTTTTTACACAAACAAATTAAAAAAAAAAATAAAAATCTGATAGACAAACATTAAAGACTATAACATATCTGTTATTTTCAAATCCCACTATAATCATCAGATCTCTTTTAATAATGATGTAACTATTACTCTATGGTCATAATTTTCATTCACAAGTTGATATATGTATTCTGATGTTTTATTTTTAATTCTTGGTATCTGATGCTTTACATAAGCAAACTATGGACAAAATACACTGTCTTATGTGAGGGGATTTGGGAAATAGCATGTTTTACATATGTACCTCACAGAGATCAGGAAAATACAATGTTCTCCTGAATGAAACAATTGGAAACATGTAAATATATAAATAGAAATATATTAAAAAAATCTTTACAACATACAGAAAATCTTTACAAGATTTCCTTCAGCACCATTGCCTCCTTTAGTTTTCTTGAAAGGCATGACGGTTAGCGTCATGAAATGGGTTAAATTCTGGGTTTGCATCTCAGGTTTCCTAGGCATCTCTTTAAAAGCATTCTGACATAACATGATGGAAAATAACAGACTTGGCAAAAACATGAATGTCACTATTAGTACTGTGATTGTATATGGTTACACTTCCTCATACCCGTAGATCATAAGAAAAGCTGTATCTCCTTTGGAATGGAACCTGAAGTTCTTAATTACATAAACAGAAACAAAACCTAGTATTTCAAAGTTTAATTGCCAAATGCAATTAATTGCCAAATGAACCAGACTCTTCTGAGAACAGAACAAAGAAACCCCTTGCTGAATTTAGTGTGGGCTTTGAAAAATTGTGTCTATTGTAGTTCATAATACAAACTTAGGTTTAATAGACTTTGGAAAATTGGGTTCAAAGGGCTAAATTAGGGTTTATCAATGTGCTGTAACTGAATATATGTCTCTATATATATGTTACAGTTAAAGCATTAGAGACTGCTGTGAGGGGAGTGTTTAGACAACTGACATATTAGGCCAATTTTAAACTTAAAAAAAAATCTTTACTGAAGTAATTTCTTAACATCACATTTCTGTATAGCTCTGTAGTAAACACTAATGTCTCTGGTCTGTGAAGAGGTTAAGATGTTAAAGCTTGAAAGCTCTTATACAGAAGATGTTGGAAATGAATCATGTTTACTAACTTTTGTGGCCATTTTGTGGGGTTTTTTGTGTACACGCTTAATATTTTTATGCTATCATCTGTCTCCCAAAAAGGGTTCTCCTCTTCTCCTGATACCGCTTACCTTGCTTTTGGTTTTGCCAGTCATGTTCTGTCTATTTACATTCACCTGTGCTTACCTTCTGTCTGCCAACTTACTCTTTCTCCGTCACTTGGATATCACCCATGTGCAGTTGTACATACCTTTTCATATCTCATATACTCATATGAAAAGTGTTTAGACTTTGTCTATGTCATTTACAGTATTGTAAAATACTTATCGATTATCATTACACTATTTTGGTGTACTTACATTTGGGAATAAGGCAACTGCTACTGCTACTCACATCCTGGTTAGTTTACAATATGTAGTGTTTCAGACCCTAATTTGACTGAAATAATTTATTTGATTACATTTTTCACTTTGACTATATGGAGGTGGGTTTTTAAAATTTAATTTAATTTAATTTAATTATAAACCATACAGATGCATTTATTTTCTGCTGCATTGGGATTCTCTGTGCTAACTACTTGGCTTCATTTCACCCATGTATGTCTGCACAGTGGCCACCATTAAAAGCTGGTCATAGAGTACATAAAGTAATTGTATAGAGGCATCTGAGATTTTTTTTTTTTTTTTTCTTTGTGCACTTTATAACACATTTTGCTTAGATCTTTATGTTTATATCAAAATCTGAATTTCATTATGGGAATTCTTTGGTTTTAATCTCATGCGATACATGTATTCTTTAACGGATAACTATTAGACTATTTTTTTTTGTCTTTTATAAAAAAATATATTTTCTTTGATAACCATAAAAAAACCAGACAGGTCTGTTACAGATGTTACTAATTAATTGTATGGGTTGTGACTGACACCTCTGCTTCTGGGATGGAATTCTTTTATTATGATACTCAATGTTATCTCTGACACATATCTCCTAAATAATTAGATTTCAGTAAAGAAAATCAAGGAGATATTATATATATAGAGAGAGATAGATATGAGACACACAGCACCACATATTTCAGTGTAATTTTTAAATTTCATAAGTGATAATGACAAAAGTAACCCACTACTAATAGTGACAGAATCTTATGAAGTGCCATGACTTTTCCAAGGTTGCCACAAGCCAAATAGGAATAATGAGAAACAAGAACAAATTACAAAACTGAATAGCTAACAGAGGGAATAGGCACAGCAAACAACATGGAGCATGGTGATATTAAATACAATTTAGGAAATTGAAAAAGCAAAATTAAAACCTGCTGAGGCATAAAAGGAAAATTTCATATACCCATGAATCAGAAAGACAATAATGTGCTCCCCCCCCAGTATGTAGTTTAAAGATTGGAGTCTCTAATTCAGAACTGGAAAAGCTAGTAGGCTGGGAAGCCTATCTGTTTTTTGGAAGCTGTGTCACTTAGACTAATGAAAGATAGGACCTTTCCTTTCAAACTTAGACTTACCACTATAGTACATTTACCATTTAGTCAAAGTATTTGTTACCAGAGTTTGCAATTAAGAAGCTTCCACTCCATCCCTTCTCCCTTTTTGCTTGCACTCTCCTCTCACTGCCCAAAAGGATGTATATTTACCCTACAGTAACAGAGTAGATTATAAAGGTTCTCTAGAGCTTCAAGACTGAAAAGATGGAGAGACTATATACATCTGAAACTCTTCTTCCAGTGAAGTGGAAAGATGTTGAAGCAAGTATCAGGGTTTAAAAAGAGAATAGGAGAAGCTACGATTAAAGTGCTTGTTGACACTTATGCAGAAACTCATCTGAGCAAAATTACATCTTGCTGTAAGAAATAGTTTTTTCTATAGGCGTTAAATTTCCTGTCACTCCTTCATCATTAGTGATATAATAGCTTTATGGAGAGTGCTGGTTTGTTCAAGTATAGCAATATATATTTTCTTCTCCATATTTTTCGAATAATGGTGAGTTCGTGGTTTATATTGTGTTTGCTGTAATCAAGTGCAGAGATTTGTCTAGTTCAATTCAGCATAATGCTATGATAGTTTGCACAGAGGATGTACAGCCAACTTTTAAAAGCTGATATCCTTGAGCAGGAGTTTGAGAATAGTCTACTGCTCATGCACACATGTTTACACCTCGAACCTTAGTGATAAAGGGTGAATTCTGTTACTGTGAAAACAATAACTGCTCATCTGTGAAAACCTGATTGTAGCAAGTGATCTGCTCATAGGAAGTTCTGAAGTAAATTTATGTTGACATCAAGTATATATGTAGTTTAAAAATTGCAGTGATACTTTAGATAAAGATTGCCTTTCTTAGACTCTGGCTACTTATAAGAATAGATCAGTTTTGACAAATACTTCATTGTTTAGTCCTACTCTTACAGAACAACACTAGCCAACCATGGAAAGATTCTGCTGGCAACAAAACTTCAGCATGATGATGAAAAGCTTCACCTTACAAAATACTGAGAATGGATGATAATGAAAAAGGTGCAGACTGACTTGACAGTTGCTATAACTTCATCACAGATTGCTTCTATATGAAACTTAGTGGGAACTTGTGACACTAATGACAGTTAATTGGCAGTTGCTCTATTTTAACTCTATCATTTTTCCTCCTCAGTCTTTCATCTTGAAATATGTTTCTTAAATAAAAACTTTAAATTACAATGCAAGCTCTTTGAGACAGCTACAATAATTCATTTTGTGTTTATTAAGTGTCAAGAGCAACAACGCCCTACTTTTTACAACTTTTAGGTAAATGATTAACAAAATATTTTCTATTCTTAGTAGCACATTATAACATTTAGGATAGGCCTATATTTTCTGTGCATGTTATGGTGACATTTTGGTGGCTTTCTAAGCATGATGAAGGCTGTACTTTATGGTATTACTATTTTCATTGAAATTATTACATATTTTAGCTTGTGTATTTCATTTCAACTGTATATTACACACACCTTTTAACTGAAAAAGTTAAATTTCTAAAGTCTTGGTGCATTAAAAGTATGATGTACACTTTGATACATCTTACATATTCTACTTTTAAAAGATGTCACACTATTATCTGTGAACAGTTACGGTGAGTGTAAGTACATCAAGTCACTTTTGTTGTAAATAATGACACATTGCCACAGTAACTCATAAGATCTATGCTATTAAGATTGCGTTGTCTTGTAAATTACCTAGGTAATAAATAAAAATTGTGTCTCACAAAATTATAGTTAGTAGGTTCCATACAGGTCATCATAAAAACAACTGTTTCATCCATTTTCACGTGATACACATGAAATGAAGTATCTGTAAACTCAGGAATAGATCAATTCGCGGGTCACATCACACTCATATTCAATTTTCTTTCTTAGTATTGATGAGTTCTATTAATAATCCCAAGCCCCTCTTGTTGTTCAGTGATGAATGTCTAGAAGAAAACATTCATTCTTTTAGTTAATACGTAACATTGGTAGCAAAGAACTATTCTTACTGAAGTCAATAGCAGTAGTCTGTCTTCTCCATCTGTACCACCTGCTCTTCTCAGCAATTTGGTGCATTCTGTTCTATGACGGTGAATAAATACTAATTTTTGTTAAACTTTATTATAACCATGTTCTCAAAATTAGGAGTGAACTTGGAACGTTGTTATTAATCTACAGTTCAATTTCCATTTTCAGCAATCTGAATCTGTAAAAGTTGTCACAAATTGGTTCATCTGCATTGATACATGAAATCCTAGTATTATCTATTATGCCCAATCCAGACATTAACAGGAGCTGTTAACGGTATTGGAGAGGTTGGTTAGAAGATGAAGTAGAGCATGAACTCCTAGTAAAGATACTTGCAAGAGCAACATGTGAGAAATGGCTAGCAAAGCAAATGGGTTGCTAGAGGAGAACAGTGGCAAGAGTTTGTGGTGAGTGAGAAGTGAGGAATCGTTGGCAGAGAAGTAAAACATGGCTAGCAGCAATATCTATCAACATCAAAGCAACCTGCACCACCAGATCAGCCGTAGCTTTCATTCACTTTTGTTACATAGAAAGATTTACCATTCCCAAGCTGTGAATGGCATATTACTGCAGGAGGGGAAAGAAATAGCTGGCCTAGCCATTGACTGAGAATATAGGACAGTAAATAGTTTTGTTTTAGAAATCAAATTATTGCTTGTTCCCTGGTTTGTCTTCTTTAAGCTCTCTTTTAAATATTTTCACTCTCAAATGAAATGTTTGACAAAATAACTGGTTAGGTATTATTAATGTGGAAAATTAAACAATGTGGTTTAAATTTTCAGGTTTATGGTTGGAAGATCAACTTATTGTTGTATTATGAACCCTTTAAATTTGATCCTGCCTCTGATTGTTACCCATCCATACTGTACTGCATGGATATGTAGCAATCATTATGGTTACAGACTTATACATAAGGCAAAGGTATGGGTCAAAAATGTTATGGACCTGAGTTGCTGAGCTGTGTTTGTTGTCAGGAAGAGAACACAAAATTTAGTACAACATAATTAGTCTTGTAAGTTGTCTTTGAGTTGTACTTTCTATTTCTAAAATGTCTCTACCCAGCAGTTCACTGTATCTTGATGTCACATTGTATTTTTTTTCAGGCAGTTTTATTTCAGTTCATTTCTTTTTTCTCAGATGTTTCAAGCTATTCCTCAAGGTTCAGGCATAGCATATCTACTGGAAAAATGGGTAATGTTTGCCATCAATATTAACCATTGTTTCCTACATTAAAAATACTCTTTAAATACTTGGAGGAAGGAGGAATTTCTAGATATTCATTATATCCCAAATTAAACAAGACGAAGTCCAGCCTGAATGTCTATCTTGTGAGTATCTTTTTTAAAGGGGAGAGAAGAAAATAAAAATTATCTTCTCCAGGATTTTTCAGAATGTTTTCTTAAAAGGCTTTCTAACATCTGAAATTGTTCCCTATATGTCACTTTGATCTATCAATACCCAGAGATTACCTAATTATAATGCAATATGTTAAACATATAAAGTAAGCACTTTCAAATAATTCATTAGAGAGCAAGTAAAGTAATTCAAATGTATCAGACAATAATTCGGTTGAACTCTCATTTAATCCACTTTGTGTGAACCATTTTGTAACAGTCACAATCAAATTTTCATAAATTTCATGTTTATCATTACATCAATATTATATATGGTATGTAAGAAGTTTGTCAAAAGCTACTTATAAAACTATGCACAGTTTTAGAATAGTTTCTACCATATTCTGATAACACTACTATGTCCTCAAGCATAGACATTAGCCACGTGAGAAAGTTAGCAGAACTCTATTTATGTAGTTTCATCTTGTAGCGCTGTAGTTGGGAACACTGACTAACAGCATATATTAACTACATGAGGAAGAAAAGAATCAGGCAGAGAAGGTTTGAATATTTTATTTTTCTTAGGAGATAAAGATCAGAGACAGAAAGAGATACAAAGTATATTTTTACTAAATTTTATTACATCCATTTCAGTGATCTTTTCATCTTGGCAAAAACAGTTTACTGAAAATACAGTATGTGAGAAAACAGTATCAAATGCTTTTCTGTTAACTCTATAACATTCAGATTTTTATTATATTTATTTAAAATGGTTGCATTTTATTTTATCAAAGAAGCTCTAGGGAACTGCATATTACTCTGAAATGAGAGGAGTAACTATCAGTGTTACAGGGCAGAATAAAATGGAGTTGTTTTTTTTTTTTTTTGTTTTGTTTTGGTTTGGTTTTTTTTATGTATGTAAAGTAGTTAATGTGATCTCACATTCAAAAATAGACAAAAGACCTCAAATAAGGAAAGGATTCCTAAAAATAATGTGAAAAAACCCTGCAAGATAACTTCATAGCTGATAGTATTCCAGTGACCAAGAATGTTTCTGGGCACTAGGTAGCATTCTAATATCTGAGGTAAAAAGATCATCCATCTAGTTTTTACTGTTTATATTAATTATAAAGATATCACTTTGGGATCCTAGCAATGCAAAGTTAAAAGATACCACTTTAAAAATCTGAAGAAATTGATTCTGTGGCACTTACGTGGTGACGATTAATAATCCTAAATATTTTTTTCTATCCAAGAGTATCACATGTAATTCTCAGACTGTAATTTGTGGTTTTGTTATTTTTGGGTTTTTTTATTTATTTTTATTTTTTAAGGGCACAGGATAAATTTCTTTCTGTCTTCTCCCTTGGACTTCTCTTTGGAAGTGTGTCCAGGTAGATTTCTCATAAACATAATAAGAGATTCCCTACTTCCAAAATTTCTGAGGGTCATCCAAGTCTATGCTAATGATAGATTGCCTGGGAAAATTTTATATTCAGACTGTCAACATTTAGAAAAGTTCAGTGGTCACAGCACACCAGTTGGTAAATTACCTTTCTGGTAAATCCACAAAACCCAGTTATATAGCTGGAACTTCCATTTAGAAGAAGGAAAATGTTATACATTTGATTTGAAAGACAAGATGGACTCAGAGGTTATGAAGGAATTACATAAAAAGAAAAAGATACAGACTGATAGTGAAAAAAATGTGATTTATATTTTTCTATTTAAAAAAGTTTCCAAAACTACCCTTACAGTTCTACCCTCCCAGGTTTTGGACAACTACCCAAACATACAAAACTCTCTGTGTTTTTTCCTACCTCGTGTAGAAACTCCTGAAATTGATGATAAACAGAAGTAGCCCAGAAAAGTTTCTTTAATGCAACATGACTGCAATGTCTCTGACAGTTCCAATAATTTACCTTTTAGTCAATTGAGATGTTTTAAAACCAGAAATAACTATGACAAGACATAGTATCTTGTGTGCCATTTAAATATTGCCTTGAAGAAAATATCACCTTATTGAAAAGGTTACCTCATTCATCTCTCTAGCCACTTTGCCTTCTTACAGGAGTGAGGAGCTAAGGCTGATGTCATTGGTTTTAAGTTTCTTCTATTTGTTTGATGTCTTTTCTTTTTAATGAGATCACAGCCTCAGCCACCATTTGGCAGCTGTTTTCTTTCAAGGGATTTTTACTTAAATTACATTTTTTTTTTAAATATTATAATTTTACTGCTCAATGAACCTTGCAATAACAACATTTTAGCATCTATCCGCCATGGCAGATGGCAAACTAATGAGGCCTGCTGTAGCTGCATACTGATATGTTCTGTACACAACACTTCTGCGCTCCAAAGGGAGGTCAAAGAGTAACTTTTATTTATATTTTTTGTTGTATTTGATCACTGAAAATCATAAGACAGATTATTAGAAAAAATGCTTTTGCACCTTTTAATTAGACTTACTAATGTTTACTGCATGTGATCAACCTACAGAGCTCTAAAAAGACACAATCCATATTTCAGTGTTGTTTAGTTTGTATTTTTAAAAAAGTAGTACTATTTTAAGATTAATTTTTTCCTTCTATTTAAAATTCACATTAGAATCAAAGCTAAATATGTTTTTGCTATGTATACTTTCAAGTCATTTTAGTAAAGCTAATATTTTACTTTTGTTAGCTTTCAGATATTAAAGATAGATACATAGTTAATATTCTGCATTTTTTTGTTTCAGGGCATAATGAATATTTCCCATCACCACCCCTCAGACTTCTGTGTTTTTCCTTAATGCAGATACTACATAATTTTAATTAAATATCGTGGAGGCTAGTACAACTTCATGTTTTAGTGACTTCATGAAAAACAAGCTTAAAAAGTTATGAAAAATCATGAGTGCAATCAACTTGACCTCAGTCAAAGTGTGTAATATAAATATATGATCTGCATTCCTTGACAGAAAGAGCAGAGCAGAGGGAACATAAGACAGAAGAACTCACTGTTTCTTCTAGATTATCCATCCTACCCAGTTTAAAAGAATAGCTGAATCAGTGCGGAATTGTTTTCTCCTAGGAGAAAAGACTAAGTGTTGTTCTCTTTTACATCGATTTTAATAATCTTTTTCCTCAAAGGCATGTCCCAATCTACTTGAACTGAGACCAGAGAATTTAGAAACATTTACCTTTAATGATTCACAAGCTTTTTTAAATCACTTCCATATCATATTAATGACTGGAAACTATCCCTGGAAATCCCAGTAATGTCATTAAATTAGGGTGAAAGATTAAAATATTGGAAATGAAATCACTTTCAAGTATATAGCCTGAAGTAATACTGGATGTAAACAAGTAAAGGTGATAACAATTTTCATTGCAAAACACTGTTTTTCACTGATTTCCAGTGCTGTGCTATCTGTTTCTGTGTCAATAATATATTACTGAGACCATCCAATTTTACAATAAAAAGAGTCTTGAAGTGATAAATTTTAAAACATCAGTAATTTTTATCTGACCTTCATATACACTCAACTATCATTTTTCAGCTCTTCTGGTCAATTTCTTTTTTTATCTATTGCTTACAGGAGATAGCTGTAGGCTTAGAGAAATACAGTCGTTAACACTTATCAGTTTTCTTACAATATATTAAACCATGTTCATAGATATTATTGTTATTTAAATTTTAACATAGATTTTTCTCCCCATAAATACTCTAGGGTTGAATGCTGCTTTCTTTACACTCATACTATGTCACTAATTTCATTGCATTTTGTTTTGTTTGTATACCAGTATGAAATGACTTGGAGACTATTGTACTATCATATTAAAAATGCATTTATTTCACATTTGCTTTCTGACTTAACACATCTAAACAGGTGTTGGCACAGCAGTAGGATTTCAAATATCATCTTAGTATAAAGGAAAAATTGTATAATTCTATACAGTTTTTGTCCTTTTTTTTTTTTTTTTTTTAATATAAACTGTGTTACTTTTCTTTCAGATGAAGAGCTGTTCTGAAATATCCTGGTTGAAGTTGCTCATCATTTAAAAAAATTAGCAGTTAAAGGGAGAAAAAGAAAGTAATAGAATGTTTATTTGTGATCACTCCTTCAGTGACATATTAAAAACTCTTGAAAAGCCATATTCTTATTTTTATGTTTTCCTGTCATACATTGACTATAGTAAAAGATAAAGCAAACAGACTTCTTACAGAGTTAATAATTACTATTACTGTATGACAGCTATAGACGTGATTTATAAAGATGCATGTGATTGATATCTTCACTGAACAAAACTAAATGACCGTGAATCTTGCTTATAATGTAAGCTGGCAAGTTTTTTTTCTTTTTTTTTTTTTTTTTTCTTTTTTTTTTCCTTAGAAAATGGAAACACCTAAATTTTCAAGGAATCTGAAATACTTTTAATGCCACTGTACCTGAGTGCATGTTTATAGATCTTAGTAGCACTGTTTATACGAGTGCTTTCTTAAGTGGAGTAATACTATATACTAATTCTTGCCAGCCTATTTTCTGTGTTTATCCTACATATTATTTAAGGGGTATTTAATATTTCTACTCAACATGAAGGTCTTTTAAAAATGTCATTAAATGCTGTGTAATCTACTTGTTATCTTAATAATTTTCCATAAAATACAAATTACAGTCAAGAGCTACTCAATCAGTGTTTTTCTGGAAAAGTCATGCAGTGAATCATCATTAAATAAGTATTTGCTTTCAATTAGGAATGTGTGGTTTTCATACAGCCTATCATTTGAAAATACAGTTTGAACAGCAATTGTAAGTTGCAAAGTCATCTTGTATACTGATTGCCTGATAATTTTTCATTTAAAAAATTTGCTTTTATATCTCTAGATGGTGCTATATGTACCTCTATTTGTTGAAGAAGTATAGGCAATTTTAGTATAAAATTATACAAATTCTAAGTAAGACAAAACAACTAAAACCATACAAATTATCATGGAAATACTTTTTCTTCTTTTGCTGCAGGCCATGAAGCATACATTGCCAGGTGATTATGCTCATGAGAAAGTTAATCTTGTGCTGTATTAAGTAGGAATCACAAACAACTACCATAGAAAGACAACCTACATTTTTGTCGAAAATGTTGGGGTAATTCCTTGTCAGAAGTAAACTGGAGAAGCTCTTTTTTCATGCAGTCCCATTATATACAATATTTACTCTTCTCCCCATACATTTATATATATGTATTAGTTTTCCTGATAGTTTAAAAGCAGCTTGAAATAACATTCATTTGTGCTGAACTTCCATATCTAAGGGCTATTTCATGGATAGGTAATACATGAGGTTTGAATAGCTTTACATTTAGAATTTTTTTTTTTTTTAAGTCTGGAAAAGGTATTGTTTAGTAAGAAGTAATGATTCTTTTCTAGTGGAATTTGGACTGATATGTAAATCAACAGTTACTAACAACCTTATGGAAATTCATTACATTCCTTATAGGAAACCTCAGAGCCACCATTACATGTTTTTGTTGGTATCACATACTCTGAATCCAAAGAAAGTTTACAGATACATAGGCACAGTAATTTGATTAACAAAATTAATGGAGAAATACCTTAATGATCTATTAATGGGGTACTCTTGATTAAAACATGATATTTAAAAAGAAAATAAGGCAAACAATGATAAGCAAGTGTTTAACAATATGAACTTATTTCATATTTCTGTTCCGTATTGTGTTCTTCTTTATTCTAGATAATAAGCAACAACAGTAGAAAGATGCCTCTTGAATACCATTTACCTTTATTAGGCACCACAGAAAGAAACTGCCCAAACATTGTTCGTCCACTGTAGGTTCTCCTTGCTGGTAGCTGTTTCCACACAAATGAATGCCCTCAGCCCTTTGCCAGCTATGTTCTAACACTCAAATTTGTAACACCCCTTTATGGAAAGCTAGTGGGAATTCGTAGTATGATTTTTTCCTTTGCTGCACTGAATTGTAAGTGTTCCAGACCTATTGTCCATGCCTTTCAGCAGAAAAAGAAACCTAGTCTACTTTCCATCTACCCAAGTGCTGGACGATGTCTCCATGCAGATGGAGCTGCTGAAGTCAGAGGCTGTAGTGTGGTCCTCAGACTAGAGGAAGTGCCTAGACCTTTCTCCTGAGGCAGGGACAGGTAGCAGACCTGCTTGCAAAAGGTGTGCACAGGTCCAGGACCTCCTGCAGCAGGTAGCTGAGCTGCAGGAGGCAGTGAGAAGTCTGTGAAACATCAGGGAGACTGAGTAGGAGTTAGCTATCTGGTTCCTAGTGCAGTGTGTGAAGTTGATGCACAGTCAACTATCAAACAGACAAAAACTCCCCCACTGGCACACACAGAAAGGAGGAGGGCCAGTAATGCAGAAGAATGGAAACCTGAAATACCAAGGACACGCGGGATGAAGAGGTTTTCTGCAAAGTGCCCTTGCAGAACCACTTCACTGCTCTGCAGACCAAAGAGGAAAGACCTGTCACATGAGGAGAGACACTGGAGGCAGCTCAATCTGCCCCTCATGTAGCAACCAGCACAACAAAGAAAAGTCAATGGACAATATCAGTAGGTGACTCTTTTCTGAAAGGTACAGAGGCATCCATCTGATGTCCTGAAGCACTCTCTAGAGTAAAGTGTGCTGGTTACCAGGGGCTTGTATCAGGATGTCACCACCAGACTACCAAGCTTTTTGTTGTTGTTTCACATAGGCAACAGTGATACATTCAGGAGCAGTCTGAGGAGTATCAAGAAGGATTGCAGAGCCCTGGGAGTAGGTGGTAAGGGACTCTGGAAGGCAGGCATTTTTTTTATCAGTTCTCCCAGTCAAAGGGAAGGGGGTTGAAAGGGACAGTTGAATCTGGTGAATCAACAATTGGTTATGGGACTGGTGCCAAACCTATGAGTTTGGCTAGTTAGACCATAGGACATACTTTGAGAAACCTAGTAAACTGAGTTGTGGTGTGGTCCCTCTGTCAAAGAAGGGGAAGAGCATCTTTGGTCACAGGCTTGGAAGCTGGTGAAGAGGGCTTTAAACTGAATTTGCCAGGGGCGGAGAGTCTCAGTTTATCCCACTCATATCAGCTTGTTGACAGTGCCAGAAATAGATGCCCAGAGCCTGGAGAGGGATCATAGGTGAGGAAGAGAGCACCTGAAGAACAGTACAAAGGAATTTCAACCACTCCAGACAGTAAGTCAGCTTCACTGGGGACCCAACTTAAATGCTTCTATAGAAGCACATATTGATGCATCTATAGAAGCACATATAGCATGGGGAATAAAAAAGAGAAGTTAGAGATGTACACACACCTGCAGGGCTATGATCTTATTGGTATCATGGAGATGTGGTGAGATGGCTTCTATGACTGGAGTGCTAGAGTGGAAGCATACAGGCTCTTTAGGAAGGATAGGCAAAGGAAATGAGAAGGGGGTGTCACCCTCTATGTCAGTGACCAGATGGAGTGCCTGGATCTCTTCTTGGGGATGGATGAGGAGCTGACCAAAAACTTTTGGGTCAGGATTAAAGGAAAGGTAGGGACAGATGACATTATAGTGGTGGTCTGCCACAGGCCACCTGACCAGGAAAACCAAGGGGGTGAGGCCCTCTACAGAGACATAGGAGCAGCGTCATGTTCACAAGCCCTGCTCTTCACAGGCAACTTCAACCTCCCTGATATCTGTTGGAGGGAAAGTACAACAGGGCATAAGCAATCCAGGAGGTTCCAGGAATATGGTAATGATAACTTCATTCTCCAATTGACAGAGGAGACAGTGAGGAGAGGTGCTGTGCTGGACCTTGTTCTCACCAAGGAAGAACTGGTAGGGAACAGATTTTCCAGCAAGTTCTCAAATTGAGTTGGGGGTGATGGCAAGGGTCTTAGGTGGTCAATCCTGTTGGGTGCCCCCATAAGATGTCAGCCTGAAGTTTGAACCTGTCTCAAACTGATATTCTTCAACCACAAAAGGAAGTAGAGAAAAATAGCTTGCTGCTCTACCTCCACAGGGCCCAATCTCTCTCTCACCTCAATGTTTCCAGCCTTTGCCATGTTTCCAGCCTTTGCTTGAGCTGTTTGAGACAAAATTTACTTAGTCCCTTTTCAGTCTTAGACAAGTGGCTAGGCAACTCTCCATTATATTTGAGAAGTCATGGCTATCTGTTGAAGTTCCCATTGATCGGAAAAAGGGGGGGAAATGGGAAAAAAAAAGGAAGACCTGGGGAACTACAAGCCAGTCAATCTTATGTCCGTGCCCTGGCAAGATCATAGAGCAGATCCTCCCGGAAGATATGCCTATTGCATTCACTAAGTGTGGAGGATTATGGATCCTTTTTCAGGCACAAGAAACAACAGGGTTTCTTTGTAACCTTCTTTCAACCTAGTCATTCAAGGAAAATCTGTACTTTAAATTACCAACAGAGGAGGAAGAAGTGACTAGGGACAAATATTGAAGTGACCATATGCAGTTAAAGTAATATGCACAAGCAAGTAAATTCACATTTTATTTCAAGGCTGGAACAATTCTTTCCCAGAGGTGTCATAGCAATAGCACATCTTCTGGAAAGAACGGTACATTAGCATTTGTATGTCTTTGTAGCAATCCATGTTGAATTCTTCAAGAATTGTTCTAACATTATTTTAGTAAAAAAAAAAAAAAAAAAAAAAAAGTGTATTTTGTTTGGGGTTCTTGAAAACAAACAGGATATTGTGAAAATACATAGATGTTTTTTGTCAAAAAAATAAAGGATAAATCTTATAATGACAGCTGTGTCCCATTCTTGGGACTTCACCAGACTTTGCAAGATATTTTGTGTGTGAGTACAAAGCAAAATCAATATGTTCACTTCAATTAAATCACAGTGATGCTAAAATAAATGTTTTTTCCAATTTAGTTTTCAGCTTAAGAATTCAGAATGAGACACAGAAACATGGAAGTCCTTTGTGAATGCCAGGGACACCACCAGATTCCAAATATTTTGTTTTGTTTTGTTTTGCTTTGAAAAGGCTTTTTAATTAAAACTTGGAAGGTTAAAAAAAAATTTCAAATAATAATCTGACTTTATAATTCAAGCACTTCTCAACATGAGATTTTAAGAAAATGCTGTTATGTGTTTTTAGGATGGACAGCTGAGGAAAATGAATATGACACTTTTCCAAGCAAGAGTGCATATTCATGCAATTAAGCATAATCTTTCTCAGGACTCTTTTGACACTGCATTTGCATATTTTAATAAAAAAAGATAAAACAAAATCTTCATTTGCTTGTTGTGCTGTTTCATAGCATTAGATGTTAACCTGTCCAAAATTCCACTTGTAGCTTCTGCTTTCTGGTAGCATCTATTAATACAAATCTTGTCTGTGAAAAACAGACTGCTGAGTTGCTAGCTTTGTCTGCTCTGTGACTTTTGCTGTAATGATAACAATGCATCATGAACTAATAAAGAATGTAGGGCCTGATCCAAAAAGCTTTTTTTTTCTTGTTGAGTTCAATGTGCTTTGAAATCAGCTCCTCTAGAGAATCCCTTGCAAAGCAATCTCTATGAATGTTCATCTGAATTTTTAAAGAAGTGCACTTAGCATACATTCAAACTCCTTTGTTTCTGGTTTTTTTCAATGCACACCAAAAATAGTCTCAGAAATTTTTGCAGTGAAAACAACTATAATGTTATGCTGGAAAATATTCATTCCTTCTATTTGCATGAATAATTAAGTTTTGACTAGGCAGAGAAACATAATGGAAACAGGAAGAGTGTAAGAATGATTCTACCCTAATTGTTAGGTCATGCATTCATAGATAAAAAGTCTAGCTTTTGCTCAGAAGAATGTATAAGTAAATAATACAAAGCAATTTCAAGAAAATAAATAGCATACACATCTTCACATTCTCCAAAGCTCCTTTAAAGCCAACCTTATCTTTGTGACTAGGAAATTTATTATTGTGAAGGAAATAAAGATTTAAGATCTCTATAGTAGAAACAGGTTACAAATGAAGTTGTTCTATGTACATTTTTGTGCCCTAAACATCTGAACAAAAGGGAAACACTTTGCTTTTCTACTTCTGCCTTCAGAGATAAACCTGTATTAGCAATTCAGTAGTTCCCTGGAAGCTAATACAGGCTTTGTATTATTTTTAAGAATCCTTAGGTCCTTAGTAGGCTTTCAATATCCTGACAAGCCTCAGCTGGGTCTCCTGCTCCCCCGCACCCCCTTCTTACCTATGGGCCCAGGAGTGACTTTTAAGCTCTGGATCAGTCCCTCAGATTTGAGCTGAACCATGCTTAAAGGGGTGCTGTGTTCTGTCTTCGGCAGGGTTATCCTGTGGGACTGCATCCTATTAGTGATAACAGAGCTTGTGCTGGGTTCACACTCATTTTGTAAAGCAGCCCCATTCCTGGGGCTCCATCTCACAGTCTGAATCATCATATGAATTTCAATGTCTTGGTAAGTCTCCTATTCTCAGAACATGTCCTGTATATTAAATCTCTCAAAAATGTAAACCTCTCAGTCATCATGCATTGATTTTGCTGAGGTATAGTGTGCATCTGAATTATTTCTTATTTAAATCTACTCATTCCTTTGATTTAAATTTCTCAGCATGTTAACTACTGTACTTTCAGCTAAAAATATGACAGTTGATGGCTTACCAGAGTGAAGAGTCTAACCTGATGAGATTGTGCAGTGGTAAATCAGAATTGAGATAGGTAACTTTTTATGAAATCTTAATAACCTAATTTTAATTTGTATTCTAAGAGCACCTGTAGTTTTCCTTATAGTTTTCAAACAGCTAAGATACCTTTCTGGAGTTTACTGTCTTCAATTTATGCTGTCCTTAGACAACCAAATCTTTCCAACTGTCCACTTGAGTTCATAATTCTAATGAGAGCAAGATACAAAATTATTATCATAAACACTTTTCTGGGTAAAAGTCTCTTCTACTTCCAACAAACACTTCAGTCTTTCACTTTCAGAGTTAATGACTGTTTAGTGCCCTAGCAGAATCCACTGAAATGGGTGTGTCATGTCCAAGAGACATGGCTCTAACTTGCTTCAAAATCTGTCAGTCTTTAATTAACTGGATTATACATTCCTATTAAATTAATTTGATTTTGATATCCCATGGGGATTTTTTTAAGTTAAATGCAAGCACAGATTTGAAATGATGACGGCAAGGAATTATAGATTTAATACTGTTATAGATAAAATAACATTTGTACAACATAAATTTGATATATGGAATTTAAAAACCCCCACAATTTATTCTAAGATAATGGTCTAATATAAGTCATATATGCCTTAAAAGTGTTTGTGTTGGTCTTTTTGTGATAGGAATTTTATGTTGTTCTGGATGATATTCAGTCAGCAGTCACAGACATGAAAGACATCTAGGAAGTCAGCATACTGAATGGTGCTATACTTTTTAGTAAACAGTGGCAAGTCTCATTTTCTACTAATTTTTTTCACTGTTGTGTGATGATCTGAGTATTTGTAGGAAATTCACCTACAAGAAACAAAAATTTTCCTTGCCAATGGAGAGTTTATTCTGTTTCACAAAGAAAATATGTTCTCAGATATACTGTATTAGATGAATGTTATTATACAAATCAGCCATTTGAGGAGGGGACTATATGTGGAATTGGATTTAATGATTGCTTTTACAAATGTCTTTATTTAGTCTGTACAGGTATTTAGAATAACCTTACATCAATTCTGTGTGATTTTTATCAAGGTCATATTTTCATATAGTGTTCATATAATTGAGATTAGATTTAACAACTGTAGCCTTTTCTGTGGAAGTCTGACAACAAAGCTTTTGTGATGGTGTTTGGATATTGCAGTGAAAACTCAAACCATTTTTTTGAGTAATTATATATTTAACTACAAAAATAATACATGTATCTACCCTGCATGTTTGCAGCAAGTCTGGATGTATGCATTATTTCAACTCCTGAGATGGTCTATGTTTAAAAAAGAAAAAAAAAAAAGAAAAAAAAAAAAAAGAAAAAAAAAAAGCAAGCTTTATTGAAAAGATTAATCAAATTTTCTCAGAAATCCTAACCTAAAATTTGACTTCTCCCATACTAGTGCACATGTGAAACAAGAAGTCACGGTATGGTGATTTATACTTACTTGTGTACTTCTAGTGCTTCCTACTGAGTTAGAAGTAGACTTGCAGATGAAAAAAACAATGGTATGGAAATTGATTTTTATATCTTTATCATCACAAACAATTCAAAAATCATAGCTGTAATCAGCAAAGTCCTCTCTCTCTGATTTCCTGAAAATTGCATAATTCATGTATCCTGTATTGGATTCACTAGTCAAGGTTTTGATAGAGGGAGCCTATTTGAGAAGATGCCTGAAGCTGCTCCATGTCAGACAGAGATAATTCCAGCCAGCTCTGAGGATCTGCCACTGACCAAAGCTGAGCCTGTCAATGACATTGGTAGCACCTCTGTGATAACATTTTTCAGAAAGGATAAAAAACATGGCATAGCAGCTATGAGAGAAAAGTAAAAAATGTGAGAGAAACAGCCCTGCAGACACCAAGATCATTGAAAAAGGAGGAGGAGGAGGAGCTCCAGGCACCAGAGCAGACGTTCTCCTGAAGCACTTGGTGAAAACCATGGTGAAATGGGTTGTCCTCTTGTAGCCCAAGGAGGTACATGGTAGGTAGACAGATCTACCTAAAGTCACATAAGCAGAATTATTGTAGCTCATGACACATAAAATTTGTAGCATTTTCATTTTCAATTGTGCATCACTCCAAGAAGCCAAAAAAGGAACCATGTTTTTATATCTTCCTCAGGTCTTCTATTTTTTTCAGGCACTAATATAAATTAAGTGTAAACAGGACCCCACGTGCACAACCAATATATTTTAATTCATAAACCTTGGTATTCCTATGTATGCAGACAGGAGCCAGACAAAATTAATTTTAGATATATGAGCAGAATGTATATATTATCAGACTCTTGTATAGTAGATTTTAAGCTTACCATTATATTCTTTACCTAATTATTACTTTATTATCATATGCACAAGTTGATAAGACTGTAAACATATATTCTCTCATCCAGATATTGTTAGATCAAACTCACTTCTCATTAGTGCTGCAAAGCCAAAACTGTGAACGGAATTCATCTCACTATGGTTTCCTAATAGAGAATTACTAGGTCAAAGGTAGTTGCCACTTTTCATACCACTGCTTCTCAATTAGAGGTGTTGTCTAAGTGAACTTGCTGCTGTTTCTTATTTCAGCATCTGGACCTGAGCCAGAAGTTCATAGGGACATAATTAAGGTCTTCACATGCCAAAGAGAAAAACTCATGAAACATTACCAAGTAGTGTTTAGGGGATAAGTTTTAAAGAAAGTCCTGCCAGGAACTGAGGAAATCGTGAAAGATCTGGAAGTGGTAAATACCTCTGGGATATTTTAAGAGAACCAGACAGATGCTCAGGAAACTGAAACATACCATCATAGTAATTAGTTCTTATTCCTGAAGAGAAGTTGAATTTGGGAAGAATTCAAAGTGAGGGGCAAAGGAGCAGAGAGAGTATCTCATTCTTCAAAATATATACTTGCAAGAAAGCTCAGCTGTCATGCTACATTAAACAAGTTTCTATTATGTACAGAAAACAGAAAATACTAAGTACACGTACTAATAATTTTTGTTGTATGCTTTACAAGAACAGACCACGAGAATGCACAAAGGCTAACATGGGATTTTATATACACTATATTCTGTATTACAATACTCTAAATGTAAAATTTCACTTAAATATTCAGTTTATGGCACAGCACTTGAAAAACTGTAGTAAAAGCATAGTTTTGGTGGTGGAAACCTACTGCCATTCTTCACAGTAGACATGGTTTTTTCTCATCTTTAAAGGGAATTTCCTGTAATTCTATTTGTACCCTTTGCCTTTGTCTTTTTATTAACCACACTCAGAAGAGTTTGACTTCCTCTTCCTTATTCCTAAACATCAGGTAATTATAAACACTGATAAGATCCCCCTAAATCTTCTCTTCCCCAGGCCAAATAGTCCCAGCTTCTCAGCCTGTCTTTGCATGTCACATACCCCCAAACCTTAATCATCTTTGTGGCACATCATTTACTTGCTCCAGTAGCTCTATGTCTTTTTTGTACTGGGAAGCCTGAAGATGCATCCAGCAGTCCAGATGTGTCTTGCTAGTGCTGCGCAAAGAAGAAGAATCACCTCGGTTGAGTTGCTGGCAGTGTTTCTCCTAATGCAGCCCAGGAGGTGTTTTGCCTTCTCTGATACAGTGGCTCACAGGTGGCTCATGGTTAACTCAGAGTGTAACAGAGCACATTTGCATGGCACTATTCTTGATCAGGTGCAGAATGTTGCATGTCATAGAATGGTCTGGACTGGAAGGGACCTTGGTTCAACCTTTTGTGGGAAAGAAAGCCTAGATGAGATTATCTAGCACTGTGTCCACTTGCACCTTTAAAACCTCCAAGTGATTTCCCTTTGATCAACTTGATATTCTCTGCCCATTTCTCCAGCCTGTCAAGATCCCTTTGAATGGCAGAACAATTACTTGTTCTGTCAGTAACTCCTCCTAGTGTTGAATTGTCTGCAAACTCTGAGGCTGCACTCTGACCAATCACTGAAGTCATTAATGAAGTTGTTAAACAGCTTTGGAGCCAGTATTGACCCCCAGGGCACACTACTTGTGACTGTCCTCCGGCTGAACTTCGTGCTGCTGATTATAATTCTTTAAGCCTGGCAGTTCAACCAGATTTAAGTGCACCTTACTGCCTACTTATTTGGTCCATACTTCATCAGTTTGTCAATGAGGATGTTATGAGAGACAATGTTAAAAGCCTGGCTAAAGTGAATTCCTCTGGTGCTATATCTCCTTCTCTGTCAGTGTCCTATTTCACATTCCTTCTTTAAAAAAAAAAAAAAAAACTACTGTAATATAGAAAAAACAGAATTAAAAAAAATTATGTCCAGGGTTTGCTGGCCCAGAAGGCACTAAAATTCATTGGATTGAATAAAAGCATGTGCATTTTCCATGCATTCAAGAAAATCTGCTTTCACCTCTTTTTCCTAAGCTCAACAGCCCAGAATTTTGTGCCCAAACTCTGCTAAAATCCAGAAATGAAATGGTGTAGCACTAACCATCTCTGTGGTGTAATGCCTATAAGATGCAAATATATTCCATGTTCATGAACAGAATCAAGCCCTCATAAAGTTCAGCTATAGAACCTGTCTTTATAAAATACAGTTTGAAGATATGAAGGTAGTTGTTCCTGAGTTTGTACACCATGCACTTATTACAACTACCCTGAAAACAAACTCTACTAATTGCAACACATGGAGATTTTAGGCTCTAGAATTATGGCTTTAGAATATCCAAATGTAAATTTTCTACTGTCTATTGTCTAGGCAAAGATTGTCTAGTATATCCTTCATATACATCTAACTGAAATGAATTCTATGTTCTCTCTCGTGGCAAATGTTCAATAGAATACTTTAACAGTGTCCTCACCCTACCTCTTAGGAGTCATGAGGATGCAGAAGTGAAATTATGCTGTATATACTGAATGTGAACAGTTCCTGGATACAGAAATGGATCTCCTCCAGTTATATTTTAAAACAAATTATAATTAATGTTTTGTTTCATTTTGTTTAAAATAAAAATTTGCAAACAACAACCAGAATAAGAAGAACATGACTTTTTCTCCCTTAATAGACATATTTTCTATAAAGTCAGAAGCTTTTCTTCTGGAAATGTGGAATTTTAAACATATCCTAGTTCTTATTATTTCCTATCTGATGAGATGTATGTGTTTTCAAAAGCCTGTGTGTGGCACCACTTAAAACTATTGTGGAGTAATAGCATTGACTTGGCAACCAGACTTGACTAAAAACAGTTGGAAATATATGAGTGGAAAATAATATGTTATCTGTTTAGTGTCATATTAGTATCTTATAATATTTAGTATCTTATTCATTTGTTAGTTTAATATAAAATACATTGTTATTATAACAGACAGGTTTTATTCCAGAGGGTGCATTAGAAAAGAAATTTGGACTCTACTTTAAAGGAAAATTACATTTAACAAAATAAACAAACATACAGGATTAAAGAGTGATGCAATGATACAGGCTCTTCCGCAGTGGTTCTAATAAACAAACCAGTGAGGTCCAATACTGTCACGGGGGGGGAAGACAACAACAAAACCCAACACATTTGACAAATGTTAACTGTATTTTCATTTGAAAAGTATACTTTTATTGTAAAATTAGGAAAAAAAACCAGAAGGGTTCAGGAAATCTGAAATTATTCTCTACTCTATATTTCCTCTCTGGTTATTACAGAGCAGTGCATCTAGTTAAAAAAAAAAACTAATAAAATAAAATAAAAAATTGGGTTTTTTTCCTTTCCTTAACATACTTAATAGATAATTTATTCTATATCCCTAAAGAAGAGCTGTACTCCAAGCATACCTTATACAAAATTATAAGTGGAAAAGTACAGGAAAATAAATATCAAGATCTCTGCACACCTTAGAATGCACAGCACCTTTTACCTGAGAGCTTCCCCAGTGAGCTATTTTTCTCTCTTTCGAATAGCCTTCTGCTGTATTTCTGCCAACTGGTCCTACAATAATAATTAGGGTTGTTAGTCTCTGCCTACCTGAAATAATTGCAGGGTAATTATCCTTTCCATCCTGAACGTGAGGATAGAAGAATAATTTGCCTATGACTGGACAGACAAAAGACAAAAGGACAAAATCATAAGCAACAGCCTGCTTGCCATTATGAAGTCAAGTAAATGACTTTGGACCAGATCTACTAGAAGATAAGCATGTTCACATCCTAAGATTGTAAGCATGTAACTTTTTAATGTTTACCCCTTGAAACTGATTATAGAGTCCTGTTATTTGTGGGGGACTTCTTATTCCTGGCAAGAGGTAAACACAACAGTGCTGAATGAGATTCAAACAAGTGATATGGTAAACAAAAACTTGCCCACAGCTATAAAGCATGAACTGTCATTCTCTATATTGACTCATTCTGAGATCATAGGCTGGTAACTTCAGTGAGCTGGCCTTCACAGCCACAAGTGCTATCCTAAATACAGACTTCATGTTTCTTTTAAAATAGGGATGATTTCTAACATTCAGTTTGTTCACCCAGAATATGAAGTTGCTATCTGAAGAGTTTAAAATTCCATTTTCAACCTCACAATAACATGTCTTAACAGTAGTTATAAGGATCACCTTCTCTGTGCCCAGGAGAAAACTATACCAGCAAAGAGAAAGGCAGGAAAGCATGCTAGGAGACCCTCCTGGATGAAGAAGGAAATACTGGACATGCTGTCATGCAAAAAGAAACTCTACAAGGAGTGGAAAGAAGGACAGCTAGAATAGGGGGCATACAGGGAAGCTGTACAAGCAGCAAGAGACCTGGTTAGAAAAGCTAAAGCTCAGTTAGAATTACATCTAGCCAGGGAGGTGAAGGGAAATGCCAAAAATTTCTATAGGTATATTAATGGCAAGAAAAAGACTAGAGAAAGTGTGGGCCCCCTCAAAAAGGAAATGGGAGAACTGGTGACAAGTGATGCTGAGAAGGCTGAGGTCCTCAATGACTTCTTTTCCTCAGTCTTCATTGGCAAGGGCTCCAGCCACACCCCCAGAGTCATAGAAGATAATGGCAGGGGTTGGATGAAAGAACTGCCCATTGTAAGTGAAGATCAAGTTCGTGGCCATCTGATGAACATGAAAGTGCACAAGTCTATGGCATCCAATGGAATACACCCACAGGTACTGAAGGAACTAGTGGATGAGGTTGCTAAACCACTATCTATTATATTCCAAAAGTCATGGCAGTCCGGTGAAGTCCCCACTGACTGGAAAAGGGGAAATATAACCCCCATATTCAAAAAGGGAAAGGTGGATGAACCTGGGAACTATAGTCCAGTCAGTCTCACTTCTGTGCCTGGTAAGATCATGGAGCGGATCCTCCTGGAGGCACTACTGAAGCAGATGAATAATGATGAAGTGATTGACTAGAACCAACATGGCTTCACCAAGGGCAAATCATGCATGACTAACCTGGTGGCATTCTGTGAGAAGGTCATAACATCACTAGATGGGGGAAGAGCAATCGACATCATTTACCTGTACCTGAGCAAAGCCTTTGACACTGTCCCGCATGACGTTCTGGTCTCCAAGCTGGGGAAATACGGATTTGATGGATGGACAATTTGGTGGATAAAGAACTGGCTTGATGGCTGCTTCCAAAGAGTAGTTGTCAATGGGTCGGTATCCAAGTGGAGACCAGTGACAAGTGGAGTCCCTCAAGGATCAGTACTGGGACGAGTCTTCTTTAACATCTTTGTCAGAGACATGGACAGTGGCATTGAGTGCACCCTCAGTAAGTTTGCCAATGATACCAAGCCGTGTGGGGTGGATGACATGCTGGAGGCAAGGGATGCCATCCAGAGGGACCTTGACAGGCTGGAGAGGTGGTCGCACGCCAACCTCATGAAGTTCAACAAGGCCAAATGCAAGGTCCTTCATCTGGGTCAGAGCAATCCCAAGCACCAATATAGCCTGGGCAGTGACTGGCTTGAGAGCAGCCCTGAAGAAAAGGACTTGGGAGTACTGGGGGATGAGAAGCTCAACATGAGCCATCAGTGTGCTCTTGCAGCTCAGAAGGCCAACTGTATCCTGGGCTGCATCAAGAGAAGTGGAGTTGGAGGGAGGTGATTGTTCCCCTTAACTCCTCTCTCATGAGACCTCACCTGAGTACTGCGCCCAGTTCTGGAGCCCCTATTACAAGAAGGATATGGACATGCTGGAACATGTCCAGAGAAGGGCCACAAGGATGATCAGAGGGCTGGAGCACCTCTCCTATGAGGACAGACTGAGATAGTTGGGGTTGTTCAGTCTGGAAAAGAGAATGCTCTGGGGAGACCTTATTGTGGCCTTCCAGTATCTGAAGGGGGCCTACAAGAAAGCTGGTGAGGGCCTTTTTAGGCTGTCGGGCAGTGATAGGACTAGAGGGAATGGATTAAAACTAGAGATAGGTCGGTTCAGGTTAGACATTAGGAAGAATTTCTTCACCATGAGGGTGGTG
>JANVCC010000021.1:33553765-33582345 GCA_025345505.1 Todiramphus chloris collaris | reverse complement strand
AGTTGGGGTTGTTCAGTCTGGAAAAGAGAATGCTCTGGGGAGACCTTATTGTGGCCTTCCAGTATCTGAAGGGGGCCTACAAGAAAGCTGGGGAGGGCCTTTTTAGGCTGTCGGGCAGTGATAGGACTAGAGGGAATGGATTAAAACTAGAGATAGGTCGGTTCAGGTTAGACATTAGGAAGAATTTCTTCACCATGAGGGTGGTGAGACACTGGAACAGGTTGCCCAGAGAGGTGGTGGAGGCCCCATCCTTGGAATTTTTTAAGACCAGGCTGGATGGGTCTCTGAGCAACCTGATCTAGTGGGAGGTGTCCCTGCCATTGGCAGGGGGGTTGGAACTAGATGATCTTTAAGGTCCCTTCCAACTCTGACAACTCTATGATTCTATGATTCTGTAATTATATTGCAGGATATGTTGGTAACAATTTGAGGGCTGTTCTTTATCTCTTTTCTTGAAGCCTTGCCACAGGGACAAATAAAATAAAACAAGATTCATCCAGGATGGGAAAAATTAGAAGAGGAAACAAGGTATTAAGATGAAGGCCAGAGACTTCAATCTAGGTCCATGCATTTTGTATGACATAGTCACTGGATAAAATACAATTACCCTTAATATTTCAAGACTGAAACTTAATATTTCCATGTTCTGTGCATGGAGATTTGTCCAGTAATTAAGATTCTTTCTTCCTGGAACAGTAAAACTTGAACTGTTCTTTCTGTGTAGAAACACAGTGTTAGCAGACATGATTTCAAGTACACTTGATCCATCCTAACCTAAAGTACTGTGATAAGAGCTAAATACAACTATCTTTAAAAAGAGAAACAGGAGTTAACATTTGTCAAGCTGAGATCAAAATTGGGTTCACACTAAGTTTTACCAGTAAATATATTTCCTAAAATATTCGGAAGACTGTTTCTAAAAGCAACTCTTTTCTCTTTTTTGTTTTTTGTTTTTTTTTTTTTTTTTTTTGTTTTTTTTTTTCCCCCTAAATGTTAGTATTTCTATTTTAAAAACTGAAGATATCAGTTAGTAGAGGTTACATGCTGAATCTGAAATGTGAGCAACAAAGTGCTCAGATTAAAATGTAGAACCATCCCTCAGATTTTATTTTGAATAACTCTAGATCTTTATGACTATTTTTAGATACTCTTTGTGAAGCAACTTAATGTGCCTTTATGTACTGAATGTACACCCCCATACATGTTTAGTGAAGAGTACCTAGTCATCCAGCTCAAGAAACTTCTTTTCTGTACAGTTATGCTGAAAGCTAGGCCATCTCTGTGATGTTCCTTTATCTACACTAATTTATAATACTTGTGACTTAAGATAGCCTGTTAGAATTTAAATTACAGGAGACAGAAGAAAAATAGCTCAAACAGCCAAAGTTCTCAGATAGCAGGTAGCATCCCACTTATAGGCAGATCCTTCATTGTTAGTCCCTAAGGTTTCGGATAGAAGCTGTATATTGTAGACACAGCATGCTTCCTCTAATGTCTTGCTCAGGATAATCTGGCCAAACAAGCCTCCAGGTCAAAAGCCCGAGTGCTCAGCCTGGGCATGAATTACCTTTGTCTTCACCCACCAACATAAGCAAATCCTAAACCCATTCTTTGAGCTACTTTTTAGACAAGATGCATTCCAGAGTCGACAAGATTCATCCTAGGGTTATGAGGTGCATCCTAAGATCCTAAGGGTATTGGCAGATGTAGGTGATAACCCACTGTCCATGATATTTGAAAAGTCATGGAGAAGTTCCCAGTTACTGAAGAAAAGGAAATATCATACTCATTTTATAAAAGGCCAATAAGGAGGCCTCTGGGAACTACAAACTAGACAACAGTGACCAGTAAGATCATGGAAGACATCCTCCTGGAAGTCATGTCAAAGCATATTGAAGGCAGGGAAGTAATTGGAGATAGTCAGCATGACTTCACCAAGGGCAAATATTGCCTCATTATTCTAGTGGCCTTTTACAATGGATTGACTGCCTTAGTGGTCAAGGGAATAGGTAAAAATGTGATCTACCTGGACTGATGGATAGCCATTGATAAGGTCACCTCACTATTCTTGCCTCTATATTTGAAGCATATGGATTTGATGGCTAGATTCATAAACATATAAGGATGGGTGGATGGCCACATCCAAAGAGTTAACATCCACAGGAAAACAGTAATGAGTGGTGTCTCTTAAGAATCTGTACTGGGACTAATACTGTTTAATATCTTCAACAATGACATAGACAGTGGGATCAAGTGCACCCTCAGCAAGTTTGCAAATTACACCAAAATGAGTGATGTGGTTGACATGCCCGAGGGATGGGATGACACCCAGAGGGACCCTGACAGGATTGGCAATTAGGCCCATGGGATCCTTATGAAGTTCAACAAGGCGAAGTGCAAGGTCCAGCACCTGGGGAGAAGGACTTGGGGATACTGGTGGATGAAAAATTGGACATGAGACAGCAATGTGTACCTGCAGTTCAGACAGCCAATCACATCCTAGTCTGCATAAAAAGAAACATGGCTATCAAGTAGAAGAAGATTATTTTTTCCCTCTATTCCATTCTCATTCCACTCCTGCCTGGAGTACTGCATCCAACTCTGGAGCCCTCAGCACAGGAAACACATGAATCTGTTGGAGTGGGTCCAGAGGAGGGCCACAAAAATGTCTAGAAGTTTGGAAAGGACTTTGAGCAACCTGATCTGGTGTGAGGGGTTCCTGCCTAAGTCAGGGAAGGAGAACTAGATGACCTTTGAAGGTCTTTTCTAACCCAAATTGTTCCATATTCTATGATGGTTTTGTGAACTGACCTTTTTGATAATTTTGGCCCTGATCATGTTCAGCTTCATGACAGAGACTAAGCAGTTTTATACCCTATCAAGACTAAATCCTACTGTGAATATGTGCAGAAGTTTCATTTCATCAAGAATAAATATAAAGGAATTTCAGTACCCCTAGGGCTAGGTAGTGACTGAGCAGAAGATTTTAGATCACGATATTTGACCTAAGAACAAAAATTTAGTTTGAATTCCTTCCTGGACTTGATATTTATGTCAATGCAATTTACAAGGAGATAGAAAATGCTCAGACCTCTTTGGTGAAAGCAGTATGAAACTAGAATGACACAGTCCTTGTTTGTTTCAGAGCCAGAACACAAAACTCGAGTCTAATCCTGTGATATTTCTTCTAGTAAAATTTCTAAACTATTTACTTAGTAATAGAGTTTTTTAAATATCTTGTAGCAATAATTATTTCTATGACAGTCGAAACACTTAGGAGCTTTTTGTGATTACAGTCACACAGCAATGAAGCTTTCAGTTTTGCTGTCATAGAGCTCTTATTAAAATTGAAGCCAGCTACTTATCATTCAGTTCTTCAACTGGAAAACTATTAAACAATAAAGAGAAACATGAACAGGAAGAATGATCTATTCCAAATGCAGGGAAATGACTCTTTGGCCTCTGTGTACTTGGCTTGCTAGTTCTTTGCAGCTTTCATTTCTATACAATGAATAGTGTCTCACTGTGTCATGTGGAAATAGAAGGACACAAATAAAAAAAAAAAAATTCTAAAATGAAACATTTTAGAACTCATAAAACAAATTGTTAGGATCTGATTTTAAGATTCTGATGAAATTGATAATTTAGAATTTAGGATGTCTCTCCAGGTCTTGGGCATTTCCCAGAAGAGAGAAAGAGATATAATGTTAAATCCTTACAACATAAGCAAAGTTATGTATTTATGTCCTATGTATTTTAGATGTAAAAGCCTGGAACGCTTGTTTGTATGATAGCATAAGCATCCACAGTTGTAATAGTTTTCTTCCTCTTTTCTTGAAATACATATTCTTCCTTCCAACCATTTTCCCTTAAATAAAACAAAATTCAAGAAAAACAATTAATACATGTTGCCAAATATATGAAAAGAAAATTACACAATGCTAATATACTATTCAGAAAAACCTACTGATAAATACATGTAGTAGGACACTGGGATAAATGTAGCATTTGTCCAATCCATCAGTAAATTCTGATATTATCCTACTCTGTCCCTGTCTATTGCCAGGTTGCCTCCTTTCCTCCTTGTCTCCCTCCTTCCTTACATCCCTCTTTCTCTCTTTTCATCCATCTGTCCATTTATCTTTGGAAGTTTTAATGGGAAAGAAGGAAACAGATAAATAAACAAACAATAGCTTTTATTATTATTATTATTTCTTCATCCTCCTCCTCTGTACCTTAGAAGAAAAACAAAGCAATGAAAAACCCACCAAAGCAAATAACAAAACTCAAAACCCAACCCAACCCCAAAACAGAATCCTCAACCAAAAATCCTAGACAAAACCTCCAGGAATAATTGATTCTAATATATATCAATTTAAACACTCAACCCCACACCCAAAAAGACCCAACCCAAACAAACAGCAAAAGCACACACACACACACAAAACCAAAAAAAATCCCTAAAAAAATAATAAAAAACCCCAACAAAAAAACTCCAAACAACTAAAAAAACCCTAAATCTTGAATCTCCGCTGTGATTTTTTTGGAAGCTAGAGTTCAAAATCTGAACCCTGCAACACCCAAGTACTTAAATCCTTTGTCTTGGAAAAAGCCCAAAGATGGTAGCTTTAGTTTGGGATTGTTTTATTCTTACCTTTAACATATCCATGGCCATTTCAGCCTAAAAAAAAAGTGTTTTTTTCTCCACTTCTTGTGCACATTAAGCTTTTTATGTGACTACTGACTGACCTTTTGTATCTTAAATCCTGGAAATACCATGTATGGTATAAAATCCTAATGTCACAGCATAACAAACAATATCCTTTATCAACTAAGGCAGGGCAATGCTGCTGCTCTGTTTTCAATCGTTAGCTGGGAACCTCTGAAAAAGAATAAGACTGTGATAAGATGTATAAAAATAACCCCAAGACTGAGGAGAAAGAAGCCCTCCACCGCCAGCATTGAACTCCTCTCAGGGAAGAACTTGGGATACCATGGAGATCACTACCTCTCTGCTTGAGGAAGATATGCTGTCAACCTTAGGACCCAGAAGAACATCAGAAGGATGATCAGAAAGACCAGAGACAAGCCTAATGCAAGTGACATAATGATTAATATTTGCAACAGACCACATGGTCAAAAAAAACTGATGAAAACTTCTTGTAACAACTGTAAGAAGCATCACGTTTTCAGGCTTCCATTCTCATAAGGAACTATAACCACCCTGACATGTGCTAGAATGGTAATATGGCAAGGATAATGTGAGCTCTCAAGAACATAAAAGAAAATCTGCTGATGCAGCTGACTGATAAGCCAGCACAACCCAACTAGGGAAGATGCTAAGATGCACCTGTTACTTATAAATAAATATTATTTGTTCAGTGTGTGAGGACTGATGGCAGTCCTGGCAGCAGCAACCATATATCAGAGGATTAGCGACAAAGAACATACAAAAGGCTAATATTTTGCCTTGACCTTTACTGTTCAGTTTTGCCCTCGGACCTTGAAGGTCATTGATCCTAGTGTCAGATTCTAGGGGAGTGAAATGTTATCCATGTTAGACAAGGATTCCTTCAGGGGCCACTGCATTGAACTGGACATAAATATGTTCTTTGAAGAAGACAGTTCCGGGGTGGTGAGGAACCTGGAAAATGTTGAAAGAATTTAAATTAAAAATGACATATTTTTTGGTCATCGAGACTGGAGGAGATTCCTGGTGAAATATGCAAATACCATACCTATCTTAAAGAATGCAGTGATGTGAGAGGCTACAATGAGGTCAGCCTAACCTCCATCCATAGGAAAATCATAAAGCAGATATATTGGAAGTCAGTTATAAGGACCTGAAGCAATTGTGGACAATAAGACTGGATTGAGCAAAGCAAAATCATGTGTGACAAATCTGGTAGCTTTCAGTGATGAGACAACTAGTGTCGTGTACAAAAGGTGAGGACTGGATATTGTATACTCTGACTTAGCAAGGTCTTCAGCAATGATACCTACAGTATTTTATAGCCAAAGTGATGAAATAAGGTGCATAGAAAATTGGGTGGGAAACAGTCTTTGAAGGTTTGATAAGTAAGAAATCAATCTTTCTGAGTTAAATATTGTTTAATCACACACACAGAGTCACACAGAGTGTTAGGGGTTGGAAGGGGCCTTGGAGATCTTCGAGTTCAACCCCCCTGCCAGGGCAGGATCATATAATGTACCCTCCAACCTAATCTACCCTCCAACCTAATCTACCCTCCAACTTAATCTACCCTCCAACCTAATCTACCCTAACACAGGTCACTCAGGAATGCATCCAGGCGAGTTTTGAAAATCTCCAGAGGAGACTCTTTTATGTTTTATTAAAAATCTGATATGTGAGATGCAACAAAGAAGGTCAATCACATCCTGGTTGAGGTACCTCTTCTTGAGGTAGATTATCGCTTTTCGAGTAGACTTTGTAATTAAGCATGTCTAACAAGTTATTTATGTTACATATGTTACATGATACTAACACTTAAAGCTCTTTGCTGATGTTGTTTGGCTGACTGACAATTGGTTTTTTTGGTTTGTTCCTTTCTGGTACTACTGTGATTAAATTTGATTACAGTCTAGTTACTGTGTCAATTTTTTTCATGTTTTACATCTCAGAAAAATACAAATGAAATTTCATAGGGAAAAATATAACATATTGCTACATCTGAGACATTTAATATTAAGGACCTTCTGCAAACATAGGTGATCTAAAATTTTCATGGAAAAAGAGGAGCACAAAAGTCCTCTTAAAGATGAGTGTAAAGCAATGTAAGTATAGAGATTGTTGTATCCCTTTTGCAAAAATGAACTCAATACTCAATGCTTTATTCAATGATGAAATAACTATGTCTACTCCATTCATTTAAAACTTTTTTTGTTGAATCATTAATATTATCGTGTATAGCTGACTTTTTTGCTCTGCTCAACATCAGGGAAGAGTCATGGCACAAAAATACAGCTTCATTTATTTCAGTAAATACACTCTGTGTTCTGTACGAAATGTAAAAGATGTAAGAACATTGGCATAATCTATCAGTGAAGGAGAATGTAATAATATCAGAGTAAGAGATAAATTTCCCTTTCAGAGTTATTACACAGATACTGAAGAAAAACCCTACTGAGGTTTTGTATTTCAAAGTATTCACCTACTACCATTATTCTTAATTTCATAAATGACCCTTCTGTGCAACAGAATATTTGCCAGACTTAGTATATTCATCTTGGTTGCAGCACTCCTTCATTCTGAAGCCTTTACTCCAAGGGAATTTAAACTCACACCACCTGTCTGTCTGTAAAATTCTTCAAATACTAGATTATTGTCCCAATTTCAGCTGGAATTGAGATAGTTTTCCTTCTTACTAGCTAGAATAGTGCTCTGATTTGGATTCAGTATGGAATTTGATATGAGAAAAATGTTGATAATATGCTCCTGTTTTAGTTTGTTGATAAGAAATCAAAGACTTTTCAACTTCCTACATTTTGTTTTTGTGCAGGTACACAAGAAGCTGGGAGAAAGCATAGCCAGGACAGCTGACCCAAAGCAGACAGAGGGGTTTATAATCTGGAGGGAATTTTCTAGGAGGGGCAGATTACTGCTTGGGAATTGGTCAGCAGGTGGTGAGCAATGGCATTGTGCATCACATGTTTTTTCTTGGGTTTTAGTTCCTTTACGTTTTTTGTTATATTCTTTCTCATTACAATTATTATTACTAGTATTACTATCTTGTATCATTATTATTATTATTACTATATTTACTTATATTTTAATTATTAAACTGTTCTTACCTCAACCTATGACTTCTGCGTTTTTTCAATTCTCTTCCGCATCCCACTGCGAGATGGGGGGAGAAGTGAGCAAGTGACTGTGTGATGTTTAGTTATTGGCTGGGGTTAAACCATTACAATTATTAATTTTATTTGCTTGTTGATGCTGTGCGACGTTGACATGCATGTGATCAGTGGTTTGCTAAGTGTACAGAAGTTTCTTTTTGCAAGCAAGGGGAGAAATTTAAGCACCTCTGTGATGAACATTTTGTAACCCATAAAGGCAGTATAGTTCAGAATAATGTTTATGACCATGAAGCATTAATACTAAATTAATATTAAATATAAAATAATTTTCACCCATTTAAAAACATGTATGCACACAGACAAGCAATGAAAATAAAATGAAGAATCTACTGATTGAGTTTTTTGGATTTTGTAGTGTTTGCTTTAATTGATGTCATAGAACAGGTGAAGTGAAACTGAAGAAACTGTTAAAATCCTATTAGGAATGAATAATTATAGCATTTGGCCCCATTTTTATTTATCAAGGGTATATAAGGAGTAAAAAGAAAAAAATCAGTCATCCAAAATTAATATATTTTACTGAAGTAGTAAAGTCTAGCAACACTTAAAAGGTTGTCTGCTTAAGGCCCAATATGCAGACCTGACCCACTTCAAAGGGAAGTTTGCTGTCTCCCTGGGTCCCGAGTTAAGGATGTGGTAAGGAAGCTTCCTACTCTTATACAGCCCACAGATTATTATCCATTATTGACTTTCCAGGTAGGCAGTGACGATCTTGAAAAAAGAAAGCTAAGGGCTGTCAAGAGAGACTTCAGGGCCTTGGGTCAACTGGTCAAGGGAGTAGGAGCACAGGTAGTGTTTTCTTCTATCCCCCTTGTTGAAGGGACCAACCCAGAAAGGCTGAGGAGGAACCATCAGATCAATTCTTGGCTTCAAGCCTGGTGCCACCAGCAGGACTTTGGGTTTTTTGACCATGGGTCAACTTACATGATGCCAGGCCTGCTGGTATCAGATGGGGTGCATTTCTCTCAAAGTGGAAGAAGGTTTATATTACAGGAATTGTCTGGGCTTATTGATCAAGCTTTAAACTATATTCAGAGGGGGAAAGGAGAAAAACATGGCTTGCAGGAAACAAGCCAGGGACATCAGTAGGGTGTTGTGCCAGCTCCACTGCTACCTCATAGTACCAGTCAGGAGGTACTCTAGTACTGCAAACTCACTAAAATGCCTGTAAACCAATGCACACAGTATGGGGAACAAACAGGATGAACTAGAGATCTGTGTGCAATCTCAGGACCATGATCTCGTTGCAATCACTGAGACATGGTGGGACAGCTCACATGACGGGAACACTGTCATGGATGGCTATGTCCTTTTCAGAAAAGACAGGACAGCAAGGTGAGGTGGTGGAGTTGCTCTCTATGTGAGAGAGCAATTGCAGTGTATCGAGCTCTCCCTGGGGGGGGCAATGAGGAGCAGGCAGAAAGCTTGTGGATTAGGATTAAGGGGGAGACTAGTATGGGAGACATCGTAGTAGGTGTTTACTACAGGCCACCTAAATCAGGATGAGGAAGCTGACGAGGCCTTCTACAGGCAGCTGGAAGTAGCCTTGAAATCACAGTCTCTGATTGTCATGGGGGACTTCAGTTACCCTGACATTTGTTGGAAAAGCCAGGTACGTGCAGTCCAGAAGGTTCCTCCAGAGCATTGATGATAACTTCCTAACACAGGTGGTGTAGGAGCTGACAAGGAGAGGAGTGCTGCTGGACCTTGTACTGACAAACAAAGAATGACTGGTTTAGGATGTAAAGGTGGGAGGCATCCTTGGCTGTAGTGACCATAAGATGATGGAGTTCAGAATTACACACAGTAGGCACAGGGCCACAATCAGGATAGTTACCCTGGACTTCAGAAAGGCCAACTTTGGCCTCCTCAGGGAACTGCTTGGAAAAGTCCCATGGGACAGGCCCCTAGAAGTTAAGGGGGCCCAAGCAAGCTGGCTAATATTCAAGCACCATTTCCTCCAGGCTCAAGATCAGTGCATCCCAAAGAGCAGGAAATCAAGTAAGAGAGTTAGGAGACCTGCATGGTTGAGCAGGGAGCTACTAGATAAATTTAAGCAGAAGAAGGAATTACACAGAACATGGAAGGAGGGTCAGGCCACTTGGGAAGAATACAGGGAGGTTGTCAGAGGATGCAGGGATGCAACAAGGAAAGCTAAGGCCTTCCTACTAAACCTGGCGAGGGAGGTCAAGGACAACAAAAAAAGCTTTTTCAAGTATGTTGGAAGCAAAAGGAAGTCTAGAGGAAATGTGGGTCCGCTGCTGAATGAAGTGGGTGCGCTGGTGACCGAGGATAGATAGAAGGCTGAATTAGTGAATGTCACCTTTGCCTCGGTCTTTACCACTAAGGCCATCTACCAGGAGTCCCAGGCCTTCAAGACCATCGAGGAAGTCTAGAGGAAGGAAGTTTTTAGCTCTGTCAAAGAGGCTTGGGTTACAGATCAGTTGAACAAACTGGACATCCACAAGTCCATGGGCTACACCCTTGAGTGATGAGAAAGATGGCAGAGGTCATTGCTAGGCCACTCTCCATAATCTTTGAGAGGTCCTAGAGATCGGGAGAGGTGCCTGAGGACTGGAGGAAGGCCAATGTCATCCCAATCTTCAAGAAGGGCAAAAGGGAGGACCCAGGTAACTATAGGCCAGTCAGCCTCACCTCCATCCCTGGAAAGGTAATGGAACAGCTTGTTCTTGCCACCATCCCAAAGCACGTGAAGGAAAGGAGGCTTATCACGAGTAGTCAACATGGATTCCATAAGGGGAAATCATGCTTGACTAATCTGATAACTTTTTATGATGGCACAAGTAGTTGGATAGATGAGGGGAGGACAGTGAATGTGGTATTTCTTAACTTCAGCAGGGCTTTCGATACTGTCTCCCATGGTATCCTCACAGTCAAGCTTAAGAAGTGTGGACTGGGTGATTGTGCAGTGAGGTGGATTGGGAACTGGCTGAAGGACAGAGCCCAGAGAGTTGTGGTCAGTGGAGCAGAGTCTAGCTGGAGGCCTGTGACTAGTGGTGTTCCCCAAGGGTCAGTGCTGGGTCCAATACTGTTCAATATATTCATCAATGACCTGGACGAAGGGATAGAGTGTACCCTCAGCAAGTTTGCTGATGATACAAAACAGGGAGGAGTGGCTGACACTCCAGAAGGCTGTGCTGCCATCCAGCGTGACCTGGACAGGCTGGAGAGCTGGGCTGGGAGAAGTTTAATGCCATTTAACAAGAGCAAGTGTAAAGTGCTGCACCTGGGGAAGAACAACCCCGTGTATCAGTATAGGTTGGGGGCTTATCTGTTGGAAAGCAGCTCTAGGGAAAAGGACCTAGGGTTCCTGGTGGACAAGAGGATGACTATGAGCCAACAATGCCAAGAAGGCCAATGGCATCCTGGGATACATTAAGAAGAGTGTGGTCATCAGTTCAAGGGAGGTTCTCCTTCCCCTCTACTCTGTGTTGGTGAGGCCCCACCTGGAATACTGTGTCCAGTTCTGGGCATCCCAGTTCAAGAAGACAGAGAGCTACTGGAGAGAGTCCAGTGCAGAGCCACCAAGATTATTAAGGGAGTGGAGCAGCTCCCTTATGAGAAGGGGCTGAGAAGGCTGGGTCTCTATCTTGGAGAAGAGGAGACTGAGGGTGACTTCATGAATGTCTATAAATATGTTAAAGGCGAGTGTAAGGAGGATGGAGCCAGACTCCTCTCAGTGTCATCCAATGTTAGGACAAGAGGCTATGGGAGTAAGTTGGAGCACAAGAACTTTAGGGTAAAGACAAGGAAAAACTTTTTCACTGCAAGGGTGACAGAGCACTGGAACGGGCTGCCCAGGGAGGTTGTGGAGTCTCCTTCTCTGGAGGTGTTCAAAACCTGCCTGGACACATTCCTGTGTGACTTGGTCTAGGTGATCCTGCTCTGGCAGAGGGGTTGGACTAGATGATCTTTCTAGGTCCCTTCCAAGCCCTAACATTCTATGATTCTATGATTTTGGGATGCTGGTAGAATTAAATACTGGGAATGGTATAAATAGAGGTACTAGTCCAGTGCAAGTTGAGTGTTTTGGTTTTTGAGGGGATTGTTAGGGAGTGAAGGAATATTGTGGTCTTTGACATTCACAATTGCTAAAAGAAATGTACCAGTTATGACTGCAGAGAATTTTATCTTGGCACAAAATTTTTGACACCTTTATTTCATAGTACCTTGTTGAGAAAATTACCTGATTCTCCCTTTATGTGGATTACTACCATTGAGCTTCCTTTTAGTCCTTCCTCTGGTCCACTAGAAATATATCTAGTGTATGAATGATAAATCCATTCTAACTTTTTTTTCTAATTCTATAGAAGAGACTGACAGTAAAGCTGTGTGTTTGTGCAGCTAAAAATAGCCTCAAGCAGAATGGAAAATTAGTTTTATATTTGCTCTTCTGGTACTGTCAGAGTACTCAGTAGTTATTTGTGTGTCTGTTTTCAAGAAAGCTTTTTTTAATAGAAAGTTGAACCCATGTGTCACTAAACCTGATTAATAGCATCAGAATTCTGAAGAATAAATTTGACAATAAGTTTTAGAAAATAAGTGTCTATAGAAAAGGTACTGTTTGTGTCAAGGAAATGAGGGATTCCTAACTTCAGGCAGTGGTTTGCCCTAAAACATAGACAAAATGTGAAATTACTCTTACTGCATTTGGGAGCAAGAAATCTCTGTGCAAGAATCATTGACATATGCCAGTAGACTGTTACATGATAATGTATATCCCTGTAGCATAAATCCAATATGACTGAAGTATTCATATGAAAAAAATAACATAATGTGTAAATAAAAAGGCATAATAAAAGTTGATCAAAGTCATCCTTAATAAAGAAGATAAGTTCAGTTGTCTCTAAAAGCCATACCAGGGGATATAGATCATCTTCATATATACACAGATACTATTTTATAGTCAAGAAATCATCCTCCTTTCCAGCATCATCCAGAAGCTACAGATCAGTGAAAAGTCCTAGAGCTGTTTTGTCTGCTTTTAGCAGATTCTTTGTACCTTTATAAACTCATAAACTGAACAAACTGCAATAACAGTATTTTTCCTTTTACCTATATGTGTTGTCCATAGAAAGTGTTTGTTGTGTAACATAAAAGGAATTCAGTTAAATAGGAATGATTGTCCTATTCATCCTTAGAAAAGTGAGGAAACTGATGTTTGATATTTACTCTATGAATTATAATTTATACTCCTAGCTACCTGAAAATGGAAGGATTTTTTTTCCCCTTAAAAAGTAATTTAAACTTCCATTCATTTACTTGGATACTTAGGCACAATGTATCTAATTTTCATTTTTACATCAATTCAGATCTATATTATAATTTACCTGTAATTTGATTTTGATTAATACAACATTATAAGGTAATAGAGATGGAAAAAAAAAAAAAAAAAAAAAAAAAAAAAAAAAAAAAAAAAACAAAACCCCAAACATATACAGTTACAATATAGATGACATTGCAAAGTCCTTTCCAGCTGATTCCACAATAATTTTATCTCACTTCATGTGTTACAGGTTCAGACAGGTTTATGCAGCATCAATAACGAAACATTTTTCTTCATTTATATATTAAAAGAACAGATAATTTCAATAGTCTTTATTTTAAATTTTACTTCCTTTATATGAAATCAAGGATGATTTTTGAATAATGTGGTACATGATATGTGAACACAGTTCTAATACCAAAGAGAAATATTTTACCTCATCATTAGTAAATTAAGAAAGCATTTATTTAAAGCTTATAAAGAATATTTCTAGAATATCCGCAGCTAGAACTTACACAAATAAACAAGTTAAACAAAAGGTAAAAGGAAAGAAACACATTATTCAACTCCAACAGAAAAAGGAATAACAATGACCACCTCCAGTGACTTAAAATAAAAACTAGAAATTGTCAAATTCCTAGTAGAATAATTATTGTCTACTCTGCCACCACACTGGAAGTAATCAACAACAAGAAGCATCATGCTTTAAGGACGATTTTGCTTCTTTGACCTTAAATACAATTTTGCGTTTAATCTTTTCCTTCATTTATGTGCATTGTGTGTAGTTTTTCTACCAATTTCATTAGAAAGAGTAAACAGTGTGTATGAATTGTTATTATTTATTTACCACTGTCGGTATTTTTTCATTGATTGCTTTGAGAATTATATGCATCTTGAAGAAATCTGTGCTCTTCTTATGCCTGTCTTAGCTTTACCTACCTCACTTCTTAGAACTGGTCTGTGTACTGGTAGAGACTTGGGGATTGTTGTGCTTTAGACACAGTCAGGAGATAAGCAATCATGTGGCCACTTGCTTACTATTCCCCCACTCCCTGAATGGGAAGGAGAAGAGGGAGGAAAGTACAAAACTCCGTGAGTTGAGATAAGGACAACTTAATACAGCAATACAAAAGAAGAAGTAACAACAATAGTAACAGCAATGAAACAATTCACAAAATGAGCGCTACAGAATGAAATTGGTGAACAGCACTGCTCCCTGAGCTAATACAAGTATCCTGCCAAAAGCCCAACTTTTGCCCAGCCCAACCCCCACCCTTATATAGTGGACATGATGTCAACATGGTATTTAACAACCTATTGGCTGCTTCAGTTGTCTATGCTGGCTGTAGCTCCCTCACAACTTTTGGTGAAAATAAAACTTACCCTAGCCAAACCCTGGACAGGGATAAAAGTCAATAAATGGAGGTTAGCAAAATGTGATGCCCATCTACAAGAAGGGTCAAAAAGAGGATCCAGGGACTACAGATCTGTCAGTCTGACCTTAGTCCCATGGAAGGTTATGGTAGGTCATCTCGAGTGCCATTACACACCATATACAGGACAACCAGGTGATCAGGCCTGGTCAGCATAGGTTTATGAAAGGCAGGTCCTGGCTGACAAACCTGATCTCCTTCTACAACAAGATGACCCACCTAGGGGATGAGGGAAAACTATGGATGTTGTGTACCTGGACTTCAGGTAGAAACAAAGCTATCTTCTTCTTCACTGATTCTACTTCATCATTTTTTCCATACATTTTTTTAATAAAACATAAATAACTTAAAAAAATAAAATCTGAGCAAAGTACTATTGATCATCATTTAGATAATTTTATTATTATATTTGTCTCTGATTTTATGCTAAGCTTCATGGGCTATTCGGGGGTTTAAGTTTTTATAGTATCCCCTAATATGAAATAATTCTTTAACTGCTATGATAGTGTAATATTATCTAAAGCCTCAGAGAAACAGTGGGAAATTAAACAACCTTCATTAAGAATGAACACTATAAAAAAAAATATATATTTTGTTTTATTCTATAATTACTTTTTAGGTTAATGAAAAATACATTTATGATACGAAGTGTTCCAGTAGTGGAATCTGTTAGTTTCTTGTAAAAATACTGAATATATGATCTTTTACTTCTCCTTCATGATCAGAGAAGAAACAACAGTATATTTGAAACTTTGAGAAGATCTAATATCCTAAGTCTTTGTCAGTGGATTTCAGAGAAGACTTGATCAGTGTATCTGCTATTGTTTAATTATCCTATGCACTTATTTCTTTATCTATTGCTTCCTTAAAATCTGAAAATTATTTATGAAGTGACTTTGGTTTTTACATATTATGATAGATTAATGCTTGTAAGGCCAGAAAGAAATACTAAATAATATATTCTGACTGCGTATATAGTGTAGGTAATAGAATTGTTCTAATATTTATCCCTATACTTTGTGTTTTAGCTTAAAATCACTTTAGAATAAAACATTTTTTTGTGAATCTGCTGTACTGATGGCCTACTATCCCATATTTATTTTGAATGTTAGATATTTTGGTGTCATTAATCACAGAATCACAAAATTGTCATGGTTGGAAAAGACCTCCAAGATAATTATGTCCACCCATCAAAAACAAAAAGAAACAAACAAACAGCAAACCAAACCAAACCAAACCAAACCAAACAAACAAACAAAAAAACAAACAAAAACAAACAAAAAAACCCCCAAAAAAAGCCACACAAAAAAAACCAAAAAAAAACCCAAAAAAAACCCAAAACCAAACCACAACAAATCACTTCACCATCCTGCTATAGTATGTCCTGAAGTGCCTCATCTACATTTTTTCTAGTACCTCCAGGGATGGTGACTCCACCACTTCCCTGGGCAGCCCATTCCAGTGTCTGACTACCCTTTCAGTGAAGAAACTCTTCCTAATATCTAGTCTACACCTCCCCTGGTTCAACTTCAGGCCATTTCCTCTATCACGTCGTTATTTACCTGAGAGAAGAGGCCACACACACCTCACTACAACCTCCTGTCAGGCAATTGTAGAGAGTTATAAGGTCTCCCCTCAGCCTCCTCTTCTCCAAACTAATCACTATATGTGATACATACTCTTCTCACAGGACTTGTTCTCTAGACCCTTCACCAGCTTGGTTGCTTTTCTCTGAACTCTCCAGAAACTCAGTGTGGACAACTGAACTACATGTGTGTGGGTTTTAAAGCTTAACTTGAATACTCTATAAGGAAAAAGTAATTTCAGGAAGAATTATCTTGCTTGCAGGTTTATTTTGTTTTGTTTTTTTTTCAAAATACTATCACTCCAAACCTCTAAGTAATTTATGTGCTTTGTTTTATCTTTGTATATATATATATATATATATATGATCCCACAATGGATTCCAATGTTATATTTGAAAATGAAAGTGAGTTTGGAGGAAGAGGTGATGTACAACTTCCTTCCCACATATGCCTTGGATAGACAAGACTCCAGCTCCTGCTGGAATCACCTGATAGCCTGGAGTAACCACTTCAAAACTGAAGTTTACCTGAAAAAGGGACTTTAACATATGGACACAAAGCAAGTGAATATACTTCAAGGAAGTTGAGAACTTTATTATCTAAATTGATATAATCATAGTCAGGACTTAGTTTTGGCACTCCTGTGAGGATTTCAAGATATATACTATATATTATGCTATAACTTGAAAAATTATGATTCAGACTAAAAAAATAAGCAGAGGAATACCTTTCTTTCCCTCTCACTGCACTTTTTCCTCTCCACTGAGACTATGCAGAATGTGTGAATATATAGGTGATAAATGTGAAAGAAATAAAAGAATCATATAGGATGAGTATGGTCAGTATATCAGGTAGTAATATTTTTCAGATACAGAGAAGATTGACTGTCCTATCATTATCTATATTGGACACTTGAAAGAATTCATGCCCTATAGAAAACAGTCATGCATTGGATCAAATATGAATGTAAGTACTTAATTTTAAGTACTTTGAATGCTTTGCTCTTAGTGACTTCTTCAAGTTCAGAAAAGAATATAATGACAAAAAGAATCAAACTATGTGTCCTACTTTAATAATAACTAGTTAAATTATTGTTGCCTCTTTTTCTCTCACAAGAAGCATAAGTACAGCGTAGTAAGTCTTCTATTAAATACCACACAGTGGTGGTTCAATAACTTTCCAAACATTGTTCATTCTGTTGTACTATTGTCGTACTATAAATACTAAATAAGTGCTTGTTTGACATCTGGTTAATAACAGACACTTGGGGGAAAAAAAAAAACAAAAAAACAAACCATGAAAGCTATGTCTCTTTCATTTTCCCTGTTTTTTTTAGAAAATATTATTCTTGCTGAAGGTAGGAAAAAATATTTTTTATTGTATTGTTTTATTCTGTCTTCCAGACAGAATAGATTGTCATTAGTAGTATCTGGATAGATACTGTACATGATCATAATGCAAATGTCATCCATCACTGACTTCTGTACATTTTTTCCTCCTTATTCTAATTTGCTCTGTAGCTCCATTAGACAGCAGGAAAGCAAATTAGTGTACTGCTCCTGAATATCTCTAAAAATATGCTTGTTTTATTGATAGTTGGTGTCATTGAAATGAGGTTCAAAAGCCATAACCTAATTCTCTTTCCCTTTTACATTTTTAACATAAAGAACTGCAAATATTTTCAAAACTGTATGGAGCTAAGTTGTTCAGCTGTTCAATTACACAATGAATTTTTTTTTTTTCCGTTTTGGTTCATGACAGTTCTTGTAAACTGAATATGCATTGAATCTGAAGGTAGACTAATCATTTAAACCAAGAGCAAAACTTATATGTTATATTTGATAAATGTATGTCTTCTGCTTGAAGAAATACAGACTGTTGTTTATGTGTCCCTTAGAATTGGTCATTTCTTATGGAGAAATGTTGAAACATTTGTACACCCTGACACACCTTGCTCTATTTCAAAATGGAACAGTTGTATAATTTCAGCAATAAAAAATACTGAGTTGTGATGTTGAAGTCATGTGGTATGGAGCAGCTTCATTCACATGTGTAAAGAAACTTCACTCTGGAAATTATATATCTCAGAGAAATCTGGAATTCTCTGAAACACAAGGTGTCATCTTACAAGTACAGTGAAGAAGGTCAAGCTTTGAGGTCTGGTTTGGTTTTTTTTTTTATTATTTAGCAAAGTAGATGTACAATTGAATAATCAGTTTGATCTACCAACGTCTTTCTTTTTGGTCAGTGTAAAGTTCAATGTAATTGTGTCTAGAAGTGGAAGGTGCACTAATGAGACAGAGGAGTCATTAATAGCAAACTGTACATTTTTTTTTCAGAGTATTGTAAATTCCCTAGATTCTGCACTGTTTCCAGATAGCAATATGGTTTGTTTTTTTTTTTTTTTTTAATATAGCAATTAGCATTTAATATATAGGTAGCATTTTTATGAAATGTATCCAATGTGGTTGACAAGAATTGAATCTAACATCTCTTCATCAGAATTCCACACTGGAACTACGCCACTCCTTTGTTTTGAATGAAAGCCTATTCATGAATATTGCTGAACTAGTGTTTTGACAGATATTAACAAAATATAGGCTATAATTTAGAACCAGTACTACATGCAACAGCATCCTTACTGCCTATTCCCACATAAAAGAGATTACCCCAATACTGATGCTTTATATTCATACAGACTTAGACTTCATCAGTTTGCTCCCCCTCTTGGGGTCCTAAAAATATTAGAGTTTGTTTAGGCAGTGTTTCTCTCTTGTTTAGTGAGATAATCTAAGATCAGTCGGGATACCTAGATAAGCACAGATAATTGCTGTGGTGCAGACATTCTCTAAAGCAAACTTTTTAATGTATAATTTCCCTGTCCTGTAGGCAAGTAAGAACTGAGTCTTAGTTCCAGTTTCACAAGTCACCAAATTAATTTTTCATGAGTATTTACCAGTATAAGATCACAATTATCCAGGCTTCAGTTAAAATCTTCATTCCAGTATGGGGTTTGGACAAATGGGAGTGTAAGTTTTTTTCTATGTTGTATTAGCACACAGTTTATTTTCACAGTTATAATGCCTAAGGAACTTCTCTGCTAATCATAACAGTTGTCTGGTACTGATATGAGTTGACCAACAGTTTTCAAACAAAATAAAGAGAATATTTTCACTTTTTACTTGTAACTGTTGTTACCAGTAGTAAATAGCACTCTTTATAAAATAATAATAGCTGCTTATGTGTATAATGATAACTGAATGTAGCTATTTTTAAATTACTTCTCTTTTGTCTGCCACAGTTAAAACCAGAAAAAAATAGTTTTCTCTTTTCCTTTCAGGTAGGTCTATGTGCCCTTTTTTGCAATACATCCTTTTCAGCACACACCAAACACACTGCGTAATTGGCATATGTTTCCCTCAGTAGGCATCACAGCAAGGAGAAACTATGATAGGCAAGCAGAATTTGAATAAATTATGAAATACTGTTTTTTGAATTGCGTGGTATAAACAGTGAAAAATGTTAAATTTCTCAGGATATACATTCCACTCTATTAAGAGTGAGAGCAATACAAACCTATATTTTATGTACTTTTTACTATGGCAATAAAGCACAATGAATTAATGCCACTATGGAATACTTTTTAATATAGCTACAAAGAAACAAGACAGAGATTTCTACAAAGTAAAAAAAAAAAAAACCAGTATTGTTTCTATATATTGCTTTTGAAAGATATATTTGAAAGATTTACTTCTCAGAAATGTGTTCTTCCACAGCTGACTCTGTTTGATGAAAAGGTTATTTTAACTTATTCTGAAGATTCTTCTATCATAGATTCTTCTGTCTCCTTTGCCATTTTCCAGTCTATCAATCTCAAGCTATGTTTCAAGATTAGTAAAGTTTGTTTGGCTATTTCCATCATACAGAATACTGCAGTGGCATGGTGTGGAACAGCAGTCACACATGATGCTCATAGGTAAATATATCTGCTTTCATATTTTTTAGAAAAAGACACCACATATGTAAAGGAGTAAATTGTTTAATGTTAGAAAGACAAATTCATTTTACAGTGTAAGGTTGTGCTTGAAATAAAGTCTCAAACTGTATGATAAAATCATTCATTATTCTTAAAGACACATAACAGTTAGCTTATGAGTCATTGTGTAGAACTGTTATTTTTGTTTGGTTTTTTTAAATGTCAGTATTTATTATTTTAAAAAAATCAATATATTTTCAATAAACAGCTATAAATATGCCTGCAGTGTGAGATTTTACATGTTTCTAATTCTAAAGGAATAATTTTTCAGTTGTTCTTGTAATTTTATCTGGACCTCAGAACAAAGGAAAAATAATCTTATGTCTCCCTTTCCTATTTTAAATTCCTTATTTAGGTGTCAGAGGTACACGAACTACCTAAACAATGCTTTGCTGTTAGCTTTACTTAATATGCCAAATCAGTTTAATTACAGTTTCTATAAATAATCTATGCAAAATATTTCCCTGAACAGAATGCACTTTTCCTTCTGTATGTGGCACATTTTAATACTTAAAAGCATTAGAACAGATGTTAGGTGCCTCCTAAACTTGTTTTCCGTTTTCTTTTATTTATATGTTAATGAGAATTTAATTACTTCATGAATACTTAAACAACCTGAGGGTGCCTGATATCATTAGCTTGAACATGACAAGCACCTCAAGTGACCACATGGGAAGACTAAAATTGCTTTTAGTTCACTTGAAGACAGAAAGATGAATTCATTTCACCCCCTGCTATGTTGTACCTGACACACAAAACTGAATAAGTAGTGGGTACTGATTCAGTCTCATTTCAGTGTGACCAAAAGTATCTAAGGAAGGAATGCACAACAAAGTGCATAAATAGTTCCTTTTTCAATTTGCTTAGCTGTCCTTTAACAAATAATCTAGGAATGTTTTGTTACTGCATTTTATTTCTCTTAATAGTTTTTTAAGGCAAAATTGCTTTTTGTCATGTAAATGTCCTTGTTCAAAGCTTGTAAAATTATGCACAACTTAGACATGCCCTACAGTGATCATATTATCTGACATGAAAAACTGTATAGAAAATGCTTAACTATGTCTATCAGGAAACGCGCTGTAATAAAAGTGTTATTTGTGGGTGTTGCAAAGTAATAGGTAGGGACTCACTCTGATCTGTTGAAATAATCAAGGAAAAGAAATAAGAAATTGATATTCATGGAATAGGATTATTAAAAGTAGCTCTATTTTCTGAATGTTATACTTGTGGTTAAACTGTATTTGTTATTGGATAGCATATGTGAAAAAATAAAGTTTCTGAAGTATGTAGCACACCACTTCACCTTATTCATATTATCCTTGTTCTCATGATACACACAAGAAAAGAGAATGGTAATAACGTGAGCATTAAAAGGAAGAATGACAAGAACAAAAAAGCCTCCTTTCTTTTCAGGGAGTGGTAGGACATTTTCTCAGTCTATTTAATCAATTTTGGAAGGAGTTGATTTGATTTTGATTCAAATCATGTAGATACGCCTTCTTGAGTAAATTCTGTTTCTATAAATGTTGCAAAGAACATGTCATAAGTAATTCAGACATTTTTAAGATATATATGATACGATACCATTTAACATTTGACAAGAAATTTGTTAATTTGTTCTTTACAATATCATATATCCATTTAAATTCAGTGTTAATGAATTAAAAACAGGAGCTCAGCTAAGCATGAAAACAAAGTTGTGAATAAAAATAATATTCAAGTTCCTACAGTTAAAGCTTTATCTAATTTATTATTTCTCCTGGCTGGTCAGGAAATGAGAAGTAACAGCAGCTTAGCAAAAAAAGGTCAAACAACAGCGAGATGGAAGGAATGGACCACAAACACAATGCACAAACAATGATTTTACAAATTAAAGAATGCAAGTATTTTACAAAGATTAAACTCCTGCCCTGAGGAGGTTTTATTTGTCAGAGTAGGATTCAAGCATCAGGTTTCTCTCTGACCTTTATAGATTTATAGGAATAATATTTTCTTTTAATCATAGAATTACCTAGGTTGGAAAAGACCTTTAAGACCATCAAGTCCAACCATTAACTCTACTGTACCAAGTCCACCAATAGGTGATATCCCCAAGCACGACATGTGGCTTTTAAACACACCAGGGAAGGTGACTCAACCACTTCCCTGGGCAGCATGTTTCAATGCCTCACTACCCTTTCAGTGAAAAAAATTTTCTTAATGTCCAGTTTAAACCTCCTTTGGTGCAGACTGAGGCCATTACGTCTTGTTCTATAACTAGTTACTGGTTACTCATAAGACTTGTTCTCCAGGCCCTTCACGAGTTTAATTTCTCTTCTCTAGACCCGCTCCAGTACCTTGCTGTCTTTCTTGTATTGAGGTGCCCAGAGCTGAACACAGTACTTGAGGTGTGGCCTCACCAATGCCAAGTATAGAGGGACAATCAGCTCTGTGATCCTGCTTGACACACTGTAATACAAGGCAGGATGCTGTTGGCCTTGGCCACCTGGGCACATAGCTGGCTTATATTCAGACACCTGTAGATCAGTACCCTCAGGTCCCTTTCTGTTGGACAGCTTTCCAGACACTCTTCCCCAAGCCTGTAGCACTGCATGGGGTTGTTGTGGCCCAAGAGAAAGACCCAGAACTTGGTCTGATTGAGGCTCATACAACTGACCTCAAGTCGATTGATTCAGTCTGACCAAGTCCCTCTGTAAAGCCTCCCTACCCTCAAGTAGATCAACACTCACACCCCACTTTGTGTCACCTGCAAACTTATTCAGGGTGCTCTCTATCTCATCTTCAAGATCACTGATAAAGATGTTAAACAGAAGTGGTCCCAATATTGAATGCTGAGGAACACCACTTGTGACTAGCCACCAGCTGGATCTAACTCCAGTCAGCATGTCTCTTTGGGCCCAGCCGTTCAGCCAGTGTTTTAGCCAGCAGAGTATACATGCATCCAAGCCATGAGCAGACAGTATTTTCATGAGAATGCTGCGGGAAGCAGTGTTGAAGGCTTTACTGAAGCCCAGGGAGACAACATCCACACCCTTTTCCTCATCCACTAGGTGGGTCATCTTGTCATAGAAGGATATCAGGTTCATTAAGCAGGACTTGCCTTTCATAAACTCATGCTAACTGGGCCTGATCACCTGGTTGTCCTGTATATGGTGTGCTATGGCACTCTAGATGATCTGCTCCATGGCCTTCCCAGGCACAGAGGTCAGACTGACAGATCTGTAGTTCCCTGGATTCAGTGCCTGAAAAAAAAACCCAGTATTTTAGATACAAAGATGATTTCTCTGATTATCAGACATTTCCAAGATAAAGCTGTTTAGTTTTTTTTTCCATTTCCTATATTTTTCATTATGTTGGATGTCTGTTGCACAGGCATTGCAATCACTTGTCCACATATCACAGAAACCTATTATTAGCTATATCCGTTAGATGAAAATCTGATAATTTTCTGTCTTTGAAGGGGTTTATGGATGTGTTTATGTGTGCTTATGTGTGCTGGTGAAGAAACAGTTACTAAAAAAGAGCAGGCTGAAGAAAGAAAATGTACGTGCTGATGGGTAATATGTGGAAGTCTCCCAGGAACTGATTAGCTTCAGAAAATGGTATTCCTTTTGAAACACCAAGAACTGACAAGGCAGGATGCCAATAAGCATTTGAATATGTCCAGGGCCACTAGTATACACACGCCTTAACAAGACGTTCTATAACAATGACCACATCCAAGATGCAGTGGCTGCTATATGTAGACAGAAACTACAGGTTCCTATATGGATGCCTGATGAAACATAAGACCCATAAAGAGACTTTCTTCCTTGCTGCTCCAGAAGACCTTGCTCCAGAGCCAACCTGGCCCACAGCTGAGTAGTAGATCTCAGCATAAAGGGGTTTTTCTGAGGTTTTCTTTGGTAGGGAAATGCCAAGGGAGCAGAGACACCCACCAGGAGCCAGCAGCTCTTGCAGGAGAGACTGACAAGGCCTGGGTCTTGCCAGGACAATGGCAATGCCCCCCCCCCCCCCCCCCCCCCAAACGTATAAAAGAAGCCCCTGGGGAGCACAGCGACCTGCATGGGCAAACAGAGCAAGGGGTGTCGGACAAAGTGGAGCACAACAGCTTGCTCAGCAGTTTCTGCAGAAGGGCACTGAAAGCTCTGATAGCTCTGACCAGGCAGGGATGGTTTCCACCCAGCAGAAAGCCCTGGCCTCTCTCAGCTCTTCACCCACCATGACTGATGCAGCTTCCCAGACAGATCTCCAGTGGGAATATGCAGCTACCCTGGCTTCAGGACGCAGGCTGTGCCCAGCTCTCACACTGGTGCAGGGCAGCAGCAGCGAGCAGACCTGTGGATGGTGAGCCCAGGCAGAGGAACTCCTCCGCTTAGTGACAGAGCTCCAAGAGGACATGAGTAGGTTGAGGAGCATGAAGGAGTGCAAAAGAGAGATTGATCAATGAAACCACACCCTAGCCTCCCTGAGACAGGCCCAACAATCAGACAAGATACATAACACAGACGACTCCCTTTCTCCTCTCCATCTGACTGAACATAGTGACTGGAAGGAGGGGGGGAAATGGCGGTAAGATCCTGCCCAGAACAGGAGGCACACCTCCTCAGCAGCAACCTCACCTTCCTAGGTGACCTTGCATAAAAGGTACAAGGCTTGCAAGTGGAACCTATAATAAGGACAACAATTAATCTAGATTAGAAGTGTCACTGAAATTGTCAGCATACATCCTGTGTCAAAACTGCTTCTACAAATTGAAAATATAGGTCATTGTCATCGATGGCTCCCTTCTAAAGGAAACAGAAGGCCTAATATACAGACCAGACCCACTTCTTATTGAAGTCTGCTGCCTCCCTCGTGTCTTGGTTAAAGATGTAGTAAGAAAGCTTCCTACTCTGCTACAGACCTCAGATTATTATCCATTATTGATTTTTGTGATAGGCAGTGATGAACTTGAAACAAGAAATCTGAGGGCAATCAAGATTTCAGGGCCTTGGGATGACTGGTCAAGAGATCAGAAGCACAAATTGTGTTCTTTTCTGTCCCTCCATCTGCAGGGAATAAAACCAGGGATAAAACCAAGCTTGCTGGTGATAAGCCTGGGGGTGACACATCAACTTTTGTTGGATGGCATGCTAGCGATGTCCTCTGGTCTACCATCCCAGTGGAGGTAGGGGACACATTGTCATGCAATAGCAAAGACAGAAGTGATATTGATGAGCCAGAAAACATGGTACCACCTGGGAATGGTCAGGTAGGAATTAGGTCTTCTCCCCTCACCAGAGGTGGTGGGATCAATAGCCCAAATGAAGTGCACCTATATCAGTGAATGCAGCATGGGCACCAAACAGGAGCAGCTGGAACCCATTGTACAGCAGGAAAACTATGAAAGAGTTGCCATCACGGAAACATGGTGTTATGATTCACACAACTGGAGTTCTGCATTGGGTGTCTATAAACTCTCCAGAAGGGACTGTCCAGGAAGGAGTATCAGTGGAGTGACTCTGTTTGTTAGGGGTTTGATTGTCTTGAGCATAATGATGGTGACCATAGGACTAAGAGTCTATGAGTAAGAATCAGGGGGAAGACCAACCAGGCAGATATTATGTCAGTAGTCTGTTATAGACCACCAAATCAGGATCAAGAAGCAGACAAAATATTTTATAAGCAGCTGGGAGAAGTGTCACAATTGCTGGACCTTGTTCTTGTGGAGGACTGGAAATACAATACGTCAGAAAGGAAACGGTCCAGAAGGTTCCTGGAGTGTGTGGAAAATAATTTCCTGACACAGTGAGAGAGACATCTAGGGAAGGCTCCCTGCTAGATATGTGGTTCATGAACAGACAAGGACTTGTGGGTTATGTGAAAGTTGGGCATACTGATCATGAAATGGTAGTTTTCAGTTCTTTGACAAGTAAGAAGGAGGGTCAGTAGAACTGCCATCTTGGACTTCCAGAGGGCAGATGTTGACCTGTTTAGGAGACTGCTTGACAGAGTCCCTTGGGAGGCCACCCTGAAGGGCAAAGGAATCCATGAAGGTTGGGCATTCTTCAAGAGGGAAATCTTAAAGGGAGCAGGCCATCTTGTATCACAACAACACCCTGCAGTGCTACAGACTTGGGTAAGAGTGTCTGGAAAGTTGCCTGGTGGAAAAGAACTTTGGGTGTTGGTCAACAGAGAGCTGAATATGAGCCAGAAGTATTCCCAGGTGACCAGGAAGGTCAACAGCATCCTGCCTTGTATCAGAAATAGTGTGTCCAGCAGGACTAGGGAAATGATCATGCCCCTGAACTTGACACTGGTGAGACTGCTCTTCAAGAACTGTGTTCAGTTCTGTGCACCTTGCTCCAAGAAGGTCACTGAGATATTGGACCATGTACAAAGAAGGGCAACAAAAGCTGGTGCAGGGCCTAGAGCATAAGTGTCACGAGGAACAGCTGAGGAAACTGGTGGTGTTTAGACTAGAAAAAAAAAGGAGACTGAGGGGCAACCTTACATCTCTCTACAACTATCTGAAAGGAGGTTGTATTCAGATGAGTGTTGGTCTGTTCTCTCAAGTAACAAATTATGGGACAAGAGAAAAAGACCTCAAGTTGCATGTGGGGAAGTTTAGATTGGATGTTAGGAAAAATTTCTTCAAAGAAAGGATTGTTAAAAATTGGAGCAGGGTGCCTACGGAAGTGGTGGAGTCACCATCCCTGGAGGTATGTGTTGATGTGGTGCTTAGTGACATGGTTTAGTGGTGGACTTGGCAGTGTTAGGTTTATGATTGGACTCAATGATCCTAAAGGTCTTTTCCAACCTAAATGTTTCTATGACTCCATGATTCTTTGTCACATAGATCTTTTCATGTCCGATCCAGGGTTGCATAGCTATATGATATTAACTGGCCTTGAATAAAGGCAGCTAAGCTTCATCAAAGGTCCTGGAATGTTCTTTGTTGTTTTCCAGAATAATGTTTTATCAGAATAGTTGTGCTTAATAATAACAATAAAAATGCACTTCAACATGAAGCCTAGGGCTAGCTTATCTCTGCTTTGTTTAAGTATAAACTTCCCTGAAGAAGATATTCTGTGATCATACGATGTATCCAGTGGTCCCAGTTTTTCTTCTGTGATAGGAGATACTTTTCAGAAAAGAGATTCAGCTTGAAAGGAAGTATGAAAGAAGCATGGCAATTTACTTTGTGGAGCCAACATTTGGAGTGAGAAGAGGGTGTCTGAGCAGCAGTCAAACCTAATTTGGCACTGCCAGAAACCAGTCGATGGCACTTCAATGCCTTCCCAGGTTGGGCACAACAACATTCCTGTAAGCTGCCCTGAGCAGCTGCACTCCAGATGGTGGGAAGATATATGAAGACCCATGCCTCAGGTGTACATGTGTGGCACCATGAGTTGCTCTGGCAAGCTCATTAGTAAGGTGTTATGATCAGCAGGGATGCACAAAAAACTGTAACACCCACATCTACTCCAGATAGGGGGGAGTTACTGTGTGATTCTGGGGTAGGAATTAGAAATTTCTGCAAGGAGTTTTAGAAAGTTTTTTTAGGACATTAGTCCTGAATGTGTAGTTCATTGACAGCTGGTTAATTGCATGTTGTTAATAAATCAATAAACCACTTCTACCCAGATTTCTTTCATGCCAAGTGAATTGAGCAGTTTTTTCCCTGCAACTTATGAGCTAAATTAGTAATGATTGTTTTAATTAATAATGCAGAACTCTGATATCTACAACAAAATTAAAATTATTTCATATGAAGAGTCTCACATAAAAAAAAAATCTCATTTTGAAAGCAGAAGCAAGCAGAAATTAAGAAATTAAAGACTATATCAAATTTTATAAAAGATACATGAGTCTATAAAATGGGACTCTTAAGGTACGTATATACACATAAAAATAAAAAGCAAGTAAATTAAAAAGATGTTTATTTATAAAAGCCTATCTATCCATATTTTTATCTACTTGCAGGTGTTACATATGCCAACGTTTTCCTCATGTCATTAGCAACTTATTCACAATTATCTATTTTTATAAAAATATCTTCACCAGGTACTGGAAGGATGCTACGCAGGGAATTCGCAGGCACATCTGGGAATTAGAAGATTCCAAAAATCATTCAGAACACATAATTTTCATACTGCCACCCTAGCTTGAAGACAAAGATAATTTACTGCCTTAAGCATTGACAGTGTTGTGCTAGCTAGCCTCGGTTCCTGAGAACCTGCCCTATGGGTAATTTGTTAGTATAGGTCACAGCCTCACAGCAGAAGACATGTGGGAGCTTTCAGGGTAGCATGTAATTCAGAATAGAATAGAATAGAATAGAATAGAATAGAATAGAATAGAATAGAATAGAATAG
>JANVCC010000021.1:33514748-33547965 GCA_025345505.1 Todiramphus chloris collaris | reverse complement strand
TATTTTTTTTTTTGTTTTTTTTTTTTTATTTTTTTTTTTTTTTTTGTTTTTGTTTTGAGGGGGGGGGGGGGGGGAAAGTCTCATATTTAACCAGTTTTCCTGTTGGATATTTGAAGTGGTGTGTATACAGACCAAAATGGAACATAATGAGCATTAGTGGTTAAATTCTGAATTCAAGACTGTGTGCAGTCTCCCTCCAATAATTACTGTATGATACAGCTGATTTCTCCATTGATCCAATGATGTTATTGTCATGCTACAATGCTATATTATTTATAATAAGGAGATATATATATATGTAAAAAACATATGCCTATTTTTTAGTATGTAATTGTTATACCTCTCAGCTTTGGAATTTCACTACTGACCTGTATTTTGAAGGAGTAAAATCCTTTCCACTGTTCATATTAAACCTCTTGCGATGAGCTATGAATTAAATATCTGGCACTTTCAAAAATCATAGCACTATCAATTGTTGTCTGTTTACACATGAACACTTGTTTGTGTAACTCCAGTATGCCTAACCAGAGCTGGACTCTACTTTTAACTTTGCAGCAGTGTTGCTGTATACCCATGAGTGGATGATACATATAGTATTTGACTTAAGGCTGTAAGGTGCTGCAAATCACACTTATGATATTCCATTAGAAATGAAAAAATAAATAATATCAATTTATGGTCACTTTCAAAAATAAATGAAATATGAATAAAAACACTGGCATTCTGTATGCCTGAAAGCTGAAGAGAGTTTTGAAAAGAGGTAAGTCCATAATACTTGTCAAAACCATGCTTATGCTTGTTTGTGAGTTTATCTTATGTCCATGCTTATATACACCAGTCCATAATAAACCCTATGTTTAGGTAATCTTTGTGAATTTGAAAAAGAAATAGTAGACCTCTGTTTGTTTAAGATCTAATTCACAGCACTGTGCTGTTTGCTAGCTTCCATTGTGTCTCGTACCTTTCTTTAAAGCCACATATGACAAAAAGAAGTTACGTGGAAAATTTTTGGCAGTGCAGGATGATTTTGATAGGGGTCATCTAAGATTTGAGAGGTCAGGATGCCATATGGACACTCACAGCAAAACTTCCATGTGATTAAAATGGCAATGTGAATGATTGAAGAAGGAGAAAAAGAATGCATTAAGAGCTCTACTCCTAGCCTGGTACCATAAAGCTATAAATATCCTTCTTGTGGTAATTTTCAATAGATTTTTGAATACTAAATTTTAAAATTGATTAGGAAAGACCAGCTACCATACTATAACTTCACAAAACACAGTCTTTCCACAACCTCATAATATGCAAATACAAATAACAATTAGGCTGTTGGCTAAATCTAGTGAGAAACTTAAGAAATATCTAATTATTTATATGAGCAGAATAGTTTTATTGGTCTGTGTGATAGCCTTATCACAGTGAAAGGTAGTGACTAATGCACTTTTTAAAAAAGAACAATTATTTGGAAACCATTCAAGGTGAAAAAAAGATTTCTCCCTGAATATGTTAGGTAAGCTATAGGATATTAGTGAAAATTGACTATTGCCTTTATTGTTCTTTTTTTCTCTTTTTTTTCCCCAACTGCATTTTGTTTTCAATATAACCTTGACAAGGTTATATACATATATATGTGTGTGTATGTATGTGCACATATATTAACATATCAGGATATATTCTGGAAATTGTTACATAGATCTGAGCAACAGAAGTGGGATTTTCCCTGCTTCAAACCAGTTACCCAAGTTATTTTTATTTTCAGTGTAAAAAAAGTGGTAATGGATCTCCAAAATTGATATAAATGGCACCCTAAAATAGATATCAAAGCAGGCACCTTCACAACTAGAATTATTCTGACCTGTGGGTCTCTGCTGAATATAGAAGCAATTAATTTTGAGGTTACTAAATTTTATTCTGAGGAGTGCTACCTCTAGACTCTCAGCACTCAGTCCACAGAGATATGCTGTTACTAAAACTCAGGTACCTTCAATATTGTTTGCTAACTGAAGTTTTACGTTTTGGTCCTAGTTATCTAAGGTTTTAGTTAAGCTTTGAAGTCTTTCTGTGTATTTCTTTCTGAAATTAATTCCTGAGGGAACTAACAGTACTGGAAGTCATCTATGGGGATTTAGATACTGATGAGCATCCTAAAGATCCAGAGGATGTTCAATATACAAGGGCCATGTGCAGGAAAGTGATCAATAACACATCATATTCTGCCAGCATGGAAGTAATGTACTTTCCACAAATGGATAACCCAACTGTGGAAACTGTTTCTTCCTGTCTTCAGAACTTTGAAGAGGGTCTTGGCACCTCCACGTCCCTAAGGGCTTGCACCTTGGATATCAGGAGTCCCCCAAGGAATCAGTCAGTCAGAGGGAAAGGGAGCCCGAAGCGTATGCCATGTGGTGCACTCTGGTTCTTTCTGTGTGACCAGGGGGAGGACATGAGGAAGTGGGATGGTGAACCAACCTTTAAGCTGGAAGCCCATGTACATGAACTGAGAGGGAAGACAGCCATTAAAAAGGGGCCATCCAAGAAGACCATTAATGTGGTCAGTGTTGAAATACAAGAAGGCAACCAATGATCTCACAGATATGGGAAGACTAAAATCACCTCCACTGAGACTGATGAGGGACTTCTGCTTTGACACAGCAAGGATCAGACAGTGAATATTCTGACCAGGAGCAGGAATAGAGGAGTCCTGCCTCCAGCCAGGTGGAGGACAGGGACAATTGGGTTTACTTGACTGTGTGGATCCGATGGCCTGGCATGTCAGATCCACAGAAGTACAAGGCCTTGGCTGATACAGGTGCATAGTGCACTTTAAAACTATCAAAATACAGAGGACATGAGCCCATGAGTATTTCTGGGGTGACAGGGGGATCCCAGCAGCTGACAGTACTGGAGGTTGAAGTGAGTCTGACTAGTAGGGAGTGGTACAAACACCCCATTGTGACTGGCCCAGAGGCCCCGTGCATCCTTGGCATAGACTATCTTAGGAGAGGCTATTTCAAGGATCCAAAAGGATACCGGTGGGCTTTCAGTGTTGTTGCCTTGGAGGTGGAGGGAAGTGAACAGTTGTCCACCTTGCCAGGTCTCTCAGAGAACCCTTCTATAATGGGGCTGATGAAGGTTGAAGAGCAGCTGGTACTAATGTCTATGATTATGGTGCATAGGAGGCAATATAGTACCAACAGAAATTCCCTGATGCCTATCCAGGAATTGATTGATCAGCTGGAGACCCAGGGAGTGATCAACAAAACTCATTCACACTCATCCACAGCCCCATATGGCCTGTGCAAAAGCCAAATGGAGAATGGCGATTGCCAGTGGACTATTGTGGTCTGAATGAAGTTACACCGATGCTGAGTGCTGCTGTGCCAGACATGCTGGAACTTCAATATGAGCTGGAGTCAAAGGCAGCCAAGTGGTATGCCCCGACTGACATCGCTAATGTGTTTTTCTCCATTCCTATAGCACCAGAGTGCAGGCTACAGTTTGCCTTCACCTGGAGGGGAGTCCAGTACGCCTGGAATTGATTGCCCCAGGGGTGGAAACACAGCCCCACCATCTGCCACAGACTGATTCATACCGCACTGGAGGAAGGTGGGGCTCCAGAGCACCTCCAGTACATTGATGACATCATCGTATAGGGCAACACAGCAGGAGAAGTTTTCAAGAAAGGGAAGAAAATCAATGAAATACTCCTGGAGGACAGTTTTGCTATAATGCGAAGCAAGATGAAGGAGCCTGCACGGGAAAGCCAGTTCCTTGGAATAAAATGGCAGGATGGGCATCGACACATCTCAATGGATGTGATCAATAAGATAACAGCAATGTCTCCAACAACCAACAAAAAGGAGACATAGGCTTTCCTGGGCTCTGTGGGTTTATTGAGAATGCATATTCCAGATTACAGTCTCATTGTGAACCTGTTCTACCATGTGACCCAGAAGAATGACTTTAACAAATTAAACAGGAGATTGTGCATGCAGTAGACCTTGGCCAGTCCGGGCAGGACCAAATATCAAAACATACTCTACAGCACAGCCAGGAAGAATGGTTCTACCTCGAGCCTCTGGCAGAGGGCACTCAGGGAGACATGAGGCCGACCTCTGGGTTTTTGGAGTGGAGGATACAGGGAAACTGAGGCCAAATATACTCCAGCGGAAAAGGAGATACTGGCAGCATATGAGGGAGTCTGAGATGCCTCAGAAGTGATTGGAATGGAAGCACAGCTCCTCCTGGCACCCTGACTGCCAGTGATGAGACGGATGTTCAAAGGGAGAGTCTCATCTACACACCATGCAGCTGATGCCACATGGAGCAAGTGGATTGCATTGATAACACAACGGGCTCGAATAGGAAACCCCAGTCGCCCAGGGATCCTGGAATTGATCACGAACTGGCCAGAAGGCAAAGATTTTGGGATGTCACCAGAGGTAGAGGTGAAACGTGCTGAGGAGGCCCCACCATACAACACATTATCAGATGATGAAAAGCAATACGCCCTGTTCACTGATGTGTCTTGTTGCATTGTGGGAAAATATCGACAGTGGAAGGCTGCTGTGTGGAGACCCCTATGACAAGTCATTGGAGTTGCTGAAGGATGCGGTGAATCCAGTCAGTTTGCAGAAGTGAAAGCCATCCAACTGGCCCTAGATATTGCTGAGCGAGAAAAGTGGACAGTGCTCTACCTCTATACTGACTCCTGGATGGTGGCAAACCCATCTGGGCTGCTGGGCTGTGGCAAGACATTGCTGCTCAGGTAGAGAACCTGGTGGTGAAGGTGTGCCACATGGATGCCCATGTACCCAGAAGCCGGGCCACTGAAGAACATCAGAACAACCAGCGGGCAGACAAGGCTGCCAAGGTGGCAGTGGCTCAGGTGGATCTGGATTGGCAGCAGAAGGGTGAATTATTTATAGAGTGATGGGTCCATGACACCTCAGGTCATCAAGGAAGAGACGCAACCTATAGATGGACTTGAGATCAAGGGGTGGAGCTGACCACAGGGGCTATCACAGAGGTCATCCACAGCTGCAATCAAACAAGCCAAGAGGCTAAAGTCCCAGTGGTATGGAGGACTTTGGCTAAAATACAAATATGGAGAGACCTTGCAGGCTGACTACATTACTCTCCCACAAACCCGCCAAGATAAGCTCCATGTACTTAAAATGGTGGAAGCAACCACTGGGTGTCTGGAAACGTACCCAGTTCCCCATGCCACTGCCCAGAACACCATCCTGGGCCTTGAAAGGCAGATTTTGTGGTGGCATGGTACTCCGGAAAGAATTGAATCAGAAAATGGAACTCATTTCCGAAATAGCCTCGTGGATGCCTGGGCCAAGGAGCATGGCATTGAGTGGGTGTATCACATCCCTTATCATGCGCAAGCCATCAGGAAGATTGAAAGGTACAATGGGCTGTTAAAAACCACATTAAAAGCATTAGGGGGTGGAACCTTTAAACAATGGGACAAACATCTAGCAAAGGCCACCTGGTTAGTTAACACCAGAGGATCTGTTAGCCATCCTGACCATGCCCAAACAAAATCCCTGCCTGTTGTGGGAGGAGATAAGGTCCCTGTAGTGCACACTGGGAGGTGGTTGGGGAAGTCAGTGTGGATAGCTCCACCCTTGGGAAAAGGCAAACCCGTTTGTGGGATTGTCTTTGCTCAAGGAGCTGGATATACCTGGTGGGTAATTCGGGAGGATGCTGAGACCCGGTGTGTATCTCAAGGAGATTTGTCCTTGGCAGAAAGATGATCTGGAATGTGAGTTGTATCTTGCAGGAAGTGATGCTGTAGGAAGGAGATGGAATAACAGAAAGTGAATTTTGCGAAGGACCCGATGAGTACAGCGAGGACCAAGATCTAGCCAGTGTTGGTGCCCAGCAATCAGACATACTACTTCTGACTAGAACATCCACCTTGACAAATGAGACCCAAGTCATCGAGTGAAGGAAGCTCATGGAACGAGGGACTATCTGTTAAAGGACTGGGGATAGTAGTTGATGACAATGTATTGCTTGGGTATAGAGATGGTTTAAGTATGTAGATTGAGATGTGAGTGTTTGTAATAAGAGGTTTTGGTAATAAGAATTGAATATGATGGGAATGGTTAAGTATGTATTATGTGGGGCCTGAGCATGACGCAAATGGTATGGAAAAAGTCTGAATGGAAAAGAATCTGAATCCTAAACTCCCCAAATCCAGGCTGTCTGATTAACGTCTGCTCTTCAAGTGAGCATAACTTAAAAGTAGTAAGGATGCTAAGAACAGGCTGATGATACTTCCTAGCATGATGTTTGGTGTAAAAATTACAAGCGTTTTTGCTTGAAGCAATAAGTGATAAACTATCTAATTCTAACTGCACACGTTCCATCAAGATTTGTATTAGATCGTCTGCTCAGAAACATGGGACTTGAGAAGTCTTCCTTTCCCCTTGCTTTTCCTTGCCTTCCCTTCCTTTCCCTTCAGTTCCTTTTCTATTTTTCTCCCTTCCCCTTCCCCTCTTTTCTCTTGGATCAGATGAAATATAAATCCAGGTACTGCTTTTGTAAGTTTGAAAATTGCAGGTAAGATTTGATGCTGCTTCTCTCATTGGAAAAATATGTGATTTTGAGGATTACATATCTTATTTATATTTTACTGATGCAAAAATTAATATTATTTTGAAAGTAATTGAAAAATGCAACTACTTTTTTTTTTTTTTTTAATACAGTGTATTTTCTGGAAAATTCTGTATATAAACACAGTGTTTTGCAGAAAACTTTAATATTCACAATCTGAAAACCATGTGGATAAAAATTATTAGCAAGTATTTGAACTTCTGTCATTTTTTTTAGAGTGAGATTAATGTGATATGTTTTATAATCAAATAGAAATGATCACACATAATTTCTTACCAATCTGCATGCCAATACTTGACAGATTAACAAACTATATCCAATGTAAACGGAGTTCTAGGAAATAATGTGTCCATACTAATATGGCATATAAATAAAAGAGAATGAACAAGTTCTATTGTCAAGACAGAAAGTACAACTATGGAGCACAAACAGAACAACAGACTGTGACATGCTAATTGCTAAATATCTTTCTAGTTAAACATAAGCAAAGCTAAGAGGTGGTTGGTAGTTTCTAGCTGACATTTCCATTTCACGCTTCATATTTTGCTTTCTCCTTCATCCATATGTCATTTCTAACCAAGCTATAATTTTTCAGTCATGAGTCCTTGTAAGAGAAAGAGAAGTCTGAGAAGCAGAATAGTGTATTTCATGAATTACAAATAAATGAACGATTTTCTAGATCTCAGGTTTACAATATTGTCAGACTTCACAAAAATGATGCATTTCATTTTTGTACAAATATAAAATGTGAAGTAGCTCAAGAATTTATTTGATGCTGCATTGGTAGTGGAAGACCCACAAATCTTTTCCACTTGGCTTGAATTGTGATCTTGGAAGTCACAACTGCAGGTAAGTCAATCATCACTGACACTATTTACACGTTTGGAAAACATATATGTTACGTGTGGCAGTCAAAATGTCAGCTATAATTCAACAATGACAATCAAAAAAGAAAAAGATAGTAGAACAATATGATGAATATACAAATGGATATCTAAAGCTGCATCATGAAAATACAATTTTTTTCAGTTGTTTTTCATACTTAGAGTTCTCTTTCATGGGGGATAACTAAAACTGATTTACAGGTATTTCAATTCTTTCATTTTTAAAAGATTTCTAATAGTTTTTCAAGATAATAGAGTCCTTCATAATTTATTTGATATTAATCTTTACAGTTAACAATGAGGTTTTAACCTAAGTTATATATTTTTCTCTGTTTCATAAAACTGAATTTAATACACACTTTTTCTTGTGTTCTTTAGATTCAAAAAACATCATTAAAATGATGGAAGAAATTGTATTTTTCACATATAAACAAATCTTTGTCTTCTCTTTCTTGTAAATCCATGAAAGATGCATTTGCACCTCTAATTTACTATTTTGTTTACACACACACATATATATCTATATATATATCTTGTTTACATATCTATATATACTAAGACAAATAGAATTAATGAGAGCTTTAATATTTTTCCTGCTTGGTTTCATGTACATGAAATTAAATTATATTATATTATTTTTTCCCTTCCCTTCCCTTCCCTTCCCTTCCCTTCCCTTCCCTTCCCTTCCCGCCAAGCTACATATATGGTTTCTCCCATGGTGTTCTCTTCAACATCTTGAGTGTATGCCAGTGTTTCAGACTCTGGGAGTGCTCATTAGCACCACTACTGCTCATTGGTTTAGGGAATGGCCTGCAAAGTTTATTTGGGCTGCACCTCTCATTAAGTAATTTATATTATTCCTCAAAAAATGCAGGGTAATAAGGAGGCAGGAAAGGTGACAAAGGCTGATTAAGAGACAGCATATGTACCAATATGAGGATTTATTTCAACTAAAGTTGTTGATGGAAGAGATAATGAAGCCTACAAACTATGGCCCAGTAATTTCATAAGATTAATTTTTTTTTTTCAGACAAACCTCACTCTGATGTGTGTGATATAGCTGTGGTATTAATAAGACATTAATCACTCATTTGGAATGGAAACAGTAAGTAAATCAGCTTTGAGGCAATGAAAGGGAAAGAAATACATTTTTCTATAGAAAAAATTATAAAGATATTTTAGCCAGTTAATGATTCTGAGAGTAAATGTTAAAAAAGCCCTCCTTAACTGACAGGTGAATAGTTATGATTATCTAATTGTTTCAAATATCTACAGGAAATTCTCTTTCATGAGATGTATATACGTTACAGAGATAAGCTGGAAGCATTGTTAAGAAAATGAAGGATATTTTCACAAGAATCTAGAGTATCACTACAGTAATTTGCAAGATTACACTATATAAAAATATGGTAATTATTTAAATAATATTTACCTCTGGAGAATTAAAAGTATAGACCTAAGAAAACATAATTCTAGAAGTGTAAACTATAAAGGATAGCTAAATAAAAACAAAAAAATACCTAATTAATTTTCCATTATCTGTACAGTGGAACTTTTATTGAATAAAAGTTCTTCAGTGATTTAAGTATATGAAAATATTCAAAATATAGATATTTTGATTTCTTAAATAATCTACTGAGAAAAATTTCAGAATGCCACTTTATATCACAATTTGTGATCATTAATCTGGCTTCATCTCATCAGCAATGAAATCTAGTGCTCTGAAGGAGCACAAGTATGAATCTGTCCAGCCCTGCAATATTCTGTAGGTCTCAATATATTCACATTTAAAAATAACTGTTTACACATAATTTCTCAGTTTGAGGTTTTTGGTTATTGTTTTTTTCTTTTGGAGGTGGACACAGGAGGGGGCACATTTTTCTTTCATTTTAATTGACAAAACAGTATTTAATATATTTAGTATGTCTACTTTTATCTTGCAGACTCAGAGATAGTTTTATGATATATGTTTAGGAATTATTGCAATAGATAATAATTTGGTAATTTAACTTCTTGATATACACAAACCAGGATCTTTTTCCCGTATGCTTTATGTTCTGGGTAAAAGTTTTTATCAGTAGTTTGTCAGGCACTTGGACTTTAGGATGGTGAGCGCAAATATCTCTTGACTTGAACCTGATTTTCTTTACTGAAAGTGTTTACTTTTAGGGTGTTTGTTATTCCAAGAAGATTTTGGTTTTCTTTTGTAGGTAAAAAAACAAAAATAAAGCCCAAACAACACAAAAAATCCCAACTCCTCCCACCCACTCCCCAAAAAAAAAAAATTCCTTGTTTACCCAGATGCCTAATATGAATTATTTTTCCTATTATTTCAAAGAAGTGTTGTGGACAGACAGGAATCCTTTATTTGGTTTTACCTAAAAGTGTAACATTTACTTTTATATTTTAATGAAATTATCTAGGCAAAATATAAATGCTGTACATATAAAGTACAATATAATGCTTTTCCCAAGACTCCAGACATTCAGTTTTGATAGTATCCTAATCCTCTATAATTTTTGGTGTTAGATTTTTTTCTTTTTGTTTTTAGAATTAATTTACCATAATTTAAATCCTGCTTTTCTACTTTCATGGCCCCTTATTTAAACAGAAGAATTGGTTGCCTCATAGTCAAGGTTAGTACTTTCTTTTCCTTTTTTGTATCTTGCTACTTAGGCTTACTAAATATAGATCTCTGTCTTTGCTGGTTTCAACATGCAGTTTATTATTATGTTTTACCAGATATCTTTTCACCAGTGTGTGAGGATCTTTCTAGTTCAGAACTGTTATATTAGCAGGATTTATACAAATGTATACACACATCTATTCCTGAGTAATAAAATGCTTATTTTATTCTGAATATGTATTCTGAATATATATTTTGTGTATATCTGAAAAGAAATATACATGATGGCTTATCCATGTGCAGAAAACAAAAGGATCACCAACAGTTGTTGGGCAGGTAGATAAGTTTGTTTACACTGAACTAAACTGAATAAGAGTTAATAAAAGCTATGAATGGAGTTAGAAAAAGGACTTATTTGAAAGCATATCCAGTCTAAAATGCCTGTGAATGCAGTAAAAAATAAATAATGAAAATAAATCAGATACTTCATATAGTACACTGTTTTTAGCACACATTAATGTGTCATCACAAATTAAAACTTGCACTATGGAAAATAAACCTGAAGAAAATATTTGAATTATTCAACAGGCCTGTTAATTCTTTATGTGTATTTAATAAAATAGGAATAAAACTGAGTTTGAATCTGTGTGCATGCTTCACCACAAACAAAACGTACTAGTAATGTAATTGATAAGGTGATCATAATACAAAAATTAGCAAATACAACATGCAAAAGGAACCAGTGTAATGCTAAAATAAAAGTACATTTATGCAGAGTGTACATTTATTTTATTTAATTTATCTAAAGTCCATAAATTGTTGCCATGCAAACATAAAGAAAGAACAAGAAAGAATAATTTAGTCTTCATTTAGCTAAAACCCTCAATGATAATAATGACTAGATATTCACAATATCTCTTACAATTACACAGAGATTTTTTTTTCAGAACAAGTATTTTCATAGATCACATACAATGAGACAGAAGGAGATAATGAGATGAGGGTTATATATGCTTTGGTGGGCTAGGTAGCTGAGTGTATGGAAGTCAAACAAAGATTATCTAGAGATGTGCCTGCTCTGAGGATTGCATCCGAAATATTCATCGTGCTTTGCATACAGGTTAGAGAGGCCACATTAAAACAGAAACTGGAAAAAAAAAAAAATCATTACTAGCCTGAGGACTTGAACTGCTACTAGATGTTAGGATCTTCTAATTTCCCTTTATTAATGAAATTCTGAGTCACTTTAGTAAAAAAATGAAAGTCTGCCTTTTTTCCATGGGCTCTTCAGAAGCTGGATGACATGCATACATACATTCTGAGGCTACAAAAGAAATTGAAAGATCATCCTGATGAGATGATAAGAAAAGGATCTGTCTGCATGTAATTAAAGTATAGTAATATATATGCTGCATTGAAAATGCAGTTACAAATGCAGCAGCTGCCAAGAAACTCTGAATAAAGAACACGAGTAAATTTTCTTTCTTTCTTTCTTTCTTTCTTTCTTTCTTTCTTTCTTTCTTTCTTTCTTTCTTTCTTTCTTTCTTTCTTTCTTTCTTTCTTTCTTCAAATTAAAACTTTTTAAAATTTGTAAGCCATGCATTGTATGTGTGATGACTATATATAAGTATATACAAAAGTTTGATCAGATATTGTGTGATGACTTCTGCAGCTCATTGATAGCTCGTAACTCCTCCACACTGTATTTTCTATGTTTTTGCTTTGCTATTTAACCTAGTTTATATATCAAGGTTCCTGAAAAGCAAAAATTCAGAAGTCCGGTCAATGTGTGAATACAATGAGATTTAAAATATCACAGGAGAGAAGACACATTAATAGAGATGAGTGTAAGCAAACATTTCCTTTGCTTGTCATATGAACTGTCTCTACAAATGCCAGTACCAATCCAGAAACTTCACAGTACAATGTCATGGCACTGTGTCTCAGCTAATAAACCCCTCCTCTCAGAAGGCACAGTGTTTTGCTAATGCTGCCACATGGCTTCTGGGTTATGGCCAGCATATGCCCTGCCAGATTGGATTGTGGTCGTGGGTAGAGCAAACTCATGACACAATGCACCTGCCCATGCAGAAACAGTGCCTGCCTTCTCAATATTCATGTCTGTTTCATTCTCACTGTGTCTGTGGTATGAGAAGCTGCCACTGAAGATAAATTGCACTGAAGACTGTGGAAACTGAAAATGGATTTTGATATGAGGGTCTAAGTGAAAAAATAATTTACTGTTTAATTTTGAAATATTTCTTAAAATATTCAAGCAAATTATCCAAAGATATTTCACTGAAGAACTAGCATCATACAGTTTCCACATACTGTCAAAATACTTCAATAGATAGAAATTCAAGTAGTTGAGAATATCTCCATGTACATTTCTTTCTCTGAATATTTGTAAACCACGCTAATTAAAAATGTTTTTCCTACCATCTATAGTTTGCTTGTTTGTTTGCTTCATGTTTTAGGATGTACTTTTTCACTTCTGCATGGTTAGGGTTAAGGCATTTGTGTAATTTTTATACTTACATCAGCATGTATGCCAATAGAATGAAAAGGTTTCATAAACAGTTCAAAATCTTTGTACTAGGATTGAAGTCTGAGAAAGTTTTTATCCCAGGTATTTCTTGAGGATAAAATTATTTGAGATCATTTTCAGTGGCCTACAGAATTAGCCAATAGACAAAAATCAGAGGCTTTCATGTATAAACTAATGTTTTGTACTTTTTTTGGTGTGGTTTTCCCTCCCCAGATCCATTAGTTTCCATGGAAACTATACTAGCTGCTGCATATCTTTTAGCTAAATGTAATATGGGTTGCTTAAAAATTAAAAAAGATACATTCAGGATGATTCTGAATTTGAATTACAAATTCTTCTTGTTCCTTTCATAGCAAAATATTTCACACAGATTCACAGAAACTTAGAAAACACAGAATGTTTCTATAAATCACCATACCACCTGGAGATCTTTTGCTGTAATATTTTGTAAAAAGTATACTTATGTGGTGGTGTCTTTTTTTTATTGGTTCTAATCACAAAAAAAGAAGAGACTTGGCAAGTAGGGACTAAAAACACACACAAAATAAAAAGAAAAAAAAAAAAAAAAAAGGAGGACTTGAAAGTTTCTTGTCTAAATAACAGTTTGTACTACTTATTCACAGATGCCTAAAACCTAAAACTGGTTGAGAGGGATTTATTTTGAGTGACAGAGTCATCTCACACCTGATGTAATCCTTTATAATAAATCCAAATTCTTTCTGGTGTTTTTATATATACCTGCCAAAAAATCTTATCTAATATTAAACTCCTGAAGAGGTTAGAAAAAAATTCCAGCAATCATATGTTTTAAAAAGTGAGATAGATAGACATGGAGTACCTAAATGGAGGTAGGAACTGATGAAGAAGAATCAAATGCATATTCTATATTGCTTGGAAAAGCTGGCACTTGTCTGTCTGATTAGGAACAAAGATCACATGATTTCAAACCCTTCTCTATGCAATATTTTTTTCTGTTAGATAAAACTCCACCTACAACAGCGATGAGGATGTCACTTTGATCATCTTTGGGGTTGTCAACAAAATTTTCCCTTGTCAAAATCAATTGAAGATAAAATACTTCTATTAAAGTTTTTCATTGAAGAACCAAATTTGTCATGAAGATTTAAGTTCTTACCATATTTGTCTCTTAAAAGAAAGACTATTTCCCTTGAACAATGTATCCCTGACTGTGAATCCCAAGCACCCATGTGTGTCATTCTCTAATTATACACATTTTTATTATGAAGAAGACCCTTAAACATTAAATATTTCAATTGTCTTGACAGAATTTACTGTTGTCAGGGGCTCATGTCCCTTTCAGACATAGTTCATCTTTTTATTGATTAAACTTCTTATGTTTGTAAGGTAAAAATTCCTAATTTGTGAAAAAGAGGAAGGAGAAAAAGGAACAAATGTGTGTCAGCATAAATCTGTTTAGAAGAAAGGTGTTATAGCATGCAGTACAGGAAATCCTAAATTCTTTGGTTTTTTTGGAACCTAAAAGTTGCTAAAAGATAAACTGTGACAGACACAAGGCTGATGCAGGACTTTGTGAGTGTATTTGGTTAGAGAAAGAACTGTCATTGTATGAGGCAATCTGTATGAATTTATAATTTCATTTCATAAAATGAAAGATCATTGGGATTACAGTATCAGTGCTGGAGGACAAAATGGAAAGTCCACCAAATTTAGATAGTATATTGATATGGGAATAAAACCCAAAACCAGTCCAAGTACCAAGTCACAGACAATTTATGACTTTGACAGTTTTTTTATCAGCCTTAGTAAATTGAATTTATCCATTGGCATGTGTTCAAGAAACACTGCCTACTGCAACCTGTGAGATGTTTAAATCTGTTCATATAATGCCACGATCAATGTAACTAAACAAAAATGAAGTGACAAACAATTGGTATAAGTCAACAGAAACACTTATTCTTTACATAGCAGCTGATCAATTATATTGGGTCAGAATCTTGTCCAAAGCACAATAGCTTTTTTTGAAAGTAGTACTCATTTTTAATTGTTCCCAACGGTTTTAAGTAGTTTGATTTTTTGGTGATATTTTTCACCTATACTCTAAGTCTCAATGCATTTAATTGTGGCTAGTGAAAAAACTTTTTTACTGTGAGAGTTAGAGAGCACTGTAACAATCTGCCCAGAAAAGTTGTGGAGTCTCCTTCTGTAGAGACATTCAAGACCCCCAGGATCTGTTCCTATGTAGCATGCACTAGGTGTTCTGTGTTGGCATGGAGGCTGGACTTGATGATCTGCAGAGGTCCCTTCCAACCTCTACCATTCTATGACTCGATGATTCTACTTTTTTGTAGTCTTTAGGCATTTCTTGCCTTTGACAAATTTTAAAATGTTGAAGCATCAAAGAGTAGTTGAATTTGTGTTCCCTGTAGCACTCAAAAATAAAGTGTGAAGATCTCAAAAGAAGAATTTTTTCCAAGGCTGACTTAGGTTTTCAAGTTTATACACTGCATTTTCTAAAAAAGAGGGAAAGTTGAAGACAAACTTTGGGATCTGTATTGATCAGTGCTTCATTTCCTGCATGGATTTTAACATCTGTCTCAGGACAACACATACAGTCTCCATTCTGAATCTCGGATTTTGAATATGATTATAAGTTGTCTGCTTCACAGTACATGTTACCCTTAGATGCGGAAACACATTTCATGAAGAAGTATTGTGCCCTGTGAAGTTGCTGGGAGCCAAGACACTGTGCAGCAAAGCATTCAGGGGATGTTGTTACTGTGAAGAAATAAGGGCTTAATGCTGCAAGAGGGTCAGTGGGTAGATTTGGTTCTGATTTCTACTTCTTTCTATTATGTCTCATTTTATTCAGTGGTTACCTGAACAATTTATGAACTCAGGAAACTATTCCCACCTGAGTGTCCTAGGATAAGATTACACAGTTGTGTGCAACACACAGCACTTTACTTGTACAGTTCAACTGGCATCTAGATGCTTCCACAACAATAAAGATGACAATGACAATAATGATGAATGCTATACATTATGCTAACCTTTTGATCCTCAAAGTATTGAAACAGAGGCTTTTTACTAGTTTAAAAGCTAAGTAAATTTATTCCATTAATGTCAGAGTTTTACAAGTTCACTCCATTTTCTCTAAAAATTCTTTTCAAAGGAGCAGTCCAGTCTCCATACATCAGAATAGTTAAAGAAAATAACAAACAACATCGCAAGATAAATTGAAAACATCTTTGCCTCACCTGTGATACAGCTAATTCAGTGTACAGATGCATCTCTTTGATGCATCCTAAAAAGTTATTTCACTGTTAGAAAGATTATAATACGTGATTTCACTATTTAAAAGCAACTTTGTGTTCCAACTTTGTTCTACAATAACTTAAAATCAATCAACCTTGAATATATACAGAATTACAATTCATATATCAGATAAGAACATATATACTCCACAATAATTTCTCTGTGCCCGCTTACCCTATAACATGCATATAAGTTCTGAATCTTGTGGAGAGATAAACAGCATCTTTCCTCATTATAAGGAAAGTCAAGCTTAGCTTAAATTTGAGAGCACTTTTATTCTTATGTATTATATAACATATACTCCTGCCTATAACTTCTACTGTAATTAATAGAACTAATGTATGTGAATCAAACAGATAGTGTACCCTTCAATAAGAAAGAAGACTATTTTTTAAATTAATATTTTACAGGTCAGAGATAGGATTGTAGCCTTGAGGAAGAGAATTAATTTTATTTTAAAATAAGAGAGGAAAAATCAGAAAGAAAGAAAAAAAAATCCAGACACTTAAGTGGCCCACTGATCAATGGTGGGAACCTGAGGCTGTATGCTAATTAGGTCCCTTAGTTGGCTGTTATTTCTAAACTAGAGGGTAAAGTAATAAAATCATTCTTGCCATTGACACAGTAATATTAAGTTACAATTTTTAGCCTCTTTCCCAGTGCTATCACTATTTGTGTACATGCACACATAGATTTATCTCTTACTTTTCATGTGTAACAGGATAAATCTGATAAATTTCATATTTATCAGTTTTATTCATATTACACATGATATTTCTGTCCACAAGGCAGCATGATCCTTTCTATTCACAGTTTAAAAGAGTGAATTAATTCCTAGCTGATAAAATAACATGCAGCACTGAAAATAAGTAACAAGCTGTCCAATATAAGCCAGACTCCTGGTGGCTTACCCAGAGCAGCAAGGAAGTGTGAGACACATTAATTCTATACCTATGTTATCAGTATTCAGGCTATTTTCCCATGCCCTCTAGACAGCAGTATAAAAATATCCCCAAATCTTTCATGATCTTTTGCCATAATGCTTGAAAATCTTTAACACTAAGAAAAAATATTTGTGGAACTTTTTGATCTTGTTATAGAAGATAAAAAAAGAGAGCCTGATTTTTGTTGAAGTTGCTTGTAATGACAAGTTATTTACTGGAAGCAGCTATTTTCTGTCTGGTTTTGGTGAAGAGAGATAGGTACCTTAGAATCATAGAATCATAGAATGTTAGAGGTTGAAAGGGACCTAGAAAGATCATCTAGTCCAACCCCTCTGCCAGAGCAGGATCACCTAGATCAAGTCACACAGGAAAATGTCCAGGAGGGTCTTGAACGCCTCCAGAGAAGGAGACCCCACAACCTCCCTGGAAAGCCCATTCCAGTGCTCTGTCACCCTCACTGTGAAAAAGTTTTTCCTTATGTTTACCCTAAACCTCTTGCTCTCCAACTTACTCCCATTGCCCCTTGTCCTAACATTGGATGACGTTGAGAAGAGTCTGGCTCCATCCTCCTTACACTCGCCTTTAACATATTTATAGACATTAAAGAGGTCTCCCCTCAGTCTCCTCTTCTTCAAGCTAAAGAGACACAGCTCTCTCAGCCTTTCCTCATAAGGGAGATGCTCCACTCCCTTAATAATCTCGGTGGCTCTGCACTGGACTCTCTCCAGTAGCTCTACATCTTTCTTGAACTGGGGTGCCCAGAACTGGACACAATATTATAGGTGGGGCCTCATCAGCGCAGAGTAGAGGGGAAGGAGAACCTCCCTCGACCTGCTGACCACACTCTTCTTAATGCACCCCAGGATGCCATTGGCCTTCTTGGCTGTGAGGGAGCATTGTTGGCTCTTGGTCATCCTCTTGTCCACCAGGAACCCTAGGTCTTTTTCCCCAGAGCTACTTTCCAACAGATCAGCCCCCAGACTATATTGATACATGGGGTTGTTCTTCCCCAGGTGCAGCACTTTACACTTGCTCTTGTTAAATGGCATTAAATTTCTCCCTGCCCAGCTCTCCAGCCTGTCCAGGTCATACTGGATGGCAGCACAACCTTCTGGAGTGTCAGCCACTCCTCCCTGTTTTGTATCATCAGCAAACTTGCTGAGGATACACTCCATCCCTTCGTCCAGGTCATTGATGAATATATTGAACAGTATTGGACCCAGCACTGACCCTTGGGGGACACCACTAGTCACAGGCCTCCAGCTAGACTCTGCTCCACTGACCACAACTCTCTGGGGTCTGTCCTTCAGCCAGTTCCCAATCCACCTCACTGCACAATCACCCAATCCACACTTCATAAGCTTAGCTGTGAGGATACCATGGGAGACAGTATCGAAAGCCTTGCTGAAGTCAAGATATACTACATCCACTGCTCTCCCCTCATCTATCCAACTACTTATGCCATCATAAAAGGCTATCAGATTAGTCAAGCATGATTTCTCCTTATGGAATCCATGTTGACTACTCATGATAAGCCTCCTTTCCTCCATGCTCTTTGAGATGGTGGCAAGAACAAGCTGTTCCATCACCTTCCCAGGGATGGAGGTGAGGCTGACTGGCCTATAGTTACCTGGGTCCTCCTTTTTGCCCTTTCTGAATATTGGAATGACATTGGCCTTCCTCCAGTCCTCAGGCACCTCTCCCGATCTCTAGGACCTCTCAAAGATTATGGAGAGTGGCCTAGCAATGACTCTGCCATCTCCCTTATTACTCATGGGTGGGCAAATTCTACCCATCTGCCTTAGAGGTTTATCTTAGGAAGGACTGAATCACAACATGGAAATGCCTAATTCTCCTCATATTTGTAAGCAGACTATGGAAATAATCTGATACTTTTGGAAAAGAAACCCAGGTTTCAGGCAGCTAAACTGAGACTGAATAATTTTGTTTGTTAAATAAATAAATAAATAAAATCAACAGAATGAAGAATGTAAAAAAATCACCAACCAACCAAAAAAGTGCTATACACTGTTCAGAAGATCCTGGAAAAAAATTACTGTCATTTTTTCATTTCCATTTCACCAAATGCTACTATATATTCCCAATGACACAACTTCCCTTCTCCCTAACATTCATACATTTTACCTGTATATCATAAATGTGAAATGTGATTGATAACATAGCCCAGGCTGTGGAAAAGACAGATATGTAATAACAAAACTAATTTAGAATATTTAACTGATTTTCTATGATGAATTAAGTGATTGGAGTTTGATATTAAATTCTGTCTCTATCTATTTATACAGATAAGTATTTATTCAGTGTATTCTGGCAATAACAATTTAAGTCTATATAAACCAAGAAGAATGAAACAGAATATATTTTTAAATTTTGAATTTATTCAATAAATAATTTGAGGCAAGCAACAACAACAAAAAAAAAACAAATATACAAAGGAATTCTTGTGTTGGTATTGCATTTAATATTATCCAATGCTGTAATAATGGTCAAAGTTACAGTTTACTGTTTAAGCACATCTGTTACTGGCGAAAATGAGAGTGTGTAATTAATGAAGCATGCACTTTGTTGGATTCCTCTGTTAAACATTTCATTTTATATTGCTTCTGAAATCAAGATGTATTTATCTCTCCGAGTTGTCTATTTTTTGGGTTGCTGTTTTTGGTTTGGTTTTGTTTTTTTTTTTTTTTATTATTTATTTTGGAAAAACTGAATACAAATCACCCTAAAACTAATATTTCCAATGTAGTTTCTGTCATAGTTTAAACCTGGATAGCAGCCAAATACCACACAGCCACTCTCTTATCCTTCCCCATTCCAGGGAACAGGGGTGAGAATTGGAGAATTAAAGGTAAGGAGAATTGTATGTTGTTATAAAAATAATGTAATAATTTAATAATACTAATAACAGAATATTGAAATAAGTGATGCAAAATGCAATCTCTCACCACCTGTCAACCAAGACCCATTCCATTCCTAGCTAGCAAACCAGGAGGACAAAATCCCAAACCTACAATCCCAGAAGGGAGAGAGACACAGCTGCCCAGATTAACCCTCATCTATATACTGATCATGATGATTCATTGGTCCATTTTGTCCTGTTACTCTGGCTATGCTCCCATTCAGACTTTGGGGTACCTGCACACTATCAAGACAAGGGAAGTTGAAAAGTATATATCAGTGTATTTTCAGCTAACTTCTCATACCAATCTCCATACTGAATCCAAAACATAGCACTATTCTAGTTACTGAGAAGAAAAATCAGGTCTATACCAGACAAAACCAGGAAAGTTTTCTGGAATTATGTTTTTGTCAAGGTTTAGGGTTAGGGCCATCCACTACACCTATAACAGACACTCTATGTTAACAGACCTCCCTCCCCAAAGGGGAAGAAAAAGGGAACAAGGGAGAGAGACTTATTGTTTGGAAAAGAAGTCTAGAACAGCTTTAATTAAAATAATAATAATGGAATATATAAAAATATATACAAAAACAGTATCAAACCAGACTCCCCTGATGGCAATTACATCACCAACACCACTGATGCTGTGCAGCAGGCACTGGGGACATCCCAGACTGGACTCTGCAGCAGGCAAGAACCAGATTCAGGAGCTGGATGCTGGAACTGGATTTCAGAATGCATGAATTGGGATTGAAGGCAGAACAGAGTCCTCCATGGTTGTCAGCCATTGAAGAAGAGAGCTTGACCCTCTGGATCCCTCAGCTTTATACCAAATATGACATATAAGGAATGGAATACCTCATTGGTCAGTTCAGGGTCACCTGTGCTGGCTACTCTTCCACACAGGTATGGCTTTTTACTTTATGCACCTCCAACATGGTATGCAAGATCCAGCAGTGACCTTGGTCTGCACAACAATCCTTGGTAGTTATTAAACATGGGGTGTTATCACTGCTAGAAGCAGATGCAGTGTGTGAAAAAAATTCTGCTAACTTCAGACATTGCAGTTTGTTAGAAGAGACTGAACTGAAAAGTAAAACCACTGAACAAAATTAGTTCCATTCTAACTCAAACCAGGACAATTTTCTTCTGTTTCTTTTAGTCCTTTTGAAATGTTATATTTTGCTAAAGCAAATAGTACCATTCAGTACTGTTTAGAAAACATTTAGCAATTCTCTATAATTACTTTCATTCAAGTTTCACCCAAGTGCTTTAGCTATGAATACCCATTGATTTCTTCATGTAGATCAGCTTTCTAGATTCTACATTCCTAAAAATACAATAAAGAAGTTTTTTTTTTTTGTTTTTTTTTTTTCTGGATTTCCTTGTTCTTAATTTATACTGAGTTGACATGATTACTTCTTATTTCAGCAGCTTAAATACAATTAAAAAAAAAACCCCAAAGTCTGCTCTACAGAAGAGAAAAGAAACATAATGGTGAACTCCCACCTCCCCCAATCCTCCTTGTTGCTGTCAGGGTCAGGACAGAGTGAAATGGAGCTCAGCATGAGGGCACAGACCAACAAATGTGGTGTCTAAACACCAAGGGGCAATTCAGGTGTTTAACACATTGACCTAGTGACACTTGCGCTCTCTTACAGACCAACAGCCTACAGTCTACATGAAAGTGGCAGAGAGGGCACAGAAGGAATCTCACATTGCACTAAATGCTGCTTTTAATCCTGGCTGTAACTCCTACAAGTCCACTGTCTCCATCCATGGACAGGTAGCTCACACCTGGCTACACAGAGCCATATAAGCAGATATAATGCCTCACATCTCCATGAGTATATATCGAACAAAAATGAGAGAAGAAGAAATGGCACCTTTGCCATTTAAAAATCTTTCAGGTAAAAGGAGTAACTCAGATTTTAATGTATTAAAAATACTCCAAAATAAAGTACTCAAAAGTCATAATTCTTCTCGTCCTTCCATTATACATATAAACTCATGTGAGTTGTCAAACCTATATTGTTTCACTTGTTTTTGACTGGTTAATATCAATATTATTGTCAAGAAAAGTAGTTTCTTCTCTCCCAGACTTCCATAATGGCAACTAAATACTGAATATTAGCTAATCTTGTTAATCATAGCCTTTTACAGATGTCAATAATATGCTCTGCAATATATCTTTATACTCACAGTGAGAGTTTTTTCAGTGTCCTCAATTATCAGTTTTAGCCTTCAGAAGCTGTGAAAATGATACTTTTTTCATACATATTTACTGTATTGGTTTTTTATTGCATACCAATAGATTTTGCACTATCTTATAAGAACTTTCCTAGTAGAATTTCTACTGATCTTAGCCTGCTTCCTTTTATTTCCTCTGGATCATTGCAATTGAAAGAAGACAGCAATGTCATTTTTAATAACTTTTTTTTTTTTTTTTTTTTTTTTAGGATAAGTGAGTACATATGGGAGTTGACTTTTTATTTTCTTTGAAAATAATTTTATGAGCATGGAACTAGGAATAAAAATAACTCCCCTTTTCAACTCCTATCAAGAAGAGAAAATGGGAAATTTAATCATCTTGAACACAATGCTAAAACAAGATGTGGTTTGTCTGAGACTCCCTAGAATCTCCTTTTTGTTATATATATGAGAATTAAATTCATCTTAATTTCACAAGAGGGATATTATTTGACAGCGAGGCATGAAGCATGCTGAAGTTATCCCTCTGTTGCATCTGATCATTTTGATCACTTTTATGATGTAAACAGAAGGCTCATCTAAAATTTCACACTACTGCTAAAATAAAAAAAAAAAACCCAAAAAAACCCAAAAAATCAGTAACTTCAAACTAACAAGCAAATACAGATCCAAAGTACTTTTCTCAAAATTGAAAATAATTGCACAAACCTCAAATATTTGTGATTTTTTTTAATTAAGTCAGTTTCAACAACACCAATAAAAAATCTTCATGAAATATGCATTTGTGCTGAAAATACAGCTTAGTTTCAAAATGCAGTTGACAGTTCATACTTAATAGATATAACTGATCTTTAGAGTAATGGTACTCATTATAACTAAATTCTACTTACAGTATGCTAAACATTCTGATTTCTCTTTATCTTTTTTTTTTTTTTTAGCTGTATACCTCTTCGAAATTTGTAATTATATAACATTTACATAATTATAACAGATTTTTATTTTAGATAAATTAAAAAAGAGAGTTTGTGCTTTGGGGAGCAAGAGGGATGGTGAAGATGTGAATAATAAATAATAACTTTCACACCTTTTTTGTGTTTTTTGTAAATCACCTTCCTTACACAAAATCTCACAAACTATCTTTATGTTAGTAAAAAATGTAATATCACCATTATTAAGCTATTAAAGGTGAAGTAATTCCAAACTACCTTTTTCTTTCAGTTACTGGAATCCTGTATTGTTCCATTTTCAGCACTTACCATTTCTACCTATGCATACTTAGGTAAATCTGTTTTCTTAAGGACAGGCAGAAATGGTTTTTAAGGTCTAAATATACCAAAGTTCAACCTCATTATGTGCAAGTAGTATTCCGTGCTCAAACATACGCCTGTATAATAGAAAGTGATGACCTCACATTTTTGCAGCACTGAGAATCTCATGATCATTTAATATCCATGTCTAACTGCTTAAGAGTCAAGTACTGCTGGCCTGCTGGGATACATTTTAAGTGGACTGTGAGTTACCACAGCAGATGCTGCAAACTAATGATGAATGTCAAATCATTAGTATAGTTATTTTGCAGTTCTTATCATCATGAGAGAGAGGAGGGGTCCTATGTTTTGTTTAGGAGTGGGGTTTTTACACATTTTTTTTTTTGTTTTCAAAACAAAAAATGTCTTTCTTGCTAGTTTTGATAATTGAAGACCCATCTCTTTTTTCTTCTGGAGACACCAAGAAGACAGAGGAAAAGTTTCTCTTGTTGTTAGATGGTTTTAATTTTTATAATGTCCTATAAGTTGTAGAAAAAACACTGAAAATAATTATTTCAAATTAATAATAATTTACCTGTAAAATACCTAACTATTTAATAGGTAAAATATAATATATAAAATATTATATTAATAATATAATATCTAATACGATAAAGCAAAATAATAAGTAAAATAATTTATATTAAAAATTCATGCAGTCATTTCTTCAGCATTTCTTTCCACTGCCATGTCATAGGGCTTCTGAGATATTAGGTTCTCCAAATAAATCATGTATCTCTTCTTCTGTGCCTCAAAATTCACCTGTTTCAGAACTGTGGAATTTTTTTTACAGCAATATTCTCCACTTTGGAGCAGACACCTCAGATATCCCTTCTGACCAGAAGTGTAGTAAATCTGACAGATGGAGAAGGTTAATACCTCCTAAGGTACCTCAAGTTTTACTACTCAAAGCTGTTAATTCTAAGCATTTATTCAGAGACCAATAGACAGCCATAGAAAAATGAACCATATTAAAATCACGCATTCCAAACAATGCAACTTTTAAAAGAATAAAATTGTATGGTTTAGTTGCTATATGATTTTAAAGTCCAGTAAGAAGTGAAATCTAAGTCCAAATTTAAAATAAATTTTAGCCTGAGAAAGTTTGATGCAACTACACCATCTGTGTACCCTAAAAAAGAAAGGTCACAGTTTCTAAACAGATGGAGAAAGTAAAATGCTGTGTTACTACAGTAGTCTTCTAATCAAGATATGTAATGACACCTAAGAAACACCTCTGAATCAAAAGGGAATATTTTTCAGATTTTTCCTCCAAGCAGGTCTCCCTTCAAGTCTTACTGGAGTTTAAGCAAACTGAAATCTTGGACCTTAGCCCACTTTAGGATGTTACATAGACAATTAAGTATAATATGGCATGAAAACAACATATCCCATTCTTCCATGTGGTCCCAGGTATATGTTGAGAAAGAGGACAGAGAAACTGTGACAAAGTGATACTCCACACATAATAGCTCTTCAGGAAGACTAATACCATATAGTTACATACAGATCCCATTAGAAATATCATCAGTATTGATACAATTAATGAATCTAAGAACAAAAGCACCTGACTCCCATCCATTATTAAATGAATTATTTTATGATTATGTTTTACATCAATATTTTAAAGCTTTTGATGTAGATGAATCAATCAGGATTTATTAGTGTGGCTGTACTGTTAAAGAACATTATTTTATCTAAATAAAACTAACAAAAATTCAGGACTTTATCATCATTGTGAGAAAGGTACAGTTTTAGACACAAAAATTCAGTCTGAAGCACCTTTCCAGGTATAAAATCCTATCACACAATCATGAAATCACAGGATAGATGAGGTAGAAAGGCACTCCAGATCACCTAGTCCAACCCCCTGATCAAAGCAGGGTCATATGAAGCATGTTGCTCAGGGCTGCATCCAGTCAGGTTTCCTCTGCCTCTACCAGTGGAGACTCCGTAACATCTCTGGGCAGCTTGTTCTGGTATTTCTTCTCCTTCACAGAAAAAAACCATTTTTTCTCACGTTTAAAAGGTATTTCCTGTTTTTCAGTTTACACCCATTGCCTTTGTCTTTTCACTGAGTACGGTTCAAGAGTCTGACTCCATCTTCTTTACAGCCATCCATCAGGTATTTATAAACACTAACAAGATCATTCTAAGCCTTCTCTTCCCCATGCTGAATAGTTACAGCTTTCTCAACATGTCAATACATGTCACAGGCTCCAAAACCTTAATTATCTTTGTTGACTTCCATTGGCTTACATCAGTAGGTACGTGTCTCTATTTCAGGAGGGACCCAGAGCTGCACTCCAGAAGTATCTCACCACTGTGAGCAGAGAGGCCCACAAGGGCAAATAGGTAGCTAATGTTCAATTAATGCACCAGGAGCCCAGAGCCTTTTCTGACAAGCTGTTCTACACCCAGTTGGCTCCAAGTTTTCACTGCAGCATGAATTAAATGGTTAAGAGATCAAGCAATTTGCACCTTAATGTAATAAGCTTAGATAAACTCATGCAAACGTTTAACCTGATGTACTGCATTCATAGATGCCTCCAGACTACTTGGAAAAGATTTATATGTTTGATAAGATAGTTTCAATAATATTATTTTAGAAAAATAACACTTTTAAAATTATCTTTTAGATCTGTACATTTTAAATATTTTATTACCATGAATATTCCAATAAAGACAATAAGCAGTTTTGTTCATGTTTATAAAACTCCTATGAGAATCAATAACAAAAAATGCTAAGCTTTTGTACCCAAAAATGACAATGTATTCCAAAGATGAGAACCAAAACTGCTTGTTTGAGGATGCCTTAAGTATAAAACTGTTATGATTTCATTTTGAGTCTTTTTGATATTCAAAACTAACCTTTATTCTTCTGACCACAATTATGTTAAATTCTATGCAGAAGAAATGCAGCGCATCTTTTAGTTGAAAACATATTCAAAGTTTGCAGAAGACCATTTTATTCTGCAGGGACTTGACTTAAAATACTATCATTTTTCAAAAAGATTGATTTTTTTTTTTTTTTTTTTTTTATATAATATTTTCGGAGACTATCTTGCCTTTTAGGCAACTAAAAGTTCTGCCAATTTCCAATCAAACATCTTTTCCCCACAGTCTTAGAAAAAGTTCTGCTTATTCTCAAGACAGCCATCTCTCAATATAACCCCTTTAAATGAAGTCACTATTTTTCAGAATTCTTCTGTTGATAGTTAATGCAGAACTGATTAGTTTCTTTAACCATTCTAGGCTAATAAAATTAATTACACTTTCCCTCTTAAGGTTCAGTATTACTGTTCTTTTTGTAAAAGAAGGCCAGCAAAGACTGAGTTTAATGTGGAATCCATCCAAATAAACATAGATGTACATATCTGTTAATTATTCAGCCACTATTTATAGATATTACATAGATATAAAAATCTAAAGGCATGATTTCTCTGACTTATTTTATATCTTCGGATCATAACCAAGAAATATTTTAATTTTTTTTTTCCTGGCATTTAAAAAGGGAGCTGAGAGTGACTAGTTTGTTGGAAGGTGTTCATGTGGTAGACATTTATTCCTACATGAGCAGCAATCCATTAAAAACAGTTTTCTGCTTTTAAATGCTCCTTGTCTGTTGATACTTTACTGGTGCACATGCTTTGTAGATAAGTAATAGCTAAAGTGATACACTTGATGAAATAGAGAAAGATTAAGAGAAAGGTGACTGGAGTGGACCAGTATCTCCTAAATAGAATGTTATATTACAGTTGAAACTGCACTACTTCATGGCTGTCTAAATATCACCTAACAATATTTTGCATAAATTGAACTTAATCTTTCATGGGAAGGCCATAGAAGAAGGCTGTGTCAATGTAAATGGTAAAACAGATGTAACACTTGTTATTAATATATTAGATTCCTGCTTAAAAAAAATGAATGTGTGATTACCAGGTCCCTTATTTTCTTCTTCTTCCTTTCACAATTTCGTTTACCTGTTGTAGTGGGTCTGGCTGAGCTGCTTTCCCCATCCAGCCCTGATGCTGCAGTACTGGAAGCTGGAGGGTGTTGATAACACACCCGTGATATGACTGCCAGTGCTCACACAGCACCAGAGGCTGGGGGGCAAGATGGGGGAGGGGATACAGCCAACCTGAGATGATCAGTGGGATATTCTATACCATATGATGTCACCTCAACTGTAAAGGGAGAGGGCAGGAGGAGGAGGGGGAGGCATTAGGCTTTGCTCTCCAAGCAACTGCTACATGTTCTGGAGCCCTGCTTCCTGGACTCGGCCTGACATTGCCTGCAGACAGGAAGTAGAGAATAACTTTATATATTATAACCCACAGCTCTTTTCTTCTTATTCTCTCCCTGCATGCCATGCTGATGGAGGTTGGGGGGAGTGATAGAAGGGCTTGGTGGGCACCCGGTGCCCAGCCAGGATAAATGCACCACACCTGTCCTGGCCACTTCCCAGCAGCTCAGATACTTCCAAGAAAGGAGAGGATAAGCAAAGTCTATTATGTCACAACTTCTAGCAGAACAGAGAAATAAATACAGAATTTCAGAAGAAAGACCAGTTTAAAAAAAAATAGAAAAGAAGTATTTTGATGAGTTTAATAAAATAGTGAATACTTAATATAGATAGCATAGCAAATAACTTTATATTGATTTACTCAGTTTTAAAATTTCAGTCTTTTAGTATTGACCTCAGTAAAATCTGTGAGAGGCTTCTCGAATCAAAACAGAAGAAAATGTGTTATTTTTCTGTCACTTCTCTCACTGCACCTCTACACTCTTTTTTTGCCAGCTCATTCCAGTCCTCCTGAAACAGCTTTTTACAATTTCTATTTTGATTTATTTTGAGAAAGGCAAGATGTAAGAAAAGAGGAGGAAGAAGAAATTTCAAACCAAGATTTTTCTCATATAAACTATTAGTTCTGTGTTATACAATAGGAGAATATTGATAATTCTTAAATACAAGGCATATACCTTAGTACTACAAACCTTGCTTAGATGCATGTTTTAGCAAAACTTTTTTTGAAGAGAAAATTAAAGAAAGAATAGGGTATTGATTTACAAATGACTTAGTTTATAACCTTCTAGTTAGCTATCTATGTAATCATACTGCAAAACTAACAAAAATAAACGAATTATTGTTGAGTTTAATTGTTTAAAGAGATATTGCTATATTCACCAATTAAAATATAGAGAAGAAAAGGTGATTTAAACCTCCTAATTGTTAAAATCCTTGAAAGATTCAGGTGAAGTAGGAAAACCTAAATAAAATATTAATAAGAAAAAGCAGCTGATATTCTGTATTACTTACATCAGTTTTGCTTTTCAGTAATTTTTTGTTTCAATTGTCCATTTAATTTTGATAGCAACAATATTTTGCTTGGTTGGATGGGATTTGGATCAGCCTGATTTAGTGGAAGGTTCCCTTACCCATGACACGGATGTTGTAACTAGATGATCTTTCAGATCTTTTCCACCCAAATCATTCTATGATTACCATATTATCTTTCTTCAGGTAAAATGTCAACTCCAAAGAAGTCTGGAGTTTTTCTTTAGGCATTTAATAAAATCCTAACAGCAATGATCCATGACTTGTAGATCAGAAGGTGATTGATGGCTTCCTGAAAATGTAATAATGTTGTTGACTGAAATAAAAATAGAATTCATCTAGTGTGAAATACAGATTGACTTCTGAAGTCTCTGAAGTGTCACATGGATTCTATATCTACTGAAAACTAACATTGCTAATTATTATTCATGTTTTTCACAGTTAATTTTTGAATCAATTTTTAGTACATTCCTTAATAATTTTGTTACATGCTACTGTATTCATCATTTGAATTCAGGTTCCACAGAGAGAGTCCTAATTAGTAAGTTTATATCTTGTATCATCAACGTCTAAGAGCACCTTAGAGAATTGCCATTTACTTTCAGTCCATCAAGAAAAGTCAACATGCCAGAATAGCCAAGGCAGGTGCCATATAACCAGTAATGCTACAGTTGAACAAACATAAAGTTGATTTATGTCAACATTCTCATTCTTGTCTTTTATGCAAATAAGCTTAGCTATATAATGTCTGTGTCTAGACAGATATTACCTGATATATAATCATAGCTTCACATGGTTCTACTTAAGTAACATTTCTAGCAAAAAATAACCCAACAGAAGATTGCAGTCTGATTACATATATATATATATATACACACACATACACATGCTTTACTACAGAAATCAATTGAAATATATTCAATTCACGGTCAACATCGCAATGTTACTGGCAAAGTCTGGCATAAGGAGACCTTATCTCACGTCCTGCCTTCAGGGGGCAGGAAGTTTCTACAACCGTTTAACATGAACAAGGAAATTACCACAAGAGTATGTTTTTAAAACCTGTCCATAGTTTGATGGTGTTACAAAACCTACTTAAATTACTTTGTTTGGTTTTTTTTTATTTTTAATTCTACAAGTAAAAAGCAACATTATTAGTAAGTAGAGAAACTTCCTGTTTGAAAAAGGGGCTAAAAATTAATTTTGCATTGTGAAAAAAAAATTACATGCCTACATAGTAAAACCACTATGTGATGTTTGCTCTATGGAGAAATACTGAATGTAAGTAGAAAAAAATGACCATAAAATATATACATACATGTATTTGTAGGTAGATTATTAAGTATGTGAAAACAGAAAACATTTGCAAGAACATCAACATTTTAAAGCATAGACTCATAGAAGGGTTTGTGTTGAAAGAGATCTTAAAGATCATCTAGTTCCAACCCCTCTTCCACTAGAACTGGTTGCTCAAAGTCCCATCCATCCTGGTCTTAAACATTTCCAGGGTATGGGCATCCAGAAATTCTGGCAACCGTTCCAGTGCCTCACCACCCTCGCAGTGAAGAATTTCTTCCTTACATTGAATCTAAATCTACCTCATTCAATTTAAAGTCATTAGCCCTTGTCCTATCACTAGATGCCTTTGTAAAATGTCCACATCTGGCTTTCTTTTAGGCCCCCTTTAGGTACTGGAAAGCAGCTATAGGCAGAATGTGGATATTTGTACGTTAGGTGTTTAAACAAAAAAACTAAACTAAAAAATAAGAAGTAATTCTAAGCTGTAGGGAAAGCTAGTCATCAGACACCTAAACTTAGTATCCACGATATAATTATGTACACCCAAGGTGAATATCTAAGCCTTCATTGGTGGAGATCTGAGACTTTCTCCATTTACATAAGGACTGGTGAGTAATATGATTTGAAGCAGCATCCTTCATCACAGAGAGCTCCTTTCTGTGGTATCCATGGGACACTGGCTAAGACAGAACCTCAGGAGATGTACATCCTTTATCAGCATCTTTTAGTACTTACATAAGTTGTACTTGTCATTTAGCTACATATAGATTCATGTAATATATACGTTCTCCTAAATGTCACTTTAAGATGTTTTATCCACCTATTTTCTACTGGTTTTGCCTTTATATTTACATTAACATATATTTATTGACAGTAGTCGTGGGATTCATCCCAACTAATACTAAATATTACTAATTAACAATGTTAATTAGTAATTAGACACCTGCTACAGCATGAAACCAACTCAGAGTACTGCTCAGATGAATTAAACCTTGAATACATCTCCTCAGATTTAATTTAATAATAAACCTGGTATGAGCTGGAAAACTATTAAAGAAAAAAGAAATAGATGAAATTTTCAGACACTTCTAACTTTGCACTTTTGTAACATATTTGGGAAAGGAGATCACAGAGTGGTAGAAACCCTGGAGACAATTGTCTTGGACATAGACATCAAGAAAGTCCAAAATTTTGGCTTGCAGCCGTTGTGATAAGCAAGGCCATTGGCAATTTATGTCAGCAGTCTATTTTAGAAAGCAATAAAGGATTAAAACAATGTTCTCTGAAGAGGGCAGAGGAGACATTCTGGACATCTGATGCCCTGTGGAATGCTGGACTCAAGGTAGAGCCATTTACAGGGATAGCAAGGACCTGAGAAATTCTCTGATCAGAGATGTCGTGACATTGGTCAAAGATAGATTGGAAGCACTAGGTCTCTGATGTGTTCCAGAAAAATAGAAATTCTAGAATTGATATTGCTATTCACCCACTTAACTCCATCCTGCTGAATAAAGAGATACCGGGCTGTATGTCAGTGAATCATATGGTTGTGTCATGCTGTTTACTTCACTTCTAGTTGCCTTATGACAGACATCTGAGCATACGCTAGCCACTGTAAGATCCATTTATAGTCAGCAGAGAAAGAGAAGACAGAAGAACATTTCTTGTTTGTTTTTCTTTGTTGTTTTTCCAGTGTAGTTTAAATGTTTCATTCCAGAATCATCCTGTGTTCCTGCTCTTTCTAGTCTCGGTGCACAGTGAACGTAAGTATTTAACTCAGGGCAAAATATGGTACTTTTCTTCAAAAATTACTCTAAAGTCATGTAATATATAAAAAACCAGATAAGCATTTTGTAATTGTCTATGAACACAACCACTGACTTAGCCTTGCTTATCCAAGATTCTTCTAATATGATTCCCCACAACCTTTATGACAAATCTGTATGATTACTAGGTCAGAAATTACAGACATGTCAATAATAGACAAAATTGATGTAACTATTACTAGATTTTATGTTTTCTTTCAGGATTCATTTCTTAACCATACAATGGAGAGAAAAATGTTTTTCTCAAGTTGGACGTCCAGTGTTTAAATAAATTAATTTTAATCACTAAGTTCTTTCAGGTTACCTTGATGGAACAAAATAAGTATAACTGAAGTTTTTCTCCTCAGGAGAAAACTGCATTTAAAAATCAACTTTTTTTAAAAAGTAGCCTTCTTACAAAAATATGAAATTGAGTATTTAATGGACATCATGCAATAATTCATATTTTATTATTTTTAAATAATTATTAAGTAATGCATTGTACCCATCAGTCAAAATGTCGTACATTTTAGATGTGAAAACCACCAACTATTCCTTGCTTGTTTACTAAAACTTGTTTTATTCTGTGTCATCCTTTATGTGTTATCAATACATAGATGAAATATAAGAGTGTGTCAATATAGTAACCTAGAAACTACATGGTGTCCCTGAATCAGGGTAGAACTATGAAATCAAGAAATGGACTGGAGCAGAGAGGAATTTCCTAGAAATATATTCACCTTCACAAAGTATTTCTACATTTTGCAAATTATTAAAATAATACTTAAAAAAAATACTAAAAAACCAATCAACCAACCAACCAACCAACCAACCAACTAAAAAGTATTTCTAAACTCTGCAAATTATTAAAATGACATTGTATGAGTACTGTGTACAGTTCTGGGCCCCTCACTTCAAAAAGGATATTGAGTTGCTGGAGTGGGTCCAGAGGAGAGAAGGGAGGCTGATGAAGGACTAGAAGGAAAGTCTTCTGAGGAGAAGCTGAGGGAGCAGGTGTTGTTTAGCCTGGAGGAGACTCAGAGGGGACCTTGTTGCTCTCTAAAACTACCTGATGGGAAGTTGTAGTCAGGTGGGGGTCGGGCTCTTCTCGCAGGCAACTAATGACAGGACGAGAGGGCATGGCCTGAAGCTGCACCAGGGGAGGTTTCGGTTGGATATCAAGAAGCACTTCCTGACCAAGAGGGTGATCAGACATTGGAATGAACTGCCCAGGGAGGTGTTGGAATCACCATCCCCAGTTGTATTTAAATAAAGGCTGGATGTGGCACTTAGTGTCATGGTCCAGCCAATGTGGTGTTGGGACTGGATGATCTCAGAGGTCTTTTCCAGCCTCAGTAATTCTATTCTATTCTATTCTATTCTATTCTATTCTATTCTATTCTAT
>JANVCC010000021.1:33424337-33514738 GCA_025345505.1 Todiramphus chloris collaris | reverse complement strand
ATTCTATTCTATTCTATTCTATTCTATTCTATTCTATTCTATTCTATTCTATTAATATTTATTTGTGTGTGTGTGTGTGTGTATAGATACATATAAATACATGATACAAAGACCCTAATTCAGAAATTCTAAACTCACTTGTAACAGCTTATTAATGCTAAAATTAACACGGATATATATATCTGAAATACTTTCAGTATTCCATTCATTAACACAATATAGTAATATAATTTTTTCTGGACAGTAATAGACAGGCTATTCCAATAGTTTATGAAAGTCATCTGTTTCTCAGCTTTGACACTTCTAGCATATTTCACTGAATCTTTCCTTTTCAAAATAGTTTCAAGTAAAATAACTCCCATGCATCAGTTGAAAATTAATCAACTTGTAGCCTGTGCATTTCACAACATTCAGCACACTTTCAACAAATAAAGTAATAAAATCCAGTTTTCTGAGCTACAAATAAGATTCCTTCACTGCATTTAACTTCTCAGAAAAAAATATTTTAAAACGTCAACTCTCTCAACATGACATAGCATAATTACTTTATTCTCCTAATCAAGCATGAAACAAAGAACATGGAAAGGATCAATACAAACATAGAAATACCCCAAAGGAATGAAAAACTGTGTTTTTCCAATTTGAGGAATGGTAACTTCTGCAGAAAGACATAAGAGGATGCTTCTGATTAGCCAAAGACTGGTTTCTTCTCATTTTATTTTTTTTCAGTCTGACGCAAACAGTTTCTCCGTCATCTATTTTGAGCTTTCCAGGCAGGATCTAGGTGTAAACTGGAAGCTGTGTTAACACAATCCTATATTTGAGTTAATAAGTCTGGCTGAGAGTAAAAGACTGTGGAGACTTGAAAGCCCAAGAGATAACAAAGTGTAACTGTCACTACCAAGAAGGTAATAGTATCTCAATAATTTAAAACAGATTATATAGAAGAAATAACACTCAGGACACACAAATTTACAAGAGGGCTAAATCACGTATCCTGACAAATAAAGAAATGTGTGAAAACATTACCAATTTATTTCTAATTATTTCTCTTCTTTATATCTACATCCATCTTCTGGGTATAAAAAACTCATTTGAATTATTCTGAAACATATGCCTGACTCCCTTTTTTTTTTTTTTTTTTTTTTTTTTCACAAGCATCATTCACTTACTTTTAATATCTATGAACAGTTCTCCAGAAGTCTACCTTTGTAGAAGAAAGTCCAGACAATCAAACAAAAATAACTAGTGGATTGTGACAAAATCCTCAATTCCACAAAGCCATATTCTTGAACCACCCACACTTAGTAAATCTCCTAGACAACACCACTTAAGATAAGTGAGAGTAAACTGTGTGTATGTGAATTAAATATATGAAACTGTTTGAAAGAACGATTGCATCAAATTGGTCATGTTAAAAAAGAAGCCAGTCATCAGTGGGAATAAACAGTAACCAATAAAAAAGATGAAGAGACTGCTGAAGCAAAGTAGACAGCTGGGACAGAAGATTAATGAAAACATGAAAATACGCAACAGGGGCAAGGGAGAAACCTTGCACTGGAAGCAGCAGCAGTCATCAGACCTAGTTTGACATTTCAACACATCACCTCATGGCATCACAGCTACTGCCCAGGCTGGGGCACAACAGCCTCCCCAAAAGCTGCCTTGAGCCACTGCACTCCAGCTGCTTGTGTGGCACTGCCGGGTGCAACACACGGGGAACAACTCAGCTGTGTGTTCTTCCTCCGGAGACACTTTATCTTCAGTTCTTGCATTTGCAGGTTGTAGGGAACAGTACAGGTACTGTAGCTCAAACACTCACTCACCCCAGGGATGTGTACACCTTGTAGTCCCAGGTAAGGGAGTTTCTGGGAACGTACAAGGCCTTTGAGAGAGGGCATATACATGTAATTTTCTCTGTGTGTGTGTGTGTGTGTGCGCGCGTGCGTTAGGAGGGTGAGTGAGGATAATTTGGAAATAGTTATAGAAGGATATGTAGGAATTTTTTGATTTTTACCAACATTTCATATATGTCTACTATTGGGTTTATCTGTTTTGTTGCTGATATTGATCGTGAACATGTAGTGTGGACGCTGAAAAGCTGAAAGCGGAGGGATTTTCTCAGGTTCTCACAATATTTGGTGAGGGTCCTGCCTTTCTCACACATTATGAGAAACAGTAAGATGGTTTTTGTAAGCTGGACCAACACCTGGTGTTTTGCTAAGTTCTGTTTATGGTACATCGGAAAAATATTTTGAAATGTGTTGTAGGATTTTAGCCAATCACCCTAGGAGATGGATGATCACTGACCAATCGCCCTATGGAACTAGGGTATATAAAACGGGGTTATAAATTTATAAAGTCGCTTCTTTTGCCTGCTCTTGCTGAATTTATATGTTGCTGCATCTCTCCGCTCCCAGTATAAACAGCGACACATATAGTTCACTGATTGTTGGTTTATTACATGTCAATGATACAAAGAATCACTTCAATTATTTTTGTTTGTTTGTTTCAAGTATCATCTATGGAGTTGTACCTTGCAAAAATCATGGCATAAAATGGTTTAACACAACACAGCACTAGTTAGTGAACAATCAGATAAAGCTAGTACAACTTACATCTACACAAAATGATTGATCGTGCCACAATGCCGCACAGTATGTTTTATTTACCTTAAAGAACTTTGACAGGAAAACTGATAGATAAATAAATGTTCTCTTAAAAAATAAGCACACATTATGTAATTCAAGTTGGTCACCTCAAACTTGATACGTTTATTATCAATAGAGTTTTCTAAAAATGTCTCATAAAATCTGTAAAACAAGTAGTTTTGGGCAATTAGCCAGCACTGAATCACCTTCCAAGAAGAACACATTATTATGGAATCTCATAGTCTACCAGTTGACTTAATTGGGTCTTAATTGACATAGTTTTTTTTTTTCCAAAAAAGAGATTTATATTCACAGATCATTAGACCAAGGATGTCGAATATTGTACTCATGACTCATTATGGGTTGTGTTGTTAACATGGGAGGAAGCTAAAAAAATGGAAAAGGAAAGGACTGCCGAGACTGATGTACTCGGGAAAACAACAACATGCCTTATCCCACCTTGGAATCATGAAGACACTAGGGAGCCTGTGAATTACAGTTAGAAATACTCCCAGAATCGGCTTTTGAGATATGATTATTTTCAAATAAATTTCCCTCCTAATATTTTCATCTACAAGTCATGCCTTTAGGAAAGTTGACAAACTTTTCTCTGGGCATACTGAGAATTTTAGATTAAGGATTAGAGTTTCAGTACAACTTGGGTTCTTAAAGTACTTTTATCTTTCTAAAAATCCAAGATTAAATGTATAAACAATGCACACTAAAATGTGAAACACATTTTCAGTGTCAAAAGGAGCTTACCAGATGAAAACTGTTCATGGAATGCAATAAAATACGATGTTTTGGTGGAAATCATTCCACATCAGAAATTATTCAGAAGGCCTTTTGCAAAAGAATTAGCATCCAGAATATCAGACAAATATTTTAAAGCTGATGAAATATATGAAAGTATTGACCTATTTTTAAAAGAAAAAGTTTCCATTGTTTTCCTTTCACCCTCAACAAGCTGCAAAGCTCTAAATACAAATCTGTATTTGTGAGTGTACTAGCACATGCACTCATGTTTCTGAAGAATGGATGTTGGTCTCCATTACCCTCTCTTACTGCCTTTCCCTTTCCCTTCTTTCCCTTTCCCTTCTTTCCCTTTCCCCCTTTCCCTTTCCCTTTCCCTTTCCCCTTCCCTTCCCTCTCCTTCCCTCCCCTTTTCCCTTTCCCCTTTTCCCTTTCCTCTTTCCCCTTTCTCCTTTCTCCTTTCCTTTTTCTTTTTTTTTTTTTTTCCAATATCTTTGGGTGTTACATTCTTTTTCTCCTTCTCAGTGACTGTTACAGAAGTCCTCTTTTCTTACTTGAGGCTATATTCTAGCAATATGTTTAAACACTGCACTGCAGTAACATTCCCCCTCCCTGATTTTTAACTCAGAAGCAAGTAAAGTGAATTTGTCAAGGGTTGCATGAAGCTTTAGAGGAAAGGAGAACCACATAGAGCAGCCAACCTACTGCAGTGTCTCTAAGAAATTGATCTTGTTCTGCTGTGACAGAATAAGACTTTGATGATAATGACATTTTCAGCTGCAGACAAAATCCTTTTTAATTTATTTGAAAGGGGAAGAGTCTGAAATGATTTTCTATTCCAGAATGTACTTTACAGCTTCATTTACTTTTAAGGAATAACTCTCAGTTCAGGGGCAGGTGTGGGGTTCCTACTGACATGACCTAGTAGAAACAGAAACATTTCAAGGAACTGGAGTTTTTAAATTATTCATTAAATGCTTTTCCTTAGAGATTACATCCTTCAGTCTATTACATGAGAACTAAATTAGAGGGTTAACAGCAATGCTGTAGAGTGAATTGACAAACTTTAGGAAACTGTAAGATGTAGATGAAGCAGAAGGGAATAGAATCCATTTAAAAAATGCAAATTATTTTAATTTCTCCTGTGCCTCTCTCATATTGGTGATGTCATCATGTCCAGTTCCAAGCCAGTCTAACTGTAATATTCTTCTTTTCCCTATTGATTTTTGCAAGGTTTTCATTATTTTCATGCAGACAGCTATATGCTGTCTTAGTTGAGATTTCCAGAATCCCCTAAGGTCCAATGGCATCTCCAGATACTTGATCCTATTTCAAAGCATTAGATATTTTTTCCCTTCATATTAAAAAGTGTTTCAGTTTCTAAAATTACTGGTATGTCACCTCAATCAATAGAGAATATGAACTTTTTTCAACTTAATAACTGAAAGAACTAGCTGATTTCCCTTGTAAAAAGTTTTGTTACTTTCATGAAAACCTAAGAGTACAGAGAGTAAAATCTGATTCTCCATACACAGCACCTTTGCAATTATTATTTTCAAGGTTTAAAAGTGACATTAAAAAGATTTTATGTGTTTACATTCTTATTTTTTATTAATCCTATCTTCTGACATTATAGTTCCAGCTATACACATACAATTTTTCCATGGATGTGCTAGTAGTTCAAAAGTATGTCTTAATTCTTGAAAGGTTTTGTAAAATCATATTGAATAGGATCAAATTCTTAGATTTTTTTTTCCGACACGGATTAAAAAAAAAGTCCTGGAGGAACAAAAAAGTGCACAAATGTTATCCAAGGGAGGAAAAGAAATTGTGCAATGACTCATTGCACTGTAGTTCTTGCCTTCAGGAGAGCCTGGGGATTTTTTATAGGAACAGATATCACTAAAGAGCTTTCCTTCTCTAGTCCACCTGAGCTGAAGAAAAAGTGCAGTTAGCACAATCAGGTTCCTCCATTTTATATTTGCATTACTAGTATAGACAGAGAAGTGCAAAAAGTACATCTAGCTAAGCACCACTTCATCCAGCCCGTGACTGATGTCTATGTGGTATCATTGCTCTCTTCATTCTGCAAGTGTCTATTCATTTAGTCTGGAATTACTAGTGGAGATCAGGCACGTCAAAGCAAACTGTACTGCCTCCCACTGTGACCCAGTTTCAGTGGAGACTTGTCTAGAGGGAACAAGTACAAGATGCCTCAAAGACAACAAAGCACCTTATGATTCAACATAACTGGTAGTCTGTGCACAGTGGATGGTTAGCAACTATTGTTTAGATTTTTTTTTTTCTCATCATTTGAGGAAGAAGTTGTGCAGTTATGTGGAAACTTTCTCTCTTTGGTGGTAAAGATGTGTGATCAAATAACCATTCTTTTGATCTTTGAAAACTCTCTGCAAAAATAAGCATGTAGATTTTATTCCTTGTTCCGAGATAAGTCTTGCAACTGCATCTTGGCACTTTGAGGTTATTTATGACTGGAACTAAAATAATGAATGTACAGATATTGGTTTCATATAATATTTATGCAAACAATACTGACATAAATATACAATTTCATGTTTAAACTTTATTTTTTGAAATAAATAAAATTTTCCTTTGTGCCTTTGTGTGCATGCATCTGTGTAGATATACTATATATATATATATATACATTGCTGATCATCAGAGATCACTGTCTCATCTAAGACGCTGATAGATTTCCTAACAGAAATAAGATTCCTGTCCATATGAGTTTTAGTATCTCCTACTTGAAAAAATTCAATACGCTTGCTCCATTTTGACTTGTGTACTTTAGCTCATAAGGTCACAGCAACCCTCTTATCAGCCAACAGCAGAGCTGCAGCAGTAATAGGAGATGCCATCTTAGATTAATGCAAGTGAAAATTGCCTGCAATTTTTTATACTTCTGTCTCTTGTGTGCACTTTAAAGCTTCATTTTCATCTCAGAACATCCTCGGTCACACCATTCCTGATACTTCAGGAAAATATTTGAATATATATTTAGCTATAATTATTTATCTAGAATTTGTGAGAGATCAAAAGATAATATGTCCCAGGAAGTACGTGTGGATGAGTGTAAATATATCATCTTCTGCCTTGAATAAACTCTAGAAATACTATAACAAGTTTTGCTAAGACATTGACACCCTTGACAGAGTATCAGACAAAAATTTTGGATTTCTGCTATTCTAACTGAATAGCAATCAGAAGCATTTTGATACCCTGATCATTCTGAATTCACAGAATCATATATGAGACTTGTATATTTTTTATACCGCACTGTGGATGTAATATATTTACGTTTCTGTCAGCTTGCATTGCAGTCTCCAAAAACATGCAAGATTTTTTACCAGCTTCAACAGACTACATTGACAGCAAGAAGTCCATTATATGTGAGCTTTTGTGGTGATGCATAAGAATAGAGTGAAAAAACTGTAATTAATATAACACAAATTTTGGAAAACAAAACAAAATATAAACAAACTAACAAACAAACAAAACCACAACAATAAAAAGGCATGTAGAAAGCATAGGAAAGTAAAAAAAAATTCTCCAAAGATATGATAAAAAAACATCTCTAGAACAGGTTTTTTTTTTTTTTTTAAAGACTCAAAATTTAATTAAAGTGAAGACCTCTTAGTGAAGTTCAAAAAATATTGTTTTCCCTCTCTCTTTTGCAATTCTGACACATCTCATTAAAAGGATCTTTGTGTACAACTGTGAAGGACAACTATATTAATCTGAATGCATCCTGAAGTCAGCATAGTTTGAGGCAGTGACAATTCATCATGGAAGCTGCTATTAGATTGTATATATTATTAATATTTTTAGCAAAAAGCTCATGTGGAATGCAAGGATTGCAAAAATGGGACAGACAATCTAAGAACATCATAGTAAGAAAGTCCAAACTATTTGATAGCATCACAGCATAATGGGAATGCTAGACTTCATCTAAAAAATATACACTATAAATATATTTGAAGAAGAAATTGTCAAAATTGTAAATAAAAATAATTTACAAAAAGGAAAAGGAGAGACATGAGAGTGATATTCCCCAGTTTGTGTGAAGGAAGAACCTAAGTCTGCATCTCCGAATAGAAAAAGGTTCAAGGAGCCATTTAAAATGTTTACAGATTCTTAGATAAAGACTTTTAATTTCATCTGGTTTATGTATTTACTTGTTCATACAATCCAAAAAAAATAAGCTTATGCCTGCACCAATGTAACCAGTGACAAGAAAATATCTGGGTAGATTCACATGAAAGTTCTGGCTTACACAAGGTTCTGACAAATTTGGTACTATTGTAATCTTGCATACAGAAAAGTAACAATAATACTTCGCATTGTTATCACAAACAGGAGTCTTCTGCCTCCATAAAACTGCAAAAGTTGTTTAAAAAAATCTGGAAATTTCAGATAAAAATAAATAATTGTTATGTTGCTGGACAACATATGAGAAATAGTCTACATAATACAGAACAAATTAAAGTAAATCCACCTCAAGGCACCTTACCAGAAATAATAGGTTCTCCAACACAACATAGAAAGCATTTTACAAAGAAGACTCTGGTGGATAATTAAGGAAACTGAGTTTTTTCTATGCTATTACTTCAAATTATTGTCACAGCAAAAAATACACAGCAACAATTCTACTTCAAGTGGCTGAAGTTGTATCCACATAATGACATAGGTGTAAATATAATAATGAATAAAAGGTGACTCAGTTAAAAACATAACTGCTTTACTCACAAAAAACCCAGAAAGGTTTAAAATCTATGTCCTTAAAACATACCATATAATCCCATCTCAAATTACAATGATACTAACACATCATTGAAATTGTACTGGTTTTGGCTGGAGTAGGGTTGATTTTTTTCATAGTAGCTCCTCTGATGCAGTTTTGGATGTGTGAACAAAGTGGTGTTGATAACAGGGTTGTTTTATCTATTTCTTCTGAACAGTGCTTACAGAACACCAAGGTCTTTTCTGCTTCCTTGCACTGCCCCACCAGCAAACAGGTTTGGGTATGTGCAAAAGGCTGAAAGCTGACTGCAACTGACAAATGGCTGTTCCATACCATATGACATGGTGCTCAGCAACAGAAGCTGAGGGAATAAGGAGGAAGGAGGGATATTTGGAGTTACAATGTTTGTCTTGCTAAGTAAACATTACATGTGGTGGAGTCCTGCTTTCCTTGAGAAGGCTGAACACCTATAACAGACGCTCTCTGTTAACCCCTCTCCCTCCCTAAAAGAGAAGAGAAAGGGAATAAGGGAGAGAGACTTAGTGATTAGAAAAGGAAACTAGAACAGATTTAATGAAAGTGAAATTAATAATTATAAAAAATAAAATATATACAAATCTATACAAAACCAGTATCGAACCCGACCCCCCTGATGGTAATTACATCACCGTCACCACTGATGCTGTGGAACAGGCACCGGGGGAGTCCCAGGCTGCGCCCCGCAGCAGACGGAAGCTGTGTTCAGGAGATGGATTCTGGTACCAGGTTCAGGAACACACAGACCAGGATCGAAAGCAGAACGGACAGAGTCCTCCTTGGATGCTCTGAGGAAGGAACTGACAGAAGACCCGAGCCAAGCCAAGCAAAGATGGAAAAGTGGTCCCAGAGGGGAGAAGAGCCACAGACCCTTCGGATCCCTCAGATCTATGCTGAATATGACATATATGGGATGGAATACCTTGCTGGTCAGTTTAGGGTCACCTGTCCTGTCCACTCCTCCCTGAAGGTGCAGTCTTTCACTTTCTGCACCCCTCAATGTGGTACACAAGATCCAGCAGTGGCCTTGGTCTGCATGCCGATCCTTGGTAGTAACTCTAAACATCAGGTGTTATCACTGCTAGAAGCAGACACTGTCTGTGAGAACAGGCTGCTACCTTTAGAAAGTGCAGTTAGAAGAACTGAGATGAAAAGCAAAATTACTGAACAGAATTAATTCTTTTCTGACTCAAACCAGGACACCTATCAATGAGAAGTAGTGAATGAATTCCTTGTTTTTCTTTGCTTGTGTTTATGACTTCTGTTTCCCCATTAAACTGTATCTCAAACAAAAGATTTTCTGACTTTTACCTTTCCCATTCTCTTTCCCATGCAACTGGAATAGAGGGAATGACTGGATGTGTGGCACTTACACAAGTGAGGCAATGGAAACAAATGGTTAAAGTGGTTGGGAAAGTTAAACTCACCCATTTATTTCATAGAATCATAGAATCATTTTGATTGGAAAATACTTTTAAGATCATGAAGTCCAATCATTAACCTAGAACAGCCAAGTCCATCAAAAAACCATATACCTAAGTACCCAATCTACATGTTTTCATAATACCTTCAAGGATGGTGACTCCACTACTTCCCTGGGCAGCCCTTTCCAATGTTTTACAGTCCTCTTGGAGAAGAATTTTTTTCTAAATCCAATCTAAACTTCCCCCGATGCAACTGGAGGCTGCTTTCTCTTGTTCTATTGCTTGTTTCGTGGGAGAAGAGACCAACATTCACCTTCTTTCAGGTTGTTGTAGAGAACAATGTCTCCCCTCAGCCTCCACTTCTTTGGGAGAAACTACCCAAATTCCATCAGTTGCTCATCATGAGTCATGTGTTACAGACCCTTCACTAGCTTTATTGTCCTCATTTGGACAAGCTCAAGCATCTCAATGTCCTTCTTCTAGTGAGGGGCCCAAAACTGTACACAGTTTTCAATGTGTGTCCTCACCGGACCTGAATTCAGAGGTAAAAAACACTTACTTAATCCAGCTAGCCACACTATTTCTAATACAAGCCACAACGCTGTTGGCCTTCTGGGCAACCTGGACACACTGCTTGCTCATAGTCAACCAGATGTCAACCAGCACTCCCAGGCAGTTGCTCCCTTTGTTGCCAGGCAGCTTTCCAGATGACAATGGATACCAATGGTATCTGGGGGTGCATAGAGAAGAGTGTGGCCAGCAGGTCGAGGGAGGTTCTCCTCCCCCTCTACTTTGTACTAGTGAGACCACATCTGGAGTATTGTGTTCAGTTCTGGTCTCCCCAGTTCAAGAGGGACAGGGAACTACTAGAGAGAGTCCAAGGGAGAGCTACAAAGATGATGAAGGGGCTTTCCTCTTATGAGGAAAGGAAGAGAGCTTTGCAGATGTTTGCCCTGGAAAAGAGGAGACTGAGAGGGGATCTTTTGAATGTTTACATATATCTGAAGGGTGGGTGTCAAGTAGAAGGGGGCTAGTCTCTGTGCCCTGGGATAGGATGAGAGGTAATGGCATCAAGGTGAAACACAGGAAGTTCCTCCTCAACATGAGGAAAAACCTCTTTACTGTGAGAGTGACAGAGCACTGAAACAGGCTGCCCAGAGAGGTTGTGGAGTCTACTTCTGTAGAGACATTCAAGACCTTCCTGGATGTGTTCCTGTGTAGCATGCCCTAGGTGTTCCTGTGTTGGCAGGGGGTTTAGACTCAATGATGTCCAAAGGTCCCTTCCAACACCTACCATTCTATGATTCTGTGATAGTATTCCCCAGTCCTTGAGTGTTGCATGGGGTTGTTTTGATCCAAGAGCATGACTCAGCACTTCATCTTCTTGAACCTCATAACACTGACCTCAACCCATCAATTCAGACTGTCCACATCCCTCTGTAGAACCTCCCTACCCTCAAGTAGATCAACATTCCCACCTAACTGCATCTGCAGATTTACTGAGGGTGCCTTTAATTCATTAGTCTGGATCATTGATAAAGGTATTAAACAGAACTGACCCAAATACTGAGCCCTGAGGAGCAGGACTAGCTGATCAGCTAGTTGTCCCTGTACATGCCATGCTATGTGATAGTACTCAAGATGGTATGCTCCATGACCTTTCCCATCCATGAGGTCAGATTGACAGGCCTGTAGTTCTCTGGATCTTCCTTCAAGCCTTTTTTGTAGATGGGCATCACATTTGCTAACTTGTGGTCAACAGGGAACTCCCAAATTAGTCAGGACTACTCATAAATCATGCAACGTGGCTTGGTAAGCAATTCCACCAGCTCCCTCAGTACCTTTGGGTTGATCACACTTGGCTACATAGAACTGTGTTAGCAGGTAACTAACCATTTCCCCTTGGATTATGGGGGCTTCATTCTGCTCCCCATCCCTGTCTTCAACATCAGAGGATTGAATACCTGGACTACACTTACTATTAAAGACTGAGGTGAAGAAGGCATTCAGTACCTCAGCCTTTTCCTCATCCTTAATCCCTGTGTTTCTCCCTGTATCCAATAAAGGATGGAGATTGTTATTCCTCCTTTTGTTGATAATGTATTTATAGAAACATTTTTTAATTGCCTTTTATGACAGTAGCCAGATTAAATTACAGTTGGTCTTTGGCCTTTCTAATTTTCTCCCTGCACAATCTCACACCAACTTAGTAGCCCTCCTGATCCGAACTCATAATTTCAGTCTGAATTTATGTCAGATTAAAATGAGCATGAAGTCACCATCTAATGTATCCATAGCTTTTTTCAGTTTAGTGAAAAAGATGAAAATGTAACACTGTGTGTAATATGGACAAACTTCTGACTGAGGAGCTGCTTACAAAATAACTACAATATGTTGTGAATGGTCTTTATAGTCCTTAGTTCAATTACACATTCACAGGTATAGATTCTATGTTTCTTTGTGTAGTAATTACAGAGGATACAAAGCACTGAAAGGCAGTTTTCCTTTCAGGAAAGGAAAATCAGAAGGTTAACAAAAGCAGTGTTTGGAAGCAAAGACTCAAGAACAAGGGACATATACATAGTTTAAGAACAGAGTATACAGCCCCTTCTTCTTTTTTTATTCTTTTGTTCATAGTCCTTAAAAAAAAAATAAATAAAAAATTAAGTTTTCTTTTATTTTAATAAAACTCATCTTTTTAATATAAAAGTCCTTTTTCCTTCCTTTGGGGAGCTAACTGTAGAAGAATGTCCAAGGAAGATCAGCTTCAAAGCTGTAGTCACTTTGGAGTCCCATAACAGTTCAGCATTTCTGAACATAATTCCTGTGACAATGTTCATATTAAAAAGAAGAAATGAGTTACATTCCAAGTAGAGTCTTACTGAACTCCTGAAATCCAAATCAAGTTGAAACAATCTCTTCTAGGTAACTATTAATTCTGTTGTCCATGATTACTTGTAAGGTTTGTGGACTGTTTAAGAATTGTGGTTACTAGCCAGAATAACCAAGCATAAAAGACCTTGTATTGAGAAAGAATTGTACTCATATCGTAGTTGTATAATTGGTAGGAAATTCATGGATCATTATTTTTACAGTTTAGGGGGTGGTATCCATAACCATGGCAAAAAATTACTTTTTAAAATGTTCTTCATAACCTGAGTGTGAAGGGATTTTATGAGCAACAACAGCCTACAGTGGCAGGGGAACTCCTCCTGCCTGGCTGCTGGAGTCCAGCCCAGTGCCCAGGAAACCAGGGTCTCTCTCCAGGCTGATGGATGCAGCTGTTACTCTCCCCTTTGCAGGTTCAACAGGTAGTGAAGCTGCGCACATTTGCCAGGCACACACACACACAGAGAAAACACTAACAAGTCTCCACAGGTCCCCAATTCACTGGCTGATCTGGCTTGATGCTCCTAGCAAACATGTATCAGTCACACGCTTGTCCCACAGGCACCCCATGCTCACGGCTCCACCAAGCAGTACCAACACAAATCCAATACCAGTACAAATCCTTTTCCTGCCTGATACCCTTGCCCAGACCTGGGGCCTCCTGTACCCTTGCTGGTCTAGGTCAACTGGAGTTTGTCAGTGACTACACACTCATACACCCCACTCACACCGTGTTTAGGGAAGGTACAGGCACTTGCCCCCAGCAGTTGTCACTTACTGACTTAAGTGTTGCTAGACAATGAAAACTTGTACTAGTGTTTCCATTGGTTAAAATGTAGTATTTCCAAGGAAACTCCTTCTAAATTCAGGAAAATATGAAAAATTGCACATAAATTCAGACAACACTTTTTGACATAGATTAACTCAGGTTACTGTTCTTCCCAACATTTTAAACAAAACAATACCATATGGAAAGATAATATACATAATTTTAGACTGATTTGTAGCTTATGAAAATTATATTTAAAAAAAAATAATCTATAAAATGCTTCAAAAATTACGTAAACTGGTTTAAGTGGAATGAGGAAAGTCTGTGAAGACTCTTAAAGCAAGAAAGCAAGAGAAAACCACAGAGAATAAATAAAAAAAATAAAATAAAATAAAATAGCCCTCCAGTTTTAGCTTATGCTCCATGTGTGAAAGAGAGAAAGAGGGGAAGGGGGAGAGCAAGAGAGCAAGTATGAGACAGCATTTAACTTCCAAATTAACAAGGATTTTATAGAATTTACGTAAATATAAAATTCTCAATGATAATTGTATTTGTGCATATTTAATGAATGTAAGCAACCAAGTATGGGAAAGATGCTCTGAGTATGCTTTGATTCTGCTAAAGATAACAGCATAAACACTGTCATTATTGGACAGCAAAGAACCAACAGAGAGACCTCATAAAATTACTCCAATATTAATAATTCATTACTGTCTCTTGATTGAAGCTCTCACCTTCTTAGGCACATAACTAATCACCAGATTATTGTTAATCCATAAAATCACACATTAGTTACAGCATTCATGAAATTGCATACTTCAAAATGGTGATGTTACTTCTTGCAAGCGATACAGATGCATTATACAAAATAATGTTTAAATTATATAAACAAATAATACTGCTTATTTCTTTTTTTTTAATTAAACACTGATTATGTTCCATCTTGTCAACAATCATATTAAAAAATTCATTTATAAAATTAGCTGAATCACTGAATCTGTCCTGTTTTGCAATAGAAGTATGTTTATGAAGCTGTATACTGTTAAAGTAGAACTTTAAAAATACATCTTGCCTGGAGAGGGCAATTTTTGGCTTGTCTGTGTGAGAGGCACACAGGAAATTTTAAAAGACATGTAGCTAAGTTTTGTCCTTATCCTTTGCTTTTTCTGATTCACCATTTACTTGTCTTCTGTTTATTATTATCCTTATTATTAGTGAGTGAGCCCTTGTGTTTTAGTGAATTTATCATATCTTTTTTTTATATATATTTTTTACAGTCTACTATGCTTTCCAAAGACTTAGCAGGTTTGCATATCAGTGTTATCCTTTGCAGACCCGTAAGGGACACATTTCTCAGTAGTAACAACAGACCCTATACTAGTGTTTGATTTATTTTTCTATCAGCTATTGTTCTCTACCTACATAGTCTTTACAATTTGTTGCTGTCTAGAGGATACAGCACTGACCCTGCCTGCTCAGTGTGCAGGGACTCATGCCTGCAAGCACTAAGGCTTTATAAAACTTATCCTTGTGCCTTTACTTGTCATATCAGCAGCTTCATCTGCAGAAATACATTCTGACTGAGCAAGCCTGAGGTAGACAATGCTTAATTCTCCATTACAAAATCTTCCACGAAGAGAAAAGAGATTCAGCTGCAGGGCATCCATCCTGTCAGCACCCTATTATCCTAACACACTGTTTACTCTCTTACTGGTTTTAAGATGGCCTTATTCAACCTGATTATCACGTTAGAGCCTTGCCCTGGATCACTGTACAGCAGTACACGGCATGTTTTTAATCAGCTGCTATTCTGAGACTCCAGTTATTTGTCCTCCTTGCACCTGCTTATTGTCTACCTGTGAAAAAGTGGAGTTCAAAAGATTTCCAATAGTTAAATTAGACATTGCAAATTTGAGATGTGAGACAGTTGTAAACTGAGAAGGAAAACAAAATGCAATAAAGTAAATCAGAGCAGAAACAGCTATTAATAAAAAAGAAATTATAGTTCCTATATTTTATTCTTTCATAACTGACAGAATAGATCTATGTTTTGCATCGATATGCAGCACAGCCACATATAAGAGATATCTATATGTTGAATCACAAAGATCACACATCATTTACCATCTTCCTCCACACAGTTTTTATCCCCTAAGGCTTCTAGCACCTTATAGTAAACTTAGTACATAACATAAAATGATCATAGACCACAGTGTCAATACCCAGCACAAAGAAATAAGGAGTGATTAAGGGCATTACTAACCTGTAATTTATTAAACATAGTTCCAACTTTATAAAACAATTTCTAAGGAATATTAGAAACTATTTCTAACTTTTATGGATTTTTTGTCAAAGAAATACATTTTTCAAAACTTCATGATGATTCTGACTGCATCCAGCTGAAGATGAGGGTAGTGATGAACTCTTCAAAACACAGTTAGGTTTTCAAAGGACCAAAAGGCACAATAATTAACTCAATTATAAATTTAAAAAAAATATTTGGAATATTAAAGTGTTCTGAAAATTTCAGAATTTAATTTCTAAGAACGTTTTTAGTGTTCAGTAACTTTTTTCAATGTTTAACTTTATTCTTAAATTCATAGAAATTATGCAATTGTTTGAACCCTTTCCTTCCTTTTTTCACCTGTAAAACAATGTATGTTAATGTTGTAACAGAACACATTTTCAAATCACATATTATTAAAATTACAGGATAAAATTACAGAAGAAATATTAATATGAAGCCCTACACTGTTACCCAGTCCTGGTGCATCAATATTCTTGTGTCACTAGGGGTTAATGTCTGTACCTCACAGTGTCTTGAGTAACATACTCAGAATATCCTCATAAACAGTTTGCATGACTTTGTTTATTAAACCAGCAGACCTGTAAACAAGTGCTATAAATAGGCTCTATGTAGAATAAGTCATTCTGTAGAGCAGGAAGTACCCTGTGTGCTCAAGCATGCCCTCTGTTTTAATGTGCTATGAGTAGATTTTAACACATACTTACAAGTCTAAGCAAGGTTTCTGAAAGCTGGCTATAGGTGTCTATGGGACAAATTGAGGTCAAATGGGCACAAGAAGCACCTTAGTTTTAGAAGGCTAGCAGGAATCCAATATTTATAGTTGCAGGCATACAGGTTAGTGACCATATTCTTTGGTGTTCAAATTTCAAAGAACTGACTTCCTTAGAGGTTAACTTCTGTGAAGCCAACATAAACCACACACTCAAGATGTCTTTTTTAAAATTATTAATGTTTTCTTCTTTCTCTATAGTTAATATCTGCTGATTAATATTAAATTATTAGTAGTAACTAGCAAATACTACTATGTGATTCTATGCATTTCAAGATGAAGTGATGGTAAGCATTTAAGTAGGCTAAAGTACTGAATTAATTAAGGAAATTATTCCTGTAACAAAATACAATTCCTGTGAAATGTTCTTAAGACAGAGTAGATTTCTGTTCATTTAGAAAAGAAATAACATAAATAAACCTGGCAATTGATGTACTTGGATCATTCAAGACTAAGCAATTCTATAGGGTGAGACTTCGTCCACCGAAGTGGGAGAACAGAATGTCAGTGGGTTTGTTCATTCTTCAAGTAAAATAGTTTTGATGTTATCATCACTGAAACACAGCTGTACTAATTATTTGGGTTCTTGTTCAGGGTCTTTCAGCCGGAAGACATATTTTTTTTTCTGACACTGTCATATTCATCATAGTTGGTTAGTCAAAGGAGGAGAATTGATACAAAAGTTTCTCACAGGCAGAAGTCATTCTGCAGAATTTCAGAAATAATGTGAATCTATTTTCAAATTTGTACATACAGAGAAGGATGTTGGAATCTTATACCAAAGAGAAGCATGTTTTTTTCATTTCTAGTTTCTGTATGTCACAAATCGTAAATTGCAGAATGAAAACATATTGCAGAGTAAGTTCGAGATAAAAGTGAACAAAAAGTGTCAGGATCATGAGAAAACCCATCCACACTAAAAAATATTTGGTAAGACTAAGTTTGCTTTCTTTAGAAATGCAATTGTGATTTAAAATCAGCTGTGTTTTGTCACTGTCACTGTCACTTACATTAACAGTGTAAGTCAATTCTGTTGGAACCTCGTGTTTATTTGAAATCAGTATCATATGTGTAAGCTACAGTCATAAAATCATTAAGTTTGGAAAAGACCTCTAAGAGCATGAAGTCCGACCATCAACCCAACATTATCATGACCACTAAACCATGTCCTTTTTTGAACACCTCCCGGGATGGTGATTCCACCACCTCTCTGGGCATTCTGTTCCAGTGTTTCACCACTCTTTCAGTATAGAATTTTTTCCTATGTCCAATCTAAACCTCCCCTGGTGCAACTTAAGCCAATTCCCTCTCATCCTATCACTAGTTACCTGGGAGAAGAGACCAACACCCACCTCACTACAACCTCTTTTCAGGCAGTTGTAGAGAGCAATATGGTCTCCTCTCAGCCTCCTCTTCTCTAACTAAACCATCCCAACTCCCTCATCCATGCCTCCTCACCAGTCTTAGTGCCTTTCTCTGGACCCACTCCAGCACCTCAAGGTATTTCTTATACTGCAATACCAGAATTTACATGGTACTCAAGCCAAGTATAGGGGCATGATCACTTCTCTGCTCCTGCTGGACACACAATTTTTGATACAGGACTGGATGCCATTGGCCTTCTTGGCCACCTGGGCACACTGCTGGCTCATATTCAGCTGGCTGTCCACTAGCACCCCCAGATCCTTTTCTGCCAGTCAGCTTTCCAGTCACTGTTCCCCAAGCCTGTAGCATTGTACAGGGTTGTTGTAACCAAAGTGCAGGAGCTGGCACTCGGTCTTGTTAAAGCTCATATAATCAACCTTGGCCCGTTGATCCAACCTGTTCAGATCCCTCTGCAGATCTTTCCTACCCCCAAGAAGATCAACACTCCTGCTCAATTTGGTGTCTGGTTTTTACTCACAATAATATTCCTTAATATAGCTGATTCAAATTGACAGTAAACTTTTTTAACAGGGAAGGCAAAACTTGAGAGTAATTACAGAAGGAATGTGATCCTGATACTATGTAGTGAGATTTTTATTATACTCCAGTGCTTTACTGACAGAACTATTAATCCACAAATTTATAATTTTTTCATTGTGTTCTGTACTTTTTCTATCAATGGATGTGCGTTAAAAATGTCTATCATTTGTTGTGTAATCTAAGTCTTAATAATAGATTTAATGAAGTAACTGAGTACTCATTTCTGTCTTCACATTATCAAGAGTCTTCAGATCTGTACTGCAGAAAATATAATTGCATCCTTGCAGTTAGGGTTTATGATAGGTAGGGCAAAATGTTTAGTCTGGTTGTTTTATGTTTTACTGTCAGGTTTTTTCCAACACCTATCTGCAAAAGTTAGCATTAGGAGTCTTGCTAATGACTATTCAGAAAAAAAACTCCAAAACACCCAATGGACAAGCAGCAATCAGAGAGACAAAGTGGGGAACCCAGATAACCAGTGTCAACTACTTTTAAGACCATTGTTAAAACATTGTCCCTATTGTAAAACTCACTAAGATGATTCAGTAGAAGAAACTATGTCCAGAATGCTGTTCAACCTAAGGGTGACTAATGCATAAATGATGTAGCATTTACTATGAGGTATCTGGGGAGGATGTAATTTTGGAACTGAACACTGGGGATTGTACAGGATTTATCACAGGTTGTTTAGGGAAAGGGTTAAGGGTGGGAAAGATCAAGACAGATCAGGGAGGAACAGGCTTGAGAAAATGAAGGAAAAGGAACAAAAGGAGCCAGACACTTGTAAATTGGCAGCTGATGAGTACACTTGACTGGCTGAGACTCCACCATTTGTCCTGTCTTGTCATTAAACTTTATTTCTAACATTCTTTTGTGTGTGAATAGGCTCATTATTCTTTGCTTGCATGTGTGGAGACACATGAAGCTGAAGTAATCCACTATTGAACTTGAAGCTCTATATAGTGAGAGAACATGTCTAGGAGTTAGATATTGGGTTTGGTGCCAGATGTTATAAAGGCTGAGAGTCACACTTAAAAGGTGTTTTGGTGGGTTTGTTGTGTTTTGTTTTGGTTGGTTTTTATTGTTGCTTTGTTTTGTTTTGTTTTGTTTTGTGTTTTGTTTTGTTTTTAAAGCGTGCTCAGTATTGCTTTCTACCTATCTATAATAGGTACAGTTTCTGGCCCACACAAATTTCAGAAACATGTTCAGGACTTCTTTGGGATAGGACTAGTTGGCTTGTGTCAAAATCATGTCAGGGACCATTCTAACAACTTTACAACATAGACAATTACGTTCTAATGCCTGGTAATGTTCCTAACACCATTTAATTTCTGACATATGCATAGCTTCATTGACTTCATAGCACATTGCTTTATTTACAATTGTTTCACCTTATGGATGTTTCTCATCATAGATGTTTCTCCTCATTAACTTCTCTAGTTTATTTTGCTTATTCATAAAATATTGTACCTGCTCATTATTATTTTATCTTTTTTTTATTTTATTTTGTTTTTGTTTTTTAAATCAGGCAATTTACCCGCAAAATTATGTATTCAAAAGATAAACATTTTATTCCTTGAGTATCTAAAGGGCAAAATAGAATTACTAACAATTAAAAAATGTTTAGCCTTCTAAAATGAACTATTTTTTATGTAGTATTTTTCCAAGACCCTCATTTGTCAGAATCTAAAACACATTTTCGGGAGATTGGTTCCTGAAGACATCATTTATACATTTAATAATTTTCTAAAAGGAAACATTCTTTTTTAGTAAATGCTTCCAGAGATATTCATATCAATTACATATGCAGATGTGAAAAAAATACTTTAAAATTAGATACCTAACCCTTGCTTTGTTATTGAGACTGATTCAATAATACCTATTAGAAGAGAGTAAAGAATCTTCAGCAGCATTTAGAGGGTGACACACAGAACATTTGTTAGAACCTGCTTTAAAACAATGATCTTTCAAACTACATCAGCTGAATCATAACAGTGTTATTCAAACATATTTTGTTAGTGAATTGTGTGTCTGAATGGGAGCTTAATGTTTCACAGCTGGTGTTTTCAACCAGTAAGTGTTCAGGAGAATATGCTGGTTTTTTAGGTTGGACAAGAACCTATTATTTGGGGAAATATCCAAAGGATTAACACACCTTCCCCCAAAGTGGAATAGCTAAATTTCTACGTCATGTAACAGAACCCTATTCACAAAGATATAGGGTATCTCAGATGAAGGAACTTAACCATTCTTTTGAAGCTAGTGTCCTATGTAGGCAGGAAAGCCAATGTGTAAGTTTGAACTGAGATCAAATAAAAGGAAACTCACATGATCATTCAAGTGTAACATAAGGTTCAAGAAGCTTCTTGACTACTAGTTGACATCAGCTCACAGATTGTAACATTGAAATGATCTTTCTATAATTTTCCTGTTTCACATACTTTCCCTACACCATTAGTTCCTGCCTACCATTAGAGGATGAACAGTGGATTAGCTGACAGGATCCAATGTATAGTTTTTCTGCTAGAATAACTTTTAAGCTGTTTCTGTGAGAAAAGAGAAAGTTGTGGTACCCATCACTGTTCCCTGGGTATCTTCTGTTTATATCCAGTGACAGTCATACTCTAAAATGTGCATCTAATTCTCAAGACTACACTGGTTCTAACTGGCCACCTAGAGACTTCTGTATTTTGAAACATTTGGTATTGATTTTAGATACCTTCTGGAATTAGAGATTCAGAAGAGAGGATTTGAATCACTACATGAAACTACCTCCCCCCCCTTGTGGTTTTCTAATCTATAGTTTTATCTAGAGTTAGAATTTTATTATCCATGTGCACATTTCAGTGCAAACTTTTACATATCTGGGCAAACTTTCAGTTCTCTGAGAGAGAAACTAAGGTGCAGACTGTCCAACTAATAATGTGGACAAAGCACATTTAAAATACTGGATTCAATTCTGAACATAAGCAATAAAACATAGCACAGATGTATCCTACAGTACAGGAGGATGAGAGAGACAAGAAAAACCTATGTTTATGGCAGTTCAAAATAGGTGAGGATGTTCTGCAACTTGCAAAATTCAGTTTAGACCCAAACTAATTTGCTGATTGAGGAGAAAGAAATGCTATGACCACCATTGAGCTCATCCTGACAAATTGCTCAGGATACTGATTGATAACCTTGCTACTTGAGAAAAATTGGTGCTCCAGATCTGAAATCCCAGAGAGATGTTGGTTGGAGGGTGAATAGAACATCAAACAGTTGCCCTGATTAATAAATAGAATTGCAACTCTGATGAGAACATTAGTATATGAGGAAATTATAACATAATTTAAGAGATAAATGATAAATTTTTCCCTTACCATTTTGAATACACAAGATTCACTAATTATAGAGAGGTTAATTTAGCTGGTTTATCAACTGCCAATCTATTTCTCTTGCTTAGCGAAGTCATATTCACAGTCCTATAGATGCTCATTCTCTAAACAAGAAGTACTAAATAGCATCTCAAAAATCTTGGGTTTTTACTTACAGATTATAGGGCATTGAGATACACTTATGTCTGCAGCAAGGATGTTTACAACACAGCCTTGTCATTTTGTGGCAGATTGGTTGTTATAGTAAGACAACTCTTTAGTTCAAATGGCTATGTAAAAGACAGAAAACATTTGCCTGTTTTCAGCTTTATATCCTTTGTTCTTGGCAGTAGCCTTTCTTCTATAATTTAAGTTCAACAGTTTTCTTACAAATGTGTATTTGAACAGGACTTAAATTAATTTTTCTCTCTGTAGAAAGTGAGAAGCAGCATTTGGGTTCCCCCATAAATAAGTAAATAAGACAAAAACCAAATAAATAAATAATCTGTCATCTATCATGTTTTTGCTTTAAATTTTACAATAGGAAAGATAGCCAAATCTCAGTAATGTTTCACTGGTAACCATACATATGTCAAAAAAAAAAAAAAAAAAAAAAAAAAGTATATAAAAGTCTGAGACATAGTTACTACATGTCCCTTCCTCTTTGCCTAATCAGAAAATTATCGCTGTTTATCCACTCAGTGATGCCAACAGAGTCTTTTAACTATTACAGAAAAGAACAAACAAATGACATAAAAACTCCTCCTTTCAATTATTTTTCTATAGTATTCTATAGGGAAAGTTGGTGTATGAAGTCTTACACATATTTAGCATAGTTCAGGGGAAATAAAATTCTGTCAGGTCTGAGATGCTGCTAACTAAGAAACGTAAAATAGTACCATGAAAGTTAAGGGCAATTCTAGGTCTTAAATATTAACTTCCATAGATAACATCTAGATAACTCTCTTCTCTTGTCCTGTTCCAAATGTATCAATTCTTTGTGACAAAGACAAAAGGGGATTCACTCTGTTACTTGTCCAAGGAAGGCACCCAAGGGAAGCAGGAACTCTTGAGTACTTGGTGTTTCCCCTGCTGTTCTACAATTTATAACCTAGTGCTTCATAAAACCCTTATAGGTATTGGCTTTTTTCCAGATTTGCCAAGTATGACTAATAAAGCAACACATTTACATGTACTTGGCCTACAGGGGTTTGAGGATTAATCCCTTATAAAGATATCTGGCCCCCAAGTGTAAAGAAAATTATTCTAGTAGGAGCAAGCAATTTACCCTCAAGGTGAAACAAAGACTACAACTAAAAAGAGATTTGAGAGGAAAGAAAGACAACAATTCTCTATCCATTCCAGTCCTGCCAAAATAAGATGACATAGAAAATATTTAAAGGGTGTTAGTCTCTTGAAATCTTGTTTGTTTCTTTTCCAGGAATATGATTTGGCATGATGATATATAAAACCTGTAGTTCTACAACTGTTGAAAACAGGTTAACAGAAATAGTACGAAATTAGTATGAGGATGACTGAAAAGGTTGATTATATATAAAATAGTAATATATAATTAAGTTTGAGTATATAATAATATGTAAAAGATGGTACTCAGATCCATCTCCAAAAGTAATTTACAGTTGCATTCTAATTAGTGCATTGCAATGTATAGCCAAATGCAGCAACTGGAATCTTCAAAATAGTTTTTAAACTGTTATCTATAACATAAGAATGACTTTCAAGCATCATGAAAAAAACCAAAGAAAAAGTCAATTAAACAAGATTTCACAGCTGATTAGAATGGTGATGGGTGGCCATGTCTGAAATAGCAACATCACGGCAAAAGTTTTTGGAAAAGTTTATATTCTTTGGGATTATGGATACTCATGACTGTCAAATGAGCACCTATCTCTGCCTAAGGACATTTGCAATGTAGAAAAAAGGCTTTTGGACCTTAAGCACCCTAGGGACAACAATTTATCATGTATGATAGAAGCCTAATTCCCTTGCGTTCCATGGTGCAATGTCAGACTTGTTTTTTATCTAATATTTCAGTGCAGAGGATAGTCACCTAAGTAAATAAAATGAACAGGACTTGTCTCATTCTAATTTGATTTGAAATAACAATTTTATCATCCTAAAACTATTCACCAAATGCTTGAACAAATGATTGTAAAAGAATACAAATTCCATCTTGGACCTCAATTGTAGGCCATTGCACAGACACTGCAAACTCAGAACAAGACTATTAGATTCTAGAATGAGGCTCAATAGAGATGGAATGAGACATATAGGCATCTAGTAAGGAAGATGGAAACATGAGCACCATCCTTGATTCTTTTAGTCAATGACTTTACATTATAGGATACCTAGTGTAAGAAAAAAAGGCTCTGAATTTATCATTCACAGGTAGAGTGAACTAAATCCAAGGTTATAGAGTCTGTCATCCATACATGTGGTACATAACTCCTCAAATAGTATGTTATAAACTCCTGCTATAAGGTAAAATTTCTTTTTTTTTTCTTTTTTTTTACATGTGTCTATCTACACAGGAATTGAAAAGAAGATGAACATTCACCTGCTAGAAGATACAGGCTTCACACAGAAAGAAAATGAAAAGGAAATTAATAGAAAGGAAATGAAAAAGTAACAGCAAAGATAAACACCAACTTAAAACTCTCAGCCTCCAAATTTGGCAGATATGTTAAATCCTAACAGTTTCTAACTTATCAGACCATGATAGATCTTTAGCAAGATACTATATATTATTCTTGTCTGTATGCCTTCTCTCCCACATAGGGAAAAGTGAGGCTTCTGTCCCAAATGCAAACTCAGATATCACAGTCTGTTAGTTAGGGTGACCCATGACCTCATACACAAGAAAATTCATTGATAGATAGGTACAAGCCTAGAACATCCCCACTAGCTTCATCTGCTGAAATGGGTTACCCTTGGCAAACAGACAAACTTCCACACAATCACGTGACCTCTCCCCTACCCCTTCATCAGGTTGTGATGGGTTGAATAAAGGAAGGACAGAAATGAAAAAGCTCATGTGTTGAAAGCAAGGGGTTCCATTCTGAACCTCATGACCTCCCTCATGAGGACCTCCAATACCCTTTTCATCCATAATCTCTGTGTATATCATTCTAGCCTGATTCCAATTAAATTTTTCTTTGTATGAAATAACTAATAGAGGGAACTGTCTTGGTTTGAAGGACAGGTGTCTGCCAAAGAAGGTAGGAGCCCCCCTTGGAATGGAAAATGCAATCCCCTCCCCTCCGAATGCTTATGATTTTGAAATTAAGGGGCTTTCAGGTAAAGATGAGGAATAGGAATAACTGTTCTTTACTAAATATATATATATATATATATATAACAAGGCAAACAAACAACAATAACTATGGCAGTAACAACTGAGCCAGGAACCCAGTGCCAACCTCTCTTACCTGCAAGCACTCTCCCCTTTGGTTCAGTTCCACTCACAGCCGGCAGGGGTGCGGGCGGCTCCCGGGGAGCAGGGAGGGCGCGATGGTCTCCCCGCCGCTCCGAAGCCAGCTCAGTCTTCACGTGGCAATGGCCGACGAAAAGCCCGCTTCACAAACCCCCCTGGGCAGCCGATCCCAGTGTCCAGCAGGATCCCCGGGAGACAGCAGGGGCATAAGGAGAAGCAAGAGACGCAGTGGGGACGACTTCTCTCCACCACGAGGGCAGCTTCTCCTCACCTCTAACGCAAGGAGAAAAAACAAGAGCCCTAGGGACTCCACCCAACCCCCTTTATTCGGCTGACTGGACCCCTCCCGCTGTGGCCGGGTCTTTTTGTCTCTCTTAAGTACAGCAATTTATCTCCTTGACGAACAAGTATGGAAAAATTCTTTAAGAGAAAAAGGAAAACAAAAGAACTCCCCAAAACCTCAACAGGGAACCTTGCCGTCAAACTGTTAAGTAGCATTTCTACAAATTCATATGCATTGGCTCTGACTAAGATGGAGTTAATTTTACCCACAGCATCCCTCCCAGTGCTATGTTTTGCACTGACAGCCAGAAGGTTTCTGACAACACATCTGTGTAGCAGCTACTGCTGGGCAGGGCTCGCACAGCACCAAGGATGTTTTTCCAACATTCCCCTCCACAGTTGGATAGAATGATCAAGATCTTGGGAGGGGACACAACTGGGACAGCTGATACAAACTGACCATGGGATATTCCACATGATGTCAGCTTAATAGTAAATCTAAAAAAAAAAAAAATGGGACACACACACACACACACACATCTTCTTGTCCTCCAGAGCAACCACTACATGTTTGCAACCCTACTTCCCAGAAAAGGGGACAGACATCGTCTGATGATGGGAAGTAAAGAGTAAATCTTGTTTTCTTTTGCTTCCATGCATGGCTGTGCTTCTCTTTTCATTAAACTGCCTTTGTCTTAACCTATGAGGTTCATCTTGCTTTCTCATTTTCTTCCCCCTGGTCCAGCTGAGAGGAGGTGGTAGGGAGTGACAGAGTAGCTTGGTGGGCACCTGGAATCCAGACAAGGTCAAACCACAACATCATCTTAAAAATCACTTTTGCTAATATCTTTGATGATGATTCTTTAAATGAACTGTATCACTCCTCCATGAGAAGCTAAGACAAATACAGGGACATCACTTACCAATTACAGTCATGGGCAAAACAGAATCAACTTGGGAAAATTAATTTACTGCCAGTTAAGTAGTATGAAGCAAAAAGTCAAACACTAAACCAGCAGCATTCCACTCCTGTTTCCCAGTCTCAAATTCACACCTTCATTTCTAACCCCTCAGAGAAAGAGCAGAATAGTTTCTCACATTTTTTGGTCACTCCTGATACTCCTCTGTAATATTTTGTTATTAAATACCTTTTCCCTGAGATGCCGCCATCTTGGCTGAGGGGCTCAGACCTGAAGTGGGTCTGCTGGAGCCATCTGGAATCAATTATGTCTCGCCCCATCCTCTCCTCACAGAAGCCACCCTTGCAGTCCCTGCTCCCCGCACCTCGACACTTGCACCCAACAGAACTGTTTTCTGTCTTCAAACCTTGACCACATCCTCAGTTGTCTGTTTAGATATACAATGGAAGAAATATCCACTGTATGAGGAGATATCCCAACATCAAGGTCAGACCTCATTTGTGGTGTTATGCCACAAATCACTAACCATCTTGGGGAAAAAAAGTTTAAAAATAACTGTTTGGCTATCAGTTTTGTTTGAGTTAAATTTGTATTGTGGAATATACACAAGTGAAATAATGTAATACAGTAAGAATAAAATGCTTTAGGGTAGATACTTGAAGGAAAGATGGTAGCAGAAAAAAAATCTTGACAGAAAATCTCTGTTTTCCTCATCTTTCAATAATATTTTTCATTCCTTTTTTCTCTTTACCCAGTGACAAAGATAACACTCCTGACAAATCTAAATGCTACCTCTTTGGATTATAATTTTTGCCAGCAGACAAGTAATTTCAAAATCATCTACATATCTGATAATTTCTACATGAGGCAAAGATAGTACATGAAAATGTTACAGAACTTTATTACACTAACAGGTACTAAGGTCTTAAGACTCTGAATATATAAATAGAAATAGAAATAGTCATGCAATAAACAATATGTATCTTTATTCTCTATAAATTTCCATTAAATTTATTCTTTATAGATTTCCATTAAATTTTCATTAAAAGCCTTAATGTGAATTGAATTTTTATTGAGGCCTTTTCAGGCCTTCATGGAAATAATAGACTTGACAGAGATACATAATGAGAACAGCATAAATCCAGTTATCCCGTAGTGGTTTACCCCAGAACAAACTGTGTTGCTGATCTGGTTGCATGTCACTGAAGCTGGAGCTTTGACCTCTGCCTTCATTTAAGATGGCACGAAGAAGCCCTTAAACACAAATGAGATACTAAACTGAAGAACACCAAGGGCCTTCAACTGAAACGTACAATAGTAAATAGTTACTGAAAATTAAAATATTTCCTTCTGTTCATGTCCCTACACAAAGGGGCTGACACAGCTTTCAGGACACACATACAGGTAGATATAGGTTGGTAAAATGAACATGAAAAAAGTAATTGCTTGAAGATTGTCTGGGCTAAGTGAAGTATGAGCAAAGAAATCATTGACTGGTTTATTTCTGTCGGGTTCAGGGAAACATTTTTTAATGTTTACATTACAAACAAGCAACTTCTCTTATTTTTAGTTTTACTGTGAACTGTGATTCTGAACTACAGAGAGCCACTCATGTAGCAGGAAAAAATGTATGTGTGGAGAAATAAATCCAAATGGAGAATGAACTATTTGAGGATTTTTTAGTCAGATTCTACTTTATTTAAATTCATTATTACCTTATTTCCTAAATTATCTCTTGGATATTTATGGTTAAATCATAGTGTTACTCATTTGAAATGAAGGTGATAAAATCTAGCTCATAGTATTTTATAAAAGCTTATCATATAAGCAAATCCTTCCCCTTTTGCTTAGATTGTTTGTAATACATTTTCTCCTTTTATAAATACAAATTAGCTTCCTCACCTTCAGTTGGAACAATTTTGTGAATTTTGTGAATTAACAAGTTCACTGGACAACATGTGGGCCATAAGAAGCCTGTTAACATGTTACAAAGTGCTGTGATGAAACGTTATAATACTTATGACTGAAGCAGCATTCAAAGGGGACTTAAAATGCATTTTCTATTTCAGGATTATTTATGCATCAAATTAATTGTCTTTGTTTGTAAGATTACAAAATATTATTTTAAAATCTTTCTTACACTGAAATAAGACAAGAAATGCATCTAGTTTACTTGTAGTACATTTCCTGAAAGGGAGAAAAAAAAAATCTATTTCTTTCTTGTCTCTTTTAATTAATACCTATTGAAATTCTTGCATTGTTGAATATGTGTTTTTATTTCCCAACGAAAAAATATCTTTCGGAAATTATTAAGAAACATTATTGTTTTCAGAAGCCCACATTATGTCTGATTTTGGAGCATATGTGTCACATTTTGATGCATCTTGTCAGGTTTTATCAATCAAGTTGATGCGTGTGAGACATGATCCAATTCCATATGATCAGAATTACTTCATTTGACATATCACTATGTGACATTTAAGGTCAAATTAAAAACAATAACAAACAAACAAAACTTTCAACTGTATTAAATGATTTTAAGAAAAAAAATGAATTCTTTAAAGGTAAGATATTTGTGTTCAAATGTTCAACAATTGCATTTTAACTATTTGTGGTATTTTGGTGAGCAGATTAGTTTTTCTGGTATTATGAATTTAAACACTAGTTAACACAGGGCTGGAAACTCAAGACTCTGAGAAAATTTGGTCTGATAATTAATTCATCTGTAAAGACTACTAGAGCAATCTGATATGGAGAATGAGAAAATGTTTGCCTTTCTGTTTGTGAAGGCTGGATAGAGAAAGTACTAAAGTGTACAGTACATGCTCTTATTGATCAAAAGCATTCTCTGTCCTTACATATATGATTTTATTCAAAGTGGTTGAATAAAAGATAGACAAGTGATTTATTCTTATTTCGCCCAAAACAAATGATAAATAATTATTAAAAAAAAACCAAAAACCAAAAAACAAACAAACAAAAAAAACCCTACATATGGAACACAGCTAAGAGTAGGGGTTTTTGTATGAATTTACCCAGTTGATATTTAATTTATGGCAAATAAGAAGAAAAAAAAAAAAAAAAAAAAGCCATATATCTAAAAAGTAAAAATTAAAGGTAATCTTTCTCGGCTAGGTTACAGCAGATTTTGTGCCACATGTATGTGAATTCATTTGAATTCATGGGAACAATTTCCCATGAATGAATTTACAATCAATATCCTTCATCTGTAGCAAAACCTACAACTTGACTTTCAAATGTGACATATTAAAGTAATTTTTTTAATCTTAAAACAGTTCTGGAATAATCTGTGTCTCAAATTCTTGTTGAATAAATTTTACTGATGTGTTTTTATGGAGATCTTTATTGTCTGAAAGTGAAAGTAAAAGTAGTTCTGGAACTTACTCTGTGCTGCAGAGGAACGTGGACATTCGTTTTACTTGAACTATCTTTTACTGAGCTATCTGGTCTTTTGCATCTTTAGATTGTGACAGAAAAGTAGCAAATAGGAAATAAGGAATTTTTCAATCAGCGTTTAGTTCAGCCATAAAATAAACACCTGGTGCTCTATGATGTTAGAGTAGGTGTTCACTGCAGCTTGTGAATGAGTGGATGGATCTTCCTGAAAGAACTGCGCAACCAGGGCACAGGGAAAACGTGAGAGGGAAGGAGCAGCAGAGTAAAACCCTTAATTACTGACCATAATATCACATCCTCCCCACCCACTTGCACTGTTTGGAGAGGATGGAGGGTAGAGGAGTTTGAAGGGAAGGAGTGAAACTGAGCCTGGGAAAGTGGGGAGGAAAGATATTTTTTAAGTTTGTCTCTGTTTCTCACTAACCAAATTAGTAATTAATTTTAATTGGAAATAAATTTAATTTCCTACAAGTTCAGTCTCTGTTACCCTGATGGTAACTGGTGAGTGATCTCTTTATCTTGACCCATGAGCTGAAAAGTGAAAGTGAGTGAGTAGATAGGTGGGTGTTTGGCTGTTTGCCAACCCACTACAGACACTCAGGGGTTTTTTGTTAACATACGAGATAAGAAACAAATAGGGATAATTGGTAACTCTTTCGTATTCCAGTGGTAGAAGTTTTGTACATAAGATATGAAAAAGAAAGGAGGTATAAGGATTATTTTATGGTACCTGTACATTTACAAGAATAATTATTAATCTGAGGAAGAAAAAGCTCAAATTTAGACACCTGTACACCATCTTCGGCTTTAATATAGATCTACACCTTGAAAGAGTAAAAAAAAACCCCAAAAAAATCCTCCAAGAAAGGCACCCACTACCTTTTGAATCAAAAAAATCAGTTTCACAACTTTCAACTTGTCCATGATTCTCTGTATAGGCCCAGGGTTCATGACACAATAATCTAGTTATTACATTCTAGTCTAGTCTAGTCTAGTTTACTCTATATATTACATTGTATATGTGGTACTTACATAAATGTATACAAACATTAAAATATTAAACATATATTAAACATTCTAGATATGACACTAACCTTACAACACCTAAAACCAGTTTAATCAGTGAGGAAGCATTCAGGTGCTGAACTTCAAAATTAGTAAAATAATCCATTTTGTCCATTCAAAATTAATTGATAAAAATAAAATATTGCAACAGTCATGTTGTCACAGTCCCAGTAAAGTTATTAGGGATCTTTTTTGACCCAGTTCATCCTACCTGGGACTATAACAATGCTAGCATACAGCTTGCAATAGCAAAACAGTAATGAAAGTATTAGCAATGAATATTCACAATTACAATAGCAAACCATTTTTATTTCAAAACTTGTTGCTAAATTTAAACATCATATTCTTGTTTTTTTTCCTCACAAATGTCATTTTCCAAAAGTGGTTAATATATTTTATTGCTTCAGTTACATAATTCAGTCCCAGAACAATAATTAAAAGATAGCTTATGCCACTTCCAGGCTGGGCAAGCACAAATTAGGTAGACTGATGTATCTCCTCCTAGAGATGTATATATCACAAGAATATCCTTATAGACTGAGAGAAGCAAAGAGAGATTCTCATATTTACAGAAAATAGGAAAATAGTGCTATAACTTGTACTTTGGGAATAATTAAATCTGTTTCTTAAAGGCTTGTTGAGACTGTGAGGCTTGATTTTTATCTCCTGCTATCTGAGGTCACTTCTGCAACTTGATGACAATGTTTTTACCAACATAGTCTGAAACAAATTGAGGTCAGTGTACATTTTCTCACAGCCTTGCTCTCAAATTTCTTCCATGAACTGCAGAAGGTTTCAATTTACTGAAGCACTGAAGTAGGTAAGATCCAATCAAAGTAAAAGCAGAATCAATAAATGCTAACCTCAGAGGGCTAAATAGTAGTGACATCAGTCAGAGGAAAAAGTTGTTTGTAGATCCAAAATACTATTGTTCCGTACGCAGAAGAAAATTAAAATACAGCTATATGTGTTTATATTACTGGTTTGCTGAGATTTATTTAACATGTTTGACAAACAAGAAGACAGATTTTCTATCTATGATAGGAATGCACCTATGTGTTTTGGCAAACATTCTAAAAACACAGGCAATCCATGGAAGTCAGTAGGATGCCAATCAAAAGTCTTCTCATCTCTGTTATATATTACCCATTTCTTTTTCTCCTAACATTTAATGTTTGATGTAAATGAATAATATATTTTTAAACACTATGATCAATAAAACATGCATAAAATATTCACAGAAGCAGTACATTTAAATTACATTGAATTGGCTATATGAGTTTGGTTAATTTTACATTTAAAGAACTCAGGTGTCTTTGTTACTCAGGTGTTTCTTTTGTAAACAAAATAACTGTAATTATGTATAAATATTTGAAAAAAAATTACATAGATTATTTTTGTGTCAACATTACTATACCGAATATAAGACCTAAGAGGAATTTTCTGCAGGTATAGAACAGTTGTGAGTGTGCATGCTTTTAATCTTGCTTTTAAAAGAAACATGATGTTGTTTTTCAGTTGAGTGTCAGTTAAACTGTATTATGCTCAGTGGAGCTCTGTTGTATCTGCATTCATAAAATTTCTTTTCTCATCCTTAAAGATTTTTTATAATTCAGCATTAACTGTGATTTGCCTTTTAACTCTCCATCAATTATAATTATTTTTTTTAATCAAAGATAAAAACCAGTGTCATACTCTCACTATAATTTAGCTAAAGAATAGTCAAAATGCAATTTGCCTAAATTATTTTCACTGTAAAATAAAAAAAAAACAGAGGATTTTGTTATTATTTATTTATTTAGGATATAGCTTTCCTGTAATATAGTTTATCAACACTTATGGTTTTGTACACTTTTTAACAATAATGTCCTATTTCTGTATAAATTGTGTAGCATACTATGTTTATTAATTCATATTTTTATTTAAAATTTACATTTATTTAATTAAATACATCAATTAAAAAAAAAAAAAACAAAAAAAAAACCAAACCAACAGTATCACAATGCTCATAAATTACTAGGATATTACTTCAATCACAGTAACTGGTAAACTTCATGGTTTTCTCCAAGATTATCCTGTTCCGTTTAAAGAGTTAATCTGGAAAAACTGCTGTCTGGAATGACTAAAATGTTCCTGCCTAAAATGTCTTTCATTGTGTCTGCTCAGAAAAATCATGGAATAGTGTTTTCTGTCAAGGACTGTGTGACTATGCAGTGATATTCTGACTTGCTTTGAAGCCTGTTTTTGGGGTGCAGATTAGAGAAATGAAGGTGAAAAGTCCTTTGAAAATTTAGCATCTGGTCATGCTGGACCAGACCAGTGTTTCATCAGGCTCAATACACTCTATAACTGGTCAGTAGTAGTTGTTTTCAGAACATAAGATCAGGGCAAGCATATAGTGAGACTCCCCTGTATTCTCTCATATCTGAAATGCATTGTTCCAATTAGTCTGGTTAAGAAATGCAATATCTGCCTCAGGGAAATCTGTGCTTTGATATAGCATAATGAGAAAATGAAAATAAGCAGGTGTATGAGTAAACACAATTTAAAACTTAAATTAATATATGCCCTCTCCACCATGAGGACTAAAGCACAGTAGTTTTGGGTAATATCCATTATAATATCATCACATTGATTATATCGGAGTATTGGTCTATTAGGATTTGCAACAGAAGTAAAATAACAACTGTACATTTTCTTCTTGGTATCTAGCTAAGCCATGAAAATAATGTTCATAAATTATCTATATATTTAGATATATTCAGAAGATAATGATGTCTTTTAAAATAGTTTTAACACTTTATTGCTCAGGACATGAAACATTTTTCATCCTATTTAGTAATGTTCATCATAAAATAATATAGATAGGAGACTGGATGTTATTGTGAAAGGTCACTCAGTCCTCCTTTACTGAAGAAGGATGAAACATATCTTGACTATAGATATAACCAGAGATAAATAATTATTCAGTTCTTTAAAAATGTATTCCATATATATTCTCTTTGTTAATGTGTCCACACAGATCACTGTCTTTATTATAATGAAAACTTTTCTTAATATTTAATATAAACCTTTACCACCAGAATGAGGACACCTGGCTGTTATCATGGCAGTCTTTTTAGTCTGCTAAATGAAACAAAACCAGTGTCTTTGACCTTTCCTCCTTAGTTATGTTTTCAAATTTTCTTGCCATCCGTGCTCTCTGTCTCCTATTTTGACTGTAACTTTCTTTCAAAGTGAGTCCAGATAAGACTGGAATTTAGGAAAAGAAAACCCCATAATCTACACTTGAAGAATACGGAAATGACATTTTACTTCTTCATAAAGAAAATCACTTCTACCTCACCACCAATGGTTAATTTAAGGATCACTGTTAGCCTCCATCTTTTGAGGAGTAATGTTGCCTAACTGTTTATTCTGCATTTTGTGTTAGTGAATTCTACATAAGTGAATTGTAACACTGTCCTGCTGTTAAATGCCATTTTTCTTTCTGATTTCAAAATTTCTTTATTTTGTGTGACTTTAACATTCAATCTAATGTATTTTTAACCCCTCTAATTTGATATAATCAGGTTCATTGATGTCAAAACCAATTTTTAGAATATGCTCTGTATTCCACCAGCTAACTCAAGAAAACTATTGAACAAAACTGGGTTCAGATAAGGAAACTTAGATACTAACCTGTCAAAACATTGACATCTATTCAGTCAGTGTGATTTTCAATCAGCCGTGTATCTGTCTTTGAGGATTTATTCTAGTTATAGTTCTCTGCTTTCATTTTAACAATGTAAGCTTGGACACTACCAAAGCTATTTCAAAAAGCAATACATAATTACTTCCAATGTTTCAATGTTATCTGCTAGACTAGTTATCTTATAAAAGAATACTTGATAATTATGTCCTAACTTATTAATGAGATCTAAACTCATTATAATTGCATACTGAAAATCAACTATTAATATAAAAGACACTGCAGGTGAAGATGTATGCATTACCAGTAATAGTCCATAGTACATACAATCTGCCTTTGTCTTGTCAGTGTCAGTTAAATATTGGTAATTTCCATCAGCAGAATGCAGATTTAATTTTGCAAACACAGACCAGGCAAAAATCAGAATGATTTGTGCTGATAATCTATTGGAGAGCTAAAACAGCCTTGATCCTAAAATAAAATCTATTAAGACTCACTTATTTTCTTACCACTTACAAAATGGCCATGAAAATTATAATTAGTGTTTTCTTTCCAAAAGCCATTTCATGTGCTAACCAATTCAGTAGTGTCCAATCAGCACTGACTGCATTTGTTATTTAATTTGACCTGTACAATTTCAGTCTCCAAGATTAGGAGAGACAGTGACATTTTCTCCTTATATGATATGATATTAAACATACAATAGAAGTACTACATCCCATTCCACAAGCATAAAGACTTATGGAAGCTCAAGATCATATTGTTTAAATATAAGTCATATTTAGTACAAAAGACCATTTTGAAGAGTTGTTAAAAATCAGAGGATCCAATTCACAACTACATTTGTATATATAAAAAATGTAATATAGTCCCAAATCATAAATGGTATTTGTTGTTGTTCATAAACACCATTTCCTGTTTAAAGAGACAAAAACTATGGTGCAAAAAGTCTAAATAAAATTTTAGTCCAAAAGAAAAACCTGTACGTGTATCAGTTGTAAAACCTGTGTAGACTATCAGGTTTTGATTTGTTTTCTAAAAAGATTTTCTTACCAGTAGTTAGTTTGTTTAAATATAAAGCTTCTAATTTAAAAAACATAATAAAATGTAATAAAATATTGGAAGCATCATCTGAAAATAAAGCAGTTAATGTTCGGCCAAATTTCACTCTTTTTCAAGGGGATGTACAGGGAAGGGAGGTTTTTGGAATCATATGTATATTTGCAGTCAAAAATCCATTAGTGTCTTCCATTCTGTTTGCTGCAATTGCATTTTAGATTGTGCAGCAAGCATGACAAAGGTACCTGAGGGTATAATTCCTGTTATATACAGGGTTTCTGTTTAGTGAGGAGGTCTACATCTGAGATGCAAAATTGGTAAATGAAAGGCTTTGTGGAATGTAAACAATCAAACACAAAGCTAGTCAAAGGGCATCACTGGGAAGACTGGGTATGTCTGCTTAAGACTCTACTTAGCACAACTTTTTATCATTGTGCAATTTATCAATCATGAGTCATTTCAATGTGTTGTGTTTTCTTTTTCCTGTACAATAGAACTATAAATGCACTATCACACCAAAAAAAAAAAAAAAAAAAAAAAAGCTGTTTAGAGTTCTTTAAATTTTTTTTTTTTCCAGAAGTTTATAATAAAAACTCTCCACTGGGTGAGTGAAATATTGTTTCAGCATAATTAAAATCAATCAGTTAATTTTTGATTGTTTAACACCATATATTTGTTCTGCAATATCTCAAATAGTGGCAAATTAAATGTCTATTGCAGCTGAATAAAGGAAGTTGTAAAGCATAAAACCAGTACTATCAAGGGTTGTAAATTCATAATACTTGTGACATCTTGATACAGAACTACAGTTTAGAGTTTAATCCTTGCTCAGGATTTGGGTCAAAACTGCACCACAGATATATATCTATGGGTGGGAAAAGACTTAGGAAAAATAAAATTAAAATCTAAATGTAATGCCAATGCTATCACATTCTCTTATGTTGCTGGCTTCAGACTTCACTGCACATTGACCTTGACAGTTCAGGGATTGCCTTCTGAACTCCTTCTGCTCTAAGACATGGATTTCTTATTAACTAGGAAGCCAAGAGAGAACTGAAATTCCATTTAACAATATGCCTCTTTTCCAAGAAGTTGTCTTAGTGATTTAACTTTACTCCTGGCTGAAAAACAAGTTACTTCAGTTTAACTACCAAGAACTTCTTCTGCCTAATGAGATGAGTAGCCTTACCTCCCCAAGAGGAAAAGCACTTAAAAGTTTATTCTTATTATAATTATTCAAGATACATTCAAGGACTGTCCCAGTCGGTTATCATATCACATTCCCTGAAATTAGCTTTTGAAAAACTATTCTACACAGAATCACAGAATCATAGAATGTCTTTGGTTGGAAGAGACCTTCAGGATCATATAATCCAGCCTTTGACCCAACACTGCAAGCTCACCACTAAACCATGGCCCTAAACACCAGGTCCACATGCCATTTAAATGCCTCCAGGGATGGCAACACCACCACTGCCCTGGGCAGACCATTCCAATGTTTGATAACCCTTTCAGTGAAGAAATGTTCCTTAATATCCAGCCTAAATCACCCCTGAAACAGCTAGCAGCCATTCCTTCTGTCCTGGCACACGTCAACAGGGAGAAGAGGCTGTCCCCCTCCTCATTCCAACCTCCTTTCAAGTAGTTGTAGAGAGCAATAAGGTCTCCCCTTAGCCTCCTCTTCTCCAGACTAAACAACCCCACTTCCCTTAGCCACTTCTCACAGGACTTGTGCTCTAGGCCCTTCATGAGAATCACTGCCCTTTTCTGGACATGCTCCAGCACTTCTATATCCTTCTTATAGTGAGGGGCCCAGAACTGAATGCCATATTCTAGGTGTGACCTCTCCAGTGCTGAGTACAAGGGGATGACCACCTCCCTATTCCTGCTGGCCACAGTGTTTCCAATACAAGCCAGGATGCCATTGGCATTCCAACCAGACATCCCCAAGTCTGTACCTTGCCATGGGGTTGTTATGACCCAAGTGCAGGACCTGGCACTTGGCCTTATTGAACCCCATGCTGTTAACCGTGGCCTACTGAGCTAACCTGTCTAGGTCCCACTGTAAAGCTTCCCTTTCCTCTAGCAGATTAACACACACTCCTAGTGGTGCAATCTGCACATAGTTGTATTTTCTCTAGTTCATGTAGGGAATTTATGCAATCATCTTTACAATTAGTCATTTTTAGAAAATTAGGGTAGCTACACTACACCATATCAGAATTTTGTCTCCTAAAATGGACAGAAACAGATACCAAGGGGTTGGTAGAAGTAGAGCAAGTGTATATCACAATTCTTTCCCAGTGTGTTGCTAATGCAGTCCAACAGGCACTTAGCTTCCACGGTTGCAGGAGCACATAGCTGACTTGTGTTCAACTTCTTGTCTCAAGCAAAACATTTATCTCTTTTACATAAATCTACTTTCTAGCCAGTCAGCTTCCAGTCTGTACTGTGTCATGGTGTTGTTTCATCTAGTGTACAGGGCTACTGAAATGGAAGATATTTTTTTTCACCCATTCTTCTAGTCTGTTGAAAGCCTTTTCAATGGCAGCCAGCGCTTCAGCATATCAGCTATTGTCCTGTCTAGAGACACACAGAAAGTGCATTTTCCCTCATCATGAAGACCATTAATGAAGACGTTGAACAGTGTTGACCTCAGTACCCACCTTGAGGAATAACTCAGACTGACATATAATATCTGGCTAACAACTGGGTTTTGAACTGCTGACAACCGTTCTTTCAGCATGGCAATTTATTCAATTTTTCACCCAGCTTGTCATTCCATGTATCCAGATCATTTCTTTCCAAAACAGCTACAAGAAGATGTACTATGGGACAAAATATTAAAAAATTATGGCAACATTAGGGGCATCCACTACTCTTGCCTTGACTACCAATCTGGTCTTCTCATTATAAAAGGAAATCAATTTGGTCCGGCATACTCTGGCCTCTGCAAATGGCTATTCTCAGTCTTCTTCTTGTCCCACCTGTGCTTTGCTCTGGCTTTCAAGCACTATTTTTCTGTAGTCTTCAACTGAATTAAGTTCAGAACAGCAGTCTGCAGCTCCCTGAATTCTTCTTTCTTGCCCGTCTTGAAGATGAGTGCAACATTTGGGGTATTTCTGAGTCACCAGGAACCATCCCTGACTGTCTCAGCCTTCCAAAGAGGGTGGAGGATGATTTTGCAACATTATCAACAAGATCTCTAAGTACGTTTGGATGGTAGCATTATTGCATTAATAATATAAACATTAATTTTCAGGAACAAATCCAATGTTATTAGTTAGTGATCATACACTTTCTACCTCTTCCCTTTGCCCATACATCAGCCTCTGTATTGCTTCTGTGATGCTTGCTGTAACTATTACTCAGAAAATTAGATGAATTTGCTGATCTGCTGAAAGCCGTATTTTGTTCCCCTGTAAGGTTAGTTTCCAGTCAGATAAGGAACCTGATTTGACTTACTGTGCCAAGCTTTAATGTCAACACAAACGAATTAAAAGGATTTTGCAGCTAGAGTTACACCATCCTATTTAGCAGCAGAGACAGACAGACACTTGTGAAAGCTAGTCTTTGCTACAATGCTCATTGTAAAGACAAAAGAAGGGTGTACATTTGTTCTATTGAGAAGAATTAACTGTCATCTAAAAAAAAAACCTTTAAAGACACTGGATTGTTTCCTTAGAACTAAGTCAAATAAAATAATGTTGGGTGTCTAAAGTATTAACTGGTTCAGAGAAACAGTAATGACAGAATAGCTGTGGACATTGTCTATATGGACTTTAGTAAAGCCTTTGACACTATCTCCCACAGCATTCTCCTTCAGAAACTTATGGTGCAAGGCTTGGATAAATAGATTCTGCTCTGGATAAAAAACTAGTTGGATGGTGGGGCCAAAAGAGTGGTAGTGACCGGAGATAAATCTGTCTGGCATCTGGTCACAAGTGGTGTTCCCCAGGGTTCAGTACTGGGACCTGTTCCCTTTAATTTCTTTATTAATGATCTAGATGAGGAGCTTGAGTGTACCCTCAGTAAATTTGCAGATGACACCAATATAGGTGGGTGTGTTGACTTGCTAGAGGGTAGGGAAGCTTTACAGTGGCACCCAGACAGGTTAGGTCAGTAGGACAACATTAACTGCATGGGGTTCAACAAGGCCAAGTTCCAGGTACTGCACTTGGGTCATAACAACCCCATGGCAAGGTACAAACTTGGGGATGTGTGGTTGGAAAGCTGCAAATTGGAAAAGGACCTGGTGATATTGATTGATAGTTGACTAGATATGAGTCAGCAGTGCACATAGGTGGCCAAGAAGGCAAATGGCATCCTGGCTTGTATTGGAAACACTGTGGCCATCAGGAAACACAGAGGTGTCCTGTTACTTCATGTAACAGGAGGTTACAGGAGATGTATCCACTAACAAATAAAATTGATCTAAAGGTTTCCAACCAAGTGTAAACTATTTTTTTAAGTTTACATTACTTTCTAATAGTTAAGACTGTTATCTTGCCATCTAACAGATTATGATGGCTTCTGATATAAAGGCTTTTTTATTCGCAATCGGCTTTTTAGTTTCTCCATCTGTTCCCTCAACAGAGTACTCAAGAAAATGACATATATTTAATTAATTTATATCAAAATGAATTTCTTAATAACATGAAATAAAAAAGACATTGCACCTGAACATGTGTACAAAGATTTGTACATATATGTTTATATATTAGTTAGGATATTAAAGATTGCTGTGGTGGGAGTATTTACAAGATTGACAAATCAGGGCAGTTTTAAACTAAAACCTAATACAGTTAAATGAACAAGCACTTTACTAAATTAACTTAACAACATACTTTTTGCTAATGGTTAGCTTTTACACATTATTACTCTTTATCACCACATATATAAGTTTGTGCAGCTTTTATAAGTATAGCTTAAAAGAGTTGTGAATATATAATACCAGGGAGCTGACATCATATAATTATTGCTGTTGTCCTGATGGCTCTATATCACCAGGATTAGAGTGATTAGACTGATAAACTCTTTAGATAAAAGTAAAAAAGGTTGCACTGAAATGAGCTTGTCTTCCTTCATTGTTGACTTAACGTCTAAGAGGTTTTTAATGTACCCCTCCCAAAATGAGCATATTTCATCGGCTGCTTTGCAAATTATTTTTGTTAATGTCAGTTATTCAGGAGGATACCCTGCCTGTTTGATGTCCTACTTCTCTTGTTCTTTGTTCTTCTATTACTTGAATGCCTTCTGGTGCAACAACTCCAGTCCTTCTTTACCCTTCAATTGTCACATTACTCATTTACGTAAAATCCTTTGTGTCTGGCTATGTCATCACAGGGTTACAAATATTTGTATATTATTGCAAGGTGCACTATTTCAGTATTTGGGTTCCAGTTAAGCTGATGTATCCTGACTATTGCACTTATTTGAAGTTTATAAATGTCACAGGAGCCTCTTCACGTACAGATGACAGACAGAAGAGAATTTGTCAGTATTTAAGTTATACTGAATTTTCTTTCCCACTATGTTTCTAAGTGAAAAAAACCCCTATAACCTGTGTAATAAATTGTATTTCTTTTTGTTTAAGATTTTCTCTATGTGTTTAATAATCACTTACAACTTGATAAAGTAAATGTAATATGTTTTAATGTTAAAGTATCTTCAGTTCAATGATTTTTTTTTAATTATTATCTTGAATGAGTAGAAAATGCTTAAGCTTATGAACAGTTCATGCTAAAAACAGAGGAAGTATGACTCTGTTTTTCCCGTAAGAAAAGTAAGACCCAAGGAATTAAATGAGACCTACATTACTAAGTAGATTAATTGGAAATTTAGTTAGGAAATGTCTCTTAACTTGCAATGCCTAGCTGTTGCAATAATTATTTATTACCATCACCTCAAATAACAATTATAGCATGATGTAGTAGCTTGCAATACGTCCTAGTCTTTAATATAACAAGTTTGCAATATATTCCTTTCTGATTAAATAATATTTTCCTCTTCTATCACCTTTATTTTTCATTCTTTTCCGTGTATTTCAGCATTCTGCCTAGATTAACAATATACACATAAAGAGTAATTAATGTTTTTCTAATTATTTTTGCAATGTATATAGTAAACATTAGCATAAGCTTTAGTGTACAGTGTATGTCTGTACTAATACAGGCTTTCTCACACTATGGTATTTTCTTTTATTTTCATGTATTTCCTGTCACTTAGTAATTTCCATGTATAGAGTCTCAGCAGGGCAATGTTGCGTATTTCTTAGTAACTGCATGCTTGTAAAGAAATTATTATTCAAAATATTTATTTGTCCTCTTTCTTTGGATTAATTTTCCAGTTAGATATCTTAACTTATAGTTACATACATTTAAAGTGATATCATATATACCATGTTTATATATAATGTTGAGATACAAATCTAGCAAGCAATACCACAGATTTGTTCAGACATAACCACAGCAAAATATTTTTGTTTGCATTTTGAAGTACAGTCACATTGTAGACCTAGTGCTGTTTGTTCAGCTGGGCATAGTTGAAATTTGCCATCCTGAATTATATTATGAGTGTCTAGGGAATGTCAAAGCTTTACTATTGCTTGCTCAGGGGAAAAAAAAAAAACAAAAAACAACAAAAACAAACCCAAACAAAAAATAAATCAGAAAAAAAATGTCAAGTAGTCAACTAAACTACTTGAGTTACACTCAGGTTAGTATTTTGATACTATATATAGTTATCTCTTAATTAAAAGAGATTGCTTTGAATTTACTTAGATATATATTGGCTCTTCATGCTTTTAATTGGCATTATTAGGGTTCTGATGGGTTGTCAATTGTTTTCACTGTCCCTAGAAGAATAATTTGTATACTTTCAGACTAAAATGTTCTATTTATAGAAATTTCTTTATGAATAAACATGACAGAAGTTTAAAGCAATAAATGCTTATATCTAGGGTGACTTCTTGACATTGCTGTATGATATTAATGATGGTTATAAGCTTATTTGATATTACATTTCTAATTTTGCCTCCACACAGAGGACAGAACTATCTACTATGTTATCCACAATTTGGGTCTGTGAACTGAAAAAAACATTACAATGACAAAAAAAAAAAAAAAAAACCAGTAAGAAATGCTTTCCCCTCCCCTGTTACAAATGTCACAGTCTGTGGTCAGATACCGGGTATATTAATATTCTGCAGCTTGTTTCTGTCTCTGAGTAAAAGCTATGTCAAGTGAGCAGAGGGACAGTTTGTTACGGGCTTTTAACCAGGTAGATGTTGATTTGATTTGAATGTCCTTAAAGAATGATAAAAACAGTCCTTGATGTTCAGTACTATGTATATTCAGTTTAGGCTGATTTGCATTTTCTCAGGATTTCCATAATTTTGACTTTTCTGTGGTGGAAATAACTTTTTTTTTTTTTTTTTTTTTTTTTTTTGTGACAAAGGGGTTGTGATGTGCTTTATTTTTTAATGATAGATGCTGTTGTCCCAAAGTCACCTGCATAAATGAGCTTTACACCTAATCAGCCATCAAGCAATTAAAAGAAGAAAAAAAAAAAAAAGTTTAATTAGATGACTCTATACTCCGTGAACTTTACTGCCTGAAACTCACATAAAAAACATGCCATGAGGATGTGTAAATCATGGGTTATGCAAAAAGACAATATATATAGTAAGAGATTGTGGGACACTTTAGTTTAATCCCTTGGACTTCCTTTAAAAGGGGATATAGTCAATCTACATGTAACACAAAGTTGCGATTCACACATCATATTAGACTCCTAATAAGCATCAATTACAATACTGCATAGGTGTCTATGGATGTCTGGGCTCACGTGGTTGAGAATGGTGGTCTAGTCAAAAGAGAATGCAGAATTTTACTCAGATTGTCACAGACTTCTACACATGTTTTGTTTTCTATATACTCCTTTGATTGTACTCATGAAATATTTGTAACTCCTATAGAGAGCTGGCTGTTACTACATGGGAAACTGTCTTCTTTCACTGAAGCTGGAGCCAGACAATACACAGTAAACCATCTCAAATAATTCTGGACTCTTATGTTAATGAATTGAAATAAGCTTCAGATCTCTACTAAATAAACCACAAAGTCATACATGAATATGATTTTAACTGTGTTTTCATTATATCAGCTGGATCAGTAGGAAATCATGCATGTTTACAGCATTTCTGTTTTGATGACCAATGTGTCTAGAGGATTATTTGCCACTAGTTAATTTATATATTCTATGAAACTTGTTACATTTTTTGTAAAGCAGATGTATCCATGTCAAATTACAGCTCAGATCCAGTATTAACAGGTATTCAAATACAGGGTAAAGAAGGAGTTGCTGATCTAGACATGGCTATGTGAGATATGGAGCAAATAAAACACAGTAATGATGTCAAGGTATCCAGAACACCTGAAATTCTTTTCAAAAAGAGATTTACTTTTTAGTAGATGTAAATCCTAATTTATATTTATTATATAGAAATTGCGATTGGCAGATCAAACTTTCATTTCTTGATAGAAAAAGAAAGTGTGACAATACCAACACTACCTGAAATACAAGGACTGAGAAGGAAAAAGGAAGTATATATTGACATGAAGAAAAAAACAAATAAACAAGTTGTCTTTCAAATTGCTAAAAACAATTGCCTTGAGAATAAACTATTTAACAGTATTTTATAAATTGCTAACATGCTGGGTAATAGATACATTGCCAAAGGTATGATCTACTGCTGAAAGTCCTCTATTGTGATTTCTTGAATTCATGTGAGGAGGGTGACTATGATAAATACAACTTGGTGACAGTCTAGTTATCAAAGAAAAACAACAGTTGAATTGATGGAATATAAGGGTGTTTTGCTCCCTAATATGTCATATGTATCAGTCCCTGAGGAGTAAGGGGTAATTCCTTATGTTCTGTAGCAATGTGAGATTGGTACTTGCAATTTATTCCTATAACTTGCACCCTCTTGTTTCTCCAATGCAACACCATTACTAAAGGAATGATAATACTTTTCAGGATTTAAAAGTATTGCCACTGAGATTAGGAAAGAATTTTATTCTCTTTGTAAATATTCTCAGTTACTTGATTGGTCTATAATTTATTTTTGAAGCCTCCCGCAAGGGCAGCATGCTAGTTTCAATGGGCAACCATTCAGTTCTGCTGTGCTGCACCATAAATGTCTAAGACCTGGGACAGAAGCATAATGCATCTGGTGGGCAAAAATTAAAGGCTGAACACCTTCAGAGTCTACAAAAACTACTCTTTGATCAGTATGAGGAATTGGTGCTTGAATAATGTAAAACTCTATTTTTTCTTCCCTGCTGCTCAGAGGCTAAGAGGATTACTTCTACAACACTCACCACCTTTGTAAGCTGTGCCTAGAAACTCAAATAAACCATGCAGTGCACGTTACAGGTCACAAAACATCTAATTTCTACCTTTTATTTATCATGCTGGAACACATGTGGGATCTAGAGAAGTAATCACTAGAATTTAATAATAGAAACCAGATTAGCCATTGTTCCAGTCTTCAGAGGACAGGGCACAGAGAGGTCAAATCAGAAATATATACCTCTTCATAGACCTGTGTAGTCAAGGTATTTAATTAAGACTCTATATAAAGATAAACAAATATAAACACGTATATATAACAGCTACTTATGCATAACAACACAGAAAAAAAGGCACCTTGTAGGAAAGAGCTGGAGGTTAAACTGTCATGGACTGACTTAGAGTGAAAACCTCATGTTTCCTATTGTCCCAAATTTCCCTTTAATAAAGCGGGGGGGGGGCTATTGTGAAATAAGTTGGAGGTCCCTGATTCTTAGGGCAGAACTGATCCTGAGTGTCTATTTTAAGATACTTCAAAATTTTAACAACTAAATCAACAAAAGCAGTGTAATAGCTTGTGGCTTGTCCATTATCTCCTTTTCTATAAATGCCTGCCAAATTAATGCAGGGAAGTCTGAAAATACATTCATGCTGGAGATATGAAGAGAAGAAATCAAGTAGCTAAAAAACCAAAAATGACCTCAGTTATTTGAGGTTAATAAGTATACTTAATTGCTTGCAATTAAGGTGGGAAAAGGGGAAACTTGAAAGTAGTACAGTGAATTGTGTACTTAGCATTGCACTCCACTAATACTCTTTCAAATCTGCTAAGGTCACAAATAAAACATGCAGTGTTTCCTTGTCAATACTTAAAACAACCTCTACAGTAAGACTGTAAGGTAGTCTGCTCAGGTTTCGACTGCATAACGACTCACGATTCTGACTAAGAGGTTAGCATGGAATGTGTGAAGTGCTCTTACAGATTTAACAGCAGGGCTAGTAACTTCTTTTAATCAACACCATATTATTTTTTAAATATTAAAAAGAAAGGTTTAAATAGGAAAGGCTATGCTTTTGTATTCCTCTGAGTTATGTGAGACATCTTTGGGAGGTTGTATTACTTTTTTGTATTAACTTTTTTTCTGTCTTAGTATAAGTTTTGGAGCAGGGTAGTATTTTTATTGCATGAAACTAAATGTGTGAGTTGAATATCCTGGAGCATGGTATGGGGAAATGTAGAAGCTTTTTGAAGGTTAGGAGTCCTCAGGGATAGTGCTGGAAGACTGTAAAATGGAGGAAACTGAATCTGGTGCAGTTTCATCTATACTGCTTTTTTGGAAGTAGCCTCAGGAGTAAATTATACCAGAACAATACCCAGAAATTGTTCTACCAAGAGCTAAATGGAGTGATCCAAAACAGAATCAGAGAGTGTATAATGAATTGATAGTGCACAACTCAGTTTTTGAAGTATGCTGCTTGGGCTCACTTCCTGACTTTTTCTAATGTAGAAATAATCTGAGATCACAAAGGGAAAAGTAGAAAATATTAGCTGAGGCGTAGAAAGCAGAGAGAAATGGAAATAAAACAGTTTGAATGAGCAGCAAAGTTTCATCAGTATGAGGAAGACTGGACTGTGTGCATGGAGAAGAAATTGAAGCAAAGTGAAAACTAGACTGGAGTTGAAACGCTTAATTGTAGCTAAAAACAGAACAGTGAATAAAGCATAGTAGGTCTTATTTAAATGGGGAAACAGGTTCACATGAAAGAATTAGAAGGGCAGAGAGAATGATGGAAGTTTCAGTGGTTAAGGAACTAAGGGGTCTGAGATACATTGCTAACTGGAACAAGTGTAAGGAATCTACCTAAGCCAGGAGATACTGACTTTGGGGAAAAAAAAAGTGCTTCTTAAAAACAAATTGCCATTACAATCAGAATATCCATTTGGTGGCATAAAAAGTACATTTGCTGTGCTCCAGAATTTATAACTATCACCTTCAGTCAAACCTGAATGACTAAACACTGATTTTGCTTTCTCTGTTTGCCTTCACTTTCCTCCCTTTCCCTTTTTCATGCCATCTTTCACACCAACAATTACTTAGTGATTTACAAGAGACAAGTTGCACTTAAGTTGTTACTGTTTTCTAATTAAAGTTTTAAATTGTGATGATTCTGCTGTCCTTTATTAACATTAAAATGGTGATAATGAATGAACAGAGTCTTCAGAATTAGCAAATTAAGGGGATTTCAGTTTGAAGTTAACAAAGATATTAATGCTTGAGATTCTGATCCTACATAAAAAGTCAGAAGTAATCTGTATATAGGTAAACTCCTTGAAAAAGTACATAGGCACTTACATATATCACATAGGTTTTGGAAAATCAGATGTAATCTAAATAATTTTGCAATTCTTAGGTGAAAGTGTCTGATAACAGCTCAAGTACTAGCTGTAGACACATATTAGAGAGTAATACTTACATCTCAATATCACTAGTGTTTGCAGGAAATCTTCTCACAGCCTAAGTAGGATTCCAGTTGTTAGAGGAAAGGAAACTGTTAAGTTTCTAGCCATGTACAACACTCTTATTTCCTTATAGCATACAGTCACATACCTGAGTAGTTTTGTCCATGATTTTGGAGTGGGTTTTAGTGTCTTGTTATTGATAATACCTGACATGGCAACATCTATCACTACTGTTCTCTGTGCTCTGTTGGACAACAGTCAGTTCCAATTTGTATTGGAATGGGACAAGGTAGTTTTGATTATTTGTGCTTTTGTCCATTTTTCTGGTCATTAACCAGAAATACAATTTTAAGCAGTTCTGCAGCATTCCTTACCACAAAATTTATTTCCTTATGAATAGGAAAATCTATGCCATGAGTCTTTCAGAACCACAGGCCGGAGTAAATAGCTTAAATCCATCCAGAGGTCTAGTATATTGCACCTAAATTTGGATCTTGGGGACGGATCTGAAGAAAGCCTTAGATTCCTAGCACAGGATTTAAGCAAACCTCAAAAACCAAATTTGTATTTGTATTTTAAATGTTCACTACTGCCTAACACTAAACTTAAATTATTTAACTACAGAGACGCTTGGATTTCTAAGCTATGCATCTGCAGACGGAAGCTATGACACAAGATATATGGGACACCTGCATCTTTATCAACACTTTGAAACTACAGCAGATACACTGCAGCACCTCAAGTGTCATTAGGCACCTGTGATAGGGAATTTGAATGAAGTCTTACCTCTCTATTGTGCATTCTGGGACATTAATCATGTCCATGATGAGTAGACACCTATGTGTAGAAATCCACTTAGAGAAAGACTCATCTGTTTTTGCCCTAGTCTAAATCCCAAAGCTGGTATCATACTTTATAGGTACTGTAATGTTTCTAGATTTTGCTTCAGGTTTTGATTTGTCCCTGTGTTTAAGCTGAAATTCAGGTGTAGGCTTTAACTCATTCCTACATCATGCCTAGAGAAAAAAACATGAATTTACCAAATTTCTTAGTATGACCCCAAACATAGCAATGTGGGAGACAGCAAGCAAATAAATGTCCATGGATGTTCAGTCTCTGTCTGTCACTGTAGTTCTTACAGTGACTAAAGGCAGCAAATGAGATCAGAGGGCATTTTTTCCTACAGTATTCAGTGCTGTACACTACAAACTTTATTAAATACATAAGCAGCTAAGATAAAAGTCATGATACTTGCAGTTTTCCAGTATATGTGGTAAATGACAGTTAAATTGAATTAAGGCATTTTAAGTCTTTTAATTATTCTAAGGGAAAACAAATAGCAAATATCTTGGAGTGTCTCAAATGTAGATAAAGTATTTTTGTAAGGAAAAAAAAATGGACACAGATGAGCTATATTCCATTTACTACAAGGAAGAATAGTACTGAATATCCTATATAGGCACTGATTAGATGATGTTTATAAACAAAGCTCTTATCTGAACCTAAATCATCATAAAGAAATTCTAGGTGTTTTCTTTTATTGTCTTTTCATCTCTGTTATTCTATAAAATGCAATATTTTTATTCTTCTGACCAAAATCATATATGAAATGCATGATGATATAAAAGGCTGTCTGTAGAGTTTTTATCAGAGTTTGTAGTGGAAACTCAAAGTATGAAGTTTGTGCCATGATTTCCCAATACAGACAATAACTTGTGAGATAATTTCAGTTGTGTTGTACAGCAAACTTAAAAAGGAAACTTTCCCCGCAATGCACACACCCACACATTGGGTGAGATTGATAGAAAAACTAAGTTTGAAATGTTAGGGATATTTTAGGACCTGTCCTGTGAAGAGCTAATTGCTTATCCTCATTGATTTTAACAGGATGAGACATGTTCCACTCAGATATTGAAAAGAGTCAGCATTTTATTTAAATTACATGTCTTTATAATTCACCTAAACTGAAGTACATACACTAAAAGACAGCAGTGAGAAAGCAAGATTTTTCTGCAACTTTCATGGTAACTCAGTATAACTGTTACATATTTTCTTAGCTGCTGAGGCTGACTCTCACTTCACAATATCTTCAGAGTCATCCATCTTCAAATTCTTCAAGTGTATTTAGCTTCAGTGTGTGTTGTACTCTGAAACATGTTTTAAAATATTACACATAACTGTGTCTTTTGGTGCTTGAATTTGTAAGCCCCAGTTTGTAATCTAAAGAACACTGCCAGAAGGCAGTAGTACAATGAATTTGTCTTTTCATCTTCCAGGACATCTCAGTGCCCTGAGAAGATTAGTATCAAGGACTGTATAATTTGAAAGTGCATTCCTCCTCAGAAAAATGTCCATAAATCAAAGTATATTTTTAATATTTCTCATGTCCATGTCAAATTTCTCTTATGGATCTACAAATGAAAAGTTTACTTTCAAACTAGTAGCTCTGTGTAGACAACTTTTTTTTTCATCATTATTATTATTATTATTATTTCGCCTCCCTCCTTCTCCCCATATTGAAGCATACTGAAGCCCAAATTGGATTATAGATTCACCTGTGAAACCCCTCATCCTCAAACTATGATCCTAGTGATAGTGGACAGCCACACTACCTTCCACTGAATTGCGTAGATGTAACTGATAGGAATTTATTAAGGTGTTCTGTGATGAACCGCAATAAGAGATCCTATAGCTCATATGCTCTTAGGTGTGATGGCTTTACATGGTTGATGCATGAGATTTCATCATTGCATTGACTTTATCAATTGAAATTGATTGTCGAGTAGAATCTGCCAGCCTTCCGTGAAACAATTTTACAGAAGATGAATAAACGTTATTTTTGTTGTAAATTATTTTCCTCTAAAACTCCCAGTAATTTTTTCTTCACTTCTTTCCATGGAATAAAATCTAGGTTCATTTGAGTTTTTTAGCACTGTCCCATTCAAGGGAGTAAAACTTCTATATATTTGTCAAATTAGTTGTGAAATAAAGGGGGTTGAGTTCTGATAATAAAACTGTGATGTATGTAAGTGCATTTAGATGGCACATTTCACCTTGATGGGTTTCAAATTACTGTGTCTTATCCTTATCTCACTCTTGCTAGAGTAGTAAATAGTCACTTCACTGAAATAACCCATTTTACATCAGAGGAAATCTAATGTAACCATAGATCTTTTACTAACAGTGATATATTAAAACTTTTAAACTTACTACTTTTCTTTCTGCTGACACATATGATAAAAGCACTTTTCATCACATCACAAAACAAGCAGGTGGTAAATATTAAATCCAAAATTTTAACAGTTGTTTGTGAAAGTTAGTTTCTCAAGTGGCATGAAAATAGGGTCCTGAAAAGATGTTTCAAAATGCATGTCACATGTCACATGTCACATCTAATAATTTTTATGTGACTTCAAGTTATTACTAACTATTGAGTAGCATTTTTTTTTAATAAAATAAGCAGCTAATATTCAGGCATATTATGTTTATTTTAATAAATGTACTGCGTTCAAAACTTCCGTAACAAGTAAACTTATTTCAGTTATTTGTACCTTCAGCTACAAGAAAATTAATAGAAATAATAGAAATATAATATTGGAACATATCCAATCTGAGGACAACAGATTATACATTGCTTACCAGGCAGTTTTGTTAAAGTAATTGACATTCAGAAATTACAAAATTTAGCTTCATATATCCTAACTTCTAGCTGAGATTTAGAAGTAACAAAGTTACTGTATTATTTTAGCTGAGATTTATAAGTAACAAACAAAGTTACTGTATTATTTTAGTGTCAAACCTGAGTAACTGGTATGTCATTGGTCACCTAAAAACCTAGAAAATCCATAGTTTTAAAGTTAAGGAAGTCCATGCTCCACTAGCCATATTCTTTAATAAGATTACTTTTTCTTCAAAAATGCATATGCCATTACTGTGTTATTTTTAAATATTTCTAAATTTCATTGACAGAGATAGAACAATTTTTTTTTTGTGTCCTTCACAATTACAGCAGAGCCCTTTAAATCCTAAGCAATGTGAATCGTGTTACAGTATGTCACATTATGTATTTAAAGATGAATGCATTTAGATTTATGTAACACGACACAGTACATAGGCTCATAAATTTGGAGGTTTTTTCTTGCTTTAAAGAAAATACACCTGTCATTATCTTAAATAGTTTTAAATAAGATGAACATTTAAAAATTTTTAGTAAGTAGGGTTTAAAACATACTTCAGGCCTTAAATTTGTTTGAACTGTCCAAGAAAATGCCAGTGGTTGCAGTATCTGGCAACTAATACTTGTCTAAGTTAATTACCAGTGTCACTGAACTGGTAAACATTTTTTCCCACCATTCAAAATTCAATATGTTAAAAAGTGAATTCCACAAACCTAGTGTTTGAATTTGCATATAGCAATGAAGAGTTTGATTGAAAGAATGGTTCATTTCCCTCCTCCTTCTTAAAACAGCAGAGATATTTCTTCTGACATGTAATGTCAGTATATTAACAAGTTCATATTGTGACAAAATTCTTACGTCTGAAAAAAAGAAATACAACTACAAATTGACAGCACCTGTAGAATTATGTATATAAAGTAGCAAAATGAGATAAATCAGCATGAAGGTACGTTGCTCCATAACTCTATCCTCATCTAGCAATGCACTATCAGTGGAAGCAGCTTGACTGGAAGAAGAAATAGACTTAGTTGTAACGATATAGGAATTTGGGTAGACACTTGTACTAATGATGATGCTCCTGTACTTGTTGCTTTGCCTCTCAAATAAAGGAATCGCTTACTCTGGTAACATGTTGTTAAAGGAGATAGATGTCCATATATTTTATCAGTTTTCCTCATTACTTGTCCACCTATCTTCCATACCACTGTCATATATGTCATGTCAGGCTTATTAATTTGTTTAAGAAAAACTTTTGCTCAACTTGACAGAGACATATCTTGTCTGTGGAATCTACTTGCTTCTCTCCCCTCATGTTCCCCCTTTCCCACCCTGTGAAGTTGCAGATTATTTTGTTTTCCTACTGAGTTAAAACTTAATTTCCCAGCAACAGCTGCCTGAGGACTTACTCAGTACCACCTACAGGAGAGGTGTCTCTTACAGAAGAATTCATGGAAGGCAGCCTCAGTTGGCTGATTCACACATTTGGCTAGAGCCTCTTGACAATAATGTCTCAGTGAGTTGTTTTTCCTTGTGAAATTTGTAACCAGTTCTTCTGCATCTACTGCTGCTTACCCCTTGTGATTTTGGAGCATAATTTAGCTTTCTGTACTCACAAGGAGAGGTTTGTATGTGTGTATGTCACAGAGGCGTTAGTCAAATGAAGCATAGCATTAACAGAAATTAGATTATTTATGTGAGAAGGGAATAATGTGAAAAGAAGAGTCACAATTTTGCCTTTTTTAAGAAATATTCTTATAGAACATATTTTCAAGAACCCTTTCACATGAAGTTTCAAATGTGTAATGGCGATGCATATTTATAGTTAATATAGACTTAGTTTCATATATGAGAAGAATAAACAGAAGAGTTTTCTGACTACTTCTGAAACAGTTCTCTCCCACTGAGATAGCAAGTGGCAATGCTTCCTGCTGACCCTCTCAAGCATTTAAGCAAGGTAGCTGAAAGGATTTGGTAGTTGAGCAAAAAAAGAGAAGCTAAATTTCTGTCATAGAATCATAGAATGGTTTGGGTTGGAAGGGGAATGAAAGATCATCTAGTTCCAAATCCCTTGCCATGGGCAGGGACACCTCCCACTAAACCAAGTTGCACAAGGCCCCTTCCAACCTGGATTTGAACACATCCAGTGATGGAGTATCCACAACTTCCCTGGGCGACCTGTTCCAGCGTCTCATAATGATCATTGTATTTTGTCTATCTTTAGCCTTGAACTGTGGAATTGGAGTCTTCTGTTTGCTGCTCTTGCAGCTATCTTCATAGAGAATCTCCCAGAAATTCTTTCCTTAGAGGTGTGCTCTACTTTGTACCTGATGGGACAAAGCATCTAAAGAAACAAAGCACCTGTGTCTGAACAGGTAGAGTAACACTGTAATTTTCCATTTGAATTCATCTCAACTCTAATCCCAGACTGAAGTCATAATAAATTTTAGATAGTCCTTCAAGAAGCAGGAATTTGGATTCAATGATCATTATGGGTCACTTCCAACTCCAGGTATTTCATGATTTTATAAGAAAGATCATAATTTAAAAGAAAAAAAAAGAAAAAAAAAAAAAAAAGGCAAATGAGATTGATCTGTCTGCAGTTTCATACATTATCTGGATATCGTACTAATTAACTGACATCAACATAAAGTTTATTATTTAATAATACAATAACTAAAGTTTATTATTATTATATCTTTAACAGACATAACAAAAGGCAGTTATAACAGTTTGAAATATGAGGCTTTCAAATAGACACACAAACTCGGAACAAATATATTTTTTAGACTCCACAAAAATTCATTAACTTACATAAAGTGTTAACAATAGAAAATAGTGAAGTCTAATACCTAATATCTATGTTGAAGCAATGTAAAATCTGTTTTATTACATCTTTCCACATTCATAACTCTTAATCCTTTGTTTACTCATTTTTTCCTGATACTCTGTGCCCTCCTTTCAGAGGTATTTTCAGCTTACTTCCCTGTTGTTTCAGGCAAGGAGCAAGAGAATTTGTATGAGATTTCACCTAAGGAAAAAAAAAAAAAGAGAAAGGGAACATCTGTGCTCCATATACTTACACAGATTAATCAGTTAGAGTGACAATTCCATTGGAAATCAATACAGAGAAAACAAGAAAAAAATTCAAAGGTTGTCAAGCAAATGGTTTGTGCAGACAGAAACTTCAGAAAAATAGACCAATTTATGACTGCTAGCCTATCTGAGTGAACTACAGTATGATCAATTGCAAGTATATCTTGCACACCTTTCTTGACCAGTCATACATTTCTTCCCATTCTGTGCTCTGCATGTTCTTACATTTTCAATCTAATAATGATTAGTAATGACCACAGGGTGAACTGTAAATTAGACCAATGTGCAGCCCTTTCAGCTTCTGAAAGTAAAGCATATCTGTGGGAGAGTGGCTACAGGGTAAGGGTCACGGTCCCATGCAGAGACTTGCTGACCAGGAGGTGCACAGGCACAGGACACAGATAGTGTAACAGAATAGCAAGGTCAGATTGTTCCTTGAGAATGGGAGTTCTACAACAACAAGATGCCTGGGGCCTAAGATATGAGGAGCTGCACCAGCTGCACGACCACAGAGATAAGCAGCTGGGCAGGTCTGACTTTTTATAGCCTAACCAATAATGAGCTTGCTTTTGCACTATGTATGAGCCTCATTAATAACTGTATAAAAGAGTGTTGGTCTTAACGATAAAACGAGAATTGCCTGATTGCTCACATTGAGTGCCGTAATTCTTCCACCGTCTCCGACACACATCTATCAGTAAGGTAATGCATACCTATCATAACTGTTCAATCTAATATTTTAAGGGGCTCCTGGACTAGGACAGGCTGCAGAACTGGGCATAGATGAATCCCATGAACTTCAACAAATTATTATAACACTCTGAAGACAATATAAGAAAGTAAACTGATGTGGTTGTCAAACCCTATGAGCTATTCAATAGGTAACAGCAATCTTGAAAGATACCTACAATGTTTAGGTAGTATAAAACACAGAACTCCGTTAATATTGTAGTCTTACTCAATAGTATCATCACTTGTTTAGTTGTGTTCCAAAAAACCTGTTTATCATAGGCCTTTTGTCTGTCTTTCCTATGTTTAATATAAATGTATCCTTTTATCAAAAATCAGCTTCTGAATTTTCAGCAAATTCAGGCATGTTGTATACGTGCTTTTCACTCTTTCTCAGAACTAAGAATGGACAAATGTGATTTGTGGAAGGTCATGAATAAAACAGTGTACATTTGGGAGAGATTCTAATCATTCTCTACACTAAAACTGAAATAATCTAGAAAAAAAAAAAAAAGGAAAATTCATCGTTCAAAAAATTCTTCTAGGACTTAAAATTATGTGACTAGCTACCATGTAATATGGAAAATGGAAAAAAGAGGTTTTCAGGACAGAAAGATAAGGGTTGTTTTCTTAGCCTTCCATACTTCCACCGTTTCTTGTTCTCATGCAGTATTACCAACACTAAAATACTAGTTTGGGCAAGGTAGTTTCAGTTATTTCCTTCTTAATCACAGTGTATTGATACTGCTGATTCTTTTGATCTGTCTTGGAATATGTTTGGTTTATAACTTGACATGTATTCAGTAATAGAAAATAAGGGGATTTTAGCAAGATCCATATCAAAGATGTCTTCCTGTCACCAAATCCCTCAAGCTGTGTTCTTCTGCATATACCTATGCCTTTTTGTTTTGACAAGTTAGAGAATCTAAAGTCTTAGCTTGTATAAAAATTTCAACCATGTTCTACAATTATTTTATCTCCTCAGTTGTTGTCCACACCCTTATCAAAGTTTTTGTGATAAAACAGTGTACCTAGCAAGACTATTATTAAACACACAGTTAAGATGAGGAAGGCTGAACAGATTCTTCTCCCATTCAGTCTAGTTTTATGCTTGAAAATTTGTCTGCCTTTACTTTAGATAATATTTATATGGGGTCCAAAGGTATTGGGAATCTGTGAAGTTCTACATTGACTGGGAAATAGTCAATATTATTCCAGTTTACAAGAAGAGCATGAGGGAAAATCCAAGAAATTATAGACCTCTTAGTCTAGCCTCAGAACCTGGAAAAGTTATGGAGATGATCATCCTGGATGCTGGCCAAGAAAAGGACAAGGAAAATGTCAGGGTTCTCAATGCCTTCTTCACCTCAGTCTTTGCTGATGAGATTAATCTTCAGAGACCACAGAAACATGAGACAAGAAGGGAAGTCTGGAGCAAGGAAGTCTTACACTTGCTGAAGGAATACCTCCTTTTTTCTAAATTTAAATTTCTGAAAATTAGAAGGTGTATTTATCCTTGTTAGCTTTAGCTATCTAGAAGTGTGGGGGTTTTTTTTTGGTTTTTTTTTTTTTTTTTTGTTTTTTTTTTTTTTGATTTCAGTTTTAAGTTTTTGGTTTTTTTTTTTTTTTGGGGTTTTTTTTTGTTTTTTTTTTTTTTTTTTTTAATCCGGGTTAAGGTAGTCATCTAAACTCCTTTACTCAACAGCAAGAAATCTTTCATACAGGCAGCTATGTTATCTCTTTATAGGCCAGAGTAATCATTGTAGAAGTATGTTCTTCACCACTAATAGGTGAAAAAAATCCCTTTAATTGTTAAGTGAGATGAATCTTATCTCATAAATTAAGCATTAAGTAAGACTTTTTAAAATGGTTTCTGTTTTGTTTTGCTTTGGTCATTCATCCTTTTCTCCTATAATGCAATATATGTATAATTTTTTTCCAGTTCTTTAAAAGGGAGAATGTTGTAGCATGAAAAACAAAAAAAAAAAAAAATAAATTAGTTTTAATCAAAACCTTTTATTTTGATTAATTAAATATGAACCACAAACAAATCTATACAGTAATGATATATTTTAATAAATATACATTTAATATTCTTCAGATTTCAGTGAACATATTATTTGCAACAGTTTACGACATCAGGTTACCTAATAAGTCTTATTTTTAGGACTTATCAATAAAAAAGAAAATCCAGTATATTTAGCTCAGAGCTTATGCATTTAAAGCAAAATTAAAATCAATGAAAAAGGACTAAACTATCAAGTGTTACACAGTACTCATGATTTCTGTTTACCTTGTTATAATATGGGGTACAAGTATATGCATTTTTACTGAGACAAGAAATCTGTATATCATGAAGAGAACCAATTAAGTCAGTCTGGCTGCTTGCATAAAGAATGGTCACATTTTGAAAGGCTGAAGCCTTACTGTCATTATATATTATCCCATATTTCAGTCTTTTAGTATTGTTAACTTCTAGAATACTTCTCATTTTAAAAGTATCCTTTATGTCCAACACTGTAATGTGCAATTCTTTAAATTGTAAATTGTATATGCTGAGAAATCACTTGTTCTTTAATATTCTGATTGGTACATTATTTAATATTCCACTTTCATGCATATGAAACAAAGCTTTCCTTAACCATCTGAATTAGTAGATGAATATGCAATTGTTTCTTTGGTCAGCTTCACTGTCCTGACTTTACAGATAAACAGATAGCTATGCCATTGTATATGATCTGATATGAAGTGAAGGAAAACACATTACAGGGAGGAAGAGATTTGATTAAAATAGATAGATGTCACATTGAATATTTAGAAGTTTATTTCAAAAACACATTCTGAATTTTCATCATACAGCTAAAATAGTTTGTCAAGTTTCCCTGATGATACCTGAAATTTGTAGTTGAATAAACCAATGAAAAAATGATGTTATGTAATGTCTAATATGTGCAAGGACTAATGTCGAGGGTGTAATTGAGATGTAAAAGTAAATAGAGATTGTGCACAAAATAGCAAAGGTCAGAACCCAATACTGTATTCTAAGAAAAGTCTAATCAAGACCATAAAACAAACTCATTTGCTATTAAAATACAGTTTCTTGTGTCTACTTCATAAACAAATATGTTAAAAAAAGTTCATTTTGTTGTGCAAGTTATTATTTACTGAGATATATTCCCTGTAATAAAAATGGAATAGACACTTGCGACCAGGATGGCACCAAACCACAAATTAACAATTGGCATGAAGTTGTATATACACTGTATCCTTGTATATCCTTGTTATTATTTCTGTCATACTACAACATAGTAAAGAACACTTAAAGGGATCTCATATTAAGTTGTTATTAATTCACATGAATAATGACAGCAGTGCATTTTCCAGATTTTTTTTTGTCAGGCAAGTATTAATAACAGCAGATTGATGCTAACTATATGCTAAAAAGATGGTACATACACTGCATGTAATGAATTCAAAAGGCTAATAATGGATCAAGCATTTCTTGAAAAGAAAATTAACATTGAAGTCTACAAATATTATTATCACTAGCTTTGAAGTGCGACACCTTTCTACTTCTTTGAAAGTTTTGTGCATAGATATGTAAGAGTCTATACAGGACTTCTTGATTTTTTTCTCTCTGCAATAGAACATTATGTGCAATTTTATAACCTTCCCTCTAAATTGTCTTCCTTTTATTTAATTAAATGAAGCTTTTATGGATCAACATAGCATACTACGTATTATATCATATAGCTTATATTGTTTGTCTGTTCTCTATTACTAGCAGGCATATTCCCAACATGTTCATTATAAATGTCTTCATTGTTTTAAATCTGTAAATTTAATTTCTTTCTCCACATCAATGTAAATGCTTTCTCTTTTTCTGGAGATTATCTTGTACATAAAAGAAAAAAAAAAAAAAACCTGGAAATCATTGCCACAAATTTCTTAGCATCTGTTAGCACAGAAATTCTTTTTCCAGTAAGTTGCCTTCTGGTTTAACTTGGTATGTCTAGTTACACTTCTGTTCTCTTCTCCCTGACTTTATATAAATTAAATATACAAATTCCACATTCAGTCTTTATTTCCTTTTTGCAGACCACAGAAAACTATGTTAAACATGGTGAAATAAGGATTTTTACTTTTCCCATTGATAAAAACAAATCATTTTATTCCCTGGGTCTTCCCTGGTCTTTTATCAAATAAAATACTTATCCCTTATATGACTGCTTACTTACTGGAAAAGTTTACATGAATAGACAAATTATTTCAAAGTCCTAAATTTTATGTAAGTTGTACCACATTTCTATTTAGCTGCTTAAGACATTCTAAAACATTAAATAACCCCTTTTAATGGACTCTTTGGGAAGGATAACTAAAATTTTTCTTTTATTTTTTTAATACTGCTAAAGAAAATTAGACAGGCAATAAGTGTTATCACAGTTTGCATTTTATCCCATCATTGCAATCCTTTAGATAGTTAAAAAACAAACAAACAAAGAAAACCCTTGAAAGATTCCAGTATTTGGATGTAGTACATTTTTTTAATAATTTCATGTTTTGTAGGGGAGTAAACAGAGGCTGAGCTATGTGCAAAAAATAAGCAGTGCATCTGTCGTCACTATTATACTCAATTTCAATAAAATTACAACTTTTGTCCAAGCAACAGAAAGCTTTTCCTTATACTAGGAACTCCAGCTGCACAGGCAAACCCATTCTTTAATTTGTTTGCTTCAGAAATTCATAGAAAATGAAAAGTCCATGTAATCTCAATATTTGAGGAATAACCTTGTACTCATAATTCATACCTTCAGTGTTGTGCATTGGTTTGCAGATGCTCTCAATGCACAATCTGTGAAATATACGAGTATCTTCTTTAAAAATCATATTATAGGTCCTTCATCTTCTCAGCATAACAGTAGTCAGTAAGGAATGCCTTATTGTTATATTTAAATGATAAAACAGTAATAGAGAACATAGGTATTATAGAAAGAACAATAAAGTTATTTCCAGTTTTTAATATGTATTCTGTAAATCACAAATATAGATAATCCAATCAAGGGGAAAAACCAACAACAACCAAACAAACAAAATTGCAGAAAAATACTTGCACATTTCTAATTCTGAATTAAGTCTATAGAAATTTAAATGATATGTGTAAATGCTAGACTGAATTTGCCAGAGTGACAGCTAAGGATGCATTGGGAGGCAAGAAAAGATTAAGAAACTGCACATTGATTCTCTCATTTTCATAAAGCTGGGAATAAGTTCAAATTTGAAGTAGTGTGGAAAAACAGACTTTGTGCAGAAGAGAGTATCATAGACTGAAAAATTCATATCAACACTATGATCTGTTAACTTTCACAGCACAGGGGGTATTAAAAGGACTGAAGAGTGAAAGAATTAAGTATACAGACAGATGGGAGTTGTTTGGCTTAATGTAGCATTGGAAAGATTTCAGAAGCTATGAGAAGAAATGTACCATCAAAATAAGGAGGAGAGGACTAATGATGGAAGAAAAGGTTGAAGAAGGCTAAAAACTTCCTTTCTTTTTGAAAAAGTTCCCTCTTCTTGGAAAGGAACAATGCTGTAGAAATAGATGGATCAGTTCTGTATAGTATCTATTATAACTTGTTTTACTTCAATGTATGCAGATAATGTCTTATGTTGATACAAATACCTTCAGATAGTGGTTTATACCCAATGTATCAATAGCACTATGAACTTTTGGAAAAATATTGACATTAATGAAGAAGAGGACAAATGCAAACTTGACTTATTCTGAGTATATCACAAAACTAAATTTCTCTTCTTCACAAATATAGAAAAAGGACACTCAAAATCAGAAGTTCCTGTTTTCAGAACACTATGTCATTCAACATGTACCAAGGACTAGATATGCTTTCATGAATGTCAAAAGGATTTTGCAATTAACTTCACAGCATGATGAGGTCCTGGGTCTTTAAAAATAGAGTTGTGGTATAACACATGAAGTTCTCAGAAGTTTTTAGGTTTTTTTTGTTTTGTTTTGTTTTGTTTTGGTTGGGGTTTTTTTATTACATTGTTTTATAAAAGGGCACAGGCTAACACTTCAGCTATATATTTTTTTAAAGCTAGGTACTTTAAAATATTTCATCTTACACATTTTTTTTCTCACCAATTATTCTACAATCTGTAGTGTGCTATTTTTCTTACTTTCATTTTTCTGACAGTTTCAGTTATAGTTCCAAAGAAACACTGCAAGACTGAGATTGAAAAATTTCTGTTATTATATTGGGTAACTGTTTTATTCAAGCAGAAAAATACAAAAGGCAATAGTGTGCTTTAAATGTCAACTGGAAATAAAGCGTGTTCGTTCTGTATGTATATCTGCCTCAAGAGAAGCAGAATAAAAAGATGAAACTTCAGAAAAAATATCACATTTGATTAAAGAAATTGTGTTATATTGACTCTATCTAAAATAATATTAAAAGTACAAACTCTGTTAATACTATATGATGCATTATATCTAGATATAATCTGCACTGTTGATATCTTAATTATATTTTAATTGGTACATTAATTATTTTGTAATACAGCATATTATTACATTTTTCTTTTTTTGTATAGTTTTAAAAAAATACTTTATCAGCTGTTGATTGCAAGTTGGTTAAGTATTTTTTTAAAAAACCTTCTTCATTGTCTACAAAAAAATGCGAATTCTGCTTCAGTATTTTTTTTAAATGCATGACAAAGCCTTTAGCTGTAGAATTCTCCCACCTTGGTTAAGTGAATCATTATGCTACTGAAACACAAAAAAAACCAAAACCCAGAAAGAGAGATAATTTCTGAAATAGTGAACTATATTGCCTCTAGACATCACTTCCGCAAATATACTGACATCAGTCCAAGCAAGTTTCAGGCACTGTAGATTGTAAGCATATGGATATGCTTACAATATGGAGCATAAGGACTAGTTAATCTAGTTAGGAAAAGATCTATTTCACTGCAGCTGACAACACTGAAGAGAATGGACTGATTTATCTGAAAAAACAACTGAAAAGTTGATAAAGTGAAATGATTAAATGCTGAAACTGGGAAAACAAATGAACAAACAAACAAGCAAAAAAATTTAAAAAATACACCTCCAAAATCCCCAAACCACCAGACAAACCTAACCAAACTTCTCAGAAAGCCAGCATATGTTAGTCATCATTTAATAATTATCAGCGTTATCTGCTATTGAAAGGGTGGATAAAGAGAGACAATCAAAATTTTTTTTTTCAATTCCATATCTTCTATTTCCAGCAGTCAAGTTTAAAATTTAAGCTAGGGTATGAGAGTGGGGCAGAGAAGACTGACTTGTTGGATCAAAATTCTAAGTACCCTTTTAAGTCCTTTTTTTTCTATGAAAATCAAAGTAAACCCATCTGATTTTTTCAGGGCTAAAACCACAAAAACACGATTCAGAAGGTGAGCAGTACTGCCACTCTTGTCTAGGCTTTGTGTTTTCATATGTGATATGTCATATGTGTGTATGGCTTATGGTGTGTGTGGTGTGTGTCTTTTTTTTTTTTTTTTTTTTTTTAAAGTTACTACAGTTGCTTATCTTCAAGGTATGTTCAGTGTACTCAGAGAGCACCCAGTCTAGCAGGCTCTTCAGTTTACAAGGTTACCTAGTAAATGTTAGATGTCGCATAAGGAATAATTTCAATGACTATGTTTTTGGAAAATTCCCTTGAATGTCAGCATTTAAGTTTCTTCTTTAGAATTATCTTAGATACTAAAGCATGTGCACGTATTGTATTATGATTCTAAAAACAATTCCATAAGTAGTTATGTACCATGTAACATCAGTGAGAATATTGACAATTAACTTTGTGTTGACATCTAGAATACATATAAAATTCATCTTTTCTATCTGTATGAAGCTACTTAACAGAATCATCCATGCACTTAGGTGGCTTCTTGAAAAAAAGATACTATTACTGGGTTAAAAGAATGCAGTTCCCAAAATTATGATTGAAACCTTATTGAAATCAATGGAGAGAAACCCTCTGACTTGAGCGAGTTAGGGTGAGATTCAATATACTTTACAAAACTGGTAGTCTGGTCCAGGTTCTCCAATGATTACTGAAGGTCAGTAATGATTTCTGACCTTCAGATCAGTCTAACCGCATATCGGTTTGAATCAGAGGTTCACTATTATAAAACAAGCAAATAAGATATTCCATGTTTCAAATAAAGTAATTTAGAATCTCTACCACAAGAAGCATGGTATGTAGAAAAAAAATCACAAACTCATGTCTAAAAAGCCAGAAAACAAGACTTCCTGAAATGTAGTGCTATAACCAGCTGGAAATAAATATCTGAAAAAAGCTGGCCCTCAGGTTTATGACACCATACTATGCCTCAGTACCTCTTAATAATTTTTTTCTAACATTCAGTGGTGAAGGCATAGTGAACTTGCAAAAGCCAACTCCACTTAGTGGTCCAGGTGTGTCATTAGCACTACATGGTGCCTTAAGCAAGGTGTCACATAGGCAAGAGGAATGATATATTTAACTATCACTCTGAAATAGTTATTGTTTGATTGCAGCTCTTACACAGTAATACTTGCTGTGAAAGAAATGCCAGATTCATCTGAAAGGGTGATGAGACACTGGAACAATTTACCCAGAGTATTCAAAGTAGGGTTTAGATGGGGGCTTTGAGCAACTTGATCTAGTGAAAGATGTCCTTGTCTATGGCAGCAGGGGTGGACTAAATGATCTTTGAAGTTCCCTTCTGATCCAGGACATTCTATGATTCCATGATTTTATTCCCATTATGCCTAGACACTAAGTCAGCTGAAGAGTGAGGCAGTGTCAAGGGTTAGTTCTGTGGCTGCATGCTAGATTGAGGTGGACAGGGCTTCCTGGAGACAGGGAAGCTGGAGGAGTGGAGGGATACAACAGAAGCCAGCAGCTCTCATGTGCAAGGCTGAGGCTGATGTGGCTGAGGCCATTGCCCAGGCAACTGTGGGAGATATAAAAGTGTGAAACCAGAAGCTACACTCAGTCTGTGAAGAGGGAGGCATCATCTCTTGTGGGAAGCCTCGGCTTGTCCAAAGGATTAGAATGTGAGTGTGTGTGTGTGTGTGTGTGTGTGTGAGTGTGTATGTGTGTGAGAGAGTGTGAGTGTGATGAGTCCATCTCAACAATGACATGTCGAGCCATACACTGACAATCCCTCTCTCAGGAGTGCAGACCGCATGGTACACAGGACAGCATGCATGAAGAAGCAACAGCTCTGACAGCTCCTGAGTCCTGATGGTGGTCATCACTCTCTTGGAAAGAGTTCAACTATAATCTCCATCCATTGGAAGGTCATACTCTCAACACTTGCCACAGTGGATGTGGAAACCCAGATGAAACATGCAGCAATCCAGGTCACAGTCTGCAGGGAGTGCCAGAACATTTCACTGGTAACAAGTGGCAATTACGAGAACTGCTGCGTGTGTTGCAAACATATAGATGATCTGTTCAGTTGGGTCACAGACTTGCAAGAGGAAGTTGAAAGGTTGAGGAGCATCAGGGAGGCTAAACAAGCAATAGGTTGGTGGAGCCAGGCTCTGACATCCCTGAAGCAGAAACGGGAGCACCCATCAGAAAGTACTCAGGATCAGAGGGACCCCGTACCTTGCCCTTGTGAGGCCACAGGCAGAAGCGTAAATGAAAAGAGTGAATGGAGGCAAGGTCATGGTTGAGGAAGCAGGTGAAGTCTTTCTTTACTCACCTCACCCCACCTAGGTGCCTCTGAAAAACAGATATGAGGTTCTGGTTGAGAAAGACCAGTCAGACTAGGATGTCAGTGATGTGCAATCTACACCAGAGATATGTCCACAGTCAGAAAGGCCTACTGCTTGCATCAAGACCACATTCGCAAGAAAAAAAAGGAAGGGTTATAGCTGTAGATGACTTCCTTCTGAGAGGAACAGAGGGTCCAATATATCAGATAGATCCTTCTCATAGGGAAGTCTTCTGTATGCCTGGAGCCCAGGTTAAGGATATCACTAGAAAATTTCCTACAGTTCTCAGACTATCACCCATTATTTATTTTCTATGTAGGCAAAGAAGAAGCTATGACTGGTAGTCCAAGAGCAATTAAAAGAGACTTTAGGGCCTTGGTACATGTGCTGAGAGAATCTGGGGCACAGGTTATCTTCTTTTCTTCCATTCGCAGGCAGTGACATTGGAATGTACAGATGGATCCAGTCTATTAATACAAGGGTCTGTGTCTGGTGTCACTGTAACAGTTTTGACATTTTTGACAATGGGATGACCTATACAACACCAGGCTTGTTGGCATCAAATGTGAGACACCTTTCTCAAAGGGGAAAGAGAGTCTTTGCTCAAGAGATTGTGGGGCTGATCAACAGGTGTTGAAACTAGATGTGAATGGGGAGGAGGATAATAATATCAGGCTTATCTGTGACAAGCTATGAGATGACACACCGGGGTTAGTGTGGTAGTAAGGGCTAGTAAGGGTCTTCAACTTGTTGCCCTTGAGGAATGCTGGAGACACTGTAGTATAGTCAAAGTCTTACAGAGATGAGCCAGAGGCTCCTGAGGTAGTAGGAGACAACAGGGAAACATCAGAAAAACACGTTAAGGGGTGTTTCTCTAAGAAGGTGACATGGCCAACTGCCCAGCTGAAGTTCCTCTACATGAATGCATGCAGCATGGGCAAGAAACAGGAGGAGCTGGAAAGCTGTGACATAGTGGCCATTACTGAAACTTGGTGGGATGAATCCTATGTCTGGAGTGTGGCTCTCAGTGGCTACAAGCTGTTCAGAAGGGACAGGAGAGGAAGCAGGGGTGAAGATGTTGCCTTCTGTTAAGAAATGCATAGAGTGTGAAGAGATATTCCTAAAGAATAGCCACAAGCAAGTCAAAAGCTTATGGGTAGGAATTAGAGACCAAGGTAACAAGGGGTACCTTATGGTTGTTGTCTATTACAGACCCCCCAATCAAGGGAACCCTACTGATAAAGCCTTCTTACTCCAGCTACAGGAGTCATCACGCTCACAGGCTCTTGTCTTTCTGGGGGACTTCAACCACCCTGGCATTTGCTGGAAAAATAATATGGCAAGCTACCAAGGTAGCTTGGTCAACAAGACCAATGCACTTGGGTCAGAACAATCCTCATTATCAATACAGGCTGGGGGATGAGATGATAAGAGAGTGGCCCTGCTCTTCTGGGAGTACTGGTGGATGAGAACCTGGACGTGAGCCAACAATGCACACTTGCAGCCCAGAAGGACAATCACATCCTGGGCTGCATCAAAAGAAGCTTGGACAGCAGATCAAGAGAGGTGATTTTGCCACTGTGCTCTGCTCTGGTGAGACCTCACCTGGAGTACTGTGTCTGGCTCTGGAGCTTCCAACACAAGAAGGACATGGCCCTGATGGAGCAGTTCCAGAGGAGGGCCATGAAAATGTTCAGAGGGCTGGAGCACCTCTCCTATGAGGACAGGCTGAGGGAGTTGGTATTGTTCAGCCTAGAGAAGGCTCTGGGGAGACTTTATAGCAGCCTTCCAGTACCTGAAGGGGGCCTACAAGAAAGCTGGGAAGGGACTGTTTACAAAGGCATGTTGCAATAGGACAAGGGGCAATGGTTTTAATCTACTGAAGAATAGATTTAGATTGGGCAATAGGAAGACATTCTTTACTCTGAGGGTGGTGAAACACTGGAACAGGTTGCCCAGGGAGCTGATGGAGGCCTCATCCCTGAAGACATGCTAGGTCAGGCTTGATGAGGCTCTGAGCAACCTGATCTAGGTGAGGATGTCCCTGATTATGGCAGGGGGGTTGAAGTAGGTGATCTTTAGGCGTCCCTTTCAACCCAAGGCATCCTATGATTCTAAGTGCTTTAGAGACATTTTGAGATATTGTGTTGGTAGACCGAAAGGGAGTTACCCTTCTCACACAGTCCCTTCTGTGGACTTCCACCAGGAGTGTAAATACATTAGAGCCACCTCTTCAGAGGAAAAGAAACAATCTCCTTCTCTGAATGGGAGGAAGAAGCAAGCAAGGAAGCAGCACCATGTGCAAGTACACTTCATAAAAAAATCACAAACACCCATCAAGTGATTGAATAGATCACACAACTAAACAAGGAGAATCTGCTGTGTGTGCAAAAGACAAAAGAAAAATGTAGTCGAGACAAAATGTGGAATAATCTCAGAAGGTTATGTTCACTGACTGAGTGTGACAAAGTCCCAAGAGGTGCTTTCCCAGTAATCACTGTAACGCCTTCCTCAGTCTCAGACCTGCTGAATGGTATCTGTGCCTGACTGACTTCAAGAGGAAAACTTCTACATGATAGACAATCAGGATCTACATGATAAGGTGTCATGGTTTAACCCCAGCTGGCAACTAAGCACCATGCAGATGCTCACTCATCCTCCCCCTGTTACATGGTGCAGCAGAGAGGAGAATTGGAAAAAAAAATGTTTAACTTGTGAGTTCAGGTAAGAGAATTTAATAACTGAAATAAAATATGATGATGATGATGATAATAGTAAAATTAATAATAATAATGAAAAAGGAAGGTAACAAAAAGAGAGAGAAATAAAACTCAAGAAAGACAAGCAATGCACAATGCAATTGCTCAGTCCCTCATGACTGATGCCTAGACAGACCCTGAGCAACAATCATCTCCTCCCTGCCAACTCCTGACAGTTTATATACTGAGCATAACATCCTATGATATGGAATATCCCTTTGGCTAGTTTGGGCCAGCTGTCCTGGCCATGCTCCATCTCTGCTTCTTGGGCACCTCCTCGCTTGCAGAGCATGGGAAACTGAGAAATCCTTGATTTAGCAGAAGTGCTACTTAGCAGCAACTAAAACATCAGTGATTTACTAACGTTATTCTCATAAATCCAAAACAAAGCACTGTACCAGATTCTAGGAATAAAATTAACTCTATCCAAGATGAAATGAGGACCTTAAAAGTACGGTGTATAAATAACAAATACACCATCTAGAACCTTGAAAATAGGTTTTTCCTACTGAGCAGTTCAGGTATAAGAACCAATCACTTTCATTAAATGGACACTTTGATATTTTCTTAGGAAAGGCAACTTTACTACTAGGATAATATATTTTAACTACTTGTTCTGCAACTCAGAGGAAACATAGAGAAGTTGATGGCTTATTATCTTTAAACTTGACAGTCAATTCAATAACTTTCTGAATAAAATGAAAATCACAGTTATATTTCTTGCACACCACCCATTCATAAAATGCATGACATTAGTTTTTTCACTACAGGATATCATGTGCCTTTTGTCACATTAAATTTATTGTTCTGTGACTGAAACCTCATTAAAAGTATTCACATCCTGTATTCTCAGAAACACAATTTTGATTCAATATCAACTTGACATGAATACGACCCATGTTAATTGTTTAAGACATAGAGGATCAACTTAATTTTGTATGTTACAAAAATCCAGAAAAATAGCAGAAGTCCCTCATGGTATACTTTGTATTTCTCAAAGTTAATAATAAACAATTTTTTATGTATACTAATTCCATATCTTTTGAAGATGTATTTTTGATGTGATAGCTTGATACTGTACAACTTTGAGGAAACTAGAATGTATCTGATAACCTTATTACGTAGGTTTATGGTTTTACTTCGAAGATAGGAATATCAGAATGGGGAAGGGGAGTCTGGGGGAAATTGTTGACTTAAAAATACAAAATTCTGCCCAAACCCTTGTTGAATATACTAATTCAGTTTTCTCTTACCTCCTCCTTTCTAGTTACTACTCAAAGCTCCATGAATATTTTTTACGCAATGACAAAACCAGGCACAGCTGTCACTTCTAATTAAATGTCAATAACTCCAGTTGAGTATATGTGAACTTGATTTAAATGTGTTAGCACTGTTTTCAATAAATACAAACAAAATCCTTCTTCTTTAATATAGCAGCAAATAGGAAAAGATGTCCACCAAAAATATCTTGGGGGAAAAAAAAAGAAAGGTTTTTTTTCTCTGTGACTATATTGTCAAAGTAAAACACAGTTTTAGTATCTGGTTGTGTGGCTACACTGACAAGCAGCTTTATTTCTTAGAGTTTTTTCCAGCATTCATTAAAAAAACTACATAATACTCAATAAAAAGAATTAAAGGTACCTTTTAGTTTTCTAAAACAGAAACATATAAAATATGCATTTCTCTAAAGCTGTGTTGAATTTTTTTTTAATATGTTCCTAGAGAGATATGGTCTAATTTATAGTGTATTACTTTGCTCACTGAAGATCATGTATATGTATGATCTATAATGTATATGATTTGAATGTGATTTCTAAGAAAAAAGATAAAACATAATGAAAATGAAACAATATTTTTACATTTTATTTTAAATCTTATCTGATAACACATTTTAGACTTTACATTGTAGATGTCATAGTCATGGCAAGGTACTTTAACAGTTTTAATTATGCCAACAAGAAATATGTTCTTTTTTGTCTTGAGACCAGAGAGTTGTGGTGAATGAGTTAAATCCAGTTGGTGACTGGTCACAAGCAGTGTTCCCAAGGGCCCAGTTTTGGGGAAAGTGTTGTTTAGCATCCTCATCAGTGATCTGGATGAGGGGATTGAGGTAACCCTCAGTAAGTACACAAATGACACCAAACTGAGAGGGAGTCTTGATCTGCTTGAGGGCAGCAAGGCTCTACAGAGCTGTGTGATAGACACACAGTTTGCTCAGGCAAATCTTGTCCATACCTTTGGTAAGCAAAGAGAATACTGGTAACATTCAGAAAACAGTTACAGAACTAAGCAAAGGCTTTAGCAAACTTCAGCTTTATGTTTACCTGATTGAAAAAATTAATGTATTTAAATTTCAGATGCTAAAAAGTGACTCACAAATAAGTCTTCAAGTACATCTGTCTGATCACATACAGATATGCATGTCTACATTGTACTTAATAATGAAAATTGTCTATCTTATTATGATCTCACGAGACATGAGTCACCTCATCCTAAGTAGCTATCTAGTTTTAGACAAATGAATCTTACTTTAAAAATGCCTAAATTCTCTCTGCTGTTTATTAAAGGAGCCTAAGGTGACTAGTTATAAATGTAGACAATTTAAGCTTAGATGAAGTTACTTTCTCTTTAAAAGGCTTGATTAAATTATCCAGACATTGCTGTCAAATACCTTTATAAATGCCCCCTCTGACCTCCAGCTGGTATTCCAGAATAATGCAAATCTTCCATAAATCCTGTGTTATAGCTGATAATCCTGTGTGGATATCTTGAATACCCTGAGGTGCCTTAAATGGCACTACATGTCCTGTGTTGAGCCTTAAATGTGCATAGTGATTCCTAAATATATTTTTTTCATCTATTTCACAAGTGTCAGTGAACATTATCATGTGGATGTATTTTTGTTTGGAAGGCGAAGACAGCTCAGCTTGACATGGCCAACCACAAACAACCTCATAACAGCCTGATTAGATAGCTGTCAATCATAAACCAAAGGTAAGACTGTCATTCAGAGCAGAATGTGTTATTTGCAGTTCTAACTCGTTGCTAACATAAACCAGAGGCAATTTGAAAGATTTGAACAAATAAAACAAAATGCAAAGTGATGGTCAACATTTTGTAGTGGGTATGATAAAATACCCAACTAAATCAAAGAAATAGGTGGTTCCTCAGGGCCTCGGGAGACTGATAGGACCCCAAGAAATGAATCAAGTGACTGAGACATCACTAGAGCAACACAGCAGCTCTTATCAAATCTCTCATATATATGTATATATGATATATATATAAATATATACATAAGTGTGTGTGTATATAGGTATATACAGACACATCTTTGTTTATTTTTATGCAGAATCATATAATAATTTAGATTGGAAAACATCCAGTTAGATTAGGTTGCACCGAATTCTGCAAAGTTCCAGGTACAAAGATTCCACAAATTCTCTGAACAACTTGTTCCGATATATTATCACACTCACAGTAAAAACATAAAAATAAACTTTAAAATGAAAACAAAAAATCCTCCACTCAGAAATTTCTGTGTTCACAGTCTTCTGTCCTATCACTGCTGTTACCATGATGCACCATTGAGAAGATTTTAAATATGTCTTCACTATTCTTCTAGTCTTCTCCCAAAAAGTAGTTAAAGACAGTTACAAGAGCTCCCCTTAACCTTCTGGTTCTAGGACTGAACAAAGCTACTTCTCTCAGCAACAGAAAATGCCGAGTAATTTAATATTTCCTCCAGTTGCTGTTAGTAAAGTCAAGCACTGCATTAGAGTTGTCATATAATGTTTCTCCATATGTAATCTGAGGTGTTCTGATGAGCATGGGATAGCATACAGATTCCTTTGTTCCCAGCCTTTGGTTGGTAAGCAAGCCAAATGGTTAGCAAAGCAAAAATATGCATTCAGCCTGTTAGCCCGACTGGTTTCCCTTAGATGGTGTTCAGCATTAATTCCAAGTGTAGAAAAAAATTATAATAGATTACTCTTCATCTGTGTATCAGAAAAACAAAACTCAAAGTTTAGTTTATTTCTCTTAACTTTAGAAATATATATTTAAAATCTCTAAATCTGAATTAGTGACTTTCATATACCCATACAGTAAGTGGTAAAAATCACTGATGTTTAGAGAGAAATTCACCTGAATGTGAAAGAATTATTGAAGAATGAAATAATCTTTGTAGGTGACTATTTTACAGCATGACTAAATCTTGAGCAAGAGGAAGAAAGAGTTATTAGAAAACAGGAAAAGATAGAGAGAGTGAGTAAGAGAGAGGGAGAGATAAAGAGAAAAGGTTATCACCACCCATGGATCCAGTAACGTCTCACTGGATCAGTCCAAGTCTTCAGTTCTTTGGTGGTGGGGTGGACACTAATCAATATTTTTCTGTCCCTTTTAAACCTTTGAGGTATCTGTGTGGCATTCCCAACTTCCACATGAAGTGGCGTTGATTTGCATGAACTCCATTAGCTAGAAGTAGTGTGGTGCCTGCCATCCACCTCCCCCATGGCACAGTAAGCAGGAGCACTTAACTGAAGAAAAGACAGAGTCCCACCTATGCAGAACCTATCTCTTCCTTTTGTTAGCTCGTGGCTGCAAGGAGTCAAAGGGGGGCACAGAGACATTAAAAGCAATCAACACCTCTCCCTTACAGACAGGTCTTTCCAGACCTTATCACCATACAAGGTTTGAGGCACACAGTAGCCAGGCTCTTACACCTGGTTACTTAAAAAGACTACAAATACAATATATACTGTAACACTGAATACAGTGACTCCCCAAAACTTGGATATCTAGGGTAAAGCAGGTAGATTTGAATGCAGTAAAATTTAACTGTAAATAAAGCAAACTATGCAAGGAAGAAAACACTGTTTTTTCCTTGATTTTCCTTCTTTGTGAGCTTGTATGAAAACTGTGATTTAAAACAGGAACAATTAATCAAAAGCTATAGGAAGATTCTGCAGGACTGAAGAATTTCTTTTTAATATAGAAACTTTAAGAATTTATTATATCTGGTGATATTTATATGTATCAGAAGCAAATAATTTATTGAAATAAGGTGCTGTTGTGTTATCCTCAATTTATTAAACCATTTAAACATGCACAAATATGGATATTTTGAAAAGCTGTTTACTATCTTTGTACGTATAAATAGATATTTCTCTGTCCACCTACATGCAAGGGCTATAATTATATTTTTCTTTTTATTATTTAGACCTTGAATTAATGACAAAGCTATGATGCATATCTGAGTTACACCCACTTCTCTCAGAAAATTCCTACTTTAATCACATTTACAACTGTACTGGGCATGTGGTGCAAATAAGGATCTTGTAAACCTCTTCTAATTTCTCAGTTTTTCTAAGAGGAAAAATTGTTTCCTGCTACTTGGTTTTGCAGTATCACTTCTGAAGTAGTTGTTTTTGTTTTGTTTTTTTTTTTTATTACTATCTGAAGGTCAATAGACAAAAAAATGACTAATATCTTTTTCCAGTCTTAATAATACATTTTATCTGTGGATAAAGGATGCCCTAATTTTAGTTTCCTAAGCCCAAAAAAGAGTGCTTTATCTAAAGTATGTTGAAATGGCTAGAAATCTTTTGAAATTACTGGAAATCTTACCATCTGCAACAATAGCTTTTGGATCAGGGTCTGAGAAGCCTGAGCAGCTTCATTTTCAAAAGCTCTCTATGTCTGTGTATTCTCATTGATGTCAGGGGATTAAAAGGAAAATAAATGATCAGTCTTTTATAAATGCAACAAATAAAACAAATAATAAGGCAAAGTACAGCTGAGAGGGAGATGAATATTGACCTCTTTTTGTTCAACATGAATTTTTTTTTGGTTTTATGTCACTGTTCTTTGAAGTTGCATACATATATATATATATATATTTGTTCTCCTTTTCCGGAGCACAGTATAAGCAAATGAAAAATAGTGATACAGAAGCAAAAGCAAAAGAACTGACCTGTCAGCAGCCATCTAGGTCTTTAATGTTTTTCCTTAAAAAAAAAAAAAAACAAAAAACTTCATAGAAAGAAGAAAAAAACCCATGTGTGAAAACTTCATGGTAACAACTACAAAGGTTTCCTACACTCTCAAGTGTAGGAAACCTTTTATCTTACAACTTGTCATACTGAATTTTACGGATTTCTACCTACTTACACAACTAGTAGGCTCTGCAGCTAAAACATATTTCCCTGCATAGATATCTATTCTTTTGAAATAACTATTTACAAAGAGTCTTCGGTGTACTTTCTATGCTCAGTTTTTATGTGGTCACCATTGAGATCAGCAATCCATGAACTTTATAAAGATCCATATCACTGGGCCTTTATGACCAAACCCTCATTGAAGTCTCACTGAACAAAGCTAGAACAGCAAAGATTTTGGAAGTTCCACTTTAAAGCTATCCATATCCCCATGCTCCTAGCTGTCATTCAACAACAAAAAGTGCCTTCCCAGCACTTTTCTGACAAACTTTCAGCTATGCTAAAGATGGTTATATATGTCATCTTGATGATATGGTAGAAGAACAAGAGGAATAACATAAAATCTTCTTATTCTACTATAGCTGTTTTTTGAACCTACTCCTGTTTAAAGATGAAGCTTCACAAAAGTAAGCCAGTCCAGCTCTGAGTCTAGTGTGTATATAAAGCATGAAGTTATTCCATCTCTCCCTCCAGATTTAATTCCTCTATATTCAAATTATTTGTGATGCTTCTCTTGGGACAGTCACCTACTCATCTAATTCCTCAATTAACTGGTTCAGCTCATTCAAGCAAAAAACAAAAACAAACAAAAAACACAAACAAAAACCCCCAGACAAACAGAAAAGCAACCCCAGCATTAAAAATAACCCAAAATCACAGATAGATTTTTGACTGACCTCTCTGGGTCTGTCCAGTCCATCAGTTTTCAATCCACCTCATTATCTGCTCATCCAGCTAATACGTTATCAGCTTCACTTTGAGGATCTTATGGGAGACAATGTCAAAAGCCTTAATGAAGTCAGGATAGACAATATCCAGTGTTTTTCCCTCACCTACCAAGCCAATTGTTTCATCAAAGAAGGTTATCCAGTTGGGTAAGCATAACAACCTTTTGGTACATCCATGCTGACTACACAAGACAACTGCCTTGTCCTAATGTACCTGGAAAAGGTTTGCAGAATTAGTTGCTTATGTTCCCAGGGACTGAGGTGAGGCTTACCAGCTAATAGTTCCCTTAGTCCTGTTTCTTGCCTTTTTGCAGATATAAACACATAAATATCAATGTGTGTATACACCTATGTATACTAATATTTAACATGTACATCAGTTAGGGCATGAGAAATTGCTGTGATGGGAACATTTAGAAGACTGGTGAATCAGACTAGTTTCAAACTTCAAACCTAATTGACTACATGGACATTCATTTATGTATGTGTCACCTGATAAGTCCTTAAGCATTATCATATACTATCATTATGCATAAAAAATCCCTGATTCTTAACAGACATTTTAAACAAACTGTGATTGCACAATACCACTGATCAGAGGCTATACAGTTACCATTAACACTATAGTAACGGATTTTTCTTGCTTTCAGAGGCAGGGTTGGAGGATCAAGAGCTCTTCGAAGAAGGAGGCTGGAACTGAAACGGTCTTCTGTCTTCATCATCTTTCCTCTCCCGTCTTTGGTATTTACACCCTTTGTGCTTTCCAAAAGAAAAATGGGTGATGTCATCTGCTCCTGACACAGTTTGTCTTATTTTTATGATTGGTTCTTATCTGTGTTTCACTAAGCATCTTTCCTGGTTATTCAGCAGGATTGTTGGGGTTCCATCAAACACCTTTCCTGTTTATTCTCATACTTTTGTGATATCTTGCAGATTTTACCACTTAACATTTGGTTTCCTGTATGCCATTTGTTCAACTGTATTACAAGTTTCTCTTTGTTCCTTGTCAGCTACATATAATTTAAATATTTATATTTAACTATGTTACAAAATAATTATTGCTGGTTATAGAATTAGTAATATTACAATACTGGAAAATATTTAGATATTACTGTGTTTCTGACTGGGTTGTACACCAGCAAATACTGAGAAGAAAAATGTAAAAGACAATGTTTCCCCTCAATTTCTCCCTTGTGTAGACTGAAAAAAAATATAAATAATCTATATTTAGGTTTAAGATTATATAAGGTTAACTCAGTAAGTTTTCAGACATCAAGCTGGGAAGGAGTGTTGGTCTGCTTGAGAGTAGGGAGGCTCTACAGGGGGTTCTGGACAGGCAGGATTGATGGGACAATGAAAATTGTATGAGATTCAATCAAGCCAAGTGCAGAATCCAGAACTTGGGTCACAACAACCCCATGCAACACTACAGGCTTGGAGAAGAGTGTCTGGAAAGCTGACTGGTGGAAAAGAACTTGGAGGTGTTGGTTGACAGCTGGATGAGTATGAGCCAGAAACATGCTTAGAAGGCCAAGAAGGCCAACAGCATCCTGGCTTGTGTCAGAAATAGTGTGGCCAACAGGACTAGGGAAGTGACTGTCTCCCTGTACTTGGCACTGGTGAGGCCACATCTTGAATACTGTGTTCATTTTTAAGCCTCTTATTACAAGAATTGACACTAAGGTACTGGAGCATGTCCAAAGACAAGCAATGAAGCTCATAAAGGGTTTAGATCACAAGTCATATGAGGAGCAGCTGAGGAAACTGGGGTTGTTTGTCCTGGAGAAAAGAAGGCTTAGGAATTACTTCTTCATTGAAGATGTTGTTAAGCACTGGAACAGGTTGTCCAGGGAAGTGGTTAAGTCACCATCCCTGGAGGTATTGAAAACATGTGCAAACATGCCACTTAGGGATATCGTAACATCATTTAGTGGTGGACTTGGCAGTGTTAGGTTAATGGTTGGACTCAGTGATATTTAAGGTCTTTTCCAAGTTAAATGTTTCTATGATCCTATGATTAAAACTGACCTCCTTAGAAAAGTAGAAGGGATTCCTGGTAGAAAAACACAAAACTTTATTCCTGTGTCTTCTATCACTCACTTCTTAAGGTACAAATCTTATATTAGTTCTTTCTAAGATCAGAACACCACTTGTGGATGTTACATGTTCTGACCGTCACATAAAGCTTTGCAAGGACAGTGACATGAGGCATATCTAGATTGCTTCGTATATAGATGCACTAAACTCTTATTGCACAAATATCTTTTTGGCTTCAAGATCTCATTTTCCTCTCAGTTCAACATTATTTTCTGAAATGTTATTAAATAATGCTTGTCAAAAATCTTCACCATGAACATTCTTTTAACTGAAAAGGTATTTTTAACTCTACAAAAAGACTGTGTTTGTCTGATTTTGGGAAAAAAAAAATTCTGAAAACCGTAAAACTTAAAAAGTTTATATTGTAATATCTTAGCTCTTTGCTAGACACTGGAACTCATTAATGTGTGAGTACCAAAGCATAAAAAAAAAAAAAAGTACAAATTTGAAGATCTAGTAGTAGCTGCTTTCATCTCTTACCCAGATTTTCCGCCAGAACTAAGTCCTTATAATAAAAGAACTATAGCAAAAGTAAGCACATTAGTTAATTCAGTCATAAGAAAACTTTTGTTTTCATAATAAAATTTTCTGGCATACAGCAGATATATCTTTATAAATCAAATGCAAATCTTATGTTCAGCTACAGTGATAAGTTACATTGACATGAGTACTAGGAGTTAGAACAAATGAGCATAACTGTAAGTCATTTTATGTAATAGAGAAAAAAAACATTTTAATAGTACCTTGTCATACTATACATGTTCCCTGCTTTGGAACTGAATAAATTAAATGGCATTTGAAGTAGAACAGAAAACCATGGAACTATGACAATATTTCATTCTCTTGACAACATTTCCTCATTCCCTGATGGAATTATGCTCATAATATGTTTTATTTTTTAAATGAGAATTCAAAACATATTTACATATTTATTTTTTAAACATATATCCCTGACTCATGCGTGTTTTTGGTTTTTTTTTTTTTTTTTTTTACTTTTCCATGCCAAGATGATTTATTTGTTTGCTTGTTTGTTTGTTTGTGTAATTAGACTGAAATTAATCACTGTTAGAAAGCTAAAGAGCAAATGTAGCAAAAAGGAGACCAGTGTAGGTGGTAGTTTAAGGGGTAATCAATGCCTATAAAATGTATGGCAATTTCCTTTTCAGCTCTGCTAGAAATAGCAGTAAGTAAAATGCTGGGTTAGAAAATAATGTAAGATATTTTGACTGGATGAGGTTTTCGGGATATATTAATATTCTTTGGGTCTCTTCTACTTACAGTGATCTAAAAGGCATAAAACTCGAAGGTAGGAACTGATCTGCCTTTCTTATGCAACTCCTTGTAACATAGTTTAGAAGACTGAATGGATACTTTTTTCCTGACTAACTCCTAACTAACTCCTTCTATTGTCTGGAAAGAAATAGGCACTTCAGGAGGCACTTCATTCTACCTACAGTAGACACCTACCTTAAAGTAGGGTAAATTGTTCACTAGTGGTGTGTTGAGTGCAGAAAGTATTGTGGTTGATTAGTTGTGTGCAGACAACTAAAACAAGGACTTAACTTATTTCTACTTCAAAAATCTAATGCTTTTTGAAGAATTGTAGAGGGAATGTTGATGACAAGACTTCAGGACTGTACTCTTCAACAGCTGAAAACAGGTATGTTATATTTCAGCATTTTCTTGAACTAGCTTAATAAAGCTCAGGTTCAAGCTTAAGCTAGGTGCTGAAGGAAAACATATCAGATCTTCCTCAGAAAGGACACTTTTCCTTTATTGTTTTAAATATCCCTGGTTCTATTTGGCTTTACAGTACAACAAATAGTTTCCTTCTTTTGCTAGAGCTTTTGCTTGGAAAATTCATAAATGAAGATGAGGAAATAGTTAAGTGATGTTAAGATCAGCCACCTTCTCCAGCTGCTCCACCCCAGGACCCCTTCTGCCCAGCTGCTGGAATGAAGCTTGGTGTACACACACACACACACACACACACACACACACACATGCATGCATGCAAACACACACATATGCACATGACACAGCTGTTCATGCAGACAGCTACAGACAAGATGCTGCCCCCAGCAGCACCCACATTCAGGACTCATGAAAAACGCAGGCAGCCAGACATCCCCTCCTCCTCTTGGGCTGGCAGAGGGAGGTCACTAGTGTGGCACACTCAACACACTTGCCAGGTTCACAGGCACACACACATTCAATAATTTCCCAAGCAGCAGCACAGCTCCTCTACCCAGATGGCACCTCTGCCAGGATCCTTGCACCCCATAATCATCTCACAGGTCTCCGACTCACCAGCTGGGACCTTGGTGCAAATACACAGCACTCAGACATTTGTCCCACAGGAGCTCTACAATTGCAGGTCCCCTAAAATACTAGCACAGACCCTTCAACCTCCTGATACCCTTGCCCAGACCTGGAGCCAGACCTGCCCAGACCTGGATGATCCATCTTGGAGTTTGTTGGCAACTCCACGCACACATCCCATGCACACATCCCATGCACACATCCCACGCAGTCCTGGCTTAGGTACAGAAACTTGCCTTCAGCACCCAGCATTTGGCACAAGGGCTGTGATTCATAGTCCTGCTTCAGCCACTGACACTGAGCCCCTAACTTGCCACACTCAGACCTGTCCCCCTAGTACCTGTTTTTTGAGACACACACTATTCCCACTCCTGTGGCTGGAATTTAAAGACTCCACTGGCTCCTGTACCTGAAACCACAGACCAGGGGTGGACCACCACCCCCAGTCTGATCCCAGGAGCTGGCACGTGACACCCCAGTAGCAGGTACTGAGCCTTTGGACACAAACACAGAACAAGGAGCAAAATTACACTGAGAGATTTTTACAGGAATATTTATTTATGTAGGACAAACTGCAGTGATCGAGCATAGGGCTTAGCCAGACAAGCCTACTGACCAGACTCTTTTTGCATACAGTTGACCTCTTTTATATGATTCTCTGTCTACCCTCCTCGGTTCCTCTCAGCTCCCTCTTCCCCTGCACATTCTCCCATGGTACCCACAGACTTCCCAGTCTCGATCTCCCTTGGTTTACAGTCTTAGCAGTGGCAAATTCCAGGCTGATCTTCCTAAAACTGCTGCCTGTAAGCTTCTATTAATGAGTGTGAGTGGTGATGTTTGTGTCTTATCTCAATGTGTGTTTTGTCAGGTCTGTGTTTCTGACTAGCTCCCTTACTGTTTCCCCTCAAGTTTGTGTCCCTGTGTGTATTTGTTTATTATTGCTTTTCTTATTAACACTTTTTTTCATTGAAAAAGTTCTTGACCAGATAACCTTAAGGGAGAAATTGCTTGCTTCTTCTGCTTGCCCTTACAGAGTTATGCATTAGCTACAGGGATTTTAGTATTGAATCCATACTGAAAACAAGCAAGTAGCAAAACTATAATAAAACCCAAACACCCTCCTTCCAAAATGAAACCAGAAACAACAAAAACATCAAAAAAACCTGTGAGCTAGTTATCAGGACTTTGATTATAGTGGTGTATTGGAGAAGTCTCAGAAGTGTCAAATGAATAGTCAAACAGTGCAAATTAGTATCTCACCTGCTCTCCATCAGATTGTTTTTCTAGTAATGTTTCATTCTTCCACAGAACCTCAGGAACAGTGTTAGGATTCAAGTGTATGTAACAAAAATAAAAAAATAATTACTGGTCCCTGAAACATTTGTAAACCTTTTCTAAGCACACAAAAGACACAAAAAAGATTCTATGTTTTCTTATATTAACTTTTATAAACTGTGTTCATCTCAGAAAAAAAAAAAACAAACCAAAAAAACCCAGACCTACTAAATTGTAGGGCAAACTCTTTAATGTAACCTCTGTTGACCACAAGATTCTGAAACAAAGTGTTTCTCATTTAAGTGTTTCTCAAAAACAGATGCCAGAAGTACATAACAAGGTATAAATTTGGGAATTAATTTTAAGGAGTTGAATAAATTAGCCTGCTTCGAAAAAGAGAAAGAAGTATGAAACATCAACACACATTAAAAAGAAAACAACCACTAAATAAAGTGGTATTCCTTATCCAAGGAATGGAAACCAAATAATGCAAAAAGCTGCAGACAAAGAGCTTTGCTATTACTGAAATATTTCAAATTAGATAGTGTTTCAAATTAGGTACTGTCTTGAAGTGTGGAGTTTTGCAGACTAAGGCAAACTGTCAAGAGTCCTATATGGTGATATATACCTTGTAATCACAGTCCTCTCTGGTAGCAAGAGAATACATTCAGCATAATGAGAAATAGTCAGCTGTTTTAAGATTAAAGAAAAAATGAAAGAAAAGAGTGTATTTGAAAATTGTTACTCAGTCTTACAGATATATGGCATGGTTCTTCAAGACTTGAAGATTCAAAAAAATCTCTGCATTTATATATACTGAGTGTGCTTCTGTGTACAGAATTCTTTACATGTCATTTTAAAGGAAGGCATGGGAAGGAAAAGTTGAGCAAATAAAGGTGCAACACTGCATTTGCTTTTTTTTCATGTTATCATTAATTTTCAGGTAAAAATGACCCTGAAATCAGCAATAAAAAAATTCTGTTGTATTTTGTGATCTTTCAGGATCCAAGATGCACATCACCTAAAATAAAAATAAAAATGTCACGAGGAAGAAAAAACACATCATTTAAAAAAAATCAAACAAACAAAAAACCCAAACAACACCCGAGACAATCAAAAAGTCATGTACAAGGAAGAAAAAGACAAGCAAAGAAAACCTTTAAATTGCACCAATATGTACTTATAAGTAGATGCATGGTAGGTTTGTCTCATTGTTACATATATAGTACAAATGTCAGTTGTATACTCTGTGTTGACTTACTAGGGCTTTGAGTGCTCCATATAATTTCCATGTGCTATATGCTGTAGTATATCGTCCTGCACTTTATTAAATAAAATAATAAAGTCTGAAATAAAGGCACACCTACTTCCTAGGTTTCTTTTCTTCTTCTTGATTGTTTTCTTGATTAATAACAAACATAACCACTCTCCTTGAAGCTACTGTTGCATTTTGTTTGGAACCTTCAACAGTCAGGTCAGTCAAGGAGCAATAAAGTTGAAAATTATAATTTCTCTTGAATAATTTCAGAAATATGACCCATGGAGCTTTTTTTTTTCCCACAAACTCATGCATTTTTATTATTACCATTTTTCCAGTGACCAGAAGCATTGATGGATGTTACATGGAAACAATAGCACTACAATAACCCATATATATTTACTGTCTCTAGGACTTTTCCACCGGAACACAGAAGTACAATATATAAGCAAAAGATAAGCTGATACTAATGGTCAAGTTGCCATCCTCATTTCTGAAGATGTTTCTGTCTATTTCGTACTTATTTTATTTTGTCTCTATTTTTTTTTTAAGTTTCTTTTCTTAAGGCCCTAATGATTTATGTAATGCAATTGTTTTGCATATCTTAAACACAAGATAAACTGCAATGTGTGGAAGGTAATTTCACCCTCCTCACCTCATTTACATTCACCAGTGAGGGGCAAGGGTATCTGTACTGGTCTATCAATCTTAACCAAGATTTAAAATGCTGCATTAAACAGCTCATTGCTTCAGTATTTATCAGTGTACTGATCCCTAATTCACTGTTTCCTAAAAGCTACATGTGTAAAATACCTGCAGTTTATTCTTCTGTTTCCTACTGCATGTTTATGAGATGGTCTATTCCCTTTCCACAAGTAGGAGATAACAACAATTGCAGAGTTAGAAAAGATAAATCAGAGAGGTAGTATCTTGTGACTTGGAAATATCTATACATATTTATTTCCTCAAAGTTACTATAACTTTCCCAATCTGGGTAAAGCTTATCCTGATGAATGAGCATGATGGATAATGAAAGATTAATTTAATCTTTTTGTTTGTTCGTTTTAGAATCATAGAATCATTTAGGTTGGAAAAGACACTAGAGATCATTGAGTCGAACCACAAGCCTGACACTACCAAGTCCACCATTAACCATGTCCCTAAGTGCCATATCTACAAGCTAATAAGCCTCTAAAATACTTTAGAAGAATCACTGAAAACAGCAACCATGTATTTCACTGTTTACTTTTAAAAACATACTATTTTGCCATCTCTACATACAAACTGATGTATATTTTTTTCATCTTACCTGAGTTGTCATCCTGATCAGTAATCTGAATGATAATGTACCAGAATTAATGATTGATTATTCTCAGTATCTCTACATTTACCTAAAAATGTTCACTATATTCTTGTTTTGAATACCATTTATTTCACTTAGCTTCAAATCCCTGAAGTTAGATGTCTAGTTTAATTCAGTGTTCTAGTCTTTTTCTATGCTCAGAGGACAATTTGTTTCTTTCAGGGAAGAGATTAAATCCTAAGAGAAGTTTAAGATATACGGAAAGAATTTTGTCAACAATTACCGTGAAAATATATGATAAAAAATTTTGCTTAACTTCCAAAAATAATTCTTAGATTTCTGTAATTCTGTTATGAAATATCTTACAGTTCCATAAAGCCCCTCAGGTTTAATATCTAATCCTGAACAGGATTTCTTTCACAAGACTCAGATGAAATAATGTACACAACTTTGGTGCAAATGGTGCTGCTGGGTTCCCTTTCACATATTTGCATCTTGAATGTAATTAAAAAGTAGCACTTTGTGTAGCTGCATTACTTTAAAAATCCCCCCAAAACACACTGCGTCTTGAGATCAGCTGCATTCTTGGTAAATTCTAGGGATAACAAAAGACTGCCTGTCTGTAAATCCCTTAGCAATGCTTATTTCCTATACCTTAATTAATATACTGTAGGAAAAAAAAAATATTTAGATAGGAAAGTGATGCTGACAGAAGACAGGAAATTTATGCTGAGAGTAAGTAATATTTTATGTACCAAAAGCAACTAGAAATACATTGTATTTCCCTTACTACTTATCAAGAAAGCAGAGAGACCCTACATGGCACAAAACTCTCGGATGTTTATCTTAATATTGTCAAGAACATTTTAAATCTTGTCTGTATTTTATTTTATTTTATGTAGTTCTTACCCTTCAAAACAGAGAAGTAAGTTTCACTCAATGTTTAAATACTAAACTAAGCTAAACTGAATTAATAGTAATGTCTACAGTTTTAGGTTTTTTTTCTTTTTTTTTTTTTTTTTTTTTTTTTTTTGTTTTTGTTTTGTTTTGTTTTGTTTTGTTTTGTTTTTTGTCCTGGAACTGTAAAGAAGTCCTAAGCTTCTTCAAAGTTACCGCAATAATGATTAACCCTGAAGTGACGGTGTCTGTTAGTTTCACAAAATGAGAATGAACTGCATATGATAAAGACTTTCTGCAGTTACACATCATTTAATAAAACACATGTGGCAGTAGCCAGATATTATTAAAACAAAAAAATCTGTAGTTCCCTTGGGTAACAGGAGACTTTCTCTATTTTTAGACAATAAAAGGATTTTGTCCTTTCATTTACTATGGATTTATGTAAATTTCATCATGGATTTTTAATTATTTTTTTTTAATGTAAATTCCCTCTGAATTAAACTTAACTGTTAAAGAAGAAGTATATTTGACCAAAAAAAAAAAAAAAAAAATCTTTGGAGTAACTGGCACTGACCTCTTTATTCATAAATTTCAATTTAAATGTTGCCTTTAATTTTGTCATCTACAAAATGTTGTTAAAATAGAATAATTTCTTTTATTGAGAACTTGATTGAAAATTTCTCCAATCTACTTTCAATTTAGTGGGAAGAAAATTACTTTTTCTCAGTAACATCCTGCACAAAAGCAGGTGTAACATACTATATTCATGAGCTACCCTAATAAAACTGAACTGAAAAAAAAACCTAAAAAAACCCCAACAAATAAAAAAGAACTGTGAGGAAACAGTCTCCACAAGGAAATTAAGGAACTGGTAGGGATTTTAACTTCACTAAACTAGATATTAGTTTGCAATTGTTTGGGTTTGAGCTAGCAAAAACAAAAAAAAAAAAAAAAAGAGAAAGCTTAAAAAAAATTAACCCCCTTAATATATATTAACTCATTGCTAAGAAATTAATTTCTTACAGTCAATTTACTATCTTGTCAGCTTTAGGAGGGAGCAAGACATCTTTTCCTGCTGTTGGATAGTGACTTAAAAGTAGTTCTGCTGGAGAAATTTTGCAGTGAAGTAAGTACCAGAAATTGTTGATACATTTGAATGTGATGTTATACTTTGCTGGAAAACTTCCCTAAGAGTTAATTTTGTGGAGGGCACTATTTAAGCACAGCAGATCACAGACAGATATTATTACTTTATTACCCATACTACAGGATGAGCATGATCACCATCTATAAATCTGGAAAAGTTATCTACAGATGGTGTAACAGTAGCTGAGAGGTCTCACTTATAAAATTAACATTAATAGTTCTTGGTAACTCCCATCTTCCTTTGTGTTTCTAAATTTATTCATAAATCTCCAGAGGCTGCTTAAAAAGCCTTTTGTGAAAGCTAAATGGAAAGTTCTGTCATTTTTCTCATTGTTTTGACAACTCAAATCAAATATTTCTTTGAATGATAATGGTGAAGACATCCAGTTCTTAAAATAATCCCATAGGGAATATCATTAAATTGTCTTTTAAAAGCAGCTCTTTAGATATTGATTATATAAAGGTAGAAAAATTAAAAAAAATTGGAATTCAAATTCCTTTTTATATTAATAGGTCTTCTTGGCCCTTGTATTCTAGTAGGAGGAATTAATGTATAATAAGATCTATTTATTTATTTTTCTATTTTTAAATTGGGAGAAGCATTTGAAACAAAGTGTGGAAGAAAAAGAAATTAAGTTCTCTGCATTTCTGAGTAATTGGCAAGGAATTTAAATATTTTAATTAGTTCAAATTTTTCTTATGATTTTACAGACAAAAGTCAATTTATCCTTTACAATAAAGAAAATGACACGGAACTGGAAATAGGATTAAGCTGTCTAGAAACCAACATTACCTTCACTGAAATATCTGGGAAATTATCATCTAATATGGTTCTTGCTGCTCAAGTTGTCTAGAGATACCATGTTTGTACAAAATAGGTATGCAGGCATCCTTGGCCATAACAGACTTCAGCAGGAATCCAGAGGTATACAGAAAAAACACCTACATCTCTGTTAATTATTTTAGGTGACCTTAATATTCAAGGAAGAGAAATACATTTTTCAGATATTATTCTTGCAATTTGTTTTAGATAAATTAGTATAAAACATATAAGCTGGTATCTATGGTATCTTAAGTCGGTACAAGTATAACTCTATTGTCTGTAAAGGAGAGCTATGGTGACTAGCTCAGATGTCACGGATGTCTATACTTCAGAATCAATGTGGATTATTTAAATGAACCCACATGCCATAGCTTGCTGAGATACACAACCTGTTTTCCCTCTGTTAAATCCTGTCCCTCAAAACTGATTCCAAGGTCAGCTTTTTAAGGAACTAGGTCCCTTCACAGCATCACAAAAACTCTGTGAATTATCAGCTCTGAGAAGATGAAAAAAATTGCAACTAAGCTAGTCAGTGAGAGGGATATGCCAGACTCATAAATACACATACTGTGATCTTCACAGCAAGACCTAAAAATCCAGGCCTTCTTTAATTACAAAATGAGAAAGTCTGGAGTTGTTCTGCTGTGGGTTTTAGGCACCAGATGTCCTGGAAAGGAAAAAGACTTTAGAAGCAAGAATATTTAAAATACATTATGAACAGGAAGAAAGTATACACTCACACATGGCTTATTAAGTCATATAAGGCTCAACATTCTGAGATTTCAAAATACAGTGTTAATTTTGGATATATAGTTAATCACAGAATTAAACAATGTTTCAGTATCTTATTTTTTTGTTAGTGTAGATCTTAGGCCAAAAAATAGAAAAGTAAAAATAGTAATCAATCTCCCTGGGTTTAAGACCATACCCTTTAAGCTGTATTTTTACTTAAAAGTTTCTTAGTCTTTATACATTATAGACATTGATGAAAAAGCAAACTAAAATAATCAATTTTTTTTTTTTTTTTTTTTTTTCCTGGAGCCCATAGGATGCTTTCTTTTCTCTTCTCTGTGGTTTGAACTCAAACCTCCAAAATAAAATTAAGACTTGGTTTATTTTGGGGTCTAAAAAATATAATATTATTATTCCTACTGCAGTCATTTTATCAGCCTGACAAGGAAGGCCCTGAGGACTTGTCTGGCCTGAGTCTGAGCTGATAGCTTTAACTGTTATACTAATTCTCTGGGAGAAGGTGACTATTGCCTAACTTGGCTTGTCTTTGTGATTACCCTCTATGGTAAAGGTCTGACAATCTTATGTAGTCACTAAGAAAATTAAACAAAACAAAGCAGCATTAACCCTTTATTTCCCTTTTGGGAAACTATTCTGCTTCTATAAGTGGTAACTAAGTGGTGGAAACAGACAGATGTTTGATGGAAAGCAAGGGGATAAAAGAGCAGTTAAAAAGACTGCGTTAAGAAAATCTATAAAAAGAGTCCCAAGTGGACCAAATACTGAGGCAAACTTCCACTGTGAGAATCCTAGTCTTCTGGAAAAGACATAAAGAAGCTGATGACTCCTCTTTACCTCCCATACCCCCATCCTTTGGGAGGAGTGAACCTGCAGGTGTTATGACTCAGAGGAGTAACAAGGGTGAGCACGATCCCAAGGAAATCGTATTGATACTAGGAAGCCCATGCCTTCAATATGTCAATGATTTGTGAATGTTACTATCATTGTAATTGAAACAATAACGGTTGTGTTTTAATTAGACTATTAAGACTTTAATTGGACTAATAATAAATTATGGAACATATATCAGTTATTCGCCTCTTTGCCCATAACAAAAATTTAAGGGTAACTCTTTCAGTAAATATGACATTACTCTATTCATATCTTAAGAAAGCCTCAATCTCCACTTAGGTCATATGGACTTAGTATTCATTTTCACATATCAGGTTGCTAGAGGGGAAGTATATTGTCATTCCTTTTGTCTACCATGTGTAAAATTGTTACTAAACATTGTGGGTTTTCTTCCTATTTAAAATGTTGCTTTTTCTCCTTTGCTAAGGAACTTATCCTTTGTTTAGAAATATACTGCTGCATGAGCACTACAGAAAAGCACAAAAGCTACATTTAGGCTAGTAAATTAAATGTGTAGGACTATTGTCTGGTATTGAGGCCAGCTGGTGTAGAACAGCTTGCATTCATGTTATTAAATTCTCGTGCTCTCAAAACAGTATGGCCACATTCTAATTAAGAATCATCCTTCTTCTATGGTATCTCCCAGAACATACTTTGGAATAACTCAAAAAAGTGTTACTTGGTGTTTTCGTTTTGCAGGACAGAGTTTTGGTAGCAGGAGGGCTACAGGGGTGGCTTCTGTGAGAAGTGGCCAGAAGCTTCCCCTGTGACTAATAGAGCTAATGACAGTTGGCTCTAAGACAGACCTGCTGTTGACCAAGTCTGAGCCTATCAGCAGTGATGGTAGTGCCTCTGTGATAACGTATTTAAGATAGAGGAAAAAAAATTGTGCAACAGCAGCCAGGAGAGAAAGGAGTGAGAATATGTGAAACAACTCTGCATACACCAAGGTCAGTAAAGAAGGGAGAGGAGGTGTTCCACATGCTGGAGATTGCCCTGCAGCTTGTGGTGAGGCAGATCATGGTGAGGCAGATCATGGTGGATCAAGCACTGGCTAGACAGACGGGCCCGGAGAGTAGTGACCAATGGTATTAAATACAGCTGTCCGCAGGTCACAAGTGGCATTCCTCAGGACTCAGTGTTGGGACTGTTTCTATTAAACATCTTTATTGATGATCTTGATGAGGACATAGAGTTTATCATCAGTAAATTTGCAGATGATACCAAGTTAGGTGGGTGTGTCGATCTGCATGAGGATAGGAAGGCTCTCCAGAGAGACTTAGATAGACTGGATCGCTGGGCCAATGTTAATGGTATGAGTTTCAACAAGGCCAAGTGCCAGGTCCTGCACTTGAGCCGCAACAACCCCATGCAATGATACAGGCTTGGGGAAGTGTGGTTGGAGAGCTATCTCGCGGAGAAGGATCTGGGGGTTCTAATTGACAAGCAAATGAATATGAGACAGCATTGTGCCCAAGTGGCAAAGAAGGCCAACAGCATCCTGACCTGTATTAGAAATAGTGCGACCAGCAGAAGTAGGGAGGTGATTGTTCCCCTGTACTCAGCACTGGTGAGGCCAGTTTTGGGCACCTCAGTACAGGAGAGATATCGAGGTGCTGGAGTGGGTGCAGAGGAGGGCAAAAAAGCTGGTCCAGGGACTGGAGAATAGATCACATAAGGACCGTTTGAAGGAGCTGGGTCTGTTTAGTTTGAGGAAGAGGAGGCTGAGGGGAGACCTCATTACTCTCTACAGCTACCTGAAAGGACATTGTAGAGAGGTTGGTGCTGGTCTCTTCTCTCAGGTAATTAGTGACAGAAGCAGAGGGAATGGCCTTAAGCTGAAACAAGGTAGGTTTAGACTAGACATGAGGAAAAAAATCTTCATGGAAAGAGTGGTGAGATATTGGAATAGGCTTCCCAGGGAGGTGGTTGAATCGCCATCCCTGGATGTGTTTAAGCATCGCTTAGGTGTAGTGTTGGGGGATATAGTCTAGGGGTGAACTTGTAGAGTAGGGTTAATGGTTGGACATGATGATCCCAAGGGTCTTTTCGAACCTAAATGATTCAGTGATTCTGTGATATGGTGAGGCAGGCTGTGCCTTTGCAACCCATGAAGGTCCATGGTGAAGCAGATATCCACCTGCAGCACATGGAGTGCCCCATTCCAAAGCAAATAGATGCTTAAAGAAGACTATGACCATGTGGGAAGACCATGCTGAAGCGGGCTCCTGGCAGGACCTGTGGCCCTGTGGAGACACAAGCCCATGCTGGAGCATTTTTCCAGGGAAGACTTGTGATCCCATGGGGGACCCATGCTGTACCAGTTTGTTCCTGAAGGGATCCACTCTAGAGAAGTTGTGAAGAAGCACAGTCTGTGGAAAAAAATCATGTTAGAGAAGTTCATGCAGAACTGTCTCCTGTGGAAGAGACCCTATGCTGAAATGAGGAAAGAGTGTTAGGATTCCTCCCTTTGAGGAGAAAGGATTGTGGTGAAATGACCGCAATCACCATTTCTCATTGCCCTACACTGTAGGGATGTAGGAGATAAGAAAATTGGTACTGAAGTCCAGGAAGAGAAAAGAGGGGTGGGAGGAAGGTATTATAAGATTTAGTTTTATTTCTCATTACCCTTCTGTGTTTTGATTGGTAATAAATTTAATTATTTCTCCATGTCAAGTCTGTTTTACCTGTGATGGTAATTAGTGAAATGTCACTCCCTGTCTCTCCCTGTCCTTATCTCAACCAACTAGTCTTTCATTATATTTTCTCTCTCCCAACCATCTGAGGAGGTAAGTGATAGAATGGCTTTGCTGGGCACCTGACATCCAGCCAGGCTCAACCCACCACACTTTGTTCTGGCAAAACTATACCGTGGACCATTCTTATTACTGAACATTACCTTCTAGTGACTGGAAGTGGTCATATAGGTCTAGCTTAAACATTTAATCTACCTATATATTTACATATTTCCTTTATTACATGAGTAAATATTATCCCATCATAATAAATGAACAACTCTCAATCATATATATAATCGGCTGCTTTGCACGGTAGAGAAGTATATTTATACTTGTATATTTCAACGATGGAGAGCTAAGGGACAGAGGGCAAGACAAAGATCCAGTTATATTCTTAAACTAAATTTATTTACCTGTTTGAACATGATCCAGCAAACAACTCTGATTTATGTATGCTTTTGATTAGATTAGATATATTAAGGAATTTCTTTCTTTCTTTCTTTCTTTCTTTCTTTCTTTCTTTCTTTCTTT
>JANVCC010000021.1:33410068-33424327 GCA_025345505.1 Todiramphus chloris collaris | reverse complement strand
TTTCTTTCTTTCTTTCTTTCTTTCTTTCTTTCTTTCTTTCTTTCTTTCTTTCTTTCAAAAGAAAAGACAGCTCAATGAATAGGTCAAGATAAGGGCAAATTGTTTTTGGATTAAAATTTTTATGTAAGAATACAGGTAAGAAAAACACAAAAGCAATCTATTTCTTAGAGAATGATAAAAAAAAAAAAAAGATGACAGATTATTTGGCAAAATAATCTGTGAAATGGAGATAGTGATGAAATTTCATTTGAGGATTTTTTCCTTCAGATGTTACATTTCCTCACTGAAAGTGATACTACTGCATAATTTCCACTAAAAAATTATTATCTGAATACAAGGCATGACAAAAATACATTAAGCAAAAAGATTTGGAATCAACTATACATGTAAATGTCTGTTTATCATAGAATTAGTATAACTTTCAAACTAAAACTAAGTATGCAGTTATTAGGTTCCAGACAATAAAAAGCTATATGCCTACACTTACATAAAGCACAGTGCAGGTTTTGTGATTGCATTTATTTATTTATTTTTATATTTAAAATAAAAATAAAAAAAAAAAAAAAAAAAAAAAAAAAAAAAAAGAAAGATATATTCGGCAGCATAGCAGCAATACACAGATTCATTGGTTCATATCCGTACACATAGTCATATGAAGCTCAACCATGTGAAGCACTCAAGCATGTAATTGACTTAAATAAGGAATGTTGACAAGCAGTAAGCTCTTTTCTAAGTAAGCGTAGGATTATACACATTCTTAAAACTAAAAATATGCTCAAGTGCATTGAATCAAGTCTGAAAAGGGGACAGTACAATTTGCTGACTCATAATCAGCACCTACTGAAGTATTCAGAGCCTTTTTTTTTCCTATTCTTTTACAGTGCTTTATTCAAATGCTAATTATGTTTGTCTCTGTTTTGCTTGCTGCAGACTATAGGTTGAAGTTTCATTACAGCATATTCAGACTATTTCAGTTAAGAAAATTAACGGCTTTGAAAACTTTACATCTGACTAGTCTTTAAATTGATTTATCACAGTCCTTTTTGTATGAAGATGACCTATTCACACTGGTAAACAGTTGTCTGTCTTGCCTATATTACTCTACTTAAATAGAGTAACTGAAAGTTAAAGTTTTCAAGAATGTTTTCTATCCATGTTGTCTTGTAGAAGGTCGTATTGTAGAATTGACCTCAGAATCTTATCAAATATGCTCCCTCTCTTACAAAACAATGTCAAATTCATAGAAGAGATACTCCTGATTAGTGTATTGCTCACAGAATTAAGGAGTCATTTTAATTCTCCTAGTTTCATTCACTGCCTTTAGATATTAGTAAAACAAAGCAGAACAGTTTTCTAAAGAAAAATGAGAGCACAATTAATCCACATTGTTTTATTTCCTTTCTTTTTTTTTTTTTTTTTCAGATGCAAGATCCAAATTCAAGTATGGTGCAGTGAGAATTCAGTTTATTCTCCATTAGTGTTTTCCTAGTCACTAGCCTATTTATCCACGCCTCTAATCTTCATAGTTGTTACATATTCGTCTGGAGAATTTGGAGGCAAGCAAAGTTTCTGAGTTTGCCTTTTGGCTGCATTTGCAGTATTGACAGGTGCTTTCCATGATTGTATCCTTATCCCTGGGCATGGGTGAGGTCATATATAAGCTGTGTCTGCATGCAACTTCTTGTTCCTCTTTAGATGTCCTGATTCTTTGAGAAGGAAACAAAGAAATGCTAGCATATAAGAAAACATCACTCTAGTGAATTCCTCTCTGAATCTTTGAAGACCAGTACTGCAAGGAAAAATGTGTCATATACCTGCCCCATACTTGGAATGCAACTAAGATGTGTACTTAGACAGCAGGATGACTGAGCACATAGCACAGCAAACATCCTGCAGTATAAGCACAGGTAGTCAGTGCCTCAATATCAGAATTGACACCTAACATGGCAATTATAAAACCTAAGATTGTGTGTGTGTGCATGCTGCTGTTACTGGTTTTGTTGTTGTTTCTGAGTGAAATCCAGAAAAGTTGCTTTAGAGTCACCATTAAAAAAAAAAATGAATATATATGTGTTTAGGATTTTTTTTGACAGGATGAAAAGGATACAGTGCTTCTATGAACAGCAGAATCCTTCCTTGCAGGTACATTCATCATGGGAAGCTACTTGGAGATAAACAAGAAAAAATGTGGAAAAAAGTAGAATCTCAAAGAAAACAGCCCTTCTCTGGGTTTGGTGATTTATTCAAGGTTTCACAATGATGACCCATTAACTTCAGGTAACTATATCCTTCCCAGATAACAACAATTGTTGTTCAAAAGAACTGACAAATTATTTATCTTCAGAAAGCATAGCCAGAGAAGAATCATTAATTTTACCATTTCTCATTTTTTTATATTATAGCCTACCAGTTAGAACAACTATTTGGGACAGTTAGAACAACTATTTGGGAAGTGGATTGCATTGCTGCAATTCTTGTTTTATTTTTAATTGAGACAATAAAATTTGCCTTTTCTAGAAGACTGTTCTAATAACTAAATTATTTCTTGGTGTTGTTTTTTTTGTTTTTTTTTTTTTTTTTTTTTTTTTTTTTTTTACTTTGGTACATCATTATAGTGCAAAAAGTAGTTCAAGATTCATTGGGATGTGGGAGAGGGGAAAAGAAGGAAAGAATCAAGGAAAACAGGGAATAAAGTTCCTGATATTTTAGGCTGATGAAAAGGGCATTCACCTGGAAACTTCCTATGGGCTTTGGTGAGTAATAATAACTAACCTCTTGCTTGTTTTAAAAGGAAGAGGAGTGTAGGCATTTAATCTTAATTTATCAGCCAAATCAGAGGTTTTCTCTGGTGGACTGAAGAGAAACTGCTCTCTGTTCTTGAATTTACTTTTTCAAATCATTATCACTGCCTAAAGGTTTGCTGTGCTATACTCTGTAACACACTTTCTTGGTGTCCACTATACTCTGAAGTAGCTTGATTAAGAGCAGTCTAGCTGACAAAACAGTGCAGGAATTTACAACAACAGCATTAACCGGAGAAGAATGGAGCAGTTGTCCTCAAGCCCTGAGGGATTATCTCTAAAAGATAAGAAAGAGCAGCTGGATATAGCCTTGAAAGGACCGGAGTGCGGTAAGTTATTTGTTACGGGAAGAGAAGAAGCTGCGTTAACAGCACAGCTAGGAAAAGAAAAAAATATGAGTTTTAATTTAAAATTATGTTTAAGGTAAAAAGAGTTTAAACAGGAAACTCTTGCTATGTCTTGCGAAGATGGAAGAAAATTAAAGAACAAGTATTGTCATCTACTCATGACTTAGTAAAATTCTAGAGCAAAATATGTATTTCTATGTATATGGATATAAAGGAATATGTTTTCACTAAAACCCGTTTGTACAACCTGATTTTTCACATCAAAATATATATTAACACACAATTATAGCTGTTGCTACCTGGCTGTATTATTATATGATAATGTTAAATACCTTTAAAGAATGAATATGTGTTATTTTACTTTTTTTCATAATAATGGTAAACATTAGCAATATAACCTAAGGTAGTTTTCAAAAGATATATTGATTATTGCATATGGTAGGAGAGGAATGGTGTTCACTGTCTGATGTGTTGTAGGGAAGGAAAACTAAGGCAATACTACATACCAGAGCTTTCAAATCATTAATAGATCTTGGGACTGTAAGTAAAATAGTGTGGTCTTTGGAAACGGGAAGAAAAGCATAGAAAGGTCAAACAACTGGCAAGCTTTTTCAGGGAACTGGACCATTTATCTGAATGTGGAATATTTGAAGGGCAAGAAATAAGCAGTGAAAGCTGTTCAACTACTCTCTTTCTTTCAGGCTTATACCATTGTTCAAGTAGACAAATTTAGAGGCAGCTAATCCATGATGCCCATCCTACTGTGCGTTCTCTTCCCTATGGGACTAATCTTTCGCTTGTGTGAAAAAAGACAGTTTACCATTGGCTACTACTGGACCCAGAGTTCCCAGTAAGAAGTGCTAGACCATTACAACTAATTTACAGGAAATTTTTTAAAACTTTGCCACAAAATGTTAGAAGACTTCTCTTAAAAAGATATCAACACTTTATAATAAGAACTAACAATTCCTTAGAAGGAATCATATTGCTGGCCATCTAAATGCAGCTCATCTTTTTTCTGTTTTTCTTTCATCAGCAAACTTAACAGCTGGGGCCTCGTACAGGACGCACAATTGTCAGATAAAGGACTCATATGCCAAGGACTAGAATAAATTTTTTAGCAGCTACATCTGTGTCTGTTGTAAAGCCCTTGGCTGATTTCTTGTCTGGCTGCTTGGCTGCCTCTGCTCTGTCTGTGACTCCAGTGCTGTCTATGCTAATGGCCATATAATGGCCCCTGGTGCCCTCTTGGGGAATTAAACTGCTGATGAACTTGCTGGCTTGCCTTGTTCCTGGGATCTTTTTTCAGTTTTGTGTGACCTGCAGCTGGAGGATTTTGTTCCTTATTTGAGAGGAAGGCCCCTGAACAAATGCTCACAAGTTCAGTGTATGCAAGGCCAATTGATGCTGCCAAAGGAAATTTTTTTTAGTCTGCTGTAAAGTCACACTCTTTTTAGATATAACATGTCCTTAAGCTACTGGAAATACTAAAGATGTCAGAAAGCAAAAAAATTTTGGACAACACAGACTGTGGAGTCATCATTTACTTTAGTATGTTATAAATTTCAAAATGGAAGAATCATTATCTCACAGAACATGTGCCTAAGTTTGTCCCACGGAGAAGTGTTTTCTAAATGGGTGATTGACTCATCATAAGGCAGGGCAGATAAGTCTTTATTGGCAAAAGTACAAGCTTATGCTTTTGTTTTTAATACAAGAACTCCTTAAATAGATCCTAAGCCCCAAAGGACATTTGCATGTATTTAAACACAAGTGTCCTGTGAACACACTTTCATTCTCTGCTTGTAGTTACTCAGACTCCAGCTTTGCCATGGGCTTATAATGACTATTCAACTGAATTTTAGACAAAATACTAATATTCAGTTTCTTCAGACTTACATTTCAAATGCATTCTTGAGGATGAATAGTAAAGACAGGGTGATGCTTTTTGCCTGGGAGAAATCTTGCTCCCTTTATGCACAGAAATACAGTAACCCCTCAGGGCCTGATTGTTCAATTCCCTCGAGTTTCTTTATGCTCTTTGGTGATATAAAATGCCTGCAAATATAGAAAACATCACCAACAGGGAATATTAGGGCATACGGAGCAAGTCAATGGAGTGGCTGAGAAAAGGGTGTGTTACTGAAAGCCTCAAGCTATTGAAAACAGGATGAAACAACAGTATTTGCACAGCTCTCATTTTCTCCAAGATTGGGCAAGCAGGGTTTTGTCTTGCCTCAGAGTACAAATTCTTCCACAGAGGAGAAATAATAACAAAAAAAAAAAAAAGGGATTAAACTTTAAACTGGCATAAAAAAAAAAGAAAAAAGAAAAAAAGTGAGGGGTGGGGGGAAGTTTGTGAAGAATGCAAACCAAAAAAGATTTGAATATCTAATATCTAATACCTAATGTTAGATGGTTATGTAAATTTTCCAAAGCATTCTTAATTTACGTCATTCTGTTGTTTCACATTTTATTTATACTACTACCATTTAGTAAAAAGTTGACTTTTATAGCAGGTGATGCAACAGTTTTCGTAGAAGGGCACATTACTGTACTGTAGAAAGGTCTGAATAACAATGGTATGAGTGTTTGAATACCAGTATAAAATAACAATGATATACTGATTATCATTATCCGCAAAATCAAATAATAATTTTTTAGAATAATAATTAAAAAAACCCAATATAAATGAAAATATGTTGTTTTTTAATAACAGAAGGGAGAAAATAATATTTTAAAAATTGTAAAAATTTTAGCAACAATCTTTAACTCTTGCTGTCTTTTAGTAATAAGTTTTATTGGAATTTAGGAGACATAATAAACATAGAATCATAGAATCATTTAAGTTGTAAAAAACCCTTAAGATCATCAAATCCAACCATAAACCTAACACTGCCAAGTCCATTACTAAACCATGTACCTAAGCAACACATTTACACATCTTTTCAGTATCTCTAGGTATGGTGACACCACCACTTCCCTGGGCAGTCTGCTACAATGCTTAACTATCCTTTCCGTGAAGAATTTTTTCCTAATACACAAACTAAATGTCCCCTGGTGCAATTTAAGGCCATTTCTTCTTGTCCTATTGATTGTTACTTGTGAGAAGAGATTGACACCCACCTTGCTGCAACTTCATTTCATGTAGTTGTAGAAAGCCGTAAGGTCTTGCCATCAGTGTACTTTTTCCAGGTCAGAGAACTCCAGTTCCCTCAGCTGCTGAGTCTTGTTCTCTAGACCCCCCCACAAACTTCACTGCCCTTCTTTGGATGTACTCCAGCACCTCAACGTCCTTGTAGTGAGGGGCCCAAAACTGAACACCATAATCAAGGTGTGGCCTCGTCAGTGCTGACCACAGGGGGACAATCACTTTCCTAGTCCAGCAGGCCATACTATTTCTGACACAAACCAAGATGCTGTTAACCTTCTTGGTCTCTTGGGTACACTGCTGGCTTATAGTCAGTCAGACCTTGAACATCACCAGGTCCTTTTCTGTCAATCAGCTTTCCAGCCACTCATCCCCAAGCCTGTAGCACTGCAGGGGGTTGTTGTGACGCAAGTGCAGGACCCGGCACTTGGTCTTGTTTAACCTCTTCCCATTGGCCTTGGCCCATTGATCCAGCCTGTCCAGGCCCCTCTGTAGATCCTCCCTACCCTCACACAGATCAACACTCCTGCCCAATTTGGTGTCATCTGCAAACTTACTGAGGTTGCTCTCTATCTCCTCATCAAGATCATTGATAAAGATATTAGACAGAACTGGCCCCAGGATTGAGCCCTGGGGAACACCATTTGACGAGACACGAACTGGATTAAACTCCATTCACCACCACACTTTGGGTCCTGCCAACCACAGAGTTTTTTTATCTGGTGAAATGTGCACCCTTCCAAGCCATGAGCAGACAGTTTCTCCAGGAAGATGCCGTAAGAAACAGAGTCAGAAGTCCAGGTAAACAACATCCACAGCCTTTCCCCCATTCACTAAGCAGGTGACTTTGTTGTAGGAGGACTTACTCAAACAGGGCCTGCCTTTCATAAACACATACTGACTGGGCCTGATTGCCTGGTTGTCCTGTATGTGACATGCAATGACACTCAAGATGATCTGCTCCATAATATTCCTCTTCATGAAGGTCTGATGTCAGACTGACAGGCCTGAAGTTCCCCAGATCGTCCTTCTGGCCCTTCTTGTAGATGGGAATCACATTTTCTTACCTCCAGTCTGAGGTTATCTGACACATCCCTAGTTCACCAGGACTGCTGGTAAATTATGTGAAGTGGCTTGGTAAGCACTTTCAACAGATCCCTCAGTACCCTGGAGTGGATTCCTTCTGGCCCCATAGACGTTTGTTAACATGTCACTAAGCATTTCTGCATGGATTATGGGGACTTCATGCTGCTCCCTGCCCCTGTATCCCAGCTCATGCGGCTGGGTGCCCAGAGGACACCCAGACTGAGGTGAAGAAGGCATTCAGTACCTCAGCCTTTTCCTCATCCTTTTTCACATCCTTTGTTTCTCCCTTGCATCCTAAAAAGGGTAGAGATTTTCCTTAGTCCTACTTTTGTTGCTGATGTATTTATAGAAATATTTTTGATTGTCTTTTATGGCAGTAGCCAGATTAAGATGCCACGGGGCTTTGGCTCTTTTAATTTTCTCCCTGCGTAACCTCGCAACATCTTTGTTGTCCTCCTGAGTGACCTGCCCCTTCTTTCAAAGTTTATAAAATCTTTTTTTTTTTCCTAAGTTACAGAGCTCTCTGTTCAGCCAGGCTGATCTTTATCCCGGTTGGCTCATCTTTTGGCACACCAGGACAGCCTCCTCCTGTGACTTTAAGATTTCCCTCTTGAGGAATATCCAGCCTTCCTGGCCTCTTTTGATTTCAGGACTGCCTTTCAAGGGACTCTGTCATCCAGGCACTACCTCCATCTGAAAAATATTTAACAAGTTAGAACTAGTCTTTATATGACTAAGGTTAAGTGGCATCATGTCAGTAGAAGATTTGGGGTTTAAACGAAAGACACTAGAATCATAATTTCTTGACTCCTTTCTTATTGTGTATCAATAGATGTTGTGATTTATTACACTAATTCAATGTGCCTTGTGATGTACCCTTCAGAGTGAATCTGTATTTTGAGACACTTTTCCATTGTGATAAATTGAGCACTAATATTATTAGGACATACTGAATCAAGTGCTAAAATCCAAACTCTTGCTAATCTTTATCTTATGAATCTTTAACCAAAATATGTGAGAAGAATAATCATGGATATGACTTTATTGGCAGTTACCATATTTTAGGTGAAGTATGGAACAGAAGGAAATGTTTTGGCACAGTCTTCTCAGCCATGCATTCTGTTAGCATCTTGTCTAGCTTCAAAACATGCTTATGTGGACAATAATGAGCAACCCAGACTGTATCTGCCTTTGTAAGTGTTTAGGCAGTATGATGGCATACTACAGATATGCCATATCAAGCAGTGACTTAATGTAGAGTTGACTTCAGGGGCAGACTGGGATAAAGCCCATTTTCTGTCTCTTGTCCCTAGACAAGTTCTCAGTAAGGAAATCAAGAGAATCTAACAAACAAATAAATCCAAACAAAGAGACTCAAAGATTCTGATGCCCTAGTTTTCACTAGGCATACTTTTAATCATATTAAAAAAAATATATAGAACGGAACCTCTATCTTTGTATAAGATATTCTAGTTTTGAATGAGAATTTTTCCTTTTGTACTGTGAATAATGTAATTTAGAGGCTGTATGTTAAAGGTCTCCAAGTGTAATATTTAGGACAGATACTTTCATATTTTATTTAGTTCTAATTCATTTATTGGTATTATCACTTATGGTAACATTTAGGGTCTAAGTTAATTAAAACTTTTATTATATTCAAGAAAACTAGTATGTCAGCATATCAAGAGAGCTACCTGCAACAGAAGGTAATGCTTGGGATAATACTTTCTAACTCTAAGTTGGTTGAAGTACAAGAAGGTAATTATTGCTGTTGTGTATGTTTGTGCATAAAGTTGTGTGTGTATGAAGTTTATTGTGATAGAAAAATTCAGCAAATTCAGTGCCATAGTAAGAATCAGATGTACTGGAACTAACATTTATATCAGAGTTTCTTTTTTGCTTTTAAGAGCTCCTACATCCTTGTATATGACTTTTTTAAAAAAATTACAATCCAAAGTTAAGAAATTAGAAGTGTTTCTTCACAACTGGTAGCTTGAATACTTCATATGCATTATGTCACAGTCATACAAACATGTACTTTTCTTTCATCCCACAAGGTCCCTTATTCAGAATCCAAGATTCATGGAGTTCATTTACCAAGCAGTTTTTGCAATATATTTTATAACTATTCAACATTTTTCTCTTCTGCACACTAATCAAATGTTGTTTCAAAGACATAATTATTTATCTTCTTGTGAGATTTTCCTCTGGGGAATGTAAGTGTATCATAAACATGAATTAATTTGTTTTTGCAGTATCCCTGAGAGATGGAGTGTTACTATTTTACAGGTGATGAACAGAGACAGAAAAAGTACAAGACTTCCATTTAAAAAAAAAAAATTCTATGTAGAATGCCTTTGAACTATTTGGTTTTGAGCTCTAGGCTCATCCTTTCTGGAAATTATGCCTCTGAGCTTTCAATCAGACAATCAGAAACAAAGGTGGATACTTACAGGACAGTGACCTTCAGTGAAGAAAACCAACCACATAACAGACTGTATTAGGAAGAGTAGCCTGCAGATCTAAGGAGGTCCAGGGTGAACCTTAGCCTATATGTGCCACTTTTGAAGCCACATCTGAAGTTCTGGATCTGTGATTGGACTCTCCAGTATGAGACAGATAGTGATACACTAGAATGCACCCATCAGAGGCGACTGAGAGTCAGGATGCTAGAGCACATGATATACAAGTAGAATCTGAGTGTGATCAGTCCTAGAAAATAAATCTAAGGGGAGCTCTTATTGCTGTTGTCAACTATCCATGGAAAAGGTACAGAATTGATGGAGGCATATGACTTCTTTCCAGAACACATCAAAAGAGTGGGAGAACTCAAGCTGAAAATGGAGAATTCTGGTAACAAAATGCAGTTGTATCTTCTGCAATTACAGTCCATGAAAAATTCAACTGTTTTAACTAATTTTTACTATCCTGTTGTTCCTCATTTCCACAAGTAAATTTCTTCCACAACCCCCATGCAGAACTGTGCAAACCAGCTGTGGATTCTGCAGATAATAGAATTCATCTTCATGTCTAGGTCAAGACCCTCTTTTAGAGCAAGAAAGGCTGAGTTCCACTTAGTATCACTAAATACTGATTTTAATGACAAATGCTTTTGTAGTGTATACTTACAGGTAGTAAGTATACTTTTCCTTGACTATTACTAACTCAAGTATTTCTTAATACTTTCATACTTGCTTTTATAAGAAAGAGAGAGAGTGCCCAGACTTTTTGGTATATTTCCTGACAACAAAATAATAAAAAAAAAAAAAATAAAAAAATAAAAAAAAAAAAAAAATTGGAAATGTAAGTAATCAACAACATCAACAACATCAACAACAACTAAAAGATGTCATTGGATTAATCAGTTCTGCTAAAATACTTCTGTGCTGAATTTTATCAGTTCTTTGGAAACCAATTTTTTTACCTTTCATTTAGTATCCATCTCTTGCTATGCAACTCATACAGTTCAGGGTATAGTCTTACCCTATAGTTCTTCCAGCTGCACATTTTTCAGGAACAGCAATTGCCACCCCCAGCCCTCATACTGTCCCAGTGGATCAACACTGCCTCCTCTCAGATTTGCCCATTCAGCTTCTTGGTTAAGCTCTCTGTGACCCTTTTCAGGAAGAACAAACCAAAGTTGATTTAAGCAGTTTAACTAGCAGGTAAATGCCAAGTGAACTGAAATGCTTTAGGGACTGATCATGCAGCTTACAAATCAAAATTGTGATGAGGATTCCTGGGCTCTGGAGATAAGAAGGTGGGGGAGGGAAGGAAAAGAACAAGCTCCTTCCATTCACACTGCTTCAGCTGGACCATTTTTACCTTCTCTGATATTCTGGCTCCTTATCTTCAATTTCCAGTGGTGTTTTGCTGTGCCTTGAGTTGCATGGAGATATTCAGTAAAGATCATGAAGATATATCAAAAATCAAGTCCAGAGAAATCTTAGAATAAGAGCTTTATTGACTAATCTCAAGTCTCTTGAAGTAAGAGCAAAACTTCCATTACCCCAGTGGCTAGCTAATCAGTAGACCTCAAATTCCTATAGGAAAAATGGAGGTCATTCATCATGAAAATAACATAAAACAATGTTTATGTGTCATTGTCTTTTCTTCATAAGAGCTATTTGTGATTGATGTTTTCAAACCTATTTATTATTAACATGACAGAGGGTGAAATTCATGTCACTGTATTAGAAAGAGAAAACAAGATTTATGGAGCACACAGAAAAATATCTTTAACTTTCACATATCCATCCTCTTGAATTTTACTTAAGTGTCATTTTGAAAGAACTTTCTCCGGTACTGGGTGTACAAGTTTTTTTTCATGTAAGATTAGTTCAGATAGATTCCTTATATCTTAACCCTCATCTATTTTTATTCTATATCTGGATAGTTAACATGGCTAGTATGTTGTTTGAAGAACACAGCTTTTATAGGGTATAGGAATCATTTGGGTGGCATCACAGATTCCTGTTGCCAAGACCTGAAAAATATTATTCCAAAGGTAGCATCTGTCTTCTTGGCACATCTAGTCTGTCAGTGCCTCTAGGCCTGTTGTATGGTTGGTCACATTTGAATACTAATTTTAGTTCCCAACTTCTCATAATAAAATAGATTTTTTACATTTTGTAGAACGTATGTGTAAGCACATATACAGTGAACAATTTATGCTACTTCTGCTAAGTATTGTTAGTTCTCTACATATGTCTGTTGACTACCTGCATTCATACTTTGTGAATATTTGTACACATGACAAAATTCATACCTTAGTTATTATAGGGGAAATTTTTTTTCACCTGTTCTACTTATTATCAACTATGTTACACTGAAATCATCAAGAACTAATTTTATTTCTTCATCCTTACCAAAATCAATATTTTGCAAGTGATCACAGTACTTTCACACATTCTGTAGCATCTATAGAAAAAAGCTTTAGTTTGTGGTAAAGTCCCAATTTTGCTGGGACTTTATTCAGCTGGAACATTTCTCATGTTTCAACTTTTTCTTCCCCACCCTTGTTGCTTCTTAACATTCACTTCTATGATCTGTTCACAAAAAACATCTACACAAACCACTTTTGTATTTTGCCATATCTCATCATAGCCAAACTGATTCCCTTCTTTTTCACTGTTTCTTTACCACATGTCTTTCCTCGTTCTCAAGATCTTACTTCTTTCCTGCCTGCATTAGATTTCTCATTGTTCTTTTATTCACTCTGACCCTAGCAATCATTTCATCCCCTTTAATTCAGTTCTATTTAGTCCAAAGTTTGCCCAAAAGATCTAGAGCATCTAAGAAAAATAAATTCTATGTAGAAATTAATCTTTAAATACGATACTCAGTACTCCATCAAATACTTAATAATCCTCCTTTTCATTGGAGGACAAAGTACTGTGTATCAGTATGGGGATAACTAAGACATCTAATAAGACATAGTAGTATTGAAACAATCACTAACCTTCATTTTCTTGTATAAAACCAGGACCTAAAGTCACAAAAAAGTTTATAATCTCAAATACAGATAGCTTAGTCTTTATTTGACTAATTTCCTCAGTGTCCAAAATCCTGTTTTCATTTGCATTTCAGTTACACCTAGTTAATTTGTTGCTTAGTTTCTGCAGATCCAAAAGCCAAAGTAGTAAGTGAGGCTTCTTTGAGGCAATACAGGTTATACAAGAATTAGGCCATAAATACATACTTATTTTCTGATATCTTAACCATGATGTCACCACGAAAAAAAAAATCCAGCTTCTTTGCTCAAATCAACAGGAGTGTTCATGTTGATTGCACCAATATTTGACTTAAACCTATGAATAACAAAATAGCTAGCAAAATCTCTTCCTACCTTTTGTCTTGCCAAATCAGTATGGGAAAAAATTAGTTTATTCAGGGAATAAACTTTTCTTTGGAGTAATATAGAGTACTCTTTTCCAAATGGCCATATGTTTTCCATGTGAAACTATACATTTTCATCAATAAACCAGTAATGCATGAGGAAACATATAACAGAAGGAAGTTTATGTTATTTATTATTAGGAGGTATTTAAAGTGAAAACTGACAGACCAAATATTTTGTGGATAAAAAGAAAAAAATGATGTTTTCTCTATCATATCTTATAGGCACTGCATAAATCATGATTTACTTCTTTTGGATAATTGTTCATAGATTTTTGTAAACTTATGGCAGATGTGTTCATGAAAAATTATGCCTGTCACAGAAAATTTGGAAGGAGTCCTAGGCTGCCCAATTATGCAAGAGTTATAGCTCATGTAAGGGACACCTACTGCTTTAAAGGGGAAAGTGGGAATTATAAATTTTCCACAAAAGAAGTTCTGTCTGGAAGATTTAATGGAGCTGGGACTTGAACAAAAGATGTTCAATCAGGTTTGTTTTGTTTTGTTTTGTTTTGTTCTTTTCTGACACATATTTTGTCAACAACAATTAATATTAAGTGCTGCAGTGGTTTGAATCCAAGCATAGGCATTTTATTCACACTTGCTGCTTAATGTATGCTATGTAAAGAAGAAACTGAAAAAAACAGACATATTACCAAATGTTTAGGGTGTTTTTTTCCCCTCTTGAAGGATTATTTTTTTACTCTAAGTGCATATTGTTATACATATTTGCAAATTCCTTTAGTTACCTTTTTAATATAAGGTATAAAATACATATAACTTACAAAGTACTGCATTCATTATAGAGTATAATTTGTCTAAGTGATTCAGAGAATCAGAGGTCAGAATTACTCTTTATGTACACTTAATTTGACCTCATCTTTCGTAAAGACTGGCATAGGCTATAACCCACTAATTTCTTCTCCTCTTCTTCTTCTTCTTCTTCTTCTTCTTCTTCTTCTTCTTCTTCTTCTTC
>JANVCC010000021.1:33382974-33410058 GCA_025345505.1 Todiramphus chloris collaris | reverse complement strand
AGGAAGGAAGGAAGGAAGGAAGGAAGGAAGGAAGGAAGGAAGGAAGGAAAGAAGGTAGAATCACACAGGGTTTCCTACTAATTCCCTTAAAATAGCCTGTTGGTGAAGATATGCTTGCAACTGAGAAATGACAGTTAATGGCACTTAAATGTGAATAAACTTAAAAAAAAAAATCCATCTTTAAGTAGATGAAGAGGTCTTTAACTATCTGGATCATTAAAAGAATATGTAGTGTCTTTGGTTGTAAAACTTTAAGGAAAAAATCTAAAGAAAAAAGGTATTAAAGAGAAATAGGACCCCAAAGTGGATTATCTCTTCACAAATGCACATACTGTTGGAAATACTGGACATCTTGATGCCATACCATAAAGTTATGACAAGTGACAATTTTTTTTTTCATTTTGCATCAAAATGTTGTCACATAATATATGCAAACTTAGTAGTTGTTTTTTCCTCTACTATAATATTTGAAAGGTAGTAAACATATTAAGCTAGAAGCATTGGGGATTTTTTTATAAAGAACTTCAAAATAAACAAACTGTCCTGGTTTGAGTTAGAACAGAACTAATTCTGTTCAGTCATTTAACTTTTCAGCTCAGTTTCTTCTAACGAACTGCACTGTCAGAGTTAACAGCAGATTTTCACAGACAGCATCTGCTTCTAGCAGTGGTAACACTTGGTGTTTAGTTACTAGAAAGGATTGGTGTGAAGACTGAGGTCACTGCTACATCTTGTGTACCATGTTGGAGTGCAGAAAGTAAAAGGACACACCTGCAGGGAGCAACTGAAAGGACAAGTGACCCTAAACTTACCATCCCATATACGGCATATTGGGTATAAAGCTGAGGGACCACAAGGGTCTAGATCTCTTCAATGGCCAACATATGATGAGAACTCTGTCCATTCTGCCTCCAATCCTAATCTATATGTTCCTGAATCTGGAATTAGTTCCAGAATTCATCTTCTGAATCCAGTTCCCATCTGCTTCTGAGACCACTCTGGGACTTCTCCAGTGCCTGCTCCACAGCATCAGTGGTGACAGTGGTGTAATTATCATCAGGGGGGACTGGGTTCAATACTGGGTTTGTATACATTTCTATATATTCCATTTTATTATTGGTATTTTCATAAAAGCTATCTCAGCTTTGTTTTCTAATCACTAAGTCTTATTCCCTTATTCCCTTTCTATTCTCTTTTGGGGATGGAGAGGAGTTAGAAAGCATCTGTCATAGGTCTAGCAGACAGCCCTGACCCTAAACCTTGACACAAACACACTCTATGTGATTGATTACATGCAGGAATGAGTATTTTATTTGCCTAATTATTGAAACAAAAGGACTTTTTGGGTATGAAAGCTCAGAAAAAGAATTAAAGGGGACAAAGGAAAGACAGATTTTAATCCTATGTCCCAGTCCAAGTTTCTTTCAAATAAATATGAATCTTTGCTTTCATTTGAAAAGAAGCTGCAGTCTGGTCAATATGAGCTATAGATCCTTATTATCAAGAACAGAGTATCTACAAGTAATGTTTGGCCACTTTCTAGTTCAGTGTATATTCTAAGGCTTGTATCAGTTGTAAATGTATTAATATTATAGAGCAAATATTTAATAGGTAATCTATTTAAATAGTGACTTAATGTAATTTATGTTAATTTTTACTATATTAATTCATACTTTATATTTGGTTGCCTGCAGTAGAAATGAGTCTCTGGACACATTAATGCATTTCTTTCACAAGGATCACTGTCCTAAATATGTGTTTACTGATGTATTGACAGTACCATAAACTCAGTGTTCTGTATTTTTGTCAATATTCTAAATGCATTATAATTACAGATGTATCATAAAGATTATAGAAAACTTAGTTTGCCTAATAATGTCAATTTTCAAAGTTCTTGATGACAGCTACTGCTTATCTAATGCATGGTGTTTTATGTAACTTAATAATTTTTGTTACCAGTTAAGGTACTTATAAATTAACATTTTCTGAATTAATATAATATGAATTTTACTTGACTTTTCTGAATTTCTTTAGATGCATCACAAGTATTTCCAATTAAGTAATGGAGTGACATTTAATAAAAATCTAATTTACATTATAGGCTGTCTAAAAGGGAAAGGTAATTCATCTGCCTTGAAAGTGAGATAAGGAACTGACATTTCATCAGTACTTTTTATGAATATTTAAGATGTAGAAGGAAATACATTCTGAGACGTAGACAGAAGTTATATTAGAGAAAGGGGGAAAGGGAGAAAGGAAGAGACAAAGTCATGGAAGAAGTTATGAGATACAGGATGCAGTGGGTGGTGTTCTCACAGTTTGCAATTTGATAATTACTTCAAATGGTAGAATTAAGTTTATACAAACCCATTTAAGCACCTACACACAAAATTTAGGATTTTCTAGTATTCATAAAACTCTTACTCATTTTCACTGAGCTATGTAGCAGTTTAACATCTCTGTACAAATAAATGTCTAACAGTAACAATGCAGAAAAATGTCTAAATATTGAATAATACCATCCAACCTGCAGATCATTAGTCGTGATATGTACCCTCTAAATAGCCTCATCCAAGAGACCATAAAAATAGCATGACGGCATCTCTCTAATACTTCCTAACACCTTGCAATTGCACAGTTCAGCGAAAGTATGGGACCTAGACTTTTCTGTATTACGCAATTCCGAACAGGTTTGAACTTGCGTTTTAGAACAGCAGAAAAATATTCTACCTCTTCAGCTATGGAATAGATTAATTTAGGTTTCTTACAGTTTCTTCTTTTGAAGCTGTTCTAAAATGGAACATAATACACACTAAAATACATGATTCTGCATTTTAATACAAAGAATGAACACCTAAAAGGAGTGTGGGACTATCTGGTCTGAATTTATTGTTTCAAAAAGAGCTTATGTGTTATTTAAAGACTGGGGGACTTGGAGTTGTTTTGGCTGGGTTTTTTTTTTGTGTGTGTTTTGTTGGTTTGTTTGTTTGTTTGTTTGTTTTTTGTTTTTTTAATCAGGGAAAGTATAATATAAAAAATTTAGGATGTTTACAATTCAGTTCCTGTTCCAACAATTATTAAAATATTTATAAAAATAGGACAGTTTCTGCAAAAGATTGTGAAAACTTTACTCAAAATACCACATATTTCAGTATTTGAATAGTGAATGATTGAAAAGGAAATAAAATACATCAGAATGAACACCTTATCTTCTCTCAGAGAACTGATTCATCTGCTGGATTTTGTACAATGTCTTCAATGAGAAAGAAAGATCAAATCTAGTTTAGGTACTTTAAGATAAGATTAACATTTGGAATTCCAAATATAAAAAATATTTAAGGCATACCTCTCTAGATGCTCTCCTCAGCTTTTACACTGTCATCACTTCACTGTTAGTTTCTTCACTGTGCTGGTTTCTGTAAACCATATTGCAAGACACTTAAATGTTTATAATGACACATATATAATCCTAAAAGTTAAGTTATTCAATGACAGATGCACCTATGTGAATAAGTCAAGAAATTTCTATTTTATTTATTAAGCCTTGCTATATGTGTTCAAATTAATACATATATTTACTTGATCCTGTTTCATAGTATCATAGAATATCTCTCAATTTGGAAGGAACCCATAAGAATGAAATCCAACTCCCTGCTCCTCACAGGACTACCTAAAACTACACCATATAACTAAGAACATTTTCCAAATGTTCCTTGAACTCTGACAGGCTTGGTGACATGACCACTTCCCTGGAGAGCCTGTTCCGGTGATCAACCACCCTCTTGGTGAAGACTTTTTCCTAATGTCCAATCTAGACTTCCACTGATTCAGCTTTGTTCCATTTCCTCATATCCTAATTTAAATTAGTCTTTGATTTGTAACTGGTATAGCTTATGAACATCAGTTCATCATTTGAAAATCACTTACCTTTGAAAAAGTAAGAGGTATATTTATTCCTATTTCAGTCTTAATACACTACTGGAAATCAGCAGTGATGTGAATGGTGATGGTTACCCATAGAAAAATACTTTGCTGACAAGTAATCTACTCTTGACATCCATGGCACTGATGTGATGTATTAGCCTGTGTCAAGTTCTCTGGAAGGCAGATTTTAGTTGTCTTTGTCTGAGGTTAAGTGTAATTGTGGGGAAATCACGAAACTGGAGATGAGAACATAAGAGTAATATTTGTTTTTGTTTGTGGTTTTTTTGGTGTTATAGTATTTTTTCTTTTTGGTTTTTTTGGTTTTTTTTTTTTTTTTTTTTTTTTTCTTTTGTTTTGTTTGGTTTGGTTTTGTCCTCTTCTCCTTTCTATAATTCTGAAAGTCATTCTCAAAACATCCACTGATTTCAATACCAACAGGCATGAATACCCTAAGAAGAACAGAAGGCAGAGTCATTCTATGCCAGCCTTGCAGACTGTATTCTTCCCCATATATAACAAGGGTACATTATTCATCCAAGTAGAGACATGTAAAAGAAAGAAATATAAATCAATCAGTTTTCATAATCTAAATGACCTAAATAATTTCAAAACACTATTCAAGAACACATGAGGGTATTTATTATGTTTACAAAGGCTATATCATAAGAAGATAGTTACAATTCTTGCAAACATGGCAACATACTTAAAGCCATGTCACTTGGACACTACAGAAAACAATATTAAAAAAAAAAAAAAGTTCTTAGCTTAAATATGTAAGCTGTTTATAATGAAAGAACTAGTATAGTAAATGAATATCTGAAATAAAGCTGAAAACTTTTGATGGATGATTTTGAATTTTTAATTCTTCATCATCAAAGTTATAATAATTTTTTGGAAAATCCTGCTGATGTTTGATATGAGGTTTTTTTCTGTCTGTTGTTGTGGCATAGCAGCCTAGCTTGTCATGAGAAGGAATACAGATAATTTAGTGCAATTCAAGAGAAAGGTTGAGATATTATGGCTATGAGATTCTTGTGCTATCTCTGGGTTTAGACACTTGCTAAGCTGGCACACCAAAATGGCGGAAGAAGTGAGTCTTGTGAAGATAAGATGGTCCTGTTTCAGCTAAACCAACAGGAACAAACAACTCTTATATAACTCTTGAAGTCCAGAGTGTCTGAGCAGAGACCTTTGCTTTATTAATGGAAAAATTAATATTTAAGTTTATGCACCTGAGTATGGTAATGAGTCTAATGGAGTACATGCTAAACATACATGACTGTGTTACTCAACTCTTGACCCAAATCATGTTAGACATCACCTAGAAGGCAAGAACAGACAGAATTAGGATATAAAAATCATAAAGGGAACAGACCTCTTGGGGGAAAGAAGACTGAAAGTCTATCAGACATGGTCAATGGGCTGTACTCCTCTTCCTCTACCCAAGACAGGGACACCTTCTTGGTAAGAACTGCGCCTTCAGTATAGGTTATACCTTTTATTTCTATTATCTATTAGATCTATAACTCAGGCCTGCATCCCCAGCTGCATTGGATGTTACCTGGGAATTACTAACTTCAGCTCAATTATCCTTTTGCAATCAGTGTATTTATCAATAGCAATTCTGAACCTCTCTGTCACTTCAATAAGTCAGACTTAACTGTTTTAACTTTTAAACTGTCTCAACCTAAGTCCTTAAATGGGCTTTGAAACAGCAACTACTGTTTCATCAGGACCTCCATATCTGGGCTCTGGGATAGAATTTGAAAAACTGCCCAGAGAAACCCTTGAGCTCTGTCAGGTAAACATCACACTTGCACCCTTAACACAACAGTTATAAGATTATATCTGTGATTTTATAGCAACAGCTTATTCCTAAATCCTCTCCTGTATTTTTTGTCTAGCAAGGGCAAGTATAGTCATAGTCCTCTGTCGTGGTTTAGGGTCAGGGCAGCCCCTTAAACCTATAACAGACGCTCTCTGTTAACCCCCCTCCCTCCCCAGAGGGGAAGAAAAAGGGAATAAGGGAGAGAGACTTAGCGATTAGAAAAGGAAATTAGAACAGCTTTAATGGAAATGAAATTAATAATTATAAAAATGGAATATATACAAATATATACAAAACCAGTATCGAACCCAACCCCCCTGATGGTAATTACATCACTGTCACCACTGATGTTGTGCAGGCTCTGGGGCAGTCCCAGACTGGGCCCCACAGCAGACGGGAGCTGTGTTCAGGAGCTGGATTCTGATACCGGGTTCAGGAACATGCAGATCGGATCGAAGGCAGACGGACAGAGTCCTCCTTGGGTGCTCCGAGGAAAGAACCGAGAGAGGACCCGAACCAAGCCAAGCAAAAGCTGGCAAAGCAGTCCAAGAGAGGAGAGAAGAGCCCAGAGACCCTTCAGGTTCCTCAGCTCTAGACCAAATATGGAGTATATGGGATGGAATACCTCGCTGGTCAGTTTAGAGTCACCCGTCCTGTCTGCTCCTCCCTGAAGGTGCAGCCTTCCACTTCCTGCACCCCCCAAGGTGGTACACAGGACCCAGCAGTGGCCTTGGTCTGCATACCAATCCTTGGTAGTAACTCTAAACATAAGGTGTTATCACTGATAGAAGCAGACACTGTCTGTGAGAACAGGCTGCTAACTTCAGAAAGTGCAGTTAATTAGAAGAACTGAGCTGAAAAGTAAAATTACTGAACAGAATTAGTTCTGTTTTCACTCAAACCAGGACATCCTCTTACATGGTGCAGTCTTACAATTTCTCTCTGCCATTCATGCTCAGTAATTTGAATTAACTCTAGGGTGCTCTTTAAGAAGATGACCACTTTTGAATACTCCCAATGAACACAAAATGGAGAATGCACACTATTTCTCAATGCATTAAATACACTCAAATGATTTATTATATTCACTGTAGAAATGTAGCCCATCTTAAGTTATGCTGTAAATACAGTAAACGTTAAACCTACTTTGGCAACAATGAACTTAATGTCTGCTTTCAAATTTCTTTCAAACAAATTTATTATGGTGTATGTGTTTTCTGAGAAAGTATTAGTGCAAACAGGTTTTGAAGAAAAACTTAACTGTGGTGCCAAAACTGTAGAAAAATTATAAAAAAAAAAAAATCAATCTTTAAGAACTACAGTTATTGAAAGAAATTATCACAGTTGGTTGTGGATGTGCAGACAATTTTCTTAACTGGTCAAGATCAAGAGCTGGTGGTTTAAGAATAAGCTAAATCCAAAGTTTCACTTCTAGATATATTTTCAGAAAGTAAACCCTTTCACAGTGCTACAGCTAGAGAAAACTTGACCTTAAATACATTCAGAAGCAAGACCACCAACTCAAGAAAAGGATTTATTAAATCACTATCTTTTGAAACTATGACTTTTCTTATTATATTTCAATTTTCTTTGAAAATGTTGCTATAAATCATAGTAATTCTACTAAGATAAGAGGATCAGTGACATTTACTATCAATGAAGAATGTGGACTGACTGATTTTCAACAGCTGTTTATTAATTGTTAATTAAATTTTGTCCCACAGCTGTTCAACCTTTGTGGCTTAAATAGTGAGTAATATAGTAATAAAAATTCTTTTCATCATCTATTCCAAATTCCTATTCCAACACATTGCTAGAGTACTATCATTTCTCCCCTCCCCTAGACTCACACTTCTTCCTTCTCTTATTCTGATTTGTCAGTCTAAGGTTAGGTAAATTTTAAAATCTGCTCTGCTCTTGCAGACATTCAGAATACTCTTAAGTCAAGTAAGTTAGCAACCATGGCTGTTAAAAAAAAATGTAAGGAGATAGACCTTCTATTATCTATCTCTGCATTAGTAAAAAACAACCTATGTATGGCACCTTAGTCTTTCAGCTGAGACAGCAGTTCTGAATTTATCCAAACTTTAACAATGCTATGTACTTGATATTAATGTGAATGTATTTTATTTGATAAACTGAAATGCAAAAATTAAGAAACATTGATGTGACAAATTTAAACAGGCTACAAGACTTCATGATAAGGTGTGGCTCAATCATATTCCCTCTTCCTAAAGGCCAGGACAGAGAAATCCAACTCTGTGTGAATAAGCAACATGCTTATCTGGATGTGCATGTGGAACTAATTTATTACATTAAATACACATATCCCCAAAATCTGACTCCACATAACACTGATGATTCTTACACTTGTTCTGGGAAGCCTGCTCCTGAGAATAGCATGATGATTCCTGTACTACTTGCTATTTATAAGGTGATTAAGTGGTCTGTGCCTATTCCATGAAGTCCCAATATAAAGAATTTTGGTTTTTGACACATATGTATCTTTTGATTTATTTTGTTTCCAGAGCAAAAAATAACCTGCAGTTTATATATATATATATATATATATATTCAGGTAGAAAACAGATAATTGGTCAAATGAAGTAGTGAGTTTATTATACATCTCTGACTCGTTTTTAAACTGACTTTTAACAGTCAAAAATTCAAAGATAAAAAGATAAATTAATAGAAATTTACTTTATGCTTGTTTGTACAGAGGGACAGCATATTTATCACTAAATTAAGGTGTTAATTTACCAGCAGTAAGCAGTCATAGGTTGTTATATAGTCCTTTGCACTAAAATAGTCTATTCTAAAATTTTCCACTGTAACCTGGAGTGATTTGAACAGAACTTGTCACATAATCATAGAGTGCTTTCGCTTTAAAGCTAGATGGACCTTTAAAGGTCATTTAGTCCAACCCCCTGCAGTGATCAGGGACAACTTCAATTAGATCGGGTTACTTAGAGTCCTGTCCTTGGAACATCCTAAAGCAATAGAAACGGCAATAGCAACAGCAATAGTGATAGCAACAGTAACAATAACAACAAGAACAATAGAAAAAGAAAAAAAACAAAAACAAAACTAAATGTAAATGTTAGGTCAATTCATAATACAGCAATTAAATTATGGCTGGATTTTAGTGTAAGTCACCTGGAGTAACTATTACACTTATGCTGAATCAACCTTTCTAATCAATGTTAATGCTGCTCAATTAACATGTTTGTGTTCATCCTAAATTGGTCTGGCTAGAGCACATAATAATTTTGTAAGTGCAAGCATGTGTGTGCTTGCAAGAAATAGCTCATATTAGACTTTATCAGAAACAGTCTTTAACAATGTTCCTTCATGGCATTCCCATCATTATCAGCAGTCTTTTTTTTTTTTTTTTTTTTAGTTTTAATTTTTTGTGTTCGTAAAATAATAATACACTCCTGAAAGCTTGAAGATCAATATTAGAGTTACTAGCGTATTATACTTTTTTTTCCTATGCTGGCTAATCAGAAACCCAGCCTAAACATATGGTTCTGAGAGTAAAATATATTCAGATCTTAATTATAAAAAAAAATCATGTTTAAATGTGGGAAAGTTTATCAATTCATTCTGCAAAATGAATGAAAAGATATTGTTCTAGGAAAAGAAAAACAAAGGTGAACTGTAGGACATTGCAAATGAAATGCAGAAAGAGGTTCAGTCTTATACTGCACTTACACCGTGTGAATATGTTGGGGAAATGTGTCAACTGTGACAACTTTCAGAGGCATGCATATAACAGTAAACCCATGCATTGTTTTGAAAATCAAGACTAAAAATTCAATAGACTTCCTATTTCACATGAAATTGTTGCTGAGAATACCAGCTTCACATAGCATGTTCTCTGGAACATGCATTGGTAAGAACCTGAATTCTAAAATGCTGAGGTGATATTTTCTCCAAATATGCTAATTTTACCTTTCCAAGACTGACATCCCTTTCAGTCAACACTAGCTGTAGACATATAACTACACCATCATTAAAACATACCTAAGAAGATACAGATAGTTACATCAAAGAATAAGACTGGCTTATCTAATAACAATATATGTGTTTAATAACAAATGGTGAAAAGCAATTTTATCAAAATTTTATAAAGAGATAGTGTTTTTTTTTTTTAAGAAACAAAACTAACTAGCTTGATGAACATGAAAGTTAAGGATATTTGTTTTTCTCTAGGTGTATCTCACCTGTTTGTTTGATTTTCAGCAGAATGTTATGAATTTTTTGTGATATATCTACTCACCTATGTTTTTTTTTTTTTTTTTTTTCATTGAATACTAGGAGAAAAGAGGCAGATTTTAAATAAAGAGTTAGATGACTCACTTTCACAGCACCTTTATATTTAGCATCAGTTTTTAATTTGCTTACTTTACTTCTTTCTTCTAGTTTTATTGCTCATTTGTTCTCTTTTCCTTCCTTCATCACTTGTCAGTCTCCTTGTCTTTACATATTCCCAACCTGGCTTTATTATTTCCTCATTTCTCCACATTCTTAACATCCTTTGAAGTTGTTCAAATTATTCAAAACTGAGATTTACCTCTACCTCTAACAAAATACATTTCATTAAACAGTAATATCATATAAACAGTCAATAATTAGTCACTCTTAGTCAAGAACCTTGAATACTGTATGGGATTACTATGCTGCCACTCCTTTTTATTTTGTTATCATTTTGTTATCACGCAAGTGTCAATATATGGACTGTTTCATTATAATCACCTAAGCAAAAAAAAATAATAAATAAAAAACTTTAGCATCATCCTTGAGAAAAATGAAGCCTTACTCTACTGAGAAAAACTTTATAAGCTTCCTCAGTATTTGTAGGAACATAAGTATTTTTGAATATGCACTTGTTTCTGAAACTTTACTGAAACTGGCAAATAAAAATGCACACAATCACAGCCACATAAATCTACACATTATTTTTTTAGTAAGAAAAAAGGTTAACCACTCTCTTGTAAATAAAATTTTCTTCTAAGCATTAACAAAGAGAAAGAAGCTGTAGCATTTTTCATTAAGCTAAAAAAGAAGCACGCTTTGTTGTTGTTGTTGTTATATTATTCTAATTCCTGAAATGTTTTCTTGAACATAGAAGATTGTTACTGAAATTTTTTGAAAAAGTTGAATGTGTTCTGCTTTCAATTTCAGTTTTCACCAAAAGTAGTGGAAAATCTTTCAAAAAGTTAATTGAAGTCTACAGAAATAATTGGTCTTTTCCACCATCTTTTATTGTATCAACACATATCCATAATCATGGATTGTTGGTGGGAAGAAAGGTCTTATTTCTTGCAGGTGAAAAGTATTTTTGTGTTTTATTCCATTCCACAAGTGTCACTTGAAGTTCAGTTACTAAATGTTCTCCAGCAATACACTCTTTACTGTACTAGCACACCTTTTATTGGGTGCTAATGCAGTCTGTGTATGGGTGTTTTTCTATATATTTACAGGTAGTGCTTTTACACTTTACTGAGAAATTTATCCCTAAGGAATTTTCAAGACAAAAAGTGTTAATGACACTGGTGCAGTTTTGTAATATTATTCCACAACTGGAACATCTTTCAGCTTTGTGACAGGAATATTTTAAACCTATGAAAGAAGAATTCAGATTAGATTAGGCGACAGATACAAATTATAGTGATTGTACTACCATTCATTCCCTTTTTTTTTTTTTTTTTATTTTCGGTAACAAACTATAATGAAAGCAGATCAATGCCTTATACTAATTTTCTGGCAGACGTCACTGTTGGTTCCATTGCCAGTGCTCTGAGTGAATTGCTTTATTGAATTGTTCAAAATACCTTTGTATTATAATGCAATGCTCACTAACTACAGCAGATGGTTTTCCACTACCACTCTGAATAAAGCCAGTCTGAACTTTTCTGTTTGAGTACTGATAAAAAACCACAGGCAAGTGCATGAGTGTAGAGCAACTCCACTTTAGGAACAGAATTGGGAATAGCTCTTCAATATCTTTGACTGAGAAAGAAATTTTGAAGGGTTGACATTCTGCAGCTCTTTAGACAGTATATGGCTGGTTGACCTCCTTTCTCATGAGTAAGACAAGTTATAAGTTTCTTTGTTGAACTCCTTATGGTTTCTTCAAAAGAAAATAAAGATGTGACTACTCATCTGCTAAAACTGGCATATTACTTGTCAGACCAACAGCACTTATCAAAGGCTTCTGACATAGGGAGAGAATGGTTTTCTAGAAATATCTGTAGCTCTTTCATCTTACAAAAGTGAAGTGGGATGGACCTCTGGCTCCCAGAATGTACAGAGAAATATATACTATGAGATACTCTATAAGTGAAATATGTAAATGGCTGCTCATCCTTGTTCTGATAACACTGAGAAGCAAATGATGAACTGAATAAATGCACCTGCCACCTCTTCTGCTACCCAAGTTTGTAATAGATGTCATGTTTCAGGTAGTACATATTAATAAAAAAAGCAGCTTCATCATGGGGCCACTGAGTCTGGAATTTTACATTGTTATATAATACAGAAAACACTATTTTTCAAATAATTTGTGTATTTAATTTTCATACCCTCAATCATAAATGCTTAAACACAGTGTTGAGGGAAATTACTTTGCTGTTAAAAGACTTTTGTAGCTTTGGCTTTCTATATTGATGAGGTGCACAAAATGAGACATGTTGAAAACAAATTCTTAAAATGTCCCTTACAAAACAGAGGTATTTTCTTTCTTCACACATACATTTTCTCTGTCAAGACACAGTAAAGCTTCAACATGAAACTCCAAAGTGCTAAATAACCTGCATGACTTTAGTGACAGATTGTATAAAAAAAACCTACAGCAACATGACCTTTTTAATTTATTAGTAAGCAATTAAAATTTTAGGAAAATGTGTTTTTTATTGAAGTCCGGGAATTTCTTTGCAGAAAGTAAGCTTACAAGAAAATATGGTGTCCTAAATAACACCATGAATGATGAAGCAAATTTTGGATTTATAAAATGGGTAAAAAATATGAAGTAGAAAGGTGAATATGAGAGATGAATCATGAAATTTTCAGGATTGTTCTGGAAATACGTTCTAGTCTATAATGCATTATACCTCCAACAGTACTAAGTTAGGACTATGACAGCTATGCATGAGATACATAATGTTCAGAAAATTATAGATTTTAAGTTTGACCAGACTGCAGATAGATGAAAGTCAGAAATTACTACCATAAATGTTTCATTCCAGTTAAAAAACTGTATGAATAACAGAAGAAACAATTATAAGAACTTGAATAATAAGATTATAATTAATATTAAATAATAATATTCATTGTACTTAAAATTCATATAAACTTTATTTCTTCTGCTTTTATGATATTCTTGGATCTTACTGGACCAAAAAAATGTTATTTTACAATTTCACATCAATGAGTGCCCTCCAGATCTGACCAGCTGTTCCCTCTTTTAGGAAAATGAATTTAACATAATCCTGAAAAGGCTTAGTATCTCCTGCAAAGTTCTGAGTATCATCAATACTCACTGAAAGAGAAATAAATCAACTGTGGATGTTCATCACCTTTCAGGAAAAAGCCTAAGAATATTTAATGCTGTGTAATAGAAGCCTTGCACTCTGGAATTTATATATGGTGTGTATAAATTATAAGGGGTCTTTACCTCTCAGAAAATAGACTGAATACTTCACAGATGGAAGAACAATCATGAAACACGTTTGAAAACTCTGAAAGGAACATGAACTAAAGAATTGAATGAAAGAAAAAAAAAAAAAATACCACTGATTAACTAACATTCAGAAAAACATTGCGTCTTCTGTTTTCATAGAGGAATGAAAAAATGGCTTGTCAGGAGAAATCTTAATGTTCTAGAAAAAAAAAAATCTAGTAGTATTACTGAAAAAGGCTATACTGGTAGTCTCAAGATCCTCATGCATGAGTTGACGGGGCTCATTGAACAGGCTCTACACTAGTTACGAATGGGGAAGGGGATAGAACCAGGCTCGCTACAGTTGAGTCTAAGGGTGGCATGCCAATGTCTGGGGTGAAATTTATAGACTGGATCAAGTGCATCTGCACCACTACATGTAATGTGGGCAACAAACAGAATGAGCCAGAAACCACTGTGCAGAAGGACAACTATGACATAGTCACAGAAACATGGTGCGTTGACCGTCATGACTGGTCTGCTGCAATGGATAACTATAAGCTCTTCAGAAGGGATATGCAGGGAAGGAGAGGTAGTGGGGTGGCTCCATATGTTAGCAAGTGTTTGATTGTGTAGAGCTCAATGACTGTGATGGTGCTGTCAAATTCTTATGGGTAAGGATGAGGGGGAAGACCAATGAGGCAGATATCCTGTTGGGAGTCTGTTATAGACCATCCAACCAGGATGAAGAGGTTGATGAAGTGTTCTACAGGCATCTGGCAGAATTCTCAGAATCGACAGCCCTTGTTCTCTTGGGGGGGCTTCAATTTAACAGACATCTGCTGGAAATACAACACAGCAGAGAGGAAACAGTTTAGGTGGTTCCTGGAGTGTGTGGAAGATAATTTCCTGACTCAGCTGTTAAGTGAGCCCAACAAGGAAGGTGCCTTGCTAGACCTGCTGTTTATTAACAGAGAAGGACTGGTGGGTGATGTGGTGGTCGGATGACATCTTGGGCTTAGCAACCGTGAAATAATAGAGTTCTTGATTCTTGGTGAAGTAGGGAGGGGGTTCAGCAAAACCACTACCATGGACTTCTGGAGGGCAGACTTTGGCCTGTTTAGGTCACTGGTTCATAGAATCATAGAATGTCAAGGGCTGGAAGGGACCTCAAGAGATCATCTGGTCCAATCCCCCGCCAGAGCTGGATCACCTAGACTAGGTCACACAGGAACATATCCAGGTGTGTCTTGAATATCTCCAGAGAGGGAGACTCCACGAGCCCCCCGGGAAGCCTGTTCCAGTATTCCAGCACCCTCACTGTGAAAAAAATTTTCTTTATGTTTACATGAAACTTCCTGTGCCTCAGCTTCAACCCATTACCCCTTGTCCTATCATTGGGCATCACCGAGAAGAGCCTGGCTTCATCTTCCCGGCAATCACTCTTCATATATTGATAAACATTGATTAAATCACCCCTTAGTCTTCTTTTCTCTAAGCTAAAAAGCCCCAGCTCCCTCGGTCTATCCTCATAAGAGAGATGTTCCACTCCCTTAATCATCTTTGTAGCCCTGCGCTGGACCCTCTCCAGCAGTTCCAAGTCCTTCGTAAACTGGGGGGCCCAGAACTGGACACAGTATTCCAGATGTGGCTTCACTAGGGCAGAGTAGAGGGGTAGGAGAATCTCTCTCAACCTACTATCTACACCCCTTCTAATACACCCCAGGATGGCATTGGCCCTCTTGGCCACAAGAGCACATTGCTGGCTCATGGTCAGCCCCCCATCAACCAGGACCCCCAGGTCCTTTTCCCCTTCACTGACTTTCAACAGCTCAGTCCCCAACCTACACTGATACCTGGGGTTGTTCTTTCCCAGGTACAGGACTCTGCACTTGCCCTTAATTGAATTTCATCAAATTTCTTCCTGCCCAACCCTCCAGCCTGCCCAGGTCTCGCTGAATGGCAGCGCAGCCTGCTGGGGTGTCGGACACTCCACCCAGCTTGGTATCATCAGCAAACTTGCTGACAGTGCTCTCTGTGCCCTCATCCAGGTCATTGATGAACAGGTTAAACAGAACCGGTCCCAGCACCGACCCCTGTGAAACCCCACTGGTTACAGGCCTCCAGCTGGACTCCATCCCGTTGACCACAGTTCTCTGGCTGCTTTCTTTCAACCAATTCCCAATCCACCTCACTACCTGATCAAGCAGACAACACTGTCTCAGTTTAGCAAGAAGGATGCTGTGGGAGACAGTGTCAAATGCCTTAGAGAAATCAAGAAAAAACACATCCACTGCTCTACCATCACCTATCCACCTGGTTATGTCCTCGTAAAAGGTTATCAGGTTGGTCAAACATGACCTCCCCTTGATAAAACCGTGTTGATTGCTCCTGGTGACCCTCTTGTCCTTGACATGCCCAAGGATAGTGTCAAGGATAAGTTACTCCATTATCTTTCCAGGAATGGAGGTGAGGCTGACCGGTCTATAGTTACCAGGGTCCTCCTTCTTGCCCCTTTTGAAGATTGGGGTGATGTTTGCCCTCCTCCAGTCCCCAGGCACCTCTCCCGTGTGCCATGACTTACTATAGATAATGGAGTCTGGCAATGACCTGTGCCAGCTCCCTCAGCACCCTTGGATGCATGCTATCAGGACCCATGGACTTATGGATGTCCAGATTACTCAGCTGTTCTTTAACCCAGTCCTCATCAACCAAGGAAGAGTCCTTAGTCATGCTATCCTCTGGTGCCTCAGGTGGGAGGAGCTCTTGAGGACAGTCTTCAGCAGTATAGGCAGAGACAAAGAAGGCATTTAATAACTCTGCCTTCTTTGTGTCATCTGTCACTAGGGCACCTGTCTCATTCAGCAGAGGGCCTACGTTGCCTCTAGCCTTAGCTTTTCCTGCAATATATTTGAAGAAGCCCTTTTTGTTACCCTTGACCTCCCTTGTAAGGTTGAGTTCCAGCAAGGCCTTAACCTTCATAGTTGCCTCTCTACATTCCCTAACAGTCCCATAGTCCTCCCAGGTAGCCAGCCCCTCTTTCCATGAGCTGTAGACCCTCCTCTTCCTCTTAAATATACTCTGTAGTTCCTTACTTAACCATGCAGGTCTCCTGGATCTCTTTCTCGATTTCCCACCTGCTGGGATGCACTGGCCCTGAGCTTGGAAGAAGAGGTCCTTAAATATTAATCAACTATCATTAGCCCCTCTGCCCTCTAGTAACCTGTCCCATGAGATTTCACCCAGCAATTTTCTGAAAAAGCCGAAGTCGGCCCTCCTGAAATACAGAGTTTTGGTCCTACTTGACATCCTGTTCCTGCCAGACAAGATCATGAACTCCACCATCTCATGATCACTAAGGAAAAGGCTGCCCTCAACCCTCACTGCTTCAACCAGCCCCTCCTTGTTGGTGAGAATAAGATCCAGCATTGCTCCCCTCCTAGTTGGCTCCTCCACCATTTGCCTCAAGAAGTTATCATCAATGCACTGGAGGAACCTCCTGGACTGTGTGGCTGGCTGGCTAAATAGCCTTTCCAGCAAATGTCTGGATAGTTAAAATCCCCCATGAGAACCAGGTTCTGAGATTGCGAGGCTGCTGTTAGCTGCCTGTAGAAGGCCTCATCAGCTTCCTGATCCTGATCAGGTGGCCTGTAATAGACACCCACAACTGTATCATCCATGCCAGCATGTCCCTTAATTCGCACCCACAGACTCTCAACTTGCCCCTCATCCGCCCCTGGACAGAACTGTAGACATTCCAGTTGCTCCCTCACATAGAGAGGCAACTCCACCACCTCGCCTTGATGACCTCTCTTTCCTGAAAAGGGCATAGCCATCCATGACCACATTCCAGTCCACCATGTCTCTGTGATTGCCACCAGGTCATAACCCCGTGTCCACACATGGATTTCTAACTCCTCCTGTCTATTCCCCATGCTGCGTGCATTGGTGTATAAACATTTCAGGCGTTGTCGAGTAAATAGTTTTCAACCTTGAAGGGGGGTAGACCTTCTGGTTATCTAAAATACCAACACCCTGGTTGAGAGCACCCCTTGGTAGATGGTCCTGAAGGGCAAAGGGGTTCAGGAAGGCTGGACATTTTTCAAGAAGGAACACTTTGAGACACAGGAATAGACTGTCCCCATGTGCTGAAAAGCAAATTGGTGTGGGAAACAACTGGCCTGGATGAACAGGGAGCTTTTGCTGGGACTTAGGAAATAGAGGAGAGTTTCCCACCATGGGAAGAGGGTCAGGCTACTCAAGAAGAGTACAGGGATTTAGTTAGGTCATGTAGAAAGAACATTAGGAAGGCAAAAGCCCATCTAGAAATCAGTCTGGCCAATGCTGTGTGTCATAATAAAAATAACAAAAAGTGTTTTATAAATACATTAACTACAAAAAGAGAGCCAAGGACAATCTCTATCCCTTATTGGATGCAAAGGGAAATATTGCCACCAGGGATGAGGAAAAGGCTGAGGTACTTAATGCCTACTTGTCCTCAGTCTTTAATAGTCAGACTGGTTATCTTCAGGGTATTCAGTCTACTGAACTGGATGACAGGGATGGAGAGTAGAATAATCACCTCATAATCCAGAAGGCAATGGTTAATGACCTGCTATGACACCTAGACACCCACAAGTCTATGGGGACAGATAAGATGCAGCCCAGCGTACTGAGGGAGCTGGTGCTGAGCTTGCCAAGCCTCTCTCCATCATTTATAAGCAGTTCTGATTAATAGGGGAAGTCCCAGATGACTGGAGGCTTTCCAATGTAATGCCCATCCATAAGAAGGGCAGGAAGGAGGATCTGGGGAACTACAGACCTCTCAGCCTCAGTACCAGGGAAGATAAGGGAGTGGTTCATCTTGGGTGTTCTCACATGACAAGTGCAGGGCAATCAGGGGATCAGGCCCAGTCAACATGGGTTCACAAAGGGCAGGTCCTGGTTGACCAACCTGATCTCCTTCTGTGATGAGGAGACCTGCCTAGTGGATGGAGGAAAAGTTGTGTATGTTGTCTACCTGGACTTTAGTAAAGCATTTGACACCATCTACCACAGCATTCTGCTGAAGAAGCTGTTGGCTTGTGGCTTAGAGAAGTGTACTCTTTGCTGGGTTTAAAACTGGCTGGATGGCCAAGCCCAGAGAGTTGTGGTAAACAAAGTTAAATCCATTTGGTGACCAGTCACAAGTAGTATTCCCCAGGTCTCAGTGGTGGGGCTCGTCCTGTTTAATACCTTTATCAATGATTTGGATGAGGGGATTGAATGAATCCCCAGTAAATTTTCAGGCAACACAAAAAAGCAAGAGTGTTGATCTGCTTGAGGGTAGGAAATCTCTACAGAGAGATCTGGACAGATTGGATCAATGGGATAAGGGTTAAGAAGGCCAAATGCCAGGTCCTGCACTTTGGTCACAACGACCACTGCAATGTTACAGGCTTGGGGATGAGTGGATGGAAAGCTGCGTGGCAGAAAGGGACCTGGTAGTGTTGGTTTACAGCCAACTGAACATGAGCCACCAGTACGCCCTGGTGGCCAGGAAGGCCAACAGCATCCTGGACTATATCAGAAATGGCATGGCCAGCAGGAGGAAGGAAGTGATTGTGTCCATGTACTCGGTACTGGTGAGATCACACCTTGAGTACTGTGTTCAGTTTTGGGCACTACAAAGTAAATAGGACATTGAGGTGATGGAGTATCTGTCTGTAGTAGTAGTAATAACAGTTGTAGTAAGATACCAAACCAGAATACTACAAATGTTACTATTAATTATAACAATAATCCTGAACAAAAGTAATATTTCTTATTGTCTTTTTTTTTTAGGGTATTAAAAAAACCTAGCTATTTTAGGGTTGAAAATGTCAGTACGTTTCTTGGATTTCAAATCATTTTATTGAGAAGTTAACAATTTAACCTTTTGGACACAGTATTAGAAGTCCAACACTGAATGTTTTAATATTTAATTACCCTTTGTCACTGCACAGTAGAGAGGGCAGCAGGAAGGTGAGGTTATTAAAGTAATAAGCATCTATAAGAATAAGAATCAGAAAAAAAAATAAATGAAGCAAACTGAAACACAAATAATGAACTGAAGTGGCTGGTGAAATCATTCTGATTTTGAAAGTGAGAACTAATTTTAAATCTTTCTGAGCTGAAAAAATATTTCAGGGAATTTTATTTCCTTTCTTATGTTTTATATAAAATTATCATTTATTTAAGGATAATATAGTAATATTAATTTAACAATAATAATAATTTTGTAACTGGAACATTAGACCATGAAGTCTCTCAGAATATTGAATTCTGCTTTACTGAGCCCACCATGTTGTTGACGCTTATTTTATTTTTTCACTTTTTTCAGATATCGGGTACAGCTGAACAAGTCTCAATAAAACAACTTTAGGAAACTGATTGATATTCGATGGATTAATCCTGTCATATTCTTGGAATGGAATTTTGGATATATATATATTTATGGAAGTATAATCTATTTGCTGGAGGATTTTTTGTTGGTTTTTTTATTTTTATTATTTGTAATTTAAAGCATTTTGACTTCAATATTATTATCAACATTGCAGTTTGAGAATCAAGTAAACCAGAAATTAACATAACCTTACAGCTAATTTGTGTATGAGAATTGTGTTTTTATTTGATTAACAAGTTCAGTACTCAGTAACAACACTGATGTATTAATACTGATAGAATTTCCCTGTGTATTCTTCCTTCAATAACTTAAAACATTGAGAATTAAAGTTTTGAAAGTAACATTTTTTAAAAAGAATGAACAAATAGAAATTCAGACATCCTAAATGGTAATTAGAAAAGAAATTCTAAGATTTTGAAACATTTAAAATATGTCAAACCAGACTTGTACAAATCCTGACCTTTACCTAGGAAATAAAAGAGAAAAAAAGCCTCAGTATGAAAGGATGTGTTCTGTGTATATCTGAGTACTCTTCATTCTCACTGATTTTATTGCATCTTGGCAGTATTCATTCTCACAAAGACATTTACAATTTACCACACTGTGTAAAAGAGCAAAAAAATCTCTAGACTTTTACCCTTTGGTACTACTGGATTTTTCTTTGTGAGCATAATCTCACCTTTATATATGACATGAGAAATTTCCAAGATCACATTTCTTCTCACCATTTGCAATATTTAACTCATATGTAAATCATTCATAAGCTGGTTTATATTACTCAAGCATCCAAAAGACACATCAGTGTCTGTTGAAAACTCAATCCTATATAAAATAATGTTTCTCTAAGAAATCAGTGTTAAAATCAAGGTGCAAAATGTATAGATGAGACAATGGATGGATCTTTAGGTATATAGATATAAGTTTAGAAACACAGGTAGAATTTGCATCTTGCAGCTCTTAAGTCTCTCTAGAAGGTCCTGTCATGGTTTAGGGTGAGTATGGCTGCTTAGACCTGTAACAGACACTCTCTGTTAACCCCTATCCCTCCCCAAAGGGGAAGAGAAAAGGAATAATGGAGAGAGACTTAGCGATTAGAAAAGGAAACTTCAAAAGCTTTAATGAATATTAAAATAATAATAGTAATAATAATAGATAATAAAAAAATGGAATATATACTAATATATACAAACCCAGTATTGAACACAGCCTCCCCCCACCATGATAATGACATCACCATCACCACTGATGCTGTGGAACAGGCACTGGGAGAGTCCCAGACTAAGCCCAGCAGCAGACAGGAGCTGTGTTCATGAGCTGGATTCAGGTACCGGATTCAGGAACACACAGATCAGGATTGGAGGTAGAATGGACAGAGTCCTCCTCAGAATCTCTGAGAAAGAAACCTGAGCCAATCCGAGTAAAGTCAGTGAAGCAGGTCAAGAAGGTGAGACACTCCTGAGCCCTCAGCTTTATACTGGATATGACGCATATGGGATGGAATACCTCACTGGTCAGTTTAGGGTCACTTGTCCTGTCTGCTCCTCCCTGCGTGTGTGGTCTTTCACTTTTTTCACCCCCAATCTGGCACAAAACATCTAGCAGTGACCTTGCTCTGCACAGGAGCAAGTATCAGCAAGAACCTTTCTGCATACCAGTCCTTGGTAGTAACTATAAACACTGAGTATTATCAGTGCTAGAAGCAGACACTGTCTGCGAAAACATGCTGCTAACTTCAGAAAGTGCAGTTACTTAGAAGAACTTAGCTTAAAAGTAAGATCACTGAACAGAATTAGGTCTGTTCTCACTCAAACCAGGACAGTTCCCATGGGTGTGAGGACTTCAGATTACATTATTATTTATCAGTTCATCCAGAAGCAATATATTTAAAAGAATTTGTACAAACTTTGGAAATGAAGCAGAGTATGACCATTACAATGTAAATAATAAGAATTCAAAATAGAGTATGGTCATACAAGAAGTATAATGTTAGGAGCTGATTTCAGAACATATCTAAACCTCAAAGCAGTTGATTCTCTACTGGAGATAGTGTTCCTGATCCAGGAGCAAAAATAACAAACCTTTGGAGCTTGCTGTTTAGATTAGGCATCCTAGTATTAAACATGCTTTTTGTGAATTTTATTTTTACATCTTATGATCTTTGATATATCACATTAAAGATTTTTGTTTTAATTTAGTCAAAACTGAAAACGATACATTGCTGATAATCATCATGTCCAATGTCCATTTTTTGAATCAGTGTTCAAAAGTCAAGCTATTCTTTTCTTAATGACAATGAAGATGCTTTAGGAAAGTTATCGTACCACTTCTAAAGCTTCACAGATTTCTGTAAATATATGCTAGTATTATTAATGTATTTTTTTTTCTGTGAGTGGGATTCTGTAAGCTATTTGGCATGCACCAGACTGGGATTAATCTCAACCATTGCATTGTTATGTGCTACTGTACCTCTGACAAGCAAGCTGAAGAAAAACTTACTTTTTTCATTAAAGCCATTAAAAATGTGACTTAGAATACTGTCACGGTTTAGGGTCAGGGCAGCCCCTTAAACCTATAACAGACGCTCTCTGTTAACTCCCCTCCCTCCCCAGAGGGGAAAGAGAAAGGGAATAAGGGAGAGAGACTTAGCAATTAGAAAAGGAAACTAGAACAGCTTTAATGAAAATGAAATTAATAATTATAAAAATGGAATATATACAAATATATACAAAACCAGTATCTAACCCAACCCCCCTGATGGTAATTACATCACCGTCACCACTGATGTTGTGCAGGCACCGGGGGAGTCCCAGACTGGGCCCCGCAGCAGACGGGAGCTGTGTTCAGGAGCTGGATTCTGGTACCAGGTTCAGGAACACGCAGATCGGATCAAAGGCAGAATGGACAGAGTCCTCCTTGGGTGCTCCGAGGAAGGAACAGAAAGAGGACCCGAGCCAAGCCAAGCAAAAGCTGGCAAAGCAGTCCAAAAGGGGAGAGAAGAGCCCAGAGACCCTTTGGGTCCCTCAGCTCTAGACCAAATATGGCGTATATGGGATGGAATACCTCGTTGGTCAGTTTAGAGTTACCCGTCCTGTCCGCTCCTCCCTGAAGGTGCAGCCTTTCACTTTCTGCACCCCCCAATGTGTTACACAAGACCCAGCAGTGGCCTTGGTCTGCATACCAGTCCTTGGTAGTAACTCTAAACATAAGGTGTTATCACTGCTAGAAGCAGACACTGCCTGTGAGAACAGGCTGCTAACTCAGAAAGTGCAGTTAATTAAAAGAACCGATCTGAAAAGTAAAATTACTGAATGGAATTAGTTCTGTTTTCACTCAAACCAGGACAGAATAGATACATTTTTTTTTTTTTAATTTAGTGCACATAAAGAATAGAGCTATAAATGTATCATTTTTATCTAGACCCTTTTCAGAAAGGAAATGCAGTGGATTAAATATGCTATTAATAAATTCCAGAAAAACTGTTGTTTTAGCTATTCTGACTTTTTATAAGATGTACAAATTTTCCTATGGTTCTTTAAAAAATATATCCTCAACTTCTTAAATGGGTAAATTTTGAATACATACAATTAATTTTTCCTACAAATTCCATAAAAGTAGTCATAAATAGTAGCTGCACAACAGATATCATGATTGCCAAGTCGATATTTGTCATCTAAATGGTATACTAAATCATGTAAAAATAATTCTATATTATGTATAGAACTATATATTATTAGAAGGATGTTTGCTACAGTTAGAATAGTGTGGTCCTCTGTGTCCACCAATACTGAGAAGTAGATGCTAAGGGCTTGAAAAAAAATTGGGATTTTAAAATTTTTATTTCTTTTTTTTGTTTTTGTTTAATATTCAGAAAAATATGCCATTATTTACAAACAAGTAATAGCTTTCAATAAATATATTGAACATAAAAATTATCTTAAACTGATCAAAGACTCAGATCACTAATAGTCTGGAGTTATTTCCTTAGAATGAGACAATATCTTGGCCCCACAAAAGTATCTTCCCTGTTCCTTTCAGGTACACCAGGATTCCTCTTGCCTTCTTTTAGAGCGTTTCCAGGTCCTATTACATGAATATTATCTCACTAACTGTAATTTTTTTTTCTTTTTTCTTTTCTTTTCTCTTTTCTTTTCTTTTTGGGACTCCACTTGGTAAATAAACTGTAGCCATAACCATTTATTTCAGATAAGACATGTACACAGTTTATGTATATTTTTCATGTTATATTCCAGCCTTTACTCAGAGTTACAGCCAGCAGGCATAAAGACTATTTATGAGCTTTGGGTGAAACTCTTCAACTGTTACACAACAGATAAAAAATGGAATAATTTTGCTTATGTCACATCCCTCTCTTATCATTCCCCTCAAGGTTTTTCCTTGCTTTCACTCTGTATCGGAAATCTTGTTTATATTAATAAGGAAACTAGGAAAAGTGACCTCCCAAGACACCACTGGATGATTAAAATAAAGAAACAAAACTGCAGATTCTGAGCAGGGTCAAAATAGACACTAAAAAGTAAAACAAACAATTATTTTTCATATATAAGTTAAAATGTAAGTAAATGTTACACATAAGCGTTCAACAATAAAAGTTACACTTCAACACCCCCACACCACCACATCCGCCCCCAGTAACAATTTGTCAAACATTGTATTACAGCATGGCAACTGTACAAGGAAATAGACTTCTTTTTACTTTTCTTTCCTTTTTTTTTTTTTTTTTTTGGTGAGACTTACAATCATCACTGTTTCATCCATATATTTCTTAGTTGTTTAAAAACATTTAATCTTTAACTTATTTATGTCTCTTTAGGAATGAGAATGGTAGAAACAGATGCGAATGGTGTGCAGAATTAGATATACACAACTGATAATTAAATCAAAAGCTACATTCATTCAGTTGCCTCAGGATTTATATAAAAGACAGTGAGATTGTGTCTGTAACTATCTGGTAAAATAATTCTTAATCACTTGGGATAGAATATAGAGGGTTTCTAACAAAGTAGAAATAGGAAAATATTGCTCACAGATTGGAACTACTTCTGAGTTTGGTTTTGCTGAACTACAACGCAGACCACAGAATTTTGCAGGACATTTCTGCTTTTGTCAGCCTTTAAACGGCAGAAAGTTTGAATATTCTCTGCTGAAAAAAAAAAATACAAATCAAAACCATGACATAATATAAAAAACAGACAACTTTTTGAAGGAAGAATTATGATCAACATGGAAATCATAACAAAAAAAAAACTTGTTAGGCCTAAGAACAGGATGCAAACTACAGGAAAATTAACTTCAGTACGTTTTTGGTGTCTGAGGTAAAGAGACTTGAATTTCTGTGGTAGATTAAGCTTGACTGGCTGCCACATGCCCACCAAGCTGCTCTATCAGTCCACCTACCCAGCAAGACAGGGAAAGAAAATAAGATGAAAAGCTTGTGAGTCAAGATAAGGAAAGGGACGTTGCTCACCAATTATCATCATGGGCAAAACAGACTGGACTTGGGGAAGATTAGTTTAATTTACTACCAAGTAATAACAGAGTAAAATAGTGAGAAATAAATAAATAAAAAAACAAACAAAAAATACCTTCCCTCCACCCCCTCCACTCTCCCAGGCCCAACTTCAGTCATGACTCTTCTACCTTCTCACCCTGAGTGGCACAGGGGGTGATGGGAAATGGAGGGGTTTCGATCAGTTCATAACTCTTCACATTTGATATTCCTTCTTCCACATGCTGTTACCCTGCTCCATTGTGGATGCTTTCCACAGGCTGCAGTTCTTCAAGAACTGCTCTAGCATTGGCCTTTTCCATGGGCTACAGTCTTCAGTGTGGATATTCCATGAGGTCACAAGTCCTGCCAGAAGACTTACTCCAGTGTGGGCTCTCCACATGGTCACAGCCTCCTTTTGGAATATTCACCTGCTCTGGTATGAGATCCTCCATGGGATGCAGGGTGGATATCTGCTCCCCCATGATCCTCCATGAGCTTCAGAGGGATAACCTGCTTCACCATGGTCTTCTTCACAGGCTGCAGGGGAATCTCTGTTCATGTGCCTGAAGCACCTCCTTCTTCTCCTTCTCTCACTTTGGAGCCTGCAGAGTTGTTTCTCTCACATCATTTTCTTTTACAGCTGCAGCACAGCATTATTTAAGCATTTCTTAAACATGTTAACAGACAGGCATCACCTTTGTCTCTGAGTGGGTAAGCTTTGGCCAGCATTGGGTCTGCATTGGAGCCACCTGGAACTGGTTTTGTCTGACATGGGGGCAGCTCCTGATATTTTCTCACTTCAGCCACTCTTCACCCCTCATCTCCCCTGACCTTGCCATATAAACCTCAAAACAATCTCACTTTTATTAGAATCATGGACAAAGGGAGGACATGGAAAGAGAAGCAGATGCCACATGGGACTGAAGTGAAGGGTCTGCACAATTGGAGAAAGATTGGTGCAATTATCCAGCTAACTCATCACAGAGCAAGTCCAGTCTATATTGAACCTTCTGAATGCCCTATCTTTCTTTACACTTACTCTTAATTACTGGAATTTTTAGCCTATTCATCTGTTTGCTTACCAGGCTGGAGACAGAAAAGATGACACGTATGTAGAGAAATGACAGGTGGGTATCTCCTATTCAGTATTTTCTATTGAAATTTAAAGTGAAGACAGTAATTGGACTTGGACTTCATTTTAGTTTTTCTTCCTTATTGTGCCACTCTGTATGTTAAGTTTTTCAGCAAGTATTCCTCCTGTCTCAACTCTATGATGTCTTTCCCTTGTATTTGTATGTAAATGCATAGAGAATAAAAATGTTGTCTATTTCTAAATTGGAAACAGGAGACTACTTTTGTTATGGTTTCCAAAATTTTTCACTTCCCTTTTGAAGGAATAGAATTTTCAAGCACTCCATGGAGAGACAGAACTTTTGTCACTTGCATGGTTTGAAAGGCAATAGTAGTAGATGTGAAAACTTCATACCTATTTGGCCAGTGGTAAATTAAAGCAATGTTGATTTATGAGCATTGTGGAATACCCGAATGTTAGAAGTTAAAACAACTACAGATAAAGTTGGACAAGCAAGAGTGTCAGGGTCCATAGTAAAATGGATCAATGCTACTGCTGCTGCTGACTGTATCTGGAGTTCACTACCTTATAGAAAAAATTATTTCTTTTCCCCTTCCCTTCCCTTCCCTTCCCTTCCCTTCCCTTCCCTTCCCTTCCCTTCCCT
>JANVCC010000021.1:33354598-33382964 GCA_025345505.1 Todiramphus chloris collaris | reverse complement strand
CTTCCCTTCCCTTCCCTTCCCTTCCCTTCCCTTCCCTTCCCTTCCCTCTCTCCATCCATCAGGAGTTTCCATGAAGTCAAACACAGTTATACTTCTGTTTCATCAAGTCTGAAATAAATTTCATGACTACTCCATCAGAGAAGGATCTCATAATATCATTCAAAACCACATAGACCATGTCAATTCCCAAAAGTATCACTGTGTTTTTTTGGTTTCAGTTTTTTTTTTTTTTCTTGGTTTTTTTTTTTTTTCTTCTGTTGACTTCAATCAGAAGAGGAAAACATGAAAACGTTTGAAGATCCCAGTCAGGATGATAGAACCTTCACAAACCCGTACCACAAAAAAACCCATTAAAACAGGTCATTAAGACTACTTTGGGAATAAATAAATAACTACTTTGGCCAAATTATTGCCACTTTGCTGAAAGAACCAGTAAGGTTCTTTGTATATTGCTCTTCTGTTAAGGTCATCTGCCCATGGGAAATGTGATCGGTTTTAAATATTTAATAACCTCATTATAAATCACTGACCTAGTTTTAGTTTCATTTATCCCATTATATTTTTTGTTATTCCTTATTCATTGATCATTTCCTATCCATAAGTTTTGTCCAAATATATTGAATTTAATGGCATTTATTTCACTGATAATAGTATCCAACTCTTCATATCTTTAAAATTCAATATTATTCAAGATATTTTGATAACAAGAGTGAATAGAAAAACAACCAAACAAAAAATCTTTAACAAAAGTCTTAAAATATATTTTGTTTCTGAAAACTATACTATACATTCTTGGTATATATGTATACATATATATATCTGTGTATATATAAATATAATGTTAAAGACCACTTAAGTGTTTGTTCGGAAGTTTCTGGGATATAAAATACATAACTGAAATTAGTGTATACAGTTGTATATTAAATATACTTCAAAAGCTATGCATGCTGACAAAATAAAAACAATAGACAGAAAACTTTTGTAGACAGTTGTCATGGTGTAACCTCAGCCAGCAACTAAGCAGAAAACTAAGATAAATGTGATCCTGCAAATGTATAAATAACAGTCAAAAGTCTATTAAATAGACTGGTAGTGTCCAGAAAAGAGTTGTTTGCATTAAAGAATAGTTAAGTAAATAAGACTTCATATATCTGCTATTCTAAATATTAAAAGGAAGAAAAAGTAAATAGGGATGTTAATAAAATTAACAATTTCCCAAATAAAAGGAAATCAACCTGCACAAATGCAAATTTCCTGACTTTGCAGATGCATATGAATACGAGGACAATGCAGACAATAAAATCCACCAAGTGTTGGATTTTTTTTTTTCTTTTTTATTGGCATATTTTTTTAATCGTTCACTTTTCCTTTATAAAACAAATTTGTATTTCAGTTTAAGTTTCATCTAAGAAAAAGAAACATTTCAAAGAAACGATACTAGATCTGATGTTCTTAAGGCTGAATAATGGACTTATTGACAAAAAAAATGTCTGCATTTAAGGACATTTGAATAGTTGAAATATTCCATGGCTACTGCTTACAAATGATTAATTTTATTAACACTGGTTTTGACCCATAATGTAGTTATTAGAATTTTTCTGTAGCTTTCAGCTATGTAAGTGATGAACCTGGGGATCACAATGGCAACATACTTGCTAAATGCTTTCTCTTTTTTTAATGTTAAGTGAGTCAGCCCTGTGTGAAAAGCTGTGCAAATGGGTTTCACACAGCAATATAATCATAGGCTAGAAAAGAAATTGGAAATGGATGTTAAAAGTTAACTTGGAAAAAAATAAGTCAGTCACCACTTAGGAACACTGCTAGCTAGCTTTTAATGTCAGAAATGTGCTTTTTATAGAAACTCAGTTCTTCTGTTATTTTCAGAGAAAATAAACTCTAACAAGTTTTGTAAGAAGTTTGTTCACTTTGTAGAGGCTTACTTTTTCTGTTGACCTGTTCTCTGTATTTAAAAGTCAAGGGTAATTAGTCACCTTTTTTATCATTAATGCAAGATTTTAATTTCCATATTTATGCCTCAGGCCTTTGACTTTCAAACCAAGACTGTTCTTCTGGAAACTGTATAAGCTTTCTGCCCAAAGTACACAGAAGAGGATCAGCCACTTCAAATCTATTTGAAAGCCTTATTAGCACTCTAATTTATCCAGGAAAAGAAAAAAAAAAACAAACCAAACAAAACAACAACAAATCTATCACTGAACTATTTTAAAGAGGCTAGAGCATTTAGGAATCTCCATATATATATGCATGAATATACTTCAAATCAGTTATAAGTAAATAAGGCATACCTTTCTAAATTTGATTACATCATCATAATCCATAAATCACAGAGCTCATGACAGAGACGTTTAAAGAAATTCATAACATGCTAGTTTAGATACTGAATGAAATATAACAGTGGAAGTGCATTTTCTGCTGTTTTACTACTTTCTTCAGTGACAGCTATATCTAATCACAGAATCACAGAATCACTGAGGCTGGAAAAGACCTCTGAGATCATCAAGTCCAGCCTATGACCTACCACCACCACATTAGCTAGACCATGGCACTAAGTGCTACATCCAGTCTTTCTTTAAACACATTCAGGGACGGTGACTCCACCACCTTCCTGGGCAGTCCATTCCAATGTCTGATCACCCTCTCGGTCAGGAAGTGCTTCCTGATATCCAACCGAAACCTCCCCTGGTGCAGCTTCAGGCCATGCCCTCTCATCCTGTCACTGGTTGCCTGGGAGAAGAGCCCAACCCCCACCTGACTACAACCTCCCTTCAGGTAGTTTTAGAGAGCGACAAGGTCCCCCCTGAGTCTCTTCTTCTTCAGGCTAAACAACCCCAGCTCCCTCAGCCTCTCCTCAGAAGACTTTCATTCTATTTCCTTCACCATCCTCGTTGTTTTCTTCTGGATCCACTCCAGCACCTCAATATCCCTCTTGAATTGAGGGGCCCAGAACTGTACACAGTACTCGAGGTGAGGCCTCACCAGTGCTGAGTACAGGGGGAAAATCACATCCCTTGTCCTGCTTGCTACACTATTCCTGATATAAGCTTGGATGCCATTGCTCTTCTGGGCCACCTGAGCACACTGTGGCTCATGTTCAACCTGTTGTCAACCAGCACTCCCAGGTCTTTCTCCACCGGGCTGCTCTCCTCCCCCAGTGTGTAGTGCTGCATGAGGTTATTGTGGCCATCTACTAATATCTTTATTACCTACTAATTATCTATTTAGTGCAATACATATAGCCAATCACAGAATCACAGAATGTTAAGGGTTGGAAGAGACCTCAAAAGTCCAATCCCCCTGCCACAGCAGGACCACCTAGAGCAGGTCACATAGGAACACATCCAGACTGTTTTTAAATGTTTCCAGAGAAGGAGACTCCACAACCCCTCTGGAGAGCCTGTTCCAGAGCTCCATGACCCTCACAGTAAAAACATTTTTCCTGAAACCAATATTCCAGATGAGGTCTCACCAAGGCAGAGTAGAGGGGGAGGAGAACCTCTCTCAACCTAATAACCACACCCCTTATAACACACCCCAGGATGCCATTGGCCTTCTTGGACACGAGGGCGCGTTGCTGTCTCATGGTCCCACCAGGACTTCCACATGCTTTCCCCCTTGCTACTCTGTAACAAGTCAATCCCCAGCCTATACTGGTACATGGAGTTATTCTTTCGCAGATGCAAGACTCTACAGTTGCCCTTGTATTTCATTTGATTTCTCCCTGCCAAACTCTCCAGCCTGTCTAGGTCAATATTTCTATAGTCCTTTTGTAAATGTTCATTTATATCAGTCATAGACAAATACGATGTCAAATATTAATATCAACTCCTTTAAACTTTTGGTCTGGAAAATTATATATTTTTATATATATATATATGCACTAAAGTATACCATTTTGAACTGATCTATTTATGCCCTCTTTGAAAGATGGAAAAAGACAGATACATAGTCTTTGTGATATATTAGTAATTTATAACAAATTTAAACGTTATTCATGTGTGTCACAACAAAATAATTCGCATCTTAGTTTTTCATGATCAGATTGGGGGTTATAAAAAATTTTCACATCAGTTAAATGATTAGCAAAGAACAGAATGATTGCCAACAACTGCTGATTATAGACTATCTTTCAAATCCCCAATATCTATTGAGCAAAATTATTGTGTACAAGAAAAGATGTAATTAATGCAAAAAATGATTCAGAATGCATGAAGAATTGTTAGGATGTCAAATCTTTGAAGGTCTGCTTGAACAAGTGGAGCAAACAGTTTCAAGAACACAATGAAATGTAATACTTTTCATCTGGTATCTGTTGATAAGGCTAAAGGAGAGGAACAATTACTATTTATTGTTTAATAATAAAGTTGCCAGAAGGATCAACAAGAAAGCAAGCTCAAAAGGTGACAAGCAAGGAAGAAGACTATTCATGTTTGGATACAGAAAATGTAAAGCCTCAGGAAGCATTGGACAATCTACAGACCCATAACAATATCATGAAGAACATTTAGGAGAATTGAAGAAACAAGTAAGGAAGAATGTATTGATACAATTTATCTTTTTTATAGTTTTCTAGGAAAGCCTAGAAATTATTGTCTCAAAGGAAGCATTGCTTATATTAAACATTTCTACATTTTTTCTTTCAGGTTACTTTTTTCACTTATGAATTTGCAAATCATAATTAATATAGTCAGTAGTCTGAAAAAGAAATAATAATATGGAGATCATGGGATATCTTGGATTTATTAGACAACTAGATTAACTTTTAAATAGAAAAGTCTCCAGTAAACATCTGCAAAATGACTGTTACGAACCCCAGTGTTGGTAACTCAAAGTAATTTGGAGATTTGGAACAACAGCAAACACATCCTGACACAAAAGCAGACACATTACCATTTTTCCACTAAAATTTCTTTTTCTGCAAAACCTTGCAGAGTTCATACACTTCAATGAAGAGGATTTTTTTTTTTTTTTTTCCATTAATTAGGACAAAAACAATGCTCTAATCCTGAGTTTATTTACTTTTCTTTAAAACATCAAACATATGCTTCTGAAAGTGGAAAAATTCATCATGAATTTGTAAGTTTATGGTCTATACTGTGTCTGGCTGTGATGACATTTTCTTTACAGCAGTATGTATGATGCTATATTTTGCATTTGTGACCAAAATAATGTTGATGACACACTAACATTTTACCTGTTGTTTAACAGTGTTTGCACAATCTGAAGGCCTTCTGTTTCTCACTCTGCTCCCCACACCTCACAGTGAGTAGATGTTCAGGAAGCTGGAAGGGAAGGTTTTGCTACTGCTTGGAAACTGTCTGGGCATCAGTTTTCTTGTGGTAGGTAATAAGTCCTCTCCTCTTCTCTTCTTCAACCTCATCATTCTTTGACTTGCCATGCGTTGTCTTCATTTACTAAAATGTCTTTGCCTTACTTTTGCTCTTCCCATTCTCTTGCACATCCTGCTGATGTGAGTGGGCTTATCTTCTACCTGCAGTCAACATGCCACATGGTCTCATGGGAAGCTACGTGTGAAGCACACTTCTAGGTGGGCAGTTAGGCCTGGTTTTAAGACTAACGTCTTTATATATATATATATACATATACATTCTATACTTTAATATATAGATATATATATCTGTATTCAGATACAACAGAAGCAAGTAGTGAAAAATAAATCTGTGGAATATATCTTGTCTGCAGCAAACTTCTTTCATAGAAAGCTTTCCAGACTTTGTTAAATAAGACTTGTTTTCTCTTTATGAAAGCATGTATTATTAACCCATTTCTACATTTTGTTTTGCATGATCTTTTCAGATGACAAAAAAGAACATTGTGGAAAGGAATGGTAATTTTATTTAAAAAAATAATATTATCCTATCATCTTCTCTGTTTTTATTCACAATTTGAAAAGATAAAGTTTAAAAAATATTAATTTTTTCGGAAGAAATGACATGGAAATTTTCTGAAAAAAAAACCCTAATTTTGTTTCATAGTAAAGAATAGAATTTGAAAACAACAGTGAGCTAGATTATAATCAAAAATCTTTAACCCTACACTGGAATAGTAGATTATATTCTACTTGTAACATTTAATATGTGTGTTAGTTATCTCTTTATGTGATGGAATCCAGTCAAACACTGACACTACTAATTTCACAAAGAATTGCTAAAAAAATTTTTCTTGAACATTATTCATAAATTCTAAAAATGAGTAAAATAAAACACCAACTGCTTTCTAGAAAGTGGTATTTAAATTGTTTCCATCTATGGCTATGCTAACATACATTTTTTAATAAGCCAAATTAGAAACATCTAAAACTGCTATAATAGTCTTATAACTGTGAAATAGTTAAACACCATGCATGTATCAAGATTAACATACTGTGTTTAAAAAAAAACTTGGGTTTTGTTTGTGGTTTTTTGTGGTGGTTTATTTTGTTTTTTTTTTTCCTGGATAATACTAAAGTGTATTTTACAGCAGATACTTTTTTACAGGTACTCTGGCAAAATTCTCCTCATAAATAAAATTGCTTAATTGTTACATGGCTTTTGAGAATAGGATTCACACTTCCATTTTCACAACCTGCTCTCATAAGAAGGTCCATGGAAGTTCAATTTCAAAGCAACCTGAATAGCTTTATGAGGTAAAATCTTAGTCCCACTGACTTCAAAGAGTACAGGATTTCATCTGTAGGCTTCTCATCAAATTTATATTGACCAGCATTTTTTCTTACATTCACCATCTACCCCATAAGGGGAACACAGAAATCTTAAGAAATCTAATATTTATGGCATAGTTTTTAGCTGTTTTACAAAGTTCCTATAGAAAGCAACCATAAAATAAGTCTTTCTTGATAACCTCTTCCCAGAATCAACCTCCTGATGTATCTTCCAAAGCAGCTATGGATTAATGACATTCCTTCTCTAAGCTTATCCTTATTGTATTCTCTATCTTTCAAAAATCTTATTTTACTTAATGTAGAAGTTAAATTCTCAGTAAATTCTACACAATATCACAGTCAACTATGCACTTGATTAAGTCATTAAAGAAATATCAAAAAGTGCCTACTGATCAAATTTCTAAAGCTGAAGAATGTGCACATTGTTTAAATGCAATGGGATTTTGATCTCTCAGACAATTTCACATGATGTTGAAAACCAAGTTACTATTATAAGTTACATTTACACTTTGTTTAACTTATGTAAAAATTAAAAATTTGTTGATAGCTTATGTTTTTTTCATCACCCTGGCCAATTTCCATCTCTCATCAATCACTACTCTATATTCATGAACTCATGACAGAATACAGTGTATACAATTCTCAATTTGTGATATTCAGGATGTTAAACAAGATGATGGAATTCTTTACACCTGCCTTAAATATAATAAATAAGCTTAGATTTTGGTCTATTAAGACATCAGTTATGTATAGCAGGAAAATTAAAAAGCATCAAGTTGAAGTAATAACACAGAATTACACAGAAACACAAAATGTTAAGGGTTGGAAGGGACCTCAAAAGAATCTCTAGAATTCCTTTAACAGAAATAATAAAGGGATGATAGGGCTTTTTTGTGATAATAATTATGGATGAAAGGATAATAATTTTACTTCTATTTTTCTCTAAGAATGCTATCATCTGCAAATCTTCTTTCAGCATTAGTGAAAAAAAAGTTCTCGTTTGCCTTCTTCTTTGATCTTTTTCTGGAGAGATAAAAGAAAGTCTTCCTTAAAGTTGAACACATCAGCAAAAATCTTTACTTGTTCTTATAGTTATTTTAAATTTCCTCTGGAAGTTATTACCTAAAAATTTATAAGACCAGTCCCTCATTTATGATACATTAATATTTTTTGTTTAGAAGAATGCAATCATTACACCTTTTCCTAAGGGGATTGTTGTGGTTTAATTCTAGTAAAGAGAAAGGAATGTCAGAATCCTTAATTTCATTGATAGATTTTATTTACTCCTCATGCATGTTCAGTAGGTTGTAGACTTACATTTTTTAAGTTAGGTACATAAATATAGGCATTTAAATCCACATCCAGACACCAGATTAAATGATCAGCTATCAGATGACCAGGCATAGCAGCACAACATTTTCAGCTTAAAGGGAGCAAGATTTACTGTCAGCTAGTACCAGCCATGTTGTTTTTCAAAGTTCTTGTCATTTAAATTAAGGGAAATAATTTCACAAACTTTGGGAGAAATAGTAGCATTCAATTTAGCTAAAAGAAGGATCAACAGTGTTTACACTTAAACCTTTTCCTCATATTTCTATAGATTACCACAATAGCAAAACAGTTCTAGGAATTTGGGAGAGTTCCGAATGGCAGAAATTTATGCTCAATTCAGTGGTCTAGACACACACATATATTGTCATCAGATCACTTATTTTGATTATATTAGAAAATTAAATCATGTATTTAGTATCCTTTTAGGTTCAATGGAACATTGTCACTGTGGTTCCACAGTCAGTCTAGTCTTCAGTCATCTGTGTGTTCCCTCGACAGGTGATTAGTTCCTATATACTACCTGACTTCCAGCCTTTACTCCAGAAAAGCACAGACCTTTCATAGCCATGTCATAGCTGCCATCTATGTGTACATGACTGACATGTCAGACACTGCTTTAAGTGGCATTAGATGTCTCTGTGTGTGCAGCTGAATACCATTGGGGTTCTTGAAGATTTAACAGTTATAGATATCATGCTAGGTTGAACACACCTTATGACTGACATGACTCCATTGACTACATCACTGCCTACATTGAGAGATAAAACTATCTCACATACAGACATTATGGTTTGAGTTATTTGACCATACATAGATGCCAACATTTGATGATTGCAGTCTGAGGTGCATCACCTAGCTTCTGTCAGTCCAAGAAGGCACAAATCTCTCAGTGGTATGATGTTAACCTCTGTTGTGTTTAAATGCCCTTCATGAATGCTGTGGTCTCCTTAAGTGTATCTCATGAAGTATTAGGCACATTTTTGTGTGCAACTGAATTGACTGCTACACTGAAGTATATTTAGGTGACTGCAGCTTGTAGCTGTATGCAATTTGTACACTGTTCTGTTGGCTTCAATCATAAGTTCAGCTTCCTTTCTTACCAGACAGAGCAATATATAGAAGAAATCCAGGCAATGTTCAAGCCACTATCTATGTTTTGTCTGGTTTAGATTTAGCAATGCAAATACACCTTCCTCTTATGAAAACTGTATTGCAGTAGAATAAGAAATATAACAAAAGGATACTCATAGAACAACTCTGTTAGACATTAACACTTTTAATTATATTATTTCAAAATAAAATTTTGAAATCTTACTACCTATACTTCCACAAAGTTAGTGTGAACTTTTTATTGGAGATAATAATAAGTAGTGCAACTGATAAACAAAGGCAGTAGAGAGCTACAGGGATAAACAGGGAACTTCTGACTAAATTCAGACAGAAAGCAAGCACTCAAGAGGTGGAGGCAGGGAAATATGACCCAGGATGAATATAAATACTCTGAACATAAAGGGAGAATCTTAAGAAAGCCAAAGCCCATGTGGAGTTGTATCTGATGAGAGATATGAAGAGCAACAAGAAAGGATGCTACAAGTATATTGTCAGCAAAAAGAAGGCTAGGGAAAATGTGAGTTCACTGCAGTATGGGAGAGGAGACCTAGTAATAAAAGTCATGGAAAAGACCAAAGCACTTAATGCCTTCTTCACCTCAGTCTTTACCAGTAATGTCAGTCTTCAGAAATCCCAGGTACCTGTCACCATAAGGAAAGTCTGGAGGGAGGAAGACTTACCCTTGGTGGAGGAGAGTGAGGCTAGGGATAGTTTAAACAAACTGGACATACGCAAGTCCCCAAAGCCTAGTGGGATGAACCCACAAATGCTGAGGGAGCTGGGCAATGTAATTTTGAGGCTACTCTGTATAACCTTTGGAAGTTCGTGGTAATCAGGACAACTTTCTGAGAAGTGAAAGAAAAAAAACTGTCACTGGTATCTTGAGGAAGGTTGAGAAAAGAGATACAAGGAACTAAATGCTGGCCAGCCTCACCTCAATCCCTAGGAAAGGGATGCAGTGAATCATCCTGGAAACAATTTCCAAGCACAGAAAGGACAAGGTGGTTGGGATTAATCAATTTAGATTTATGAAGAAGGAATGATGTTTAATAACCTAGTACAAACAAATGAGTGGTATAGATGAGGGGAAAACAGTGAATGTTATTTATCTTAATTTTGGCAAAGCCTTTGAAATATTCTCCTGTGAAATCCTCATAGACAAGCTGATAAAGTATGTACTAGTTAAGTGGACATTGAAATGGGATGAACATTAGCTGAACTACCAGGTTCAGAAGGTTGTGATCAGTAGTGTAAAGGGCAGCTGAAGCCCAGGCACCAATGTTACTCAGTGGCTCTACCAGCTCCAATACTGCTGGGTAAATAGCTTCATTAATGATCTGGGTGATGGGGCAGAACACACCCTTAGCAAGTTTGCTGATGATACAAAACTGGGAGGAGTGGCTGATGCGCCAACTAGCTGTGCTACAATACAGGGGGACCATAGTAATTTAGAGAAATGGACAGGAAGAGACCTCACGAATTTCAGCAATGGGTAATGACAATTTCTGCACTTTGGGAAGGAATAACTGCATTCACTAGTAAATACTGGGTTTTGCCAGCTGGAAAGCAGCTTCGCAGTAAAGAACCTGGATATCTTGGTGGGCAACAAACTGATAATGAGCTAGCAAAATACCCTTTATGACAAAGCAGGACAACTTCCAGGGCTGCATTAGGCAGCGCATTGCCAGCAGGTCAAGATAGGTGATCTTTCCCCTCTTCTCAGCCCTGGTGAGACGCACCTCTGGCAATTGATCTGGTGGAGAGTTCCCCATCATAAAAGAGATAAGGATGTACTGAAACAAGTTCAACTAACAGTCATGGAGATAACTGAAGCATCTCACTTCCAAGGAAAGAGTGAGAGAAAGTTGGAATTTTTCATCCTGGAGAAGAGAAGGGACAGAGGGATCTTATTAAAGCATTTCATTCCTGATGGGAGAAGTAAAGAACATGAAGCCAGACTCTTCTCAGTGGTGTCCAGTGACAAGAGGTAACAGGCACAACTGAAACACAAGCAACTCTGTTTAAACATATGGAATATCTTCTTTACAGTAAAGGTAGTTGAACACTGGAGCAGTTTACCTGGAATGGTTGTGGAATTTCCATCCCTGGACATATTGGCAGCCTGACTGGACACTGCCCTGGTCAACCTGCTTTAAGCGACCCTGGTTTGAGCACTGTTTTTGAATTGGGCAATCTCCAAACATCCCTCAAACTTCAATTATTCTATCATTTTATGAACTTCAGATATATCTATTTTCCTCTTGCTTCATCCTATACTTAAATAAAAAAAAAGAAATGGGATCTTTTAAAGTTCTTGTTCTAAGTTTCCTGCAATATGGGAAGAATTTCTTAAACAGAAAATTGAGCATGTCATAGTTTTCTTTGTTTCAGTTATTGAAATTAAGTGCTTGTGTATGGGATTCTATGAATTTAAAATGTAGGCTATGCTAATTAATGGGTAACATAATTATCCTTTCTGTAGTACACCATGAAGAGATAATGAAATTGTTGCATCAAAACAAGAATTTTAAAGAAAAGAAATATTATTTGATGAATTTTGGTAATGTTATTACAAGAAAATATATTCTCCAAATTCTATTTGGTCAGTCCTGAAAATGGTCAGATACCATTAAAATTATCAGTAAGCTAAACTATTTACATATTTACCATTGAACAAATGATACGAAGCAAATTAACTTCTAATCTTCAGCTGATGCAAATGGGGACAAATTCACACCAGACCAGCTATTCAAGAAAACTCGCTACATTTTTCTATATGTTGAGTTCTGCACAGTGGTCCTTGTGCAGAAGAGATTATCGTATTTTATTTATGGTGAAAGCTCAGTGTAAGAGAGCAAATGCTTCCATTTCTCTGCACTGCACCATCATTCTTAAGGTTTTAAACTGAATTTTCTTCAATAATTCAAATACAGGATCTCATCACTTCAGTTTTTTAGAGATCTGATATATTGAGTCTGAATCTTAACAGTGTTTTAGCTAGGATTCAAAACCTAACCTTCTTCGTTTTTGACATCTTTATAAGCACAAGCATTTCCTTTGGAAAGAAAAAAAACCCACAACAACAACAACAACAACAACAACAAGTACTATATTTTCTATGGATAGAAAAATCAGATTTTTTTTTTTTTTTTTATTTGCTGATGATTCTCATGGGTGTAAAAATAAATGGACTAAGGATTATAACATACGTTTCTTGAGCATATATTCCTCTAAGGACATAGATTTCAGTCTTTTTGAAATTAGATCCCAAGGGAAAAGTATGTCAGAGGATATTAGAAACAGGAGGTTAATGGTCATGCTGGGTTTTCAAAATCAAAACAAAATAAAAATCAAACAACCAAAAATCTCAGACTTAGTAAGTTTAAATATAAGACCTGTTTGGTTTTTTTTGTTCCACCCCCCCAGTAATATCTAACATTATTTTTTTTTAATCACAGAAGGTCAATGTATCTTGTCACTTATCCTCTTCTGACTTACCTAAACAAAGCTCAAGAGTAACTCTATCAGAATCCAAGGTCCTACCATTGAATAAGCTGAAGCTGAAACTTATTAGATCCCATAAAGATATTCTGTTACATGCATAAAGCTCAATTAGTTAAGCACACCATTACACAAATTTGTTAGACCAGAAGAATAATTGATCACTGAACCGTCAAATTTCTCTCTCTATGCAGTCACACTAGTGCATGCTCTGCCAGCCTGACAGTGGAAGGGATTCACTGATTTGTTCAGACTGGGCAAGTCTTACTTAGAATTTTGTGTTTCTTTTACAAAGAGAATACCATGAATACAACTTCCAGTTCTGCTACATTCCTTGTGAACAGGACAACTGAGACTCATACCTGTAACTGGCTTGCACTTCCTAAAGTTTCAAAGGCAATGAAATAGCTAGCTTTCTAAGAGACAGAGAGGAGTGAAACATATCCTTAGGCTACCAGCTACAATACAGGGCAATGTGTAATTTTGGTGCCTGTTGTCATTTATATTGTACTTCACAGATGTTAAGTACTTAGTATTTCATCTCAACTTCACAGGAAACTAAAGAAGAAAGTTAATGACTTGGCAATAAAGGACAGAGCACCAGAGATATGGCTTGAGTGCAGAAATTTGCTTTGTGTAATCTAATAAATCATGCTGTTCATATGTTATTTAGATGCCAGCGGATCTTCTCAGAAAAGCACAGAGCTCTGCTGGACTTGGCTGCAGTACTAGGGTTATTGGTGTCTGCCTTAGCAGCATTGCCTCCAAAATCTATGAACCAATATAGGGCCTTTCCAAAAACCAAATCAATGCTTGTCAGTTTTTTCTTAGACACTTAGGAACAGATCAAGGCAAGTGTGGAAGAAAGTGCATGAGAAGTGCGACTAGTGTCTGATCTTTATAGAAGAGAGATTTTGAACAGTGGTATTAATCTGTATGTTCAGCTTTTCTTCACATGAAAGATGATATATGATGAGATTTGTCTTGACATTTCTAGGTCCTCAAATTAATCACATACCAGAAAGAAACAAGAAAAGAAAAAAGAAAAAAAGATGATGATAAAGTATAGATGAGAATGCAGAACTGATCATTAATGTAGGTCTTACATTTCAGTTCATAATATAATCATGTTTAGGCTTGATATTTAAACTACTGCACAATTAAACTACTAACTAGCATACCTTTGGATAATCAACATATACAACTTAAATTCACATAGAAAAATAGGTAAAGACATTTGTCACAAAGTACCTTGAGTCGTATTTTAATAAGACTTCAATTTTTAGCAAACATAGGTGCAACATATAAAGAGATGTCATCAACTAATTAAAAGTTTACTCCCACTCTCAAAAAGTTAAAAGAAAGTGCATTTGAAGATGCATTAACATTAAATTGTTTTGGTTTTGTAATTGTGATGAGTTTTACTCCCAGACTTAGTCCTAGTTGTAGAATTGAATTCTATGACGTGAAACCATATCCACAGTGAAATTTATAACAAAGAGGAAAACTTAGGTTTGCACAAATTACAGTCATTTTTATGGACTTTCACCAGGATTAGGAGGACTTAGTAAGGTACTTCTGAAATAATAAACGAAGTACTTAAGAATTCATAAAACATTCAAGAAAAAAAAAAAAAGGAAAACATATCAAAGAGGTTATATTACTATCTGTAACACAGTATTTCTCTTCCTATATCAATAATGTGCACGAGTGAGCGTTGTTATTAGATGAATGAGTTCATTTGCCATCTGAAAGAAAAGGGAAATCTTCTGATGTGTTGTTTTTACAGGAAAATCTAAGGAGAATTTGAAACACATTTACACCCTGCATATGACTACAAGATTACTGTGATAGCATTTAATAAATCGTATTTCCAAATAAGGTTAGAGCTTCTTTAACCTATTAATTGTCAATGAAGTAGGAAAAGATCATATACATACTGAACTCCAAATCATTCTTCTAGAACTGCAAAATGAAAGCTGCCATGGAAATATTTCTGCCAGCAGCTTAATAGTAACTAATAATGTTATTTCTCAAGGTCAGAAAAACATTCACTATAAAATTTGAATACTGATCATATAATATATTGCTTACCTTCCTCCTGTAAAACTATTTTCATCAGAATTATATATAATTAAGGAGACTCATTCTAAAGAAAAAAAAATCTAATTGTATATTATATATTATTATATATTATATTATATGTATATATATATTTGGTGTATATCTGGATGTGTTGCATCTCTGAGACCAATGGAGGCAAATAAATAAGGGAATGACACTCCTACTCCTTGACTGGAATCACATAATTCTCTATTGTTTGAACTGTTGTGTGTCTGAAATGAGGAATGTAGTCACTCTGCTGCTAATTTTCAATCAGTGGCAAATCAAACCTGCACATAGAAAAATACAGTTAGCAAATGAATATACACTACAAAACTGAAAATATATTTTGTATTTATATATAAATATATATATCTATATCTCACAGAATGGCTGAGGTTGGAATGGACCTTTGGAGGTCATGTCGTTGCCCAGGACCACATACAGACAACTTCTAAATATCTCCATAGAATAAAACTCCACAACATCCCTAGGAAACCTATGATCATTTACCCTCTTGGTGCAAAAGTATTTCCCGATGTTCAAGCAGAACTTGAAACACAGAAGTTTCAAATTGTGCCTATTGATTCTTGTCCTGACATTAGTCATCACTGAGAAAAGCCTGGTTCTGTCTTCTATGAACCCTGCCTTCATGTATTTATACACATTGATAATATTCTTTCTGAGCCTTCTCTTCTCTAGGATGAACAGTCGTAGGTCCCTTAGCCTTTTCTTGTAGGAAAGGTGTTCCAGTCCCTTCACCAACCTTGTGTCCACTTGTTGGGCTCTCTCCACTATGTCCATTCTTTTCTTGTACTGAGACCAGAACTGGACACCCATGCATGTCCTCTCCAGGGCTGAGTAGAGGTGAAGTATCACCTACCTAAACTGGCAATACTCCTTCTAATGCAACTGTTGAGGTTTTGGGGAGTTATTCTGTTTTCCTTCTTGTCTTAAAGAATTTTTCCATACTTGTTTGTCAGGGAGGTAAATGGCCGCACTTAAGAGAGACAAAAGGACCTGGCCACAGGGGGAGGGGGCAGCCAGCCGAATAAAGGGGGTTGGGTGGAGCCCCTGGGGCTCTTGCTTTGTTTGCTCCCTGCATTCAAGGAGGAGAAGCTACCCTCGTGGTGCAGAGAACTCATTCCTGCTGCGTCTCCTGCTCTCCCTGCTGCCTACCAAGGATCCGCAGGACACCGGGATCAGCTTGGAGAGAAGTCGTCCCTGCTTCACCCCCTGCTTTTCCTCCTACCCCTGCTGTCTCCTGAGGATCCTGCTGGACACCGGGATCGGCTGCCCATGGGGGTTCATGACGTGGGCTTTCCATCGGCCATTGCCACGTGGGGCCTGAGCTGACTCCAGAGCGGCGGGGAGACCATCATGCCCTCCCTGCTCCCCAGGAGCCCCCGAGAGGCTGGCACTGGGTTCCCTGTGCTGTTTTCCTGTTACTGACGTAGTTATTGTTGTTTGTTTGTCCTGTTATATATATAATTAGTAAAGAACTGTTATTCCTATTCCTCATATCTTTGCCTGAAAGCCCCTTAATTTAAAATTACAAGCATTCGGAGGGAGGGGGTTGCATTTCCATTCCAAGGGGGACTCCTGCCTTCCTTGGCAGACACCTGTCTTTCAAACCAAGACAGCAACCCATTAACATTTGTGGTGAGGGCACATGTTTCACCAATGTTAAACTTATTGTCCACTGGTACTGCCAGGTCCTTTCCTACAAGCTGCTCTCCAACTGGATGGTCTCCAGCCTCTACTGGTGCTGGAGTTGTTCCTCCCCAGTTGCAGAACTTTTCTCTTCCCCTTGTTGAACTCCATGACATTCCTGTCAGCCTATCTCTCCAACCTGTTAAAGTCCCTCTGGATGGCAGTATCAGTGACTTCTACCAGTTTTGTGCCATCAGCAAACTTGCTAAGGGTAAGCTGTTGCCCATCATCCAGATCATTAATGAAGAGGTTGAACAACACTGGACCCAGTGTTGGCCCCTGGAGTACACCATAGAATGCACTTTCCAGAACATAGCCTTCTAGTCTGAAGGTGTAGAGTAAAACAGATATAACTGAAGATTTAAAGGATACCCTGCCCCTCATGCAGTATTGACTGAAAGTTGGATGAAATACCACCAATCGCTTCAAATGGCTCTAGACACTAATGTTTGTGCAACCAAGATCCAGTCTGAATTCGGATTCAGACTGTTGACATGTAAATTTTGGCATCTACTTTTAAAAGTTAGCATATGTGAGAAGTTTGTAAACTTCCATTCTATTCAGTTAATGTCTAGGTATGGATTTTGTTGCTTAAGCATTGGCATTGGTGTAACATTGTGTTACTTAATGTATCCCATCTGACCTTCAAGTGCTTGACCAGAAGAGTGTGTGTCTCTTGTTAATCCTGTATTGTATCTGCTCTGCTTATATGGATATCTCAAACACTTAGAAAGTTGAAATAGCAGTTGGTACTTATGCTTAGGCAATTGAATCCCACTTTATATATACACTGTATCTAGTAGAGCCTTAGACATTTGGCTTGTCTGTTAAACTTGTATTAGGTTTAATTTCACACAATCTAATTTGACACATCTATCTACAGTCTAGAGCCTAATTTGGTTTCCCATTATGTTCATATACCTCCTTAAAATCTCACTCTTCTAAATAAGTTTGCATCTTTGGTTTGCATCAGGTTATGATATGGTGAAAAACATAATTAATGTGCTAATGAAGATGATGCATTAGTGAGAATTAATATGAATTAGTCCATGAAATATTCAATGAAGTCTTAGGAGGCTATTGACAAGAGAGAGGGTTGCTGAGATTCTGAATTCATTCTGGAATCCATGCACAAAATCCCTAACTTTGGCAAATCAAAATATTCTATGTGTTTAGCTGAGCAAAATGCTTATGAAATGCTGCAAAAAAAACCCAAAAAAACCCAAAAAAAAACCCCAAAAACCCCCCACATAAATATATATATAAAGTGTCTGAAATATTCAAAATATGTAGCTGTTCTTTCACCCAAGTGTAAATTCATGAACCTTTAATGTAAGTGCATCAAATTAAGGATCCTATGTGCTCAAGTAACATCTCTTCACAAAATTGTGCATTCAAACATTGGAGGTTGAAATTCTGGTTGACTAAATTTTCACCTTCTGAGTTGTCTTGCTTTTGCTGTTTAATAAAACATATGGACACATTGTTCCACAAGATAAAATCTGGTTTACAACTGAATCCCCAGGAAATATTTTTTACAAGTGTCTGGGGGAGAATAAAATAAGACTCTAGCTGGATGACTGATGGGGGTTCACCACTTGTCTCTTTGTACTTGGGGATCTTTTATCCTCTCACCACAGCAGGACTACAAATGTTTTTGTTCCTTTCACAGGGACTTTTTATTTTCTGTCTGCTTTCACTGCCTATACATTACAGAGCTGGACTGCTAAGGAAAAATAAAAAGTCTAGAAACATCCCAGTAGAAAAGATCAGTGAGTACTACTCTCAATCAGTAGGGGTATCTTAAAGGAAATTATTTGCTCATGGCAGCTAACCATTCCCCAAGGGTGCTGCTCGACAGTATAAGGGAACTACACCTCTGAGGAAGCAAATTGTACAGTCATACTGTGTTTTTACCTATCAAAAGCAATGGAGGGGAGATCAGAGTGAAGTGTTAGTGATTTTGTCCATGTATAATTAGAACAGAAATATCAAATGGAAAGTTAAAGGAAATTAGACAAGGAGTGCATTATATAAAATTCTGAAACTGAAAATGCCTAAGTGACTATACAGCAAAAAAGAAAGTAAAGCCAAATTAAAATATTTTGAGTAATGGAGAAAATGTAGAATTAGATCTTTGTCTTTTGGGTATCATATATTAATGAAAATGAAAGAAATGTCATTATGAAGATTCTCTAGGTCTTGATATTGAAACAAAAAAGAACCTGAATTTTCAAATCCAAATGTTAGACATTTAAGCTCCATCTTCTTATCCATCTAGGTCTGCTCAAAGCATTTAAAGGTTTGTTTCTAATTTGTGTTTCTACAAACTGAAGAAGTTGTGAGAACAGATGAGGAAGGAGTCAAACGTGATGCTACCCTTCTTATACTTAAGAAAACTGATTTTAAAGATGAGATGTGTATGCAAAGATTTAGATTTACTGGTGATATTAATTCTGATAATCTATACAGGCCAGGGAGAACATTCTTGTCATGAGGACAGGTGGCATGGCACAGACTGCATTCAAACTATATTAACCCCTAGAAGAGTTCAAGAAAAAGTATTCTAAGGCCCATGTTACCTCTTGAAACACATGGACATATCTAGGTTAGAACCATTTCTCACATGTAGAACCATATAGAATTATGCCATAGAGCTTGTTAACAATACAGATAAGCAAGAGGCAGGCCAGAAAATGAATCTAAGCAATTGAGAAGAAAACCTTTTTTTTTTTTTTTTTTTCATTTAGAAAAATCAGATATAGTAGATGTCACGGTTTAGGGTCAGGGCAGCCCCTTAGACCTATAACAGATTCTCTCTGTTAACCCCCTCTCCCTCCCCAGAGGGGAAGAGAAAGGGAATAAAGGAGAGAGACTTAGCGGTTAGAAAAGGAAATTAGAACAGCTTTAATGAAAATGAAATTAATAATAATAAAAATGGAATATATACAAATATATACAAAACCAGTATCGAACCCAACCCCCCTGATGGTAATTACATCACCGTCACCACTGATGCTGTGGAGGAAACGGGGCAGTCCCAGACTGGGCCCCGCAGCAGACGGGAGCTGTGTTCAGGAGCTGGATTCTGGTACCGGGTTCAGGAACACGCAGATCAGATCGAATGGACAGAGTCCTCCTTGGGTGCTCCGAGGAAGGAACCGAAAGAAGACCCGAGCCAAGCCAAGCAAAAGCTGGCAAAGCAGTCCAAGAGGGGAGAGAAGAGCCCAGAGACCCTTTGGATCCCTCAGCTCTAAACCGAATATAGCGTATATGGGATGGAATACTTTGTTGGTCAGTTTAGAGTTACCCATCCCGTCTCCTCCTACCTGAATGTGCAGCCTTTCACTTTCTGCACCCCCCCAAAGTGGTACACAGGACCCAGCAGTGGCCTTGGTCTGCACACCAATCCTTGGTAGTAACTTTAAACACAAGGTGTTATCACTGCTAGAAGCAGACACTGTCTGTGAAAACAGGCTGCTAACTTCAGAAAGTGCAGTTGGTTAAAAGAACCAAGCTGAAAAGTAAAAGTACTGAACAGAATTAGTTCTGTTTTCACTCAAACCAGGACAGTAGAGCTGATGAGTAAGAAGAAGGAATCAATGGGATTTCTTCTTGTCCCCTTCAAGAAGGGGGACAGATGGTCCCCATCATTCTGCTGACAGAGTATTACAGTCGAATGATCAGTGGAGTGGCATTGTCTGTTCTATTATCTGATATATATTATCTCTTTTTAAGCCTCCTGTGGTTCTTCCTGGGGTATTTTTCCTGCTTCTATGTCTAAGGTTGAGAAACAAGTGTCAGATGTTCCTGTAAGTCTTACAAGTAGCAAAAATCACTGATTAAATTTGTATTAATAAAATTTCATATGGAAAAGTAGTAAATTTACTTGGTACATTAATTTTTTAATGTATTGAATCGTGATATTTTAAGAAACCCACAATCATATGATGTCTTTAATTTCTCCTTGTTATTTTGCTCTGCTCATCTCTTAGATACAGGAAGAATCTTTTAGCATTTCAGTAATCACAGAATCACAAAATGGCAGAGGTTGGAAGAAACCTCTGGAGGTCACCTGGTCCAACCACCTCACTAAAACAGGGACACCTAGAAATGGTTTCCAAGATCATGTCCCAATGGCTTTTGAGTATCTTCAAGGAGGGGAGCTCCACAACCTCCCTGGGCAACCTGTGCTAGTGCTTAGTCACCTTCACAGTGAAAAAGTGTTTCCTGATGTTCACATGGAATCTTCTGTGTTTCAGGTTGTGCCCATTGACTCTTGTCCTGTCCTAATCTGTGTAAGGATATGCTTTTTCACTGTTCACCCATTCTCCTCAGGCAGGACTAAATGTTTTGTTTTTCTTTAATTGTTTAGCCATTCTATTTTCTTCTTGTCCTGCTTGATAGTTTGGACTATCATATTCAAGTGAAATTGCCAGAATATGGCTTACTAAAAAGCCCAAACAGAGAGGTCTTACAGTATTTATTGGGAGTCTTCAGAAGAGAGCATCATCATACTAATCACATTCAGTTTTAATAGAGGGAAGACACTGTCACTTTTAGTGATAATCTACATAGATTTATCTGCTATAATATTCAGAGGCTCCAGTTAAATTTTATAGTGAACATACATAAAGCTGTTTTCTGAATGCACAATCTCAGGCCCTTTGCAGACTTACCAATGCTGGCATAAAAAAATTGCATATTATCTCAGATCAACTCAACCCTGAATTCACTTTGGAGCATCAATTCCCAGGAAATATATCTCATGACAGTCGCCAAAATAACAATATTTTCTATAGCTTTTCATTGTAACCTTTTTTTTAAAGATTTTTATTATTGTGCAGGTTACTTGCAATACTCAGACCCTATAGCATGGAAGGTAGTTACCGTCTCAGATACAGCAATTCCAATGTGTTATCAGCACTAAAAAGTGAGGTATTTGAAATAAATGCATAACTGTGTACACAGCTATGGAGCACTACCTATATTTTTCTCTCTGAAGTAAATCAGAAGTCATTTTTGTTTGTCTTTTCTTCCACTTTTGTTATTTCTTCTTTTAAGTTTGGTGGCGTATCATATCTGATATTATTATACATGAAGTGTTGTCCTAAATTAAAGGGTTAATTAATGACAGGAAAAATAACACTTTTTAGAAAGAAGCAAGGGAAAGTATTAATAAATTCTGGTGGTTTTTTCCCCTAATTCTATCATAACTCATTATTCCTGAAAGTAAGTATTCAGAAATTAGAAGCAGGAATTATGAAGACAATGCTGAATAGTAACACATATATTCTGTTAAATGGAAACTAGAATGTTTTGTCAGTTTTGGTGATTCACTTGGAAAGAAGGATTGCAACAATCCTTTAATGTATCATAAGTCATATGATTTCCTTGTATTCAAGTTTAACTATGACAGGGCTTGTAGAACATCCAAATTTGTGCTGAAAGCTTTAATGCTAAACTGTAAATGTGGTAAACAATGAGATTAATTTCTCATATAATCAAAGAATTTCTTATCTCTACTCTTAGTTCTCAATTTATGCACCTTTAATGACAGACTTACAGCCATATCTGTTAGACTGATGATGCAGTGAAAAACTCAATATCTGAAGTTATTAAGCAGGTGCTCTTTATTTTGCGGTGCCAGATGCACGGGGGATCACTTCTCCAAATGTGTGTACCGATGCAAGCTAGGTACATAGTTTATATGCAGGCTAAACATACATATTCATTATATTTCTTAGAAAGGGCAGTCTTATGCTAATGAGTTCCTGGAATTCATTTACATAGTCCGAGCACGTGTAATAAAATTAGGGTCAGGGTTTTTTCTGCCCTCGGTGGTCTTTTGTGACCTCTGGTGGTCATTTACTTCATCTTCTCTTCTTTGTCACTGTTCTTTTAGTGACCTAAAGCCTAAAATCCTTATTCTTGCCACAAAATTGGTTCTTGTCTGTTCAGCATGCTTGGGTGCCTCGAGATGTCTTGTTGTCCTGTTCGTGGAGATAATCACTATCTACAAGGCTATGAATTTCACAGTATGTCCCTACTATACAACTACCCATTTATTGTTGTTGCTTGTTCAAAGATTAGTAAAACTTTACCAGACATCCCGTCTCCTGCCTTCACTGAAGAGGTCTCTATTATGAAAAATCCACTTATCTATCTAACTCTAGGCTATGATCTAATCACTCCTTAAATTTTTCTTTGATGACATAATAGATTGTTTCTTTAGATTCTAAATACAAAACAGTTCTTTTCGTCTGGATGACTGAAACAAGTCTTTCTGCTTCCACTTAAAAAATAAAGAATAAAACTATAAAATAATATATATATTAAAAAAAAAAAAACCAAAAAAAAAAAACCCAGAATAAAATATTTAGAACTGTGTTTCAGTAGTTCAGGAATGATTTCTCAAATATCGTAAGGAGAGGCAATATGATCTTACTCCGATGACGTATTCCTTCTGCCCTTAGTTCTTGTTTCCATCACAGATCACATTAGGCGACAACTAAATGCTGGAATCTCTAGAGTGTTTTCATAGTTATTCTTTATTCTTACATGACTGATATTTCTTTAGTTACATCCAACATTCACATTAATTTACACAAGTTAAAAGATTAAATGAGTGTTAAGATGCAGACACATGGAGAAAAAACCCAAAAATTAGATTTTTTTTTCTCATTTATTTTGCATCACTTTGGACAAAATTAAGAGGATATGGTATTTTGAATAAGAATTAAGCGTATTAGTTATGGCAGACCCTTTAACCATCATCCTTTCAATGCCCATTTTTCTCTGCTACTCTGAAGAAGCCATAACATTGGCCATAACCACTTAAGTGTTTCTTAATCACTTCACAAGCACTTTTGCCTAGTCTACAGATATATGCAAAAAGCAATAATATAAAGAAAATATTTGTAATATAATCAGAATTTATTTTCTAATTAAATAAAAGTCATGGGAAATACATATATATAAAGCAAAATTTATGCTCAGGAATATTTCAGAGTAGGAGCTCCTATGCATCTTGATACTTTTACTGTGTAAATTTTTGGAGGATAACCTATTCTATGTTGGATGGTGGCTTGATGGAGATGATTAAGTCAGAAATCTATTAAGTTTCATATGTATTCTTCCTTTCTGAAACATTATATAATGTATTTTCTAGCAGACAAGCCCAATATGTAATAAGATTATTTGACTGTATAGCTGAAGTGAAAATTCTTCTCTTTATCTGTGAAAAGTCACTGAATATCACTAATATTTTTGTCTTAAAATACTAAGTGTTAAGAAAGTAACCATGTCTCATAAGTATATGCATCGACGTTATCTTTGCTACAGCTATCTCCTAGGACTGTGCTGCTTTTTTCTGAATTCTAGCAAAATGGACTTCCATAATATATGAATCATCATGTTGTTCCTACCTGTGACACTAAGGAGGGTATTTCTTCTCTTACTGAAAAAGAGTAGGAGTTTTTGCAACTAATTTCAATGAGAACTGCACAGAAGCAGACTTTCTAGATGGAAACTTCTAATATGTACATGTATTATTCATCCAAAAACAACAGAGATCAATGGAAACATAAGCTCCTACAAGGTAAAGAAGAACAGAGGAAATTTCCTAAAGATTTTTTTCAAAGAGAGCATCTATTATTAGATATTGATGTTAGCTAAATTTAAATCATTTAAAAAAATTGTGAAATTTGGGGAGATGTTGGTAATTGCAGGTTGGTAATGTATTCTGCTAATTCTATAATAAATGAAATTCTGAAAAAAGAACTGCTGTGAGGCAAGATTATAGATTTATCATTCCTTTGTGTGTATTCAACTATGCACAGTACTTATGATATATATTCCTTCAATAACATTTATTTCCCGTGCATATACAAGAACAGATCTGTGGGTCTCTGGCATCCCTAGTGAGCATCTTTGCTCTAAAGGAAAACTAATGAGCTATCTACTGAATCAGTAAATCTGATTGTTCATGCAAAAAGAATTGTTCATGCAAATTGATTAGAATAAGGGTTACTTCTATTTCTGCTGTATGAATGACAGCAGATATAAAAGGATAATACTAAATACTCCATCCAAGAAGCTAGAGTACAAGCTTACTGCAAATGAGATTGAGAACAATGTAACATGTAATTATATCACCTTTTTGAATGTTATCTAATATTTTTCATTATTCTAATCTTATTTTCAGAGTAAAATCCAGTTGGCGACCAGTCACAAGCATTGTCCCTCAGGGCTTAGTTTTGGGACCTGTCTTGTTTAATATATTCATCAATGACCTGGACGAGGGAATTTAATGTACCCTCAGTAAATCTGCAGACAACACAAAATTAAGCAGAAGTGTCTATCTGCTTGAGGGTAGGAAGGCTCTGCAGCGGGATCTGGACAGGCTGGAGAGATGGGCTGAGCTCAATTGTATGGAGTTTAACAAAACCAAGTGCCGGGTCATGTACTTTGGTCATAACAACCCTCAGCAACAGTACAGTCTTAGGGAGTTGTGGCTGGAGAGCTGCCTGGTGGAAAAGGACCTTGGGGTGTTGGTCAATAGTTGTCTGAACATGAGCCAGCAGTGTGCCCAGGTGACCAAGAAGGCCAATGGCATCCTGGCCTGTATCAGAAATGGTGTGACCAGTAGGAGTAGGGAGGTGATCGTACCCCTATACTCGGCACTTGTGGGACCGCACCTTGAGTACTGTGTCCAGTTTTGGTCACCACAGTACAGGAGGGATGTCGAGGTTCTGGAGAGAGTGCAGAGGAGGGCAACAAAGCTGGTGAAAGGGCTGGAAAGCATGCCCTATGAAGAGCGTCTGAGGGAACTGGATTTGTTTAGTCTAGAGAAGAGGAGGCTGAGAGGAGACCTTATTGCCCTCTACAACTACCTAAAAGGAGGTTGTAGAGAGGCTGGTGTAGGTCTCTTCTCTCAAATTAGTAATGATAGGACGAGGGGGAATGGATTCAAGTTGCATCAGGGGAGGTTTAGATTAGATATTAGGAGGAAATTCTTCACTGAGAGGGTGTCTAGGCACGGGAACAGGCTGCCCAGGGTGGTGGTGGAGTTACCATCCCTGGAGGGTGTTTAAAGAACGATTAGATGTGGATCTTGAGGATATGGTGCAGTGGTTAGAGAAATGCTAGGACAAAGGTTGGACTTGATGACCCTGGAGGTCCTTTCCAACCATAATGATTCTATGATTCTATGATACTGAAAATTTAATCAGCAAGGTTAACATATGCTTACTTATCTACTATTGACATTGATTTCTGTAATTAAATAATCAATATTAGTTGCTCTTTTTTGAAGATTTGTAAGCAATATCTTTTCAAATGCAACATGTTCCAAAGGCCAACACATGACAAGTATTGTGGAATTTATTTAAGTTGCTCACTTTGTGAGGGCCACAGTAACTATTTATTTACTCGTTAGACAGCAAAATGGAGGGAATTCAAAGTGAAGTAATGCAATTATTGTCATTCTGACATAAAAGATAAAAAAAATAAAAGAACAAAAAACATATAATTCTTATGATGAATAAAGATACCATTAACACCATAGAAACCAATGGAAACAGAGTGAACTGAATATCTTGTGAAGTAAAGCTAGCATCTCTCTATAAAAGAGTCTACTTTTTTTTACATCATACTTTATTTATGATAAACCTATTATAATCTAAATATTTCAGTGGTGGTAGTGGATATATAAGTATGATGTAAAATCATGTAGAATTCCTTGAGGATTGTTTAAAACTGCTAACATAATGGTTTAGGCTAATAGAGATGTCTGTGACATTGCTTAGCATAAATAGACCTCATTCAGAGCATGTACAGTTCCCATTCTGCCAGCAAAGACAAAAAACAGATGCATGAAAGGGAAATATGAATTGTACAATTGTTCCAATCAACTAAATTTATGAATGTTAGAGGACTCTCAAAAAAAATAACATCCTTTTTAGGCATAGTCATACTTCCAACCTGTGCTTCATATTGTAGTTAAAATAACTTGCCTTAAATGACAGAAAGGAGTTTTTGAACCAATGTTCAGCAACATCTTTCTTCTCAAACTCCCACCATCTTTGTGCTACACTGGTGTGGCACTCAGAAATGTTCCCATTCACTGGGAACTGGGTGAGTTTTGATATTTAATCTCTTGTCAAGTGTTGAAAAGGTGTGTACTTCAGAAAGTTTTACCAACATGGTGAGCTCACAAGACAATAGATGGTTTTCAGCATTCATCATTATACACTTAAGAGGCCTAAGAACAAGTAATTTATTCAACATCTGTGTTTGGAAGCCCCAGATGGTGTCACAGATAAATTACAAGTAAATAGATGTTATTTTCACAGATTATGGAGAAGTTCTAGTTAGGAATACCACCAAAGTATATTTTGAATATTTCTTGAGGCTTCTTGCATCCTACACTAAGGAGACATTAATATTAGCTTGTTTTGAACCTAAGCATAACTAGATACGCATTTATAGGTGCAATGTTGTGTTATACAGGACAACAACCCTTAAATTAATTACTTTGGCTAGAGAAAGCTCACGTTGAAAACCTATATCCTATTAATATTCCAGATTTTTTTTTAAACTTTGAATGTCCTCACATTAATTTTAATTGAATCAAATATGTTGAAGTGTACCATAGAGTAATGCAGTCATTTTGAATTCTTGTGATTGTGTATTACAACTGCTGTGTATGTAGGACCATTATAAAATTACCTTGCTGTACTCACAAAGTTTATGCAAATCCCTGTGTCACAGCTCTTTTAAAACCAGGTCTCTGTGGTACACTGCATACAGTCAGTCCTGAAAAACCATAATCAGAGTATTTTAAGGTTTCACAGTTACATGGAGGGCTTGGATGGGGGGGGGGGCATCACAGTTGGGAGTCAGACTCAATGATCTTCAGAGGTCCCCCAGAATCTAACTCTTCCTTCAGTACTTTGGTCCTTTGGCACCATTTTTTGAAAGCTAAGTTACTCATGAAATATTTTATTCCTTTTATTATTCCTTGTCTATTAAATATTGCTTATTTTATATCAATTTCTTAATCTCTGTGTTTGGCAAAGTGAACTGGTTTTGGGGTTTTTTTTGTTTTGTTTTGTAGATGTGTAAGTTGCACAGTAATATATTAAGAAATACATAGGTAATATATAGATATATTTACACATTTAGTTCTGTGTGTATATTTTCTCTGAAAATCTGAAGGCATCTGTTAACAGAAGCACCCAAATATTACAAAGCAGTGGTGGATAGCTACTCTCTGTTTCTGTATCAGTGAGTTAGTAGTGACTTAACAGCTGAACACTTTTCAAGAGAAAAATATTTACTATACAAATGAAATAAAAGTGTCTTTAAAAAAATATGAAAAATTATTATAAGTGGATTTTTATGAACAGCAGAATAGTTTATGGATAGTTTCTGAAAACTCATTATTTAATTTTTTAATTTATGCAGTTATAAATATAATTTCTTGTATGATATATATATAAACAGTTGTTACACTCAAAAATCTTTTTTGTGGACAAGAAGAAGTGCAAGTTTTGTTTGGAGAAAAAAAAAATTGTTAGTCCTATTAACATTTTAACAGTCAAATGATCTAAATCTTCTAAATATTTCATAAAAGCATAATTAATAATAACTTTTAAATAAATATAAAAATAAAAATAAATATAAAATACTTTCCTAGCACTAACCCTCCCAATATCCTTTTCTTATATATATAGCAATGACTTGTATTTTGTAATGCCACATAAAGTTACCGAAGATACAGCATAAGTGGCATAAGGCTATTCCAAAGTAATCACAGAAGCTTATCTTGGAAGGAAGGAAAATACTCTGTGCAAATTATTAAAAAAAAAAAAAAAAAGAAAAAAAAAAAAAAAAAAAAAAAAA
>JANVCC010000021.1:33161064-33354498 GCA_025345505.1 Todiramphus chloris collaris | reverse complement strand
AAAAAAAAAAAAAAAAAAAAAAAAAAAAAAAAAGAAAAAAGTAGAGGGTGCAGTGGATCAAGGAGGTCATTAGTCAAGGTGCAATGATATTGTGAAAAAAGCAATCACCATATACAAAATCTATGAAAAGAAATAAAAACATTAAGATATATGAAGTGGGAGACAATTCTCTAAATATAGTGCTATTACAGATTCCCATAGGACCATCAGTTGCCTTTCTAGAAATAAATGTACTCTGCATAATTTCTGCTAGTCCCAGTGTATATCTGACATATCATCAGACACCTTAGATGAAACTGTATGTCTATGTTAGGTAAATTGTTCTTGGAGGAAGATTGAAAAGCAGAAAAAACACTTTACTGTAAAGATTTCTGCATGGGTAAATAAGAACACTAGGTTGCCAAGCTTCCAGTAACTGGCAGTTCTTCTAAAAGGGGCTCATGTCAGAGGACTTTTTCAGTAGTTCTAATGAATTCAGGTCTCCAGATTTTGGAAATAAAGGAGCATACTCATATTTGATTTAAACATTGTGATTCAATCACTTATTATCCATTTGTTATTATCAATATTGGTTTATAAGTGCTGTATCTTGTGCTTAGAGAACTACTAAGTTATTATTTAACAGCACTGTTTTCTTTGCCCTTCATGTGGTTGGGATTTACTCTTTGGGGTTTCAGTTATATACCTGTGCTGTTTCTATATTAAGCTGTGACATGTCTAACTGCAGGGTATGAAGCAACCAAGGCTGTTAATGAAAATATTCAGTTGACTGTCACAGGAATCTTTGCCATCAGGTTTGACTGATATCATCCTTTTTAATTTACTTCGATGCTGCTGTTCTTTTTCTCCCTGAAAGACAGATATCACACAGTGGGTGAGGCAGGGGGAAGAGCTTAGAAGAGAAAGGGGGACTTGAGGGGGGGAGAGAAGAAACAATATATTACAGTGACATAAGAATGAACACACCCCATGCTGTCAATAAGCAACAGCAGGGTAAAGTTTACACTTGAATTCCCAGAAGAGATCCTAACATATTAATACTTTTACTTTTCTTGCAATAACTGTGCTAAGGAAAGTAGCCTTGATCTTAGTCAACACTGTTGGAAACAACATATTGCTCTTTACATGGCGTTTCTACAAAGCAGATCTTGCTTAATTAATTCTTATATAATCTGACATTAGTTTACAAAATGATTGTAAAAGAAAATCTAAAAAGAGCATTAGCTGAAAGTTGGTTAGCAGTTATTTTGTGGAGTTTTGTGTCAACTAATGCTAGGATTTGTAACTAAGGTCTCTTAGTTTTAATGGTATAGTATTTTTTTTATTAAATATTCTTCAGTACAGTCACAAAATACAAATTACCCCAAAAAATTTTTCCACACTGTCATCCCTTCTGAAATTACTGTTGCAATAAATACATGGTACATCAGGGCAATGAATACAAATTGTATGTAAAACTAAGCAAGCACAGAGAAAAAATCTGAATGTCTCTGAAGCAAATACTCCAGCCCTGACTACCCTGTGGCTCTCTGATGAATTCACTTCAATTGATCTGTGTCTTATATGGAGAGGCCAAGAACTGAACTTCATATCTTAATGCAGAATAATGAGCATTGAGTAGAGGGATCTGAATCTACTGGCCATGCCCCTGTTCACAGAACCCAGGATTCTTTGGGCCCTTGTAGCTGTAAGAGCAAATTGCTGCTTTATACTCAGCTTATCAAGATCCCCAGGACCTTTCACAGAGCTGCTTCCCAGCTTGTCAGTCTCAGCCTGCAGCTTTACCAGGAATTACTCCTTCCCAGATGCAGAAAATGTGCTCCTAGATGACCAATTCCACAGTTCCCCCAAGGACAAAAGTGAGCCTGACTGGCCTGTAGCATCCAAGATCATGTTTTTGACTGTTCTTGAAAGTAGGTTCATCATTTACTTTTATCCTGATCTCCATGATTTTTGGAAGGTATTTAAGAGCAGTCCTGCCATGATATCAGCCAGCATTCTTAAATACACTATAAAGGGTCTGATGGACTTGTATGAGTGAGTTTCTCTATAATAATCCCTTACTTGATCCTCATCCATTACTGGTAGTCTTCTTGACTTTGATCACTGACATTAAGCACAGAGGTTTGTGAGAACTTCAGAGGCCTGGAAGAACTTCTTGGTGAAAAGAAAACAAAAAAGAAAGACAAAGAAATTATGAGATTAGCCTTACCTAAGTCTGCTGACACTAGATCAGCCTCTCACTCAGTAATTAGTCCAGTTTCCTTGTTTGTCCCTTTACCAAATAATGGAGCAGTACAAGCTCCTCTTACCATTCTTGCAAGTTTCATATATGAGCTTTATTTTCTCCCCCAGAACTCCTTCATTTGCAAAGAGCATCCTATGATCACAAACACTAAATGCTCATTGGCAATACAAGCTGGACAGACAAGCATTGGCCTGGAGGATCCGTCTGCTCCTCCACAGATTCCTCCTTTTCACCAGCAGGATGGAGAAGAAACTACCTGAACCACCAAACCCTCCTTCACTGTTACTGCCAGAGCTAAATAGTTGCTTCCGGTAAGTCTCTCTCAGCATTATTTTTGGTACCTACATGGATAAGGTGTAGAGGCTGATAAGATGAATGCCAGATGAGCTTTAATATCTTTTCTGCAACATCCCCATTCTAAGCACCTGAGAAAGACAGCAAACCTCTAGAGATGAAAGTGAGGTTGGCAGGTGGGGTTTTTCCTATTGATTTTAATTACCAGTTCTCATCTGACTCTTATACCTGGTCAGACATACTTCACTGTCAAGTCACAGAACCTATGGAGCTGAGTAGTTATGGGGGAATAAGGCAGCTTTTTTCCTGCTGAGAGAATTCATAATCTCCTAGATTTCCTCCATCTCAGGAATTTCTATCTGATGCTTAATCTGGCCTTCCCCTCTTACACACAGTTAGGGGTTCAGGCCCGCACCTCTGCAATGTCTCTGAAAAACTCCTCTCAGTCTTTTTCCTCATCTTCTGTGATGTGATCAGTCTGATATTTAAATCTTTGAAGATTTATTTATTTATTTATTTTAATTCAGAAGAAAACAAACAATGGTAAACTGGAGCAGAAAAAGCGATCAGCAAAAAGTGCCAGTAAAAGTAAATTAGATGGTCATAGTATACAAGCCATTATCTATGAGATGAGAAAATGGAAGCATTATAAAGGAGAGTTTAATATATTTCTTGTCAGTTGCAACAGGTTGAATAAATCTGCAATTAATGAACTCATCATGCTTCATCCTGTCATTACTGAGAAGTACAAATAAGCCTCTAGTCCCATCATGCTGTAGAGGAGATCACTATTCATTCAAAATATCGACATAAATAATGTCTTTAGAGGAGATGATCAGCACAAATGTCAGGTTTGCATGTAATTTCACAAAATAATCAACTTCACAGAAAGAAATTAAAGAGATTTAATTAACACCATGCTACTCAACAGGTGTGGTAAACCTTCCAAAACTATATAATATTCAGTAACATTTACATAAATATTATCATTACCATTTTAAACTCTGCTAGATTAAAACCCAAGCTTTTGTTAAGTCACATGTCTTGTAGAGCAGAATAAATCACAAAAAAAAAAAAAAAAAAAAAAAAAAAAAAAAGAGGTATCTATGGAATAACCATCTCCATCTGAGTAAATTAACCTTGCCTCTCTTCTCAGTTTTCTCAGGGTATGGAAATAGGTAGTGTTGTGACATTGTTCATCTCCCATAGTTTAAGAATCTATTTCTGGATGAGACAGTTGTGTCAGAGAACTGCTTATTTCTCTGTATTTACTGTAAAAAAAACCCAAACAAACTAGTATTTAGAATTCATCTTGTCTGGGTTTAGCCATTTAAAAGTGAAATATCTTGTATAAAATAGTTTTCTGAATTCTCTGTCTTCATCCAGATTTTCATCTAGAGTCTTCATCTAGAGTTTAATTCCTTTTGTCTGTTTTACACATTGTTCTTAGGATTAGATGAATTATCTGACTATCTATGTTTCTTACATCTGAATGACAACTGACTAACTTAGAATAATCCCCCCCCCCAAAAAAATTGGATAAAATTCCTTTTATCTAGTTAACTATGAAAGAGATGGCACAATCCCCATGATTCTCTGTTCACAGCTAGGGCCCTAATCTCCAAATTACTCTCATCTCTGATATGGTTAATTTTGAACTTCCCACAGGAAGAATCACAAAATTTCAGTAGACAGTAAGACATTCTCACTCATATTTCAGAGTTTCTAAGGGAAAAACATGAATTTTCTTCTTTATATACTTAGAAGAGACCTAATCTATCTTTTTTCTGCTCTCTGAGTTTTTGATTTAAGTATTGAACAAGAGAGTAGATTACTAGAAATTATTGTTTATTTTAATTCTGCTAAAGTAAATGCTGTTCTGTGGTAGACACATTGAGACCATCTACTGAACTTGTCTACTCCAGGAATTTTAGCAGTAGGATATTTCATTTGAGTAGTATGAATTTCCTTCAATGGTAACTCTGTGTTCTTTTTTTTTTTTTTTTCCTGACAAGGAAGAAGCAATTTTGATCATTCCAGTAAGTCATTTTCTAGGCAAATGAAGAATTTAACACGTGAAAATATTATCTTCGTATGTCTTTTTGACTTTTAAAACAAAAAATGAAAATTTAGGCTGATTTACTTCTAAATTCTGCTTCAGATAAGAACTAGTCATCAAAGATCCCTATTCAGTACAGTATTTAACAGCAGTAGGAATGGAGATGGCAAGATATTTAGGTTTCCAAGCTAAAATTCATTCCACAGTAACTTGAGGTTGTCCAGTTATCTCAAAAAGGAGAATACTTCTACTTTTCCACTCTACTCAGCCCCGGTGAGGCTATACCTGGAAAGCCGTGTCCAGTTCTGGGCTACTCAGTACAAGAGAGACATTGGCATACTGGAAAGATTCCAACAAAATGTACAAAGATGATTAAGAGTCTGGAACACCCCTCCTATGAGGAAAGGCTGAGCAAGCTGGGTCTGTTTAGCTTAGAGTGGGAGTAAGATGAAATCTTCTTAATATTTATAAATACTTTAAGGGAGGGTACTAAGAGGATGGAGCCAGACTCTTTTCAGTGATGTCCAGTGACAGGGAAAAAGGCAATGAGCACAAACCGAAACACAGGAAGCTCCACATGAACATCAGAAAACACGTTTTTTGCTGTGAGGGTGACTTAGCTCTGGAATAGGTTGCTCATGGAGGTTGTGGATTCTCATTCCATGGAGATATTTAAAAGTTGTCTGGATGTGGTCCTGACAGGTGGCTCTAGGTGTCCCTGTTTGAGCAAACTGGTTGGACCAGATGACCTCCAGAGGTCCCTTTCAACATCAGCCATTATGTGATTCTGTGTTTCTTGTTAGCTAAATACTCCTGTATTATCAATAGGTGACACAGATCATTTATTACCTTAATGGTTTATTGAAGTCATCTGTCTCTATACAGGAAGCTTAAGATTATGACACTTGCACATAACTTGTCTAAAGCTGGTAGGAGGAATACAGGCACGCTCTAAAGAAGTAGTCAGATGAGCTTTATTAGTCTGATAAATAAAGCTTGATAGCTTTATTACAACCAGAGATATTCAAGGGAACCAGGAGAGAAAAAACAGAGGAGCAACCCAACTATGAGAAGATAATAAACCAATTATTGAGACTGAAAGATACCCCTAAGCAACTAGTATTTCATGCTTGTGCATAGTGCTTTACTAAAAGTGAAGTAACAATCCATATCTGTCAAAGATTTTCATTGAAATTTTCGATGGAATTTCTTCATGACTATCTTCAATGAAAAACTGTCAGGGGATGTGGTCAGTAAAGTGAAAAATATGGTGAAAGAATAGGAGAATATGGACAATGGAATAGAACAATATATGACTCTCAAAGGATGACCTTGAGAGAAGATTTTCAGATCTGGAACTAATTTGGTCTAGGAGCTAAGATTCCCGAATTTAGAACTGATCTGATCTCAAAATCATCTCTGCCATCCATATTCTATCTATTACATTGTAGAACTGCTGGCCATTGAGAGGCAAAGACAAGAGAAAAGTGGTTTTGCTGACATTTTGCAGCTTTCTTGTACACAAGGCACACAGTATTTGCTTTAATGTGTGGAAACATATTGTGAAAAGCCACTGTTCACAAATTTTCCTAATAAAAACTGTCTTAGCTCACAAAATAAATCAAGTTCCTATCACTTTACAGTTCTGCATGTCTTCATTTCCTCATCTTTTCTCATGTTTCCTCATACTGCCACCAAAATCAAGTATATTCAGCTGTCACTTATGGAGAATGATCTTTGGAAACTGTTTCTTTGTGAATATTTTTGGTAACTTCAGTGTTAACTCTGATCTATTTCAAAGCAGTCAAACACAGTGGAATAATTACAAATGTATACATTTTTCTGTAGACAATATAGCTTAATTCTGGGAGGCAGTTTCATTTGTCCTGCTCTGAGCAACGTGTATTATTGGATTAGTTCATTAAAAATATAACCCTACATAAATATATAGTTTCTGAGTTTTGTTTCACCAGATTAGGAGACTGAACATCAGTTCCTCATGTACTGTTCTGAATTTTCTACATTCAGAAATGATCTTGGACATTTTTTTTTTAATAATCCCTCACAGAGTAGCATGGACTGTTTGTGAATAGGGAATATACATGCTTTCTACCCAAACAATACAATATAGCAATAAAATCATGGAAGCAGATAGTACCTCCTTACTGTGCACAATGCATGACATGAGTAATTAAGACTGGGGTTTATTAAAGGATCTATGTGATTTTATCTGACATAAACTGATGCCACATATTCCAGTAAACCAAAATTTAGATCCTTAAATATCTGTTCAACAATCACATAACTTTGAAAATGTTTAGAGTCTCTGGACTTCATGAGTGAAGCCTCACAAGCCCTTAACAATCCTTAACAAAGTATACATATTCATTTCTCTTCCTCTTTCATGTGTTAGTTCACTGGCTAGAGGTCTCAGCCCAGTATTTTGGTATCCCAGATTCAGTTCTCTCCTCTGTCTGAGAGACGCATTTCACATATGACTGCTCTCTCCAACCTCTGAAAGTGTTGCATCTTGTAGGAAGAAATTAATGAGGTGAGAATATAAATCTGATTCTGCAGTCTGGTTTTCATGGCACTTACTTGCTAAGGTGAGACTGAGATTTAGTTACAGCTCCAATGAGTATATTATTACCCTTAGTACAGTGCACAAATGTCCAAAGATTCTCAGGGAATAAATAAAAAATAATTATATTCTGTTCTAATGAAAATTTGAACAAGCGTGTCTAGAACAGCTAATGTGAAACAAAAGCAGCTGCATGTTGTCAGCAGAATAAGACACATTAATGATCTTTTAAATATGAGAGGTTTTATAAGACACTTTTTAAAAGCCAGCTAGGTCAGCTAGGGAGAAGTAAGAACTACCAGTGTATGAAGGCAGACTGATGGCTGAGAGTTTAAGCAGGAATTTTAAATCTTCATGAAACAGTATTGACTGAAAAGAAGCTTAAACAATGGACTGCAGATCACAGTCAGATATACCATTTGTTTTGAAGAGTATTTAAAAGGTTATTTGATAATGTGAACGTACATAAATGTGATACAGGTACAATAATTTCTCTCTACCCTGGCCTTTGAATATATATAGACCTGTCATAGCCTGACTTAGTGATCAGTTAGTCAATCAGTAGATACTTATCTTTTTTAATATTTCCTTGTAAATCACCCCTTTATAATACTTTAATCTCTTTATATTATCTCTTTAGAAAAACAACAAACCAAACCTAGACAGAACAACCTCTGCTCAAAACCAACACTCCTTTCCCCCAAATGCTGAATAAAAATGGACCCAGAATTGATATAATTGAAAATTAGAAATAAATAAAATAAGAAAGAGGAAATAAGTTGAAGAAAAATTATGTTTTATTGGAATTTAGAGCAAATGATCACAGAAAATAAATAATAATAATAACAACAGTAAATAGTTTTCAGAGTAGATCTGAACAAAAACTCCAAAACTTGCAACAACAAAAATTTAGTGACCTGATTTAGTCCTTGTGGGTTGAGTCTAGGATCTTTCTTTTGAAGAAAGAAAAGAAACAGAGGTTTATTAAAATCACAAGAAAATGAGTTAATAGGTATCATCTATTTTTACACTACATCATAAAACCATATTATAAGCTAAATATAAGCCTATGTTAGATAAAGCATGATGTGTACTAAAACGTAACCTGATTATGGTATCATGCCTACAGATGATAAGCAATCACAGAACCCAAAGCATTGGCAAACACAGAGTTTTGCAAAGGCTTGTAGCCAAAGTAGTGAACCATAAACTAATAATGAGCTAATTAGGGCATAATTAATATTACTCTGTCTTGAGCCATACCCTAATAGACTACAATTTGCAACAGAAAGCAAGTATTATGAAATACTGTAGCAGTAAAGCTAAATTCAACATATAAGGATTTTACATAAATATGTGAGATATATTCCCACTGGAGAAGATTAAAAAAAGTTATGTGTATTTGCATGCAGGAGTCATGGAAAAGCATGTGAACAGAGAAGAAGGTAAGAAAAGTTGTAAGATTGATTACAAACAGTATAATTGCAAATATGCAGCCCATCCTACTGAGTACACTATATGTCACTGTTGAAGCTGTGTATGAAAAGAGACTAAGTAAGGATAAGGAAGAAACAACTACAGACATGAAGTGTTAAGGAATTAATTCAGTGCAGTTATGTTTAAAAGTTTAAAATTAACTTGATTTGTCAGTCTTCTAAACACTTCTGTCACAGTTATCTCTAGTTGGTATCTCCTTGTCATCTGTCTTCTATGATTTTATTTACTTTTGTTGAAGCTTCCTGTTTCAGCTTGCTTGGAACCACTCTGGGAATCTTCTGTAGAATCACATGGTGTAGTCAGAACTGGAAGTTTATTGTCCTGCTTCAGGTGGCAGTGATCTACTGCACAGCTGCTCATCGCATACCTGGAAAATCCACAAAACTAGTTATTTTTGCCATTTTCAGCACCTCCAGTAAGATACTATTATCTTTTCTCTATTTTTTTATTCTCTTCACAGAAAAGGAATTCCCAATACTTCCTCTCAATTTTGTTTTGCATTAATATTTTTTTGTTTACTTTCAGTGGTCAGGTATTTAGGTGTTCTTTGTTCTTATAGGTATGGTTGGACTCGATGATCTAGGAGGTCCTTTCCAACCACAACTATTCTGTGATTCTGTGATAATTTTTTTTTTTTTTTGTTTTGTTTTGTCTTGTTTTGTTTTGTTTTTTGTGTGTCTTTCATGTTGAGCTGTTTCTCATGACATTAAATTAATGCCATTAGTTTAACGTTGGATTGCCTGTTTGCTTACATAACATAGCACCACTTGAAGAAAAAAATGTCACTTACCAACAAGTACTTGTTTTTGTGGCATGGGTTCTACATTAAAATATTGTCTCAAATATAAAAAATAATATAATATTAATAGTAAATTTGCTTGTTGACAAGGCATACAGACATTAGGTTGGATATAGTCCTCAGTGAATCAGATACAAACTAGTTCCATTTCATACAAACACAACATTATCTCTCACCTTTTATAGATTCTACAAGACCTCATTCTTACTACAGTTCTACATAAAGATAACTGCATACACATTGGGCTTGAGCTGTACCATTTTCAACAGGCAAAATACATTAATAGAATTAAATTAGAGGTCTCATGTTAACCATCACAAAATCTTTATGGCTAATTTTATGTTCTAGTCTTAGATCCTTACTTGAGGAGACAAGAGTGGTATTTACAAAAGTTGACTAGCGAGGCTTGGTGCCTTAGTATTCCTCTATAGTTAGTGGAAAGAAGACAATTGTTCCAGTAAGGGATCCAGAACACCTAAAACTAAACTCTTGAATAGCCCTTGAATGAAGCTTCTTCAGTGATGGAAAAGTCTATGGAGACCAGTTGCACAAGAACACCTGTTTGTGTATACACACAATGTTTTTTCACAAGTAATTTGAAAAGTTTGCCTCAAAGTACACAAGTACCTAGTAAGAATTTGTGATGGTGAATAGAAAGATTAGTAAACTATGGAGTTACAAACTTTTTTTTTTAACAGCACCAGCATGGTGATACTATCTGAGGTTCCTGAAAAGAAACAGAATTTAGTCCTCTTCTGTTATTCTTCCTTCTTCCTTTATTCCTGTTCCTTTGGTTGTTACATCATGTAAGAAAGTTATCTACATTCCTTCAAAACAGAACCTGACCCAGGTCATCAGATGAGTTCAAGAAATGTGGATTATATTCCATAAGGTTTCACAAAGGAATAAAGTGTAAACAGCATAAATACATTCACAATTAGATATCTCTCCTGGTGAAATAGCAGAAGTAGCATAAGCTCTGAAATAGCAGAAGTACCATAAGCTCTGATACCTTGGAAGCAGGATAGAAAATTCCAGGGAAATTATGGTTTCCTTCATTTGCATCCAGTTGTATATTAGTAAACTGTATTAGAAACATCTTTAGACTGACATTTGTTCCTTTTATTTCATAAAATGTGTTCATTTGATGTGATAACTTTTTCAGATAATTACTTATTATTGATGAAGACTAAAATAAGTCTTAAGCAAGGTCATATATAATTTACAACAACATTAGTTTCAGCAGCTGCCAGTTTTGTGCTGCTATGAATGTTTTCTATTTGCAATGTTGTCCTTTATGTTAGAGAAGAAATCTTCCCTCAAATCTTTACAGTTAGTGTAAAAGAAAAGTTTTGAATTTGTTCAGGAAATTAAACACACAAATTCATGTTTTAGATAAGAAACAATATTTTATGTAGAAAATATTTGGTTGAATATTGAAATTTGTAAGTGGAAGTAATGTCAACTTTCTCAGATTTATCACCTGTATGCAGAAAAAAATGCGCTCAAAGACTTTTTCTACTGTTTTCCTAATAACACTTTCCCAAGAAAAAGGGAAAAAGCTCTAAACAAATATATACTTTTCAGTTAAAAAACCAGATGTTATAATTACAAAAGGTTATGGTAGTTAATTGCATTCTTTCTTTGTTCTATAGCTGCCATGTCAACAGTGTTTACTGTTAATATGAAAAATACCACCAAATTTTTAAAATTTTCCTCCAGAAAATATTTTTATATGGCCTTCTCAAACTATGGCAATTAACATAATCTGTAATAAATTAATAAATCACTTAAATATAAAAAGAAAACAAAACCATACATTGAAGAAACTTAATATGTTTAGAAATAAAGACTTTCTGAGAATATTGCAGAATATTAAGTGTCCTTGTGAAAAGTTTTGTTAAGCTATGACTATATATCTATCTACCTATACTCCGGATGCACTAGTATTACCTTTCCTGATTATAATAATATTCTAAACCTTAGCAATTCAGTGTACTGATGAGTAATTGTAATGGGAAATGGGAAATAGCCTAAAGCTGAATTAATTATGGGGTTTATATGTGCATGTTAATGGCATGTCCATATAGGTATGTAGTTAAAAGAATACAGAAGTTGAAAAATAAATCATTAAGATGTCTACAAAATGTGAGAATAAAGGTTACACCTGCAAATATAATTCAACCCCCAGGCAGATAAACATCATGGAATGTGTCATAATAACACCATTAGAAGCTATTTTTTTTTTTTTTCTGTAGGATAGGCATCCTTTAATTCTTTTTTTTCCTTACTTTCTGATTGCTTTGTAACTTTAATATTCACTAATGTATCATCTTATGCATAAAAAATAGAGAAGAAAATCATAACAGAAAAATAGTAGTCTCCCCCTGAAGATATCAACAGCCTTGAGATCTTCACGAGAATTTCAGTTCCCTCAATCACATGAACTAATTGAGTAAAATACAGTGATAAGGTGGATGTTAATTTCTCCATTAGCTTATCATTAGAGAAGGATGGAGATGTTCAGAGTTGTAAATTCTCACAGATGTTTTTTAGAATTACAAAGTTCAAAATTCAGCAATAATACTTTCCAAATGAAGGTCTGAAGAGATGTTTTTCTGGTGTGATAGACTGCCACTCTCCTTGTTACTGTCATATGTCTTTCTTCTGACATTACCTTTCATTTCTCCATACTCATTCCTCTTTTTAATTTTCTATTGCTATTTCCACAATCTCATGCTTAGTTCATCTACTTCCTGGGTTCCCATACATATTTACAATATCCTGCCTATACCTAATTCGGTGTCCACATGTCTCCTTCATTGCTGTACTTAAACATCCTCTTCTGCCATCAACTCCTCTCTCCCTTCTCTGCTCTTATTTGTCTTCCCTACCACATGGACCCACACATCTCCTTGATTACATCTGCTCTCCAAGGCCTGTTCTGAAAATTTTATTACTTAGTATCTTTTTTTTTTTTTTTTTCTTTTTTATATCAACCTATTTTCGAACCACCAAGCAAACTTGAAAAAATTTCTACTGAATGCAAATTAATGGCAAATGTTTAAAGACCAGATATAGGATACATTTTTAGTCTTTGTCTTAAATCTTAAACTTGCTCTTAAAAAGCAACAAACATGACTATATTTCAAATATGCGGAACAAGATCTTTTTCTCAAACTCCATTATAAGAAAAAGTTACACTTACTGAGATATCATAAGGTAAATATCTAGGATGGGAGATTTAAGTCTAAATGTCTCAAAATTGTCAAAATTGCAAGCAACTGAATGCATGTTTTTTTCTACAGACAGCATCTAGGAAGCTTAGCCACCTATACTGCCTCTAAATCGAAGTTTGCCATCAGGTAATTAAATACATTTTATTTAGAATCAAATAATTATTAACAGATTAAAATTGGAAGGGATAGCTGAAGGTTATCAAACCCAATCTCTTGGTTAAAGCATGGCTAATTTCAAAGTTAGATCACATTGCCCAGTGTCTTATCTAGCTGAGTTATGAAAACATCTAAATGTGATTTCACAGCCCTTCTGGGAACCCACTCCATCTCTCGGCCTTTTTCACTGAAGGATTTTCTCCTCAAGTTCAGCCACAATTTTTGTTATTGAATTGTGTTGTTTATTGTCCTTCTGTTATGTACCTCACAGGAGAAACTCTTCTATCTTATAGTACTCATTTATGTTAACTGAAGACTATAGGTCAATCCCCTCCTTTATCCTTTTCTTCTTCAGTGCAATCAGAGACAGTACCCTTAGGCCTTTAATTGCACTCTCTCTAGTTTGTCAGCATCTGTCTTACACTGTGGCATCAAAAATGGGATACAGTTTTCCAACCGCATTGCAGTATACTGGCCTCATAAGTACCAGGACAAAGGGAATGACCGCTTCCCTTCATATACTAGCTGTACTATATCCTTGCAAAAGTCCTTGCCCAATATGAAGTGAGCTGTCATCTTTGCAAGTGCAAACTCTGGTAGTGAATACAACCACTAAACACATGCACTTTTAATTTACAGAATCTGCAGGACTCTGCTTCAGTTATACTAAAAAGTTTTTTTTTAACTTATTCTTCTTGTACTTACAATTTATAAAATGTGTTTCATTCAAGAGCTTTGGCTAATTTTCTGGTATATAACATTATTATCACATATTACATATTATGTACCAAAATTATTTAAAACCTTTCTATTTTCCTCATTTTTAAATCAATGAATAAATATCATTTGTTATTTCACTCTATATTTGGAAAACAAATAAACAATCAAAGAAGTAGTTTAGTCTGCAAAGAACAGAGATTTTGGAACATGCAGGTGCTCTGTGGTAGCTAAAGACCAAGGTTGGTACCTGCATGGAAGAGGTTATAGATTCACTGTTGTATTTGACAGGCATTACTGTACTGCATACACCACAGCAATTCAGGGCCTGTTGTGATTTAGTCCCTACAGGCAGCTCAGCATCACACAGCCAGTTGCTCACTCCCACCTGCTGGGATAGGGGAGAGAATCGGAAAGGTAAAAGCTAGAAAACTTGGGGGGTGAGATAAAGATAGTTTCATCACAGAATGACAGAATGTTAGTGGTTGAAAGGGACCTTGAAATATCATCTAGTCCAGCCCCCTGCTAGAACAGGCCACACAGGAATGCATCCAAGTGGATTTTGAATGTCTCCAGAGAAGGAGATTCTACAACCTCTCCGGGCAGCCTGTTCCAGTTCTCTGTCACCCTCAACATGGAAAAGTTTTTCCTTATGTTTACTCTAAACCTCCTATGCTCCAGCTTGTACCCATTACCCCTTGTTCTATCGCTGGATGTCACTGTGAAGAGTCTGGCTCCATCCTCCCAACACTTGTCCTTTAGATCTTTATAGACATTAATAAGGTCACCTCTCAGTCTCCTTTTCTTCAGGCTAAAAAGACCCAGCTCTCTCAGCCTCTCATCACAAGAGAGATTCTCCACTCCTTAGTGGTTTTGCACTGGACTCTCTCCAATAGCTCCCTGTCTTTCTTGAACTGAGGTACCCAGAACTGGATACAGTACTCCAGGTAGGGCCTAACTAGTGCAGAGTAAAGGGGGAGGATAACACCCTTCAACCTGCTGGTCACACTCTTCTTAATGAATCCCAGGATGCCATCAGCCTTCTTGGCCATAAGTGCACATTGTTGGCTCATGGCCATCATCTTGTCCACCGGGATTTCCCCAGAGCTGCTCTCCAACAGATCAGCCCCCAACCTGTACTGATACATGGGGTTGTTCTTCCCCAGATGCATACTTTACACTTGCCCTTGTTGAACTTCATAAGTAAAGCAAAAGCTGTGCACACAAGTAGACCAAAACAAAGAATTCATTTACTACTTCCCACAGTAGGTAGGTGTTCAACCAAAGAAGGACAATGGCATCCTGTCTTGTATTAGAAATAGTGTGACCAGCATAAGTAGGGAATTGATTGTCCCCCTGTACTCAGAACTGGTGAGGCCTCACCTTGAGTACTGTGTCCAGTTTTGGGCACCTCAGTACAATAGAGATATTGAGGTGTTGGAGCAGGTGCAGAGGAGGGCAATGAAGCTGGTCAAGGGATTGGAATATACATCATATGAGGATCATTTGAAGGAGCTGGGCTTATTTAGTTTGAGGAAGAGGAGTCTGAGGGGAGACCTCATCACTCTCTACAGCTACCTGAAAGGACATTGTAGAGAGGCTGGTGCTGGTCTCTTCTCTCAGGTAATTAGGGACAGAACCAGAGGGAGCGGCCTCAAGCCAAAACAAGGTAGGTTTAGTCTAGACATTAGGAAAAAATTCTTCATGGTAGTGAAATATTGGAATGGGCTGCCCAGGGAGGTGGTTGAGTCACCACCCCTGTATGTGTTTAAACATTGCTTGGATGTGGTGTTGTGGGACATAATCTAGGGGTGAACTTGTAGAGTAGGGTTAATGGTTGGACATGATGATCCCAAGGGTCTTTTCCAACCTGAGTGATTCTGTGATTCTGTGATTCATCTCCGCGAAAGCAGGGCTCCATCACACACACATGACAGTTACTTTGGAAGACAAACATCATGACTCTGAGTGTCCCCATTTTCCTTCTTCTTCCCCCAGCTTTATATGATGACCATGACATCATATGCTATGGGATCTCCTTTTGTCAGTCAGGGTCAGCTGTCCCAGCTGTGTCCCCTCCCAACTCCTTGTGCACCTCCAGCGTACTAGCTGGTGGGGTGAGAACAGAAATGCCTCGATTCTGTGTGAGCATTGCTTCAGCAGTAACTAAAACTTCCCTGGGTTATCAACACCATTTCAAGCACAAATCCAAACCATACAAGCTACTACAGGAAAAAATAACTCTATCCCAGTCAAAAGCAGTGCATGGACACAAAATGGAATCCAAAGTAAGAATGGGTAAGGGCCTTCTTCTGTATTATTATTTCAGAAATAAGGGTCTCTTTTCTTATGTGATTTTATTTCAGTAAGAGTTTATCTATCAGAGATTTTGTTATTTTGTTATATCAGAGTGCTGAGAATACGTTGATTCTCCCTCAGCTTACAGGATAAATGTCTCTCCCTCTTTTTGAATAAAAAACCCCCAATTCTAGGGAAGATTCTGGCAAGCTCAGTAACAGATGCTGCTATTGATTCTGATAAGTTGTTGGCACTGCCTTCCCTCTCCGCTGTTACCACAACAAGAGAAAAAAAGTTTAATTTAGCTCTTAACCTTCAGCCCCTCTGAGGAATGTGTCATCATTTCCATGTGTTATGCCAGTTGATTTCATATGCATTATTTTACTTTCATCCCTAAAGTGGTTTTGCCATATTTAAAGCAGTTAAAGCAAATGGAAAGTAGAATTGCAGAAATATGAATGGAGACTGACATAAGGGAATAAGTAATGATATGCCTTGGGGCAGGATCTGGTGAGAACAGAGGTACTTGAAGTGGGACATAAGTGACATTTATTTGTGTATGTCAAACTTCAGTTCTCTATTTCCCTGTTACACAGCTGTCTGCTTATTTGACCTTTGTGCAGTTTTAACAGGACTAAGGGTATTAACTCTAAGCTGTATTAAAATCTATCAACTATACTTCTATCTGAGTCCTATGAAGGCCTTATCAAGATCCTTCTGAAATACAGAGAAGGCTATCACTTATAAGTATATATTGTATATACATGTATGTATACAAACACATATATATATGAATGTATATGTTGTATATACCTAAGTATGTGTATATATTGTATATACAAATATATATATATGGCTGATGTGGTGACATGAGATTACTGCATGTATTTCCTGTCACTGGATGTATAATCCTTCAGACTGGAGGCAGTACTGGGAGTACTTCTACTTACTTACTATTCCACTGTTCTTACTTCCACCTACCACTATTCCACTATTGAGAGTTTATCACTGTGCAGAAGTTTTATAAGGCCCAGAAAGAAGAGGAAGAGTATCTTATTCCACAGTCTATTTGTTAGGGTATTACCTGGTGTAAAGAAACCCTGGTTTGCAGTCACCTTCTGATAGATCTTCCTATATATACACCTGGAACATTAAACTAAATGTCTCTGGAATAGGTATGAATAATCATCTATTCTTATTTTGACTCAAACGCTCTCCCCCCCTTTCTGGTCCAGTAAGAAACAGTCTTTTTCTCATCCAGTAAAGTCCTTGTCCTTAGGAATTATCTTTGGTGTGTTTCCTCATATTACTATGAACTATGATACAAGATAGATGGATGTGTTTTATGAATTGCTGTGGATGCTGAAAAGCTGCTAGCAGAAGGGTTTTCTCAGGTTCTCACAATATTTGGTGAGAATCCTGCCTTTCTCATGCATGTTATGAAAAACAGTAGGATGTTTTTTGTAAGCTAGACTAACACGTGGTGTTTTGATAAGTTCTGTTTATGGCACATAGGAAAAATAATTTGAAATAAGTGTTGTAGGACTTTAGCCAATCACCCGAGGAGATGGGTGATCACTGACCAATTGCCCTGTGGGGCTAGGGTATATAAAATGGAGTTATAATTTAATAAAGTTGCTTCTTTTGCCTGTTCTTGATGAATTTGTGTGTTGCTGCATCTCTCCGCTCCCGGTATAAACAGCGACAAATTGCAGATGCTTTGGATAACATTTTAGAGGACACATGGACACATGTTGGTCAGACTTGATCCAATCTAGTCTGGCACCTGGTAGCTTTATTAGCATGGTATCTTTCCTCAGGATAATACTCTGAAAATAAAGAGTACAATGAAAGAATCTGCTTCTTCTTGAAGTACAGAACTCTTCCTATGCATTGAATATAAAAATGATGTGCTTAATTAAACCCACACATTCAATTCACATCAAGGATTCCTCTAGTGTCAAACTTCCATACAATGATATGTTTTGGCACCTCGCTTCTAGATGTTCATATCATGGATGTGCTAATTATTCATTTTTATTGTTTTAAGTTTAACACTTTTCCTGTGTATCATTTCTATTAATACAATATATATAGATAGATATAAAAAGGTGATGTATATGAAAACAGTAGAATCACAGAATCACAGGATGTCATTGGTTGGAAGAGACCTTCAAGATCATGTAGTCCGACCTTGGATCCAACACTGCAAGCTCACCACTAAACCATGGCCCTGAGCACCAGGTCCACACACCATTTAAATGCCTCCAGGGATGGCAACACCACCACTGACCTGGGCAGACCCTTCCAATGTTTGATAACACTTTCAGGGAAGGAATGTTTCCTAATATCCAGCCTAAACCACCCATGGAGCAGCCTGCATTCATTCCCTCTGGTCCTGTCACATGTCACCAGGAAGAAGAGGCTGCCTCTTCCTCACTCCAACCTCCTTTCAGGTAGTTGTAGAGAGCAATAAGGTCTCCCCTCAGCCTCCTCTTCTCCAGACTAAACAACCTCACCTCCCTTAGCCACTCCTCACAGGACTTGAGAATCACTTCATGAGAATCACTGCCCTTTTCTGGACATGATCCAGCACTTCTATATCCTTTTATAGTGAGGGACCCAGAACTGAATGCCATATTCTAGGCGTGACCTCACCAGTGCTGAGTACAAGGGGATGATCACCTCTCTATTCCTGCTGGACACAGTGTTTCTAATACAAGCCAGGATGCCATTGGCCTTCTTGTCCATGTGTGCACACTGCTAACTCACATTTAGTCAATTATGATGGTCTTCAAAGTCTTTTCCAACCTTAACGATTCTATGATTCTATGGTGTATAGAGGCAGATTTTTTAAAGCGTTTAGGTGTATAGAGACACTAAATATATCTTTCTACTACTAAAAAAACAAAGGCAATGGGCGTCTTCTTTGCATACTACCCTACAGTCTCTGGAGAGATGATGTCAAAGTCACTTTAAATCTGTCCTACCATTATATCTCACTACAGCATCAAATGCAGAGCTAGTCTATGTGTCAGAACTAAGTAATGTGTACTGTTTGTGTATCATATTACATATTATACTATATATGCCAGTGTTCTCCTTCCAGTTGCTCTTTCCATTTTGTCTTTCTCCACCCTGTTTTCTTACAGAATGATTCATGTGCCTACGCTGAGAGTCCCTAAGATATCCAAAGCATGGTAGAACAGTTAAACAAAGCAGAAACCTCTCCTTACAGATTTCCATGTGACTTAGAAGAGTGATTTGTTGTTCTCACATTCTGCTCAGGGTGCCACCTACAAAGACCTTGTAAGAAATGTCAGACAGCATGCTCTGACAAACCAGGTGGCCTGCTGAATTTACACTCTTCACCTGAATCACTCAGAGGCGGCACATGCAAGGCTTTTCAATGCATGATTTCCAAAATGTTAATGTATTTCATCAAGAAATATAATTTATGTCTTATGCCATATATATACACATAAATGGTTTGAACTTGTTCTGTGGGTGTTCCAGAACAATATACTAGTCATCAGCTCATGGCATGCTTTGAGTCACAGTCTAAGTGTTCTACTTCTTACTGAAATTACTTTCTGTGCAGAAATGAATCTAATAACACAGAGAGGAAAAACACAGTCATCTAATTTTCTATTACACCAAAGAGTTTTTTACTGTGGGAAGCAGGGTAAGATGTGGATCTTACCACAATTGGTACTACTAAGCATACGTTTTGTGTAATGAACTTCTAATGATAAATGTATGTACAATAAAAGGAAAACAGATCAGAACACAGTAATGCTTATGTCCAGTTTCTCAGGAATCTGTTTATATGTGACAGTACACAGACTGAATACAATTTACTGTGGGATTTTTGGAGGTTTTTGTGAGTAACTTCCACTGAAATCAACACTATCTCAAAGATAAAATATAATGATGATCATAATAATAATAACAACAAACAACTATAAAAATAAAAATGGTGGGTTTAATTAGATAATTATGAATGTGGCAAAATAATGATTGCTTTTCCAGAGTTCATTATAACACTACAGATGAATTTCTATTTAATTACAGTGAAAGTACTACCATTTACTACCTGTAATTTAGGTTTAAAATATTGTAACGTAAACCAGTGATTATTTTGTATGATTTCATTAGGAATAACATATTAGTTACAGATACTGACATTTGTAAAGATGTGAAAACAATTCTAATCCCAGTGTTCAGAGTAATATTATTAGAATAGTTGAGTTCATATATTAATTTTTCCTCATCCGTATGATTGTTAGTATTCATAATTTCCTTATTTTTAAACTTAAAACACATTGCAAGAATATTAAGTGCAATAATGCTTATTAAATTTTATAACATTTATGTAGGAGGAAGACAAGTACTATGCATTAAAGGCAGATAAATCTGAGGTTGCTTCTTTTTTTTCCTTTTTTTTTTTTTCCTCTAGAAAGAATATGATAAGCTAGAAATAAGGCACAGACCTGAATGCCCTGTAATACTGCTCTGTAAAAAATATATCTATTCTATCAATCAAATAATACTCTATGAAAGTTCATCTGCATGGATGTGTGGAATAAAATGAAGTGTTGAATTTGGAGTTTTAAGTTCTTGACATTCCTACTGTTACACTCACAAATATTATGGCAAACCAAAATACACTATATACATGGAGCCTAGGATTCATTTTTTTGTCTAGTTAATGATTTAATAGTGCAATAATCCACATTGCCTAATTAATTCAGAAAACTTTCATTAAAATGAGTTAAACACATATGGGAGATTTTTCTGGTTTGGGTTTTTTTTTTCACTTAGTCTGGTTTTTTTCCCCTCTTGAAATGTGTCTCTCAATTATAAATTCCTATTCCCTGGAGCTATGCTCACTCTCCCTGTGTTACTCTTTGTCCCACATTAAGAGCGATCATTGCAGGCTCCCTCTTCAAGAAAGGGAGAGGTTTACATTGAGTTATCTCTCTGAGCTCTTTGCCAGGTTCATGGTTATTTTTTTCTTTTTCCTCAGCCTTAGGCACATCTGGATTTAATTTTATATTTTCATACCAAAATGTGTTTGCTTCACCATCAAACCACTGTTCATCTGGAGTAGATCCAGGCAGGAGTTCAGGTATATGAAGAGATCTCTACTGATGAATCTCTAATGCCAAGCATAGATACATTGCAGGAACATGGGTCAGTTAGCAATACTCTTGACCTACAGTTTCAGAAATCTGTTTCAGGTGCTGGAGTAGGTAGCTGGAAGAGTCTTACTATGAGATTTAGAGTGCAGCAAGAAACAGCTATTCATGAATGGTTACAAGATCTGAAGGCCCATAACTTCAAGCCAGGGAGATTTTTTTCTTTTTAGCTATTTCAGTTTTTGCAGTTACTGACAATAAGTAAGCACAGATATTTTCTTTTATTTTTTTCCTTGTAGTTGCAGACAGCACAAAAGAGAACCTTGCATGTTATTTTCACACAGTATTAGAGAAGACTACTCTCACTCAAAAAATGAACCCAGTAATAAAAATTATAAATAAATAAACATACACATATATATACAAATCACATATAAGAATGTACTGGACTGTATGCAGAACTGGTACTTCCAACATGCGTAAATTTAAAACCACCAGTAGCCATTCCTAACACAAGTGCAGCAATTGCTGCAGTATGTTATGCTTCAATATTCTTCTTTATCTTTGTTGCTAATACAGCTATTGACTCAATGGAAGCTTAGCAAATAGTTGCTCCTCCACACATCTGTAATATTAAATTAAGAATTAAAAAGATACTTCTTCTTTTAGTAATTGCTCATCTTCTTGAACTAATGTATCTCAGAAAAGTCTATTTTTTATATTAATCACTTTTTAAATATAAAACATTACTCAAATAAAGTGAAGTTTGATTTCTGTTGTTGAAAGTCTGTTTCAAAACGTAATTGTTATGTGAAACTTCAGAAGACCTATTAAAACAAATTAATTTTCCAATACACGTACTGAAACATAGTATAATTTTGATAATTTTATCAGTATTGTATATTTATCCTTAGATGGGGACAATTTCTTCCTTTGCAAAGTGTACAAGTGCCTCCATAACAGTTTTTGAACCCAGAGATACCTTGTTACATATGCAAATGTCATACTATGAGATCCTACTGTTCATTTTATATAGTAAAAATTATTACATTATTCACTGTTATCTGATCATGATCACATTATCGGAAGTAAGACAGAAACAACTAGAAGTCAAGAATGATGAACAGGAGATGAAGTTTCCCCCTAGTAGAGGCAGATTCCCAAGCATTCAAGCAAAAAGAACATATCCTAATAACAGGAAACCTCAGAACAGATAAACAACATATAGAAAATCAAGCAGCAGATATATTCTAAGATATAGATGATCCCTGAAGAATTCTGGTTTACCACCAGTAAAATCAAAAAATCTGGAATGCAGAAAGAGATGTGTGGGCTGAAGTTCTGGAATCCCAAACCCAGAAAGTCACTCAGGACTGCCTGCGATCCATTCTTGGACATATTTACAGTTTTGAAAAGTACTAGACAATTGATTTTTTTTTTTTTTTTTTTTTTTTTTTAATTGGAAATAAATACCTTCATTGCCAGCTGCAGTATGAGATACATGCTTAGGTCATCATTGCAAAATATTTTGAGACCAACATAGGAAAAATATTTTGCAATTTATTAACATTGGTATTTGTTATTAAATTAATAATGAGATTGCATCTATGTAATTACTTATTCTTCATCATAGACTCCTTTGTGCTGAAACAGACCTTTAAAGGTCATCCTGAACAACCCCCTGCAATAAGCAACCAACTTGACCTTGAATGTTTCCAGGCAAGGGGCATCTACTACCTCTCTGGGCAACCTGTTCCAGTGTTTCACCGCCCTACTGAAAAAATTTTCTTCCTTAGATCTAGTCTAAATATACCCTCTTTTAGTTTTAAAACATTACCCCTTGTCCTGTTGCAATAGGACCATTACTGCTTGTCCTACCCTGACAAAAAGATTGTCCCCATCTCTCTTGTTTGTCCCTTGTTAAGTATTGAAAGGCCACAGTAAGATCTCCCTGGAGCCTTCTCTTCTCCAGGCTGAACAACCCCTGCATTCTTTCTTCATAGGAGAGGTGTTCCAACACTTTGATCATTTTTAGTGTAACTTTTTTACATTTACTGGATGTCTTCCTTCCATGCAGAAGAATGCTCCTTTTTAATTTTCAGATCTTCATGTCATCCCTGGTTCAAACAATCAGTTAAATTTCTGCCATAACAGGTGATTTTGATAACCTCCACTGCTTTATGTTTCCATTTTAGCAAACCTTCACAGTGTGATAATAGTTTCTGGTATAGAGTAAGGGTGTTATCTGTAAGCACAAATAACTCAACAATTGGCAACTGAGAAAATAAAATAAGATGTTGATATAAGTTATTGATTCCTCTATTAAGGAGTGCTTTCATGAGAACCATGACAGCATAATGTTAAGGAGGTATTATTATTACTACTCTTCAATCAATACATTTCCCAAAGAGTGAAGTGATCAGAAATCATAGAATCATAGAATTATCTAGGTTGGAAAAGACCTTCAAGATCATCAAGTCCAACAATTAACCATAGTCTACACATCCACTGCTTAACCATATCCCTAAGCACTATATCTACACAACTTTTAAACATGGTCATGGATGATGATTCAGCCACTTTCCTGGGCAGCCTGTTTCCAGTGCTTGACAACCCTTTCATTGAAAAAATTCTTCCTAATGTCCAACCTAAACCTCTTGTGGTGCAACCTGAGGCCATTTCCTCGTCTCATCACTTGTTACTCAGGAGAAGAGGCAACCACCCACCTCTCTACAACCTCCTTTCAGGTAGTTGTAGAAAGCAATGAGGTCTCCCTTCAGTCTCCATTTCTTCAGATTAAATAGTCTCAGTTTCCTCAGATGCTCCTCATAAGGCTTGTTCTCTAGACCACATACCAGCTTAGTTGCCGTTTTCTGGAGCTAGTCCTGCACCTCAGTGTCTTTTTTGTAGTGAGGGGCTCAAAACTGAAGACAGTACACAAGGTGCAGCTTTACCAGTGTCGAATACATAGGGATGATCAATGCCTTTAGTCCTTCTGGCCATGCTGTTTCTGACACAACCCAGGATGTTGTTGGCCTTCTTGGCCACCTGGGAACACTGCTGGCTCATATTCAAACAATTTTCAATCAGTACCACCTGGTCCTTTTCTAACAGGCAACCTTCCAACCACTCCTCCCCAAGCCTGTAGTGTTTCAGGGGTTTGTTGCAGATCAAGTGCAGGACTTGGACTTGTCCTTGTTGAGGTCCATACCATTGGCTCTGGACAATGAAAGTCAGTTTCATATAGCTAATTTTTTTTTACTGGTTTTCAGTTTACATTCAGGTGCTGGTTTTAGACTAATTTTCATAGTATCATAGAATGATTTAGGTTGGAAGGGAACTTAATAATCAACTAGTTCCAACTCCCTGCTATGGGCATGGACACCTCCCACAAGACCAGGTTGCTCAAGGCACTATCCAACCTGGTCCTGAACACATCCAGTGGTGGAACATCCACAACTTCCCTCGGCAACCTGTTCTAGTGTCTCACCACCCTCATAGTGAAGTTCAGTATAATTCTTTTCTACACCATAGTTTTGTTCATGAAAGAAAATTAGCTTGTAACTTACAAACTAGAGCTCAAGACAATGTGTAATCTTTGCTTCCGGGAAAGATCCTGCTAATCCATAGTACTACCGTTAATATTCTAGGGTTTTTTTTCTATTTTAGACCCCTGAGATATATATACATGGTTGCTGGTATTCAGTTCAATAATCAAATGAATCTCAAATGTAAGAACCGAAGGGGTTACTTGTGAGACAGTACCACTATTCAGTTACGATCTACTGTGTGAATGCATCAAATTGCTCATGGCTATTTCACTGGCATATGTGATATAATTAATAAAAATGTGAATGAATTACAAAACAATAAAACTGACTGATCAGGATTATGACATAGACTTTTAGCAGAAATCTACCTGAATGGAAACAAAAAAACTATTTTTGATGTCCTCATATGATTCTGTAGAAGAACTGTCTTGTAACATCATCGTGCATCATTATAGAGTTGTAGTATCACTTAAGTTTGAGAGGACTTCTGAAGGTCACTTAGTCCAACTAGTACTTTGGCCAGCTGTGACTGTAGATAAGATTGTATATGACTTTGTCCAGCTGAGTTTTGAGTATTTCTAAGGATGGAGATTACGTAGCCTCTCTAATCAACTTCTTCTAGTATTTTTTCCCTAGTATCTAATCAGAACTTCCTTAATGATAATTTGCCCTTTATTTCTTACTCTGTGTGTGTTCACCTCTGAACGGTGTCTTGTTTTGGAGCTGGTGTCCTGAAGACACAAGAAGAAGCATGAGGCATTTTCTGCAGTCAGAAACCTGAACAGAAAAACTGCTTCCTCAGGACTCTCATTTGGTTTGAGGTATCTAATCTGCAGAGACATATGGTCCAGCTGGTGCTACAAACTGTACTCTGCTGAAAGGAATTTCATTGGCTGTACTGCCTCTAGCAGCCCCATGCTGTCTGAGCAGCTCATCTAGAATGTCTTCTATGCCTTCTCATGCACTTACTGTCAACGCCTCTTGTCTCACCCTGGTTGCTGCAGTCATTGTCAGTCTACAGCAATAGCTGAACCTCCTCTTCTTTACATTTGTTGAATAAGAACCTGGAATCGCTTAATCACTTAACAGGTGAAGCTGAAGGTGTAGGTACACCTTTATCAGGGAACAGCAGAAGCAGAAATCTGAGTTTATTTTCAAGTAACTTCCACAGAATCATAGAAAAAAGCATAGAATGGTTTGTATTAGAAGGGACTTTTAAAGATCATCTAGTTCCAATGTTCCTGCTGTGGTCATGGACATCTTTCACTAAATTAGGTTCTCAAAACCTGGTCCAACATGATCATGAATGTTTATATGGATAGAATATCCACAAGTTCTCTGGGCAATTTTTACCAGTGTCTTAGTACCCTCACAGTACATAATAACTTCCTTCATCCTGTCTGTTAAGTCCCTGTTTTCATATCTGTTCAGCATGCTCCTTATAAGAAAAAAACCAGCCTAGTTTTTAATGTCATCTATTTCTTTTTCAGCCATGGACAACTGCTGACAAAACTGGACAGAATATTTAGAACTATTTTTTTTTTTTCCTATATTGTTTTACTAGGTATGCTTCTCCATTAAACTTGCTTTGAAATTCTAGGTTTTTTAGAGTTCAGCAACAATACTCTTCCCTTGTATTATGTCAAAGAAGACAAGACTGAGAATATTTAACAGTTAATCCTAAGAGCTTGTTATTGAAACAGTGAGAAATGAGAAATGAGAATATCACAAAACAAAATATTAAAATACTACTTTATTTTCTATAACAACCTCAATGTGGAGTAGTGCATGAGCATTTAATATCTAATTTGTTTTCAATATAGTCTGTGTGTTTCTTTTCTTACTTTCTTTTTTTTTTTTTTTTAATTATGTGACAAACAATGGCTTTATCCAAGTACAGATTTTACAAAATTTTTACAATTTCAAGTACAGAAAAAAACCACACTGTTTTACTGATGTTGTAGATATCCTTGCATAAGCACTTATAATAGAACAAGATTATAGAATTACAGCGAGTCCTTGAAGTGTTCGTATGTTTGGTGAGTAATGAATGATTTTTCATCTGTAGCACTGCAACATCTTAGAAAATAATTCCTATCTTTGCTCAGTGGGCTGGAAATCTGCTAAATTGTGCTTCACTGTCTGAACTCAGCCTTGGCGTCATTGTCTTTCTGAATCTGTTGGCATGGATATTCTAAGAAATTACCTGTGCATTAAGTTTAAATTAGCTGTCATTATTATTCAGAAAATAATGAGACTGAGAGCAAATCATGTCATTAGCAACAGCTTTTGCATCACTATCATATTTTCTACTCTGTTTACTGCTAAATGTACAGTTCACCTAAAGAAGGAGTAGGAGAAAACATACCAATAAAGGTGTTAGGAGTGAATGTATAGTGTTTAGAATATTACTTTGCTGTAATATAAGCTGTAGCATAAGATTACATTGTTTCAGGAATAGGATATATGTCCTTCTATGTAAAGTACTTTTTAAAGATTAAAGCAGAATACTGCTTTGTATACACATATTTGACACTTTCCCTAAGAAAGAATGACACTATTTTATAAAACACAGTTGAGGCCCACAAACAACAAAACATGTCTTAATTTGCAAATAAAGAATGAAGAGGCCTTTTTCTCTTTTCCTTGAAAATACCTCTCTGCTCAGTGCATGCATAATACCTCAAAGAAATCTGTCAAAGTCGTAGGGCTACAAAACTCTCTTGTAGTCAGTTCTGAATATCATGTTTTCTATTTTTTTTCCTATTATTTTTTTTCTGTTTATCACTGAGTTCAAATACAAAGAGGTCACCTAGAGCAATTAGAATTAAAAAAACCAAAAACGTAGTTGGAGAAAGACTAGTATTTAGGATTCTACTCATCATTCTACCAATCTCACCTATATAATAGTGTATGGCTGGCTAATATTAACTCTTAGTGGCTTCAAGCCAAGCCCATGTGGCTGCCTGCTTAATCCACAAATGGGAAGAAAAAGAGGCAGAAAAATGCAAAAAAAACCCCACCAGTCTGAGATACAGAGGTTTGAATATAACAATGCAAGAGGAGAAGCAATAAACAGCAGCAATAACAGCAAAGAAACAATACACACAAAGAAGCAAGAGCTAACATATCAAAAAAGTGGAGCCATGAGACACCCACAGATCCTTTTGCGTGATTAGCTCTGTCTGCTCCGCAGCATTTATGTACTGGTCATGATATCCATAATGGTATAAAATAACCCATTGCCTGATTCAGTTGTCTATCCTGACTGTGACCCCCCCCCACCCCAACTTCTTGTGAAAATTCACCCTAGCCTAGTCTAGCCTCGCACATAACCATAGTTGTGCCTTGTTTTTCTCTACTAGTTTTAAAAGAAGCTTAAGATGCTCTTTCTAGATGTAATGTCAACATTGGAGATACATCAGTGAATAGCAGAAGGACACAATAAACTCATGATAAAAAGAAAAAGACATCAGAAGTACACAGTCTGGAAGAAAACGCCTTTAAAAAAGGAACCCAATTCTAGACTGGTATCTAGTAGGAATAGGAAACTTGTGAACAGAGAAAATACAAAAGGAAAAAAAAAAATCTCACAATAGTGAATGGAACTGAGAGTGACAGTAAATGAAAATTAGTACCAATGTGAGACCAAAGTCTAAAAAAAAAAAAAAAAGAAAGAAAAAAAGTGAAACTAATTGCATATATAAATGTACCCACAATTATTCTTTAAATCAATAAAGCTACTATTTCTAATATTTTTGTCCATTTTGCATCTAACATTAGAAACTCCCATAGTCTAATCCACAGATATTCTTAGCTTCCTATGATCCATCATTGATAGAGATGGTCTTTTTAGCCATTCCAGTATCTCCCTCTACCATTAATATCTGAATCTGAAAACACAAAGGTTACTATTCCTGCTACCAATAAGAAATTTATATTTTTTAAAGTACCATTAATATCTGAATCTGAAAAAACAAAGTTTACTATTCCTGCTACCAATAAGAAATTTATATTTTTTAAAATACTGAACAGGACATATTTTTAGTGATACTCTAGCACTCTCCTAAGTTTGAATGCTTCATGACTCAGGCAGAAACTAGATCAGTATTAAAGCACATCACTTTACTACTTAAAAATGAGCCAAAGGAGGTTATCCTCCAGTCATTGACACATAAATTAGATGCTTAAAGGTAGTCACAGTTGTTTTTTTTAGTCACAGATATGCATCTGGAAGTCATTTGAAGCTCCTTAGCCCAAGACACCTGTTTGTCAGACAGACGAGAACAAAAGAGAGACCTGTGTCCTGACACATCACCATCTGAACATCAGATAATAACAACAATATTGGAAAAGTCATCAGATCAGTAAATTTGGGAAAATGAATGAAGGCCATCTTGTAACTATAGTTAATTCATGTAGTTCCTTTATTTTTCTGAATTTTCTTTCTCAAAATTAAGACTAAATATCAAGTGTTCAAACTGTGTTATGGATTTGACTCAGTTCCATATTTACCTCTAGTTAGAGGCTTACGTCTGGAGGTGTTCACATGAAGTAGGGGTCTTGATTCTCATTTTAGCCACTGTATCTATTTGGTACAGTCAAGAATATCTATGGAGCAATTCAGTTCAGTCTTATTAGGCAGATAGAAATCATTTCAGCTGCCTGAACACAGTATTTTTGAGACATCCTAGGTTATCTGAATGGTTCAGAGACAGTTGGTAGATGTGATAGTGGGAAACAGGAACCTTTCCGAAGTGACAGTTGGAAGATAGGTAGGATATTTCAGGATATCTCAAATGAAATTTGGTAGGAAATACATGGGCAACTGAGCGGAGACCATAATGTCTGTATCTCTTTTCTTCATTTGTCTTTTATTTAACACAACAAAACTATGTGTGTAATTAAAACAAGCAAACAAAACCTATGATAGTGTTACAAATCCTTCTAAACATTTACCATATTATATTATGATTCACAAGATCCAGTTTTTCAGAGCTGGTTAGTAAATCTAAAGAGAAGAGCAATGTTACAGAAAGATAAAACCTAAGAAGAACAGTCAAGGGAGAAAAGATATGTTTGAAATGTAAAATGAGACAGCAAGCTGATGAAGCAGGGAGGCAAAGAAAGGTTGTTCCAAATGGCAGTAGCTACAAAGCTTCTAATACCCATAATGCTAATTACAGATGGCAGAGTATAAGATGAGTAGATTGCTAATGACAGAAAAAAGAGAAACTCGAAAAGCATGTGCTGGAGAAGCATGCATTTAAAGACATCTTTAAAACACTGTCAGTAGATTATAAGTGAAACAAAATAGAGATCAGCTGAACTGAATGCAAGGACAACAAAGATCTTTTCATGTGGATGACCATGATTCCTGTTCCCTATATATGTGAGAAAAGAGATAATAGTTTTCTTTCTTTATATTAGAAGTTTGACCAATTTGGAATGTCATGGGAGGAGAAAATGATAATAAAGATCAGATCAAATTGTAAGTCTATGATAGTCCATGGATTTACCTACACAAATTAGAAAATAAAAATATAAATAAAGGCTCTACAGTTCTTAGACATGTTCATAACTGGCAGTGTTGAATTAGGAGTATTCATGTTCTGGAGTCTGAGTGAAACTCGAATGGAAAATACTTCAACTGTAATTTCCCCTCAGGTTAGAAAAGACCCTTGGGATCATCGTGTCCAACCATTAACCCTACTCTACAAGTTCACTGCTAGACCATATCCCCCAATACCACATCCAAGCAATGCTTAAACACATCCAGGGATGGTGACACAACCACCTCCCTGGGCAGCTCTCACCACTCTTTCCGTGAAGATTTTTGTCCTCATGTCTAGTCTAAACCTATCTTGTTTCAGCTTAAGGCCATTCCCTCTGCTTCTGTCACTAATTACCTGAGAGAAGAGACCAGCACCAGCCTCTCTACAATGCCCTTTCAGGTAGCTGTAGAGAGTGATGAGGTCTCCCCTCAGCCTCCTCTTCCTCAAACTAAACAGACCCAGCTCCTTCAATTGGTCCTCATATGATCTCTTCTCCAGTCCCTTGACCAGCTTCGGTGCCCTCCTCTGCACCCGCTCCAGCGCCTCGATATCTCTCTTGTACTGAGGTGCCCAAAACTGGACACAGTACTCAAGGTGAGGCCTCACCAGTGCTGAGTACAGAGGGACAATCATTTCCCTACTTCTGCTGGTCACACTATTTCTAATACAGTCCAGGATGCCATTGGCCTTCTTTGCTACTTGGGCACACTGCTGGCTCATATTCATTTGCTTGACAACTAGAACCCTCAGATCCCTCTCTGCCAGACAGCTCTCCAACCACACTTCTCCAAGCCTGTAGCTTTGCATGGGGTTGTTGCATTTCAAGTGCAGGGCCTGGCACGTGGCCTTGTTGAGACTCATACCATTAACATTGGCCCAGCTATCCAGTCTATCTAAGTCTCTCTGGAGAGACTTCCTATCCTCACGCAGATTGACACACCCACCTAACTTGGTGTCATCTGCAAATTTACTGATGATAAACTCTATGTCCTCATCAAGGTTATCAATAAAGATGTTTAACAGAAGCAGTCCCAACACTGAGCCCTGAGGAACGCCACTTGTGACCTGCCACCAGCTGAATTTAATACCGTTGACCACTAAATAAGTGCATATAACTCTTCCTTCATACAGGAAGTCCTAGAAACATAGTCATAGACATAATCATAATTTATACATGATCATCTTTTTTGAATGATGTATATATTTCCAAATTTGTTTGGTCCCAACATGTAGGATGATATAAACTTAACTGTATACATAATCAAAAACATTTAATTTGGAACACTGAATCTCCTGGTAGTTAAAGTACTTTCTTGACAAATGGGAGATGTGGATGCAAATGGGACATGCGGATGCATCCTCAGGATGTGGAAACACTTCAACCATAACTGTTCCATGTGTAAAGCTGGATAAATATACAACTGAGATATGAAATGCAGTTATGGTATACTCAAATAATATGTTAGTATAGGTGGTGTGTGAAAGTTAGAATTGTCCAAACTATAGATGTTGACCAGGTAACTGTATAATTAAGCTTTAGCTGACAGGTTCAATCTGGAACAGACCCATTTAGAATTTCAGAAGTCTGAATCTGGGAAAAAAAACCCAACAAAACAAACTACAAAAATAAAAATGACATGTGGCTCTGAAGGACAAATACTATTTCTGTTAGTTCAAAATTCTCCTTGATAGCAACATTGTTTTTCAAATATATAATTTAAAATGACACCCGAGCAAAATGTGAAAACAGAATTAATTTTATCTAGGAAATTTACTGTAGGAGCAGTAAGCCATTTGAAGCTCAGCAAGTGTTAAATGTTAAAAGAAATGTGGAGGACAACTGGAACAATTAGATCTAGACCAGCCAGTATTTCTGTATCCGAGTCAAAATAATGAGTACATACAAAGAAGGCTCAGCTGTTCCTCTTGTTTCTGACACACCGGTGTTGAAAAAAACTGCTCTGGAATTATGCAGGATTTTGACATGTTACATGTAGTCTAATATACTAATTATGAATCCATATTATAATGTGAGAGTACTGCACTGCATGGGAAGGAATGTGTCAGATTTTTACATTCTTTTTTTTTTTTTAAATTGTTAAATACAGGATAGGAAAAAAAACCTATAGATTTTGCAACTGATCAAAGCCTTAAAAGTCAGTACTGTAATTTTTGGGAAATGATTTAAATCTTTATAAAGACACAAACTGGTAACAACAATCTTTGATGAAAATATAAAAGGGAAATTATCTACCAGGCAAATATCATGCAATCTGGCACAGGTTGAAATTTATGAAAGAGCAAGAATATTTTGGCACTTTGAGTATCATGATGAATCCAAAAATGTATGCAGATGTCACAGTCAGAATCTAGTGAAAACAATGACAGAGCTGCATACAATATGCAATACAGTAAAATTAAATCAAACAAAAAACATCAACAGAATCTAAGACAATGTGCAATACACAGAAAAAGTTGAAAGAAATGTAACACGTCATATCACTGTATAAGCATCAAAAGCTAAAAATAATAGCAGCACAAAGATACCAAGGCAGATTCTCCACCTCAGCTGACTTCTCCATAAAATACATAACTAAATATGGTAAAATATTTTCATGATCTTCCTGGAAAAAAAAAAAAAAATTGTGTGTGTGTTAGTTTTAAGTGGGATATGAGTGCTTTCTATAACTCTATAAATAAAGCTATTAGCAAAAAGAAACTGTAAAAAGTGCACTTATGATTATATAAGTTTCCAACAGTGTATCATGCATAAATGCCTGGATATATATCAAATGAGGGGGGGAAAAAAAAAAAAAAAGGTCTTGTGAAAAAATATATCAAATTAAAAAAGACACCCAACAGTTTTAAAAGCACAATATGATCTCAGTGTATTGACAAGGGGAGGGAAGAGAAAATTGATGTATGAAAAAGATAAGAGTTGCAAAACCAGTCTGAGCTATAGTGTGGATCTGACATTGGATTAAGGCTGGTTAAATCTAGATTTTTTGCCATTTATACTCAGGGAAATTCTGATTGTGTGATAAATAATGCTAAAAAAGGAGGCTGGACAGGCTCATTTTCCAGTTGGCCTGGTCTATGTGGGAGTTTTGGGAAAAACAACAAGTTTATGAAGAAACTGAAATAATGAAATATATGTAGAAGTTAATATCTGGCATTACTGGCCAACAGAGAAAGCTTTGTGGGAATAATAAATCATGTTCCTTAAGTTTAATGGTATTTTTACAAATACCTTTGGAAAAAACATCCATATATCTCCTAGGACACTGTTTCTTCAGACAACCATATGGGTTTTTTTCAGCCTCTGAGGCACTCCATAGAAAAATAAAAAAAACATTTCAGTGTATAGACAGTTGTATACATATCATATATGGGGAAAAAAAATGTGGGGAAGGGCAGAGGAAGAAATTTCTAAATAGAAACATTCAGAAATCTTGGATTGTTAAAACAGAAAAATCTAGTTGCAATAACATGAGTAAGAGAAATACAGTCACATGTAAACCTACATATTTTAACAACGACTTCATAAATAACCCTAAGGAAAATAATCTTTAAAAATTGAGGGAAATTTTTAAAATCCTTATCTTGAGACAATACCACACCACACAATTGTCTGTCTGTGTCTGTCTTCTGGGACCATATTATTCCTCAACTGCTACAACTTCATGATCAAAATGTCAGATTGCTATTTTGTACACTGATGGAATTGACAAAAAATTGTCTTGGATTCTCATCTTAAGCATTTGCACTGAACAGAAGCAGGCAATTCTGGTGTATGAGTTATTTTAATAGAGAAAGATGGTACTTAAGAGTGAGGTAAATTTACACTGAGAGATGTCTATTGACTATAAAGACTGTCTGGCCTTACTAACTCAAAGCAGACACCTGCATTTTAGGAGAAAAAAACACTGCACTATACATATAGATGCTTACATTGAGAAGGATTATTTCCTTTATAATGAATATATACAATTTTCCCTGCTTACTTATTTAACAACTACTGTGAATGAAGTCATCACATTAACTGAAAAGCCATGGGAAAAAAACAAAATAAAACAAAACCAAAACCAACCTTCTAAATATACAGAATTTTGTTTCTTTTATTTTTCAGGTATAACTGTACAAACCTCTAACGTAATGTGAGATTTTATAGGAATTTTGAAAAAAATGTGGTTGTGGATGTATCATTCATGTATTTAATAATATCTGTGTTTTGGTATTGCAATACATTAACAGTCAGTGAATTCTTTCAGATTTACAAGTGTAAAATTCTTTGGAGTTGTGTTTTTCACATTCTGATGTACATTTTAGTCCCAAAATTATGTGGGTTTTTTTTGTTTTTTTGGGGTTTTTTTAATATAACATTGTTTCCTATGCTGTCATGTTAAACAGTAATCATCAGACAAATTCTGGTATTTTCTTTCGTTTGTTGATTTTCCATTTTTTCAGTAAGATGCCTGATTTCCTTTTAGTGACTGCTACTTTAGAGGGCAATCTTGAAGAATAAGTAAAACCACAAATACAACAGATGTCTCATTAAATTAATTTCAATTGCTTCTGTGTGACCTCTGTCGAGGAAGTAAGACTCAAATTCAAGTCAGCAAGAGCAGCTGTAGATTCTGCTGTTAGATAACTGCGACCTGCATTCCCATGGGTAGTGCCCATAAATAAGAGAATTGTGGTTCTGCAAACAATAAATGTGATTAATGCCAGAATAACTTAGCAAGCATAGCTTCAGCCACATAGTGATGTGACATCTTGGGTCAGAAAGAATAGATTCAGTAACAGCAATTAAAAATATCCACTAGGTAAGCATATCTTAGCTCATCTGGACTCTGGAAAGAACCATATAGTGAGTTTAATGCAAATGTCACTTTATCATCTTTCAAAGTTTTTTTTCCCCAATTTCCCTCTCTCTCTCTCCCTCTCCCTCCCTCTTTCAAAACCCCCTCCCCCCCTCCCCCCCTCCCAACTCCTCTCCCCCCTCCCTGTCCCCAAAGTACCTATATATTTAGGCAGCATATATGTATCTACATATATGTATCAGTTTTAAGAATCCAGTGAATAACCTAAATGTCAAAGTGATTGAAAATGCTTTTTTCTTCCTTTTATCTCTTTTTACAGTGTTGAATCTAGAACGCATGAGAGATGTCAGAGAAGCAGATATTATAGAAATCACTAGATAGTGTATTGATAAATATGGCCAAAATGGAGCTGGCATGGGTTCAGTTTCTGGAGCAGGCTTTGCAGCTCTTGAAGACGTCCTTACTTTTATTATATATCTCAATATATGTATGTATCAGGTAAGGTGACTGAAGAGAAGAAGTAATCAGACTTTTGAGGTCAGGGTAGTCATGAGAACATAATGCCAATTCCCATATAACTTTCAGATTTAGCTGATGTGTTATATCAAGGATATTATGTTCCTTTTGCTATTCTTAATCAGTTCAGTCCTCAGGATTTTTTTAGGTCTGAGGAAGCCAACCACATCATACACAAGGAATGTCTTGTCTCAGAGGCACCCACAAAACAGACTGTATTAGCTACCCAAAATGGGAATTTATTGCAGCCAAGAGTGCCCAACACTTCTTCTGACAAGATTAAATTACAAGTTCAGATGTCTATCAGGAATATATTACTACACATCTAATACCTAAGATTTAAAGAGTAGTCTTCCTAAAAAGATGAACTAGAATGTGTGCACACTCACTTGTAAATGGAAAACCTCCCACAGGTGTGCCCAAAGGTGCCTCTCACACAAAGGGGACAAGGGCTGTGACTGAGGGGTATATCCAGAAGAAATATTCACTTGTCAAGGGGGCTGAGGGCTCACTTAATCCACAGAAGTATCCTTGGACAGTGTCCCTGATCCGAAGGGAAGGGTTCATGCATGACTGCTAGGTCCATTTGCTCTGAGGGAACTGACTCAAAATTGTCTGTCTAACAGGGCTCCATATATAAGATAGACAAGTCTGAATTATGGTCATTCTAATTATCTGGGAACAAGTGCATGACAAAGGTAGGCTAGAAACCTGGACTGTGTTTCTCTGTTTAATGGCAATGAGTTGCCATGCTAACCTTTATCAGGTCTTTGGCAAGCCCTGGTCTTTGTCATATTTTGTCAGGTTTTTGTCAGGGTGGTTGCATCTGCCATGTGTCTTCCTGACTGCATCCTATCACATCACTAGATTTTGCACAAATACTTAGAAGTGTACTTTTTACAGTGGCACAGACAAAAAATGCTTCATTCATATACTGATTTACATTTCCACTTTCAAAATATGTAGACCAATTTCCAAAACTGATTAGGTAAACTTACAGATTCACCAACTGTTTTCCAGATCACTTGAAGTCCTGCTATTATTGTTCTAAAATATTACCAGCCCCTTTCATATAAAATCATCTACTGCTCTCAGAGAAAATTTCCCAAAATATGTATCAGTCCTCAAATCCTACTAGTAAATGTACTTTTAATTAACAATGAAAACCACTGTTGCACATCCATTATGCTTCAACTTCATTTCTAATTACTATTTTATTGTTTGCTGGCAATTCTCAGTCTTAGCATTAGAAAATAATATGGACTTACTCTTGGAAGGACCATGTTCACTTATGTTAAAGAAATGAGGCAGGCTAAGTCTCCAAGACAGACTATTTAACATAAGAACCTGCCATGTTTCAAAGTACTCCAATGACATTTTAAGGTACCACAACTTTCCTGTGAATTTAGACACATGTCTGTATGTCATCCAGTAAAGACAATTATCATTCTGCCCATTATAATGAATCATTTTTGAAAAGGAAATACATGATTGCTCTAAAAGTTGACATGCAAACGTATAACATCAACGTCTCTACAATAAATAGTATAAAACTAAAAAGTATATTGTTATACAGTAGATGCAACTGCAATTCATAAGCAACTACATCAGGCATGTGATGGGAGCTTTTAAAGAGTACAAGGAAGGAGTACAGAAAGTAGTGCTACAGTCTGATAAGTATAATACTGGCACTACTAATAGCAGTTGACAGGATTTTTTTCTTAACATAAGATGAGTTCCACATTTCCCAAGTTCTGTTTGAACTTGTGTTGTCTGGTTTGCATCTTGTTTTAGCTTACTTACTTGTAACACCAAATGACCAGGTGGCTAAAACATAGTTTGTCTAGTTCCTGTTTAGTTTTCTGTAATTGGATATCCTAACACCTCTGTGGTGGGTTTACTGTGGCTGGGCACCAGGTGCCCACCAAGCCCTTCTATCACTCCCCCCAACCCCCGTCAGCATGGCATGCAGAGAGAGAATAAGATGAAAAGAGCTGTGAGTATGATAGATAGATAAAGATAAACTATTCTCTACTTCCCATCCGCAGGCTATGTCAGGCCGAGTCCAGGAAGCAGGGATCCAGAACATGTATAGCAGTTGCTTGGAGGACAAAGCTGGATGCCCCCCCCATCCTCCTCCTGCCCTCTCCTTTTATAGTTGAGCTGACGTCATATGGTATGGACTATCCCACTGGTCAACTCAGGTTGGCTGTATCCCCTCCCCCATCTTGCCCCCCTAGACTCTGGTGCTGTGTGAGCACTGGCAGTCATAACACGGGTGTGTTATCAACACCCTCCAGCTCCCAGTGCTGCAGCATGAGGGCTGTATGGGGAAAAGCAGCTCAGCCAGACTCACTACAACCTCTTGTTAATAATTTTGATATAAATGCAAAAACCAGGTACTTTGTAGGCTGTGCCAAAAGACCTAATTATAACCCTAGAATAATGATACTGAGTAAAGGACCACAGGCATGGGATAATAGCAGAGGCTTCAAACATTTGGGCATAGAATGATATAGGAAGTCCCAGGACTACCAACAACTCCAGAGTGCTCAGTTAATGGTAGTAACATAAACTTAGGAATTGGATGAAAACTCATTCCATTTGTTATGAAAAAAAGGGCAAATATAAAGCATGTAATATTTCCAGCATGCACCATATATCACAGAATCACAGCATGTTAGGGGTTGAAAGGGACCTTGGAGATCTTCGAGTTCAACCCCCCTGCCAGGGCAGGATCATATAAACTACCCTACAACCTAATCTACCCTACAACCTAATCTACCCTACAACCTAATCTACCCTAACACAGGTCACTCAGGAACGCATCCAGGTGAGTTTTGAAAATCTCCAGGGAAGGAGACTCTACAACCTCTCTGGGCAGCCTGTTCCAGTTCTCTGTGACCCTTACTGTAAAGAAGTTACTCCTCATGTTAAGGTGGAACCTCTTGTGCTCCAGCTTATAACCATTCCCCCTAGTCCTATCACAAGGCACGAGTGAGAAGAGGCTGTCCTTTTCCTCTTGACACTTAGCCCTCATATATTTATAAACATTTATCAAATCCCCTCTCAGTCTTCTCTTTTCCAGACTAAAGAGCCCCAGGTGTCACAGCCTCTCCTCTTAAGGCATGTGCTCCAGTCCCTTAATCATCCTTGTAGCCCTCCGTTGGACTCTCTCAAGCAGATCCCTGTTTCTCTTGAACTGGGGAGCCCAGAACTGGACACAATACTCCAGGTGAGGTCTCACCAGTGCAGAGTAGAGGGGGAGGAGAACCTCCTTCGATCTGCTGGACACGCTCCTCTTGATACACCCTAGGATACCATTGGCCCTCTTGGCCACAAGGGCACATTGCTGCTCCATGGAGAGATTGTTGTCCACCAGGACTCCCAAGTCTTTCTCCACAAGACTGCTCTCCAGCAGATCACCTCCCAGTCTGTACTGGTGTAATTTATTATTCTTACCTAGATGCCGAACTCTACATTTATCCTTGTTAAACCTCATTTGGTTCTGCCCTGCCCAGTTCTCCAACCTGTCCAAGTCTCGCTGGATGGATGCACAGCTTTTAGGTGTATCTGCCGATCCTCCCAGTTTTGTGTCATCAGCAAACTTGCTGAGCAGACACTCTGTCCTGTCATCAATGACATTGATAAAGATGTTGAACAGGACCAGACCCAGCACTGATCCGTGGGGGACTCCACTGGTTACAGCTCTCCAGCTGGATTTGGCACCATTGACCACCACTCTCTGGACTCTATTGTCCAACCAGTTACTAATCCATCTTACTACCTGCTCTTCTATCCCATACTTCCCAAACTTCTCCACAAGGATGTTATGGGAGACTGTGTCAAAATCCTTGCTAAGGTCAAGATAGACTATATCCACTGGTCTCCCTGCACCTAGCCATCCAGTTACAAAATCATAGAAGGCTATTAGATTAGTCAAGCATGACTTCCCCTTGGTAAATCCATGTTGACTACTTCTGATAACCTTCTTATCTTCCATGTGCCTAGAAATAACCTCCAGAATGAGCCTCTCCATTATCTTTCCAGGGATGGAGGTAAGACTGACTGGTCTATAGTTTTCTGGAATCTCTTTCCTGCCCTTTATGAAGACTGGAGTGACATTGGCTTTCCTCCAGTCCTCCGGCACCTCTCTTGTTTGCCATGATTTTGCAAAAATGATGGAGAGTGGCAGGGCAATAACATCAGCCAATTCACTCAGCACTCTTGGGTGCATCTCATCAGGGCCCATGGACTTAGGCGTATTCAACTTACGTAGCTGGTCCTTAACCCAGTCTTGATTGACCAGTGGAGAGTCATCCTTCCCCCAGGCTTTCTCCCCTTCAACCCACGACTGGAGTTCACAGGGGCTGGTCTTAGAAGAAAAGACTGAAGCAAAGAAGGTGTTGAGCAACTCGGCCTTCTCTGCATCCTCGGTTATTAGAACTGCTTTCTCATTCAGCAGTGTCCCCACACTTTCCTTGTTCTTCCTCTTGGCACTTATGTATTTAAAGAAACTTTTCTTATTCTTATATATATATATATAGTAAATTAAGGTGTAAAACACAGTTGTAGACTGATGAAGAAAGGGTAAAGATATTTAGAAAAGACACAGAAATGAAGCCAAGTAAACTCAACCTGAAAAGCCAACTCAATGAACCAAAAAGACCCACAACATCAACATTATGCTTCTGTTGGCAAAGAGAATATAGAAAACTCAATACTTCTCTTGAGGAAGAGCTCAGGATGATGTCAACCTGATATTCCCTACTTCCCATCAGCAGGCAGATGTTCAGCCATCTCACAGAAAGCAGGGCTCCATCAAATGTAATCATTAACTGGGAAGATAAATGCCATCTCTCTGAATGGCCACCCCCTTCATTCTTTTTGCACCAGTTTTAATTTCTGAGCATGATGTTATATGGAATGGAATATCCCTTTAGTCAGTTGGGGCCAGCTGTCTCAGCTGTGATCCCTCCCAAATTTTTATGCACTCCCAGCCTACTTGCTGTTGGGGTAGCACAAGAAGCAGAAGAGGCCATGACTCTGCATAAGCACTGCTCAGCAGTAACTAAAACATCCATGGATTATCATCATTGTTACCAGCAAAAATCCAAGCCATAGCCCCACAGGAGCTATTATGAAGAACATTACCTCTATCCCAGACAAAACTAGAATACCGATCAGCCTCAGGGTTTAGAGAAATCGTAAGACAGTGAACATAATACCAGAGAATACACTCTTCTCGTATAACAGTTTTAACTGCAACATTGTTTTTAATCCTTCTTTGTTTGCATCAAAATAAGGTAATTTTGCACTAATTTGCACTAACAGTATCAATTATTTGTAACTAACAGTATCAATTATATGTTTCATTTTGATTACACACATTATTTATTTATTTTAATTAGACTAAAAATAAATTCTTGATTTCATATATAAGGTGTGTTTCTTGTTTGTTCATAACATGATTTTGGGTCTTGCATAGGTAAGAGATTAAAAAACACAGTTGCAAAATAAAGAGAAAAATAAGAGGTAATTAGATGAAATTATTGAAAAGAATTTTCAGAAAGAAAAAAAAGCCTACATTATGTGACACCAATGGAAATACATGATTTACATCTGTACAGGTATGACTTGTTTCATTTGGGTAACTTTCAGTATGTTCTGAGGGGAAATGCAGCATTTGTTGCTTGCAATCTGAGCTACAGTGATGAACCAGGCCTAGCCCAAACCCTCCAATACATGAATGTAATGCAGACTCTGCATAAGCATTAGTTTAATACAGCAGCTGTTTCCGTATAAAGTATTTGACATTTTGCACTCATAATATTTTCTTCTATTTTTATTTTTTATTTGTTCTTAATATTGGACCTCATTCTGCCCTATTACAAAAAAAGGTTTGGATAAATCAATTAAAATCAATGGACCACAGAAGTTTTAAAACCATGTTTGGTGTATGCATGACAGTGACAATGAGTGCATATGGATGACTACAGTTTCTAATATGTTGTGTTCCAATTAAAAGTATTTTACTAAACTTTCTCTATTTTCTTTCAGAGAATATTTTGAGGTAAGCAAGAGTAAAAAGCATTATTTCAGCCAACAAAAAAACTCTATTTGTTCCTGTTATAAGAAACTATACATATTTAATTATTCATGAAGATCTCTGGCACATACAGATTCACTTCCATCCCAGAAGCAAGGTCCAGCAGCCTAGAGTAACCTATTTTACAGTACAACAAGACTGTGAGTAGTTATTGTGAAAAGTGTTTATGCTGAAATAAAAATATTTGTTATAACTGGCAAAACTAAGCAAGATCCACAACATGGAATGTTTATTATGAGCAATGACAAAAGTGGGTACAGTTAAATAATGTTTCCTACATTGAAAATTACACTTTTCATCTATGTGTACTCATTTTATCAGTTTATGTTAATTTCTGAACAAGTTTTCAATATTCATTTTAGTTTTTATGTCTAGATTACTCAAGATCTTGTTAATGTGTATCAAAACTATGTATACATTAGACTATTAGAAATTTCCTACTGATAGTTTGTAGTTTTTGTAGAGTTGAAAAAGTTTATGTGACAACACCTTTCTTTCTATAAAAATGCAGATGGATAATATTGCTTAGAATATTCCCAGGGCAAACTGTAAATTCCTCTTTCAGTTTGCAAGACTAACACCTGAGAGAAACAAAGTGTACACTAGCATAAAATATAGCTCATCTTACAGGAGAATTTTTAAATTATGTTTTAGAATTCTACTTTTTTCTTTCCCAGTTCTAAAGAATACTTTTTCTCTGTCTTTTTATCAGTTTCTTTCCTATCTTAATGACAAAACACTATAACCTCTTGTCTAATTTTAGATGCATTTAGAATATTGTTCTGTGTGTCAAAGAACAGAAAAAAAAATAAATTTTCTTGTCTGTGGTCTTTTTAATGTCTGTATTGCAAAAGTACAGCTCAACAATAATGGTGGTTAACATTATTCTAGCTTTCATCATGAAAATTAGAATATGCTGTAAAATGTCAGTGGTTTAATGTATATGAACTAACTCTTAATTTTTTTTTTTTTTTTGTTTTGTTTTGTTACAACAAAATAAATTAAACTGTCTTGGGATTATACTAGTATGGTTTCATTGATTGATGTGATATTAAAAACACATTACCATGTATACAAGGATTAACTACATGCATTTTAGCTGTTTTCCGTAGTCTGCTATTAGAAGATTTATATCTTCATCTGTTGAAGGAATAGAAAAATCAGAAAATTGTTTAAAAAAATAAAGTATATGAATCTATTTTCACTATTCATCTTTTTTATTAGTGTAAATTATGTCTAATATGTTAATAAAATATAACATTATCTTTGTTCTTTCATTTTGCTGAACTCATCTATCCTAAATTTATGTTGTTTTCTGTGACAGAATCATCACATCATAAGTGATTTTTGACATATACATTTGTGTTGTTGTTTATAGATAAAAAAAATTAAAATGTCAGTTTTATGCTGATATTTGGCTGTCCAGGTTATTGCTTTATTAATTCAAAATATCACATAAAACTGTACAATAATGTTTATATACTTTCTTCTCTATGTTCGAAGTCATTACACTCTGTGAAGATATCTGCACTAGTCAAAACTGGATGCCTGCTGATTTCAGAAATTAAAGTGCACAGTAAATTATATCTTCAAAGATGTTTGATTTTTATATATGTCTATATAAACTGACTTTCAGCATTTTTTAGATAAATGTATGAAAATGTAGCACTTCGGTGTACTTTTCAACATTAAGCAGCTTCAATTATAATTGTACAACATAACCAAGTTGATATTTTAACTGTTGTCTCCCCATTCAGAATGTATGTGGGTTTATTTTTATAACATATTTTAATGCTTTATTCTTTATTATGGGAACAAAGTTGTAAAAAAGTCAAATGGCAATAATTACTATATTGCTTTTCAAAGTCCATGCATCACTATGATTATTTCTAAGGTAAAAATTACGGCTTACTGCAGCCTAAAAAGGATAACGAAGAGAATGTAATATTTTGTGAGAATTCCAAAACCAATCCTGATGAAACAACTTAGAAAACAGCAGAGCCCTGATAAACAGTTTTCCAACTAATATGATGGAAATATGGTTTAAAATTAAAAACTCTACTCTGTAAAATTACATACAGTCTCTAAGACAAGAAACTCATTATTATAATCGATGGACCTAACATCATCCACAAAGCCCAGTTGAGCCCCTTAACCAAGATGGTGGTGCATAAAAAAAAAAAAAAAAAAAAGATAATAAAGGATAAAAACACTGCACAGGCAATGAGGGGTGAAAAAAGTGAGAGTCATCCAATGTTAGGACAAGAGGCAATGGGAGTAAGTTGGAACACAAGAGGTTTAGGGTAAACATAAGGAATAACTTTTTCACAGTGAGGGTGACAGAGCACTGGAATGGGCTGCCCAGGGGGGTTGTGGAGTCTCCTTCTCTGGAGGTGTTCAAAACCCACCTGGACACATTCCTGTGTGACTTGATCTAGGTGATCCTGCTCTGGGAGGGGGGTTGGACTAGATGATCTTTCTAGGTCCCTTCCAACCCCTAACATTCTATGATTCTATGATTCTACGAGAGTATGCTTGGCACTTTAGTGCTGGTAGCAGAGGAAATCCACAATACAACTCACAGTGATGCCATTGGTGTAAGAATTAGATCTAGAAAGTAAGCATTCCATCTCTTTGGATCATGAACTTCAAGTACTATGAGAGACAGAGTTTGTTAGGAGAGTTAGAACAAAATGTTCTATTAACATTTCTTTTAACATGTCCTATTAATATTTCGTGCAATACATGAAAAAACTCCTATCTACTACAAAACTCAGTGTGACTGGAAATTTGGAAAGGAGTACCAAACATATGGAAACTTCTGTTTGCAAATTCTAAGTTCTTTTTGATATAACAGTGGCAAAAAATGGTAAGCAACCAAGTAAACTATTGGTTTAAGGACTGCTTCTGCAGTTCCTAATCAGGACTTTCATCTGCATACTGCATGACCTATGTTGCACACTTGAAGCAGAATTAGATGTCCTTCATTCTGAAGTCCATAAGTATCATAAATATTAATTTATCACCAAATTAATCTTTCTAGAGGCATACAACAGGGTCTATGTTCCCTGTAACTTGAGAAAAACATCAGAATCCATTCCAGATTGCATGCACTTTGGCTTTTTGTGGGATCTTCACTGCTAAGGATACAGAAAAGGCTATTTGTTTGATATTTGCTGAATTTGAAAATGATCATTCCTTCAAGAGTTTGGAAATTTCTACACGTCTCAGAAAACAATACATTTTCATTTTGAAATTGAGAACTCTTCACGCTCCAATGGCCTCTAACGCTTCCCTCATAAAGACAGAGTATGATCCCATGTACAGCTTCTGTTACACTTATTCAGAGTGCTGTGAAAAACAAAGAGACAAACAAACAAACAAACAAAAAAAACCCAAAACAAACCTTTTTTGAGTACAATACCTATGAAAATACAAAGAGCTAATCTAAACTATTGCATCACCAAAAATGGAAACTCGGTTATTGTTGTCCTGCAGAGAATCAGCAGTTGGTAATTTACCTTCAAGGCACAGCATGCTACCCCTTTCATATGCAGTACACTGGAGAGATGATCCATCCCAGGGTGAACAAAGCTTACAACATGAGAAATCAGGCAGAAGTTCTAACTTATCTTTCTTTCACTGCATTGCTGTCTTGTCTTTTCTCAATAGCTTCTGTGACAACAGTGTTGAAAACCACTTAGATATTTTTTGACCTCAACCTTTTAGCAGACATTTCTGGAGAAATAAAAGATGAGATACTTACTCAGGTAGGGGAAGATGACTCATCTAGGGAAGACAGTAGGGGAAGATGTCCAGGGATAACATGTTCTATATATACTGCCCTGGGTTCATATATATATATATCTAAAGACAGGGAGGATAACTACCAGGTGAAGCCTAAGTGGTAACTGAACATTTGGAATGGAAACTGTCAATAACATGCCTTTTATATCCAGTTTCATTAATAAATCTGGACAAAGGCACTTGAACAATGTCTGCTAAGTGTTGAGAAATTTTGGCCAATTTAAGAATCATATCATTTTTCTCAATGACAATTTAATAGTCAGATTGTATTACAGAGTGGTGGGGTTTTTTGGTTTTTTTTTTGTTTGTTTGTTTTTTGGGGTTTTTTTTGAGCAATGTGTTTCTTATTTTATATTTCCTTTCAGTGCATGTTTGGGTATCTAGTATTTTTAACAAAAATATAATTAGAATATGAATTTTAAATATAATGTGTAAATATTTGTGAACTACATACATTACTTTGCAATATGTAGATGTATTTCTCATTGAAAGCTGCAGATATTTTTTATCAACTTCAAACTTTGCTTGACACACTCTGGATTAAAAGTTCCAATGGTGCCTGATGGAAGTTTGAGAAAAATGTTCTGGACGTGGCTCTGTTTTGCTTATATTAAGTTCTGATTTTGCACTTTTTAATCCCTGGGAAAGATTCCTATGTCTGATTATAATATCTACCAATGAGACACAATAAAGGCAAAAGAGTCTCTACTTGTGAATACTGGTGACTAATTAGCATACAAAGTTTTTGCAAAGTAATAAATTTTGAATACTGCACAAGCAAATATGCATTTCTCTAACAATAACTATTTCTCTGTAACACTCTGCTAACTTTAAGAATCATGGACATTCATTGGGAAGTGACAGTATTTTATGTATCTGGGCAATCAAAACTCGGCAGCAGTGTTAAATTCCGATAATGGATCTCTTCACAAAAAAATCAACAATCAATAAAATACGAATAATTTAAAAAAAAATGTTAAAAAAGTGCAAAATATTTCAAGGTTTAAACATATCAATTTTAATATTATTCATTAATCATTGAAAGCTGTTATGCATTACTTTTTTTCCAAATATTTTGTTACATCCCAGAGAACTTTTTAGTAACATGGAGAATTGATCAGTGTGTGTCTCAATGCTTGGGAAAAATAGTACAGACAAAAGAAAACCACATCATTATCTTTGGATGTTGGTTACCTATGATGAGTGTTAGAGAGGAAGACACAAGATAAAATGCAGGAGCAAAGACAGAATAATGTAACAGGAAAAAAAAAAACCAAAACAAATGAACAAAAAATGAAGAAAATTTTATTCCTAAATCTAGATGATTTGTAATTTATTCAATACCAGAGACATAAAAGTTTATATTCCTAATATTTTTTACAGTAATTCCATGTATTATCTTTATATAAATGTATTGCCTTTTCTTGAGTATTGAAATACTTTGCATTTAATTATACATTATACATAATATTTTGAGTATAGATGCATCACTTATTTGTATAATGTTCTTAAATATTCTGAACAACAGTCAAATTTATCAGGAGAAGTGTTTATGAAAAACATAATTCTTAAGAAAATTAAGTGGAATATATATCTGGAAAGTTAAGTCAAACATTTGCAGTACTCATCTTTAATATATGTAAAGAGGAAATAAGGTGTAATTAAGAGTGGAGGATTAAGAGGGTTAAGAGGATTAATTTTATCTATATGTAGGTATATAGAAGTTACACTGGTAGTGCACACCAGTTATTCAATTACCTACAGAACCACCTGCAGGAAGTGATTCAACCCTCCTCTCTTTGTCATTTATGTTTAGAGTAAACTTTCCTTTCTTAAGATGTCTCTAGCCATTGAATGAAGAGGATTCTATGATTCTGTGATTCTATGACATCTAGATAGATAGTTTACATTATATGCCTAAATTTTAGTTTCTTTGTAGATTAGTATCACTTTTCTCATCTAATAAATATTAAACATTCTCAATTACTATGTATTTACGAACTGATGTTTGATACTATCAGATGCTTTGAAACCTAAGCATGCTGACAGGGAAGTCTGTAAGGGTGTGAAATTTCAGTTCTTGCCATAATGCTTGTCAAAGTTGTGGCAGCATCACAAAAATTACAGTGTAAAAATAAGGGCAAACCAATTGAACTGTATTTTGTTGTATAGTTCTGATTTGTATAAAAGAATGTTTTTTAAAATTTTGTATACAAGGCTTTGTTCATTCAAAATATTGCATAAATTTATATTTATATATTTCAAATTAATATCTGTTTAAACAACTTCTAATAGATATAAAGATATTATGCCATGACTTGAAAACATAGATATACAAGAATTTTATGAACTAAATATGTGATCTGGCATTAGACTAAATCTGTTTGGTTTTTTTTTTTTTTTAATTTCAGGTAAGACTTAAATATATAAATTAACAAAATTTAGCTTGATAAAAGTCAATGGGGAAGAAAAACGAAAAAAAAGCCAGCACCATGAGTTCTAAATCAACATAATCTGACACACTGATGAAAAGTCACAGAGTGTGAAGAGTTGATCCTGACCAAGAGTTAAATATGCATCCTCTCACTCACTCCCATCTCTCTTTGGACAGGGGGGAAATAGAAGGAAAGAGAGATGACTTGTAGATTGGTATAATGATAATTAAATAGGGAAATCAAAAACTGCATGTGCAAATTATAACAAGAAATTCATTAACAATGTCTCAGAATCACAGAATCACAGAATTACTGAGGCTGAAAAAGACTTCTGTGATCATCAAGTCCAGCCTGTGTCCCATTGGCAGGCAGAAGTTTAGCCACTGCCTGGAAAGCAGAACCTCAACATTTTCAACAGTTACTTAGGAAGACAAACATCATAACCATGAACATCCTACCTTCCTCCTTCTTTCTCAGAACTTTTATTGCTAAGCACAATGTCATATAGTATGGAATATCACTTAGATATTAGTCAGCTGTCTCAGTTATGGCTGCCTCAACTTCTTCACAGTTGTCCCCAGCTCAGTCTCTGAGAAGGGAGTAAGGGGGAGAAAAAGCTTGTATGCTGTGCATGCACCGTTTAGCAATAGTTGAAACACTGATGTTACTGTTTTAGCCACAAATGCAAAATACAGCACCGTAAGGGATGATATAGAAGAAAGTGAATTCCATATTGGCCAGATCCAATATACAAGACAATGGAGGAAATGCAAGATCTACTTACTGCATTCAAAAAGGACTGAAAACCTGAATTTCAAAATAAAAATGAGAATTTAAAGGTACTTCTTTGGGAAAGGATGAGGGAGCTAAAAGAAGTATACTATATTATACCATTACAGGTCAGCTACAGAAACATAGAGAAACTTTAGTGGAAGTCTGACAGAAACTAGATTGATATCAGTGCATTCTATTTTATTTTAATCTATATTTTTCCTTTAAATAGTTGCTTTTTGTTCAGTAAAAATGCATGTTTTCCTTATAGTGACAGCTTGTTAATTTGTTATAAAAGTCATTGTTCCAAGCGGAAGAGGAGAAGTAGGCACTGAAAAGGTATATTTGAAATGAGAACCAGGAATAGTAGAGAAATGCCACTCAGGCCACAGAATCACACTGAAAACACTGGAGTAATTCTGCTACAGTGATAATAAAGACTGCATGGGATCTGAAAAATATTCATGGCCTTGCGAAGTCAGACCTGTGGCTGATATGGGCCATGTTTGTATTTATTCTAGAAAGTGTAAAAGTTTCACAGAATTTAAAAACAAAACAAAAGAAAACAAAAATCAAACAATAAAAACCCAGTATTAAATAATCAATGAATACTGATCATTGCTACTAATCTGCTAATCCACATGCAGAAATTTGTCCTAAAAAAATAGATTTTCTTTTTCAAATAATCCTTTAAAAAGAGCAACAAATCCAGAAACACAGCTGATATCAATTAACCTTACTGAAGGAAGAAAATTCATCTAATTGTTAGGTGATTTTTTTTTTCCAGTTTGATCTGCAGTCTGATAATGAATGATTTGTGATTCCAAAAATAAAGACTTTTTAAATGCATATAATATGACAATAGCTACACAGCATAAGTGTTGAGGCTTATTCTCAGACCAGGAATTATTTAACATTATGCATTGGACACCTTCAAAATTATTCTACCATAATTGAATGACTTTCATGTGAAATTCAACTAAAGAAGTAAAATGTATCAAATGAAGTATTTTTTTTCGAACCACTCGGCTATGTGTAGTTTAAACACTAGTGGAATCATAAGTGAACATTAGCTTGGTAGCTTTTAAAATGAAAATAGCTTTTTGCATTTCATACTTTTGTCACTTAAACTTAACCAGTCAAGTAGAAAGGAAAATGATACACAATATACATGTATCTTAAAACACTAATCCATGTTACTGCATTAGAAGAAAATATTTAGTATTATTTTTGTGAAATACTGAGTAGCATATATGTGAGTTCAAACTCTGGCACTTTAAATAATTAGTTTTATCCTCACTCCTAGAATTGATTACGTTAATAATTTCACCAAAAGAAAGGGTTCTATTAGTAAGATGTCTCATTTACTTGACAAAGAGAAGACATGTTTTATCATTGTTCAATACTGCTTTCATTGCACATTTTAAAAAATCCCACAAACCTAACACTCAAAAAGTGTTTTTAAAGCATTGCTTATGGGAAAAAAAAAAAAAAAAAAAAAAAAAAAAAAAAAAAAAAAAAAAAAAAAGAAAAAAGAAAAGAAGAAGAAGAAGAAAGTCAGAAACACACAATAATTAACAATTATTCTGGCCTTCCAATAACACACAAGGCATGTAGTGACCTTATCTTTCATTTGCTTTTCTTCTTTAATAAAGAAAACAAATGGTGCAGTTCAATTATTTTCCAAATAAAAGTCCTTAATAATCAGAAGATTGTACTATTGAGAAGTTAGTTTGAAGAAGGCAGACACATAAAACCAGACTTCCTGTACATTATGGCTATCAAAATTATTGTTTCTGTTATCATCATTTAGATTTATGTGTCAATAAAAAAAAGTAATTAAAAAAAAGTAGGTGTTCTAAAACCAATTAAACTTTCAATCATACTTATAACCACATAGTAGCACGAAGTACTCAAATACAAGTAACATATTCATTCAAACAGCCAATAAATCAAATAAGCAAAAATATATTGCCCTTCACATAGAAGCATAACTTTAATTTTTTTCCAAAACACATAGTTCGTCATTGTACCCCAAATGAGTATTTAGCTGACATAATTATATGTTATGATATTTGTACACAAAGAGAATAAATATTTAAAAAATGGTTGAGAGATAGATGTCCCCCAGGATTTGTGTTTTACTTTCTATTTGAATTCCTTACATTTAAAAGTGAGATTTAAAAAAATCCTGTTCATGTCATGAATTCACTACATACCTAAATCTTTGCTAGCAGCATCTCCTGAAGCTTTTCTGACAAGTCTAGAACTTGCTAAATAACAGTACACAATGTTAAATCTAAAGGAGCTTTTAATACAGTAAACCCTGCATTATTTAGGTTCTTTTCTTTCTTGTCCCTCTTCTATATGCACTATAAAGTCACAGGAATCATTCACTAAATTAGCATAGAATCTCACAAAGCCACTAAACTGAATTACAATTTGAGCAAGAAATACTGAGGGAAGTGCCTGTGTTGATGCATGAAGATATTTTTAATTTCAGAATCCTAACCAGAACCCAATAAAGAAAAATGCATATATAATCAGAAACAATTGGACACAGAATGCTATTACCTTTCAAAAATTGTAATGAAAAGAACTAGTTAAGAACTAGCACTAGGTTCCTACTACATAACGTCTCACCCACTGAACATGCAGAAAGGAAATCTGAGCTCAGTGGAAGGTTAAAATTTATTGAAATTAACATTTTAATATCTTTATAGAATTTCTTAACCATCAGGTTATTATTAGATGATATGCATGGAGATGGAGGACTCTCCAGCAAAGCTGTTTGCTCAAACAGCAGAAAGGTGGTTGCTTATGATTTAGTTCTCATGCTGCTCTGCTGGGATAGAAGTCTGGGGAGAAAGGGAAGCTACTTTTGGATCTCCAAATATATTATAAAAAATAACTTTCTTCTCGCTTGAAACAACAGTATCAAAACAGCAACACATTCAAACACATACAATATTTCCCCCCCTCTTTAATTTGAATGTGTGCCTCGAGAATGAGAAAAACATTATATTCTGCCAAGACCTGAAGTAGCATTGTTTTCTGACATTTGTAACTAGCTGATCAAATAATTCAATTAAAGTACTCTGGGAAAGGAGTTAACAATTGTCTCCGAACTCATCTCCGTAGCATTATTTCAAGCAAATGCAATTTGCTCTTGATTATCTCATTCTATTTCCTTCTATTGGTGTTTGGAGACAAAAATCTTATTTCCCTTTTATTTATGTGTTTATTTTCTTTTCCTTGTCTACAACTTTAGCATCAACAGAGTGAACTCATATGCGGGGAAACCAGACAGGTCTTCAGGGCAGTGAAAAATGATTTGACATACAGAATAACCACAACTTGGAAGATGATATATTCATTACTTTCTGTCATCTAATGGTTCTTCTGCTGGCAGGAAAAAATGACCCTCAATTATGGAGATCTATAGGAATTTTACCTTTCAGTAAAATATCTGTTTCCGGAATTGTCCCTTTCTATAACCCTGCTACCTATGAAGCACTAGGAAACTAGTAACAGGAATAATATAAATAGTAGCTTGATAAAGGAATGGAATAGGTGAAATGGAAGATGTGAAAAGCCTGAATAAAAACTGGCAGCCTTTTGTTCCTTTAAAACAGAAAATTGTATGTTTGCCCCCATGCCACTTGTTACAGTTAGCCAGCAACCTGACAAGAGTTTATAGTGGAGCTTTGAAAACATGCCAAAACAGATTTTCATTAGAACATTTTATCTCTATTAGCATCACTTTTCAGATATAAACAGTTTATAAAGTGCATTAATGTAGAAAAGTAATAAAGTAATGTAGAAGTTATTTCCAGAAACCTAAGGAATAAAAATAGGTAATTTTTCAGTTTTACAAATACCGATCATTATGTTTGCTTCCTAACTTGAATATTTCTATCTATGCCTCATCCAAACATTGTCATAAGATACTGAAATCATATGAATTTAATCCAATGATCTCACTCATTAGTAAGCCAATTAATGCAGTGTACCAAACATATTTGCTCACCAGTGTTGTAACATATCCTGTAGTCTTTAATTATCAGATTTGCCTATCTTTTGCTTAAATGTAGTAAAACACACAAAAATCACTCATATCTAATGAGGGTAATTCATAAGGTTATTCATGAGAAAACAGTAAATGATCTAACATACTCATTGTTCATACTTTGAAGGGTATCTTGCATAAAAAAATGATAAAAAATTTAAATTACTGAAAATTTTGTGACTAATTTGAAAGACAGCAGAATATGACATTGTTCTTTCAGTTTTAAGAAACCTTGGAGTCCACTTTAAATTTTGAACTTGTGGATAAGTAATAATAGGTACAGCCCTAGATATAATGGTTGGTTGTAACCCATATCTATCTAAACCACTCTACAACTCTAACTGATTTTTAGATAAGAAATTTTCTAAGACTTTCTCATCTATAACATATCTCTAACAGTCTATTAGTGCAGAGTTAATTAATTAATTTTTAATTCCTGGAATGGCATAAAAATAATAGGATACACTATTTTAAAATGTAAACCAATGTCCCTAAAACTCTTGCTCAAATTCTGGTTCGATTTGTAGTTCTCAGATAATTATGGAGTTACAAAAATAATAATGTCTATTATATCAGTAAAAAAAAACCTGCATAACAGAGAGTTTATTTTAGTGATTCAGAAACGAATACTGAAACCTTCTGGTAATCAGAAACATCCAAAACAACACTAAGGACATCCTGAAAATTTAAAAGCTAAATTCTCAGTATGAGATTATAGATCTGACAAAGGGCTAAATAAGATGAAAAGCAAAGCAAGAAGGTGCCGGTTTAGAATCCAAGCAATACAGGCATGAATTGTCATAAATGTCAAGCTTTCATTTAAGCCTGACCAGTATAATAACTGGAATTCTGCACAAAGTAAGTGAAAGAAATGTGGGATATCTGAATAACTGTAGAGTCTAAGTGTAGATGTCACTCTTTCATCTGGTCTTAGAAGAAATTATCTCAGATGATACAGGGAATATCTTTGACCAACTGAAATTATACTGTAAGTTTTTAGATGAAGAAGAGTAGTCATTATTCCAAAATTTGCTTGTTAACTACTTGCCTTCTGCTTATCCCTTCCTGATCCCCTCTAAGTTACCCCTTTTGAGTCCTGGTGTCTATTCCATTCTTCAGTCAGATTATAAAAGTGTTGTGGCCTGAATGTGAACAATACATAGCTCTATAGAGAATTTGTGAAGTCACCGAGCACATTTACATAAAGAAAAAAATAGCCTGTCCACACAAGAGAAAAGATGCCAAAATACGCACCTAAGCAAATAAAAGTTTATGTCAGAACCCTTCTCTGTTTTCTGTTTTGCCATAAATAATTTTGAACTACAAGGTAACTCACATCATTACGCTGCATATGGAATTATAAGAAATTCATTACCAAAAATAAACAGACACTTTCAATATTTAATGCAAATTCCACCTGAATAGTCAGTCACCATTTCTCAACTTGTTTGTTCTACATAAATGATGAGGTGATTAAGCAACTTTGACAATCTAAAGTAACTGAAGCCATTACTGAACAATTACTGTAACTCTTACAAAGGTAGTAATCCTAACCCAAAAAGGTAACTTTTCCTAAATTCTGGAATATGTTAAAAATATTTTTCAACAGAAAAAAAAAAAAAAAAAAAAGGAAGATTCAGTCACCTAATTGTAGGTGTGTAGCAAAAGCTGAGTTCCCTGCAGTATCCCACTTGGCCTGCAGTTGCTTCTCCAGAAGTAAATGTCTCTTATATCCTGTGTTACGTGTGCCATGGTGGCTATCCCAGATTTGTTGAGCTATTCTAAATCCACTGCATAGGTACTGTGCATTTGGTTGCCCGAAGGAATCTGAATCAAAAACCATCTAAACTTCCTCTGGTGCAACTTAAGCCCATTTCCTCTTGTCCTAAATGTAGTAATGTAATAAACTATATGAAATAAAATCCACTTGATCAACTAGATTAATCAACTAGACTTATTCAGACAAAATCACACATTCTTCTGTGAACATTATCTTAATTCTTGTAAGCATATTCTTATCACAAAACATGATTAAGTTTTTATAAAGCATTTGAAAATGAAAAAAAAAACTTAGATACAAATTGCAGTAGAGATGAAAATCATACTTTTAGCTAGCTAGCTAGCAATTGCCGAGTTATTTAGTTCCTATTTATAAATAAAATATGATTGACACATGATAATTAAATTCTTCATAACTAAATTGATTTCCAACAACTTATTTATCTTATTAGATATATTTTAACACCATCTGGCTTTCAGAGTTTTTTGATTACTGACAGTATAAACTATTTTTTGATTTTTTTTTCTGGGTGTTAAAGATGAGTGCAGTTCTAAGTGAGTAGCTGTATCTCTTTAATTTTGTAGGTATATATATGTGTGTATATATATATATAAATAAAATTATACATCTCCAGATACAGTGCTCTTATCAAAAATAAGCAACAAAATAGCTTCCGCAATGTTGCATGAATGTCTATCTGACATACCTTTCAGATGATCACAAGTATTTCTTTCTTAATGGACATCTAACAACCACCATAATGTTGAATTTTGAAAATGGAAATTCTCTGTCATTTTTTTCGACAAGTAAAATAAATGACATAGTTATACAGAATAATTTGGGAACACACCAAAAAAAAGCACAACTTCTAATAACAGGTGTAGTATGATGGGCAATCATGTAAGAAAAATATTAACTTTTAAAAAAATGTTGTCTGTGTATTGTCTGCAGTGTATAACATTAGACAAAACAATGGGCATCTTCATCAACTAAAAACTACACCTGCATAGGATAACTATTCAGAAAGTCTACTATTGTTTCTAACTTATTGTTACACACATTATTTGAAAGCGAGTTTGAATGTCATTGTTTGTATTACTTATATATCACTGCTGTGGCAGACCAGCAGCTTCTGTGATACAGCTTCTAGGCCTATTACAGCTTTTGACACATAACAATCTGCTCATGATGATAGTATATGCCACACATAGTAATATACTTGTAGATATCTTTTAACACAAAAAACATCCATACCTACCTCACAACTCTAAACACAGAAATCTAAATAAACCTAAATGATGGTGTGGAAGGGAGTGAAGTGCCTGAAAGAACTTCTTAAATCTCGTATTTGTTGTATTTTATGGATAAACCTGACTAAACAGTTAATTAATTAATCAGTCAAGTCAAATAAGAGCAAGAGAGGCCATCTGTCACAAATCTCTTATATTTTATTACAGTGTACTAAAATCAGATTCCTTAGGGAAGTGTCTTAGACGTCTGTTAGACAAATAAGAGATGGATTGAGCTTGTTGTCCTTTGTGTACTTAAGATGAAAAATACTTTTCGAAGGTGTTCAAGGAGAACCACTCCCTTGAAAATTATCCAAAGTTCATGATTATAATTTCCTATTAAATACTCTGTTAATTCATTTAGGAGGACTTGTAATTAGGAAAGGCTAGAGCTTTCTGTCCTTCCTTGCAATAAATGTATCTACCTGGAAAACAGACCCAGGGAAAAAAAGAAGTATTATATGCAGTGAATATTCATTCATGTCATCTTCTCTGTTACTCTTTTTCATAACTTCTGTAGTGGGCCATTCTATCATTCATAGTTGTTCTGATGTTCCAGTAAATTTTTGCTGGTCTTTGAAGATATATCAGGCACCAAAAATAATTTCAGGAGTGAGATTGATGTTGTTCAGGGCTGAAGATCTAAAATATTAGAATTTATTCTGAACTAAACTTGTTTCACAGGCTAGAGTGCTTCAGTGTAGCAGTATCCCAAGACTTTGGCTCTGTTTTGCTTAGGAAATTGTTGGTGATCTGTGGGAAAGTTCAGGCCATGCAGCATATAAAAAGTTTAAATGCATTATTAGGATGGTCATAAAGAAATATTTTCAGGTCAAGAATTCAAGAGAGAAAATATGGACAAGAAAAGGCATAAAACCCCTAGAAAAAAATGTACAGAATCAGAAAATGGCATCTCAACACTGAGTATCAGCATAATCAAGGGTAAAAGGAAGGTAATGCTTCTTCTCATGGTTGATGGCTAGTTGCCCACTACACATTCAACATGGTTAGCTGATACTTAGCCTTGTATCATCCTGATTCTAGATATCTTCAGGATGTGTTATCCCACAAGCAATCACTGTGAGATTCTATGTTGTCTACATCTTTATTATAGAATAGGAAGGGATATCTGGATAAGAGTAACTCGGTGACTAAGATTTACAAGGCCCATGAATTCTGACCTAAAGACAAGTGTCATGCTCATATTTACAGTATTTAAGATTAACTGTCTCTAGATCAGGTTAGCTGCATCTAATATATATGGAAAACAGAACCGGGTATCCCAGAGAAATAGAAATTTCTGTAATTTGAATCTTCTCATTCGAGGGTAGACCCAGAATGAAAAATAGCCTACATGAATCTCACTCCATTTTCCTCACTGACTAAAAAGAGACTACATGTGTAGTATTCAGTTGCATAAGTGTAGGTTTACCATGCTTTATATGACCTAAGATTTCTGAAATATGTGGCTGGGATACATGAAGTGGAATCAGTGAAAGAACCATGTACTCTTAAAACAGCAGTTAGAGTCTATCTGTGGTGTCCTGTGACTTCTGAGAAGGCTTCATGCACACCTATGATCATGTAACCAAATCCCAACATAGTTTCTGGTTCTTAGGTTAGCCAAAGGAAATCCAGCTTCGGGTACCTACCAGTAGGAGAAGTAGATTTTAAATTTAGTAGGATGTCAAATGTGTCCATGTTTGTAAAATATATGAACAAACACTGAAGATGTATACATTGGTGTGCAGATACATGATTTTATGTGTTCTTTAAATTCTGGATAATGCTCTGATAGACCAAAGTTGAGACAAGATGATAGAATCATGATTTCAGAAAGTAACCTGTGCCGAATTGATCACTGTTAAATGACCTCAGAAATCAGAGACAGGCTGGTTTGGATGAGAAGCCATCAATCATTTTATATGAAAAGTAATATCACAATTATTATTGTAAATTTCCTAGTAAGGGAGAAAGACTTTCAATTTTTATGTATTTCTGTGAATGCACCAGAACAATCACATTAAACCACAACAGCTTGACCCAACTCTCTCTGAAGTAATTTACCTAAATGTGGACTGAATTGGAACTGGACTAATTAGTCAATGAACATAAAGTAGGTCATTTCCAAGTAGTTAATGATTGAAAAAAACCTTTAAAAGTAGAAAAACCTCACCAGGGTGAAATACAGGGAATTTTTCCATTTGTAGGTTTAAAATACCTAGAATTCATCTATTAACACAAGAGTCTATTCAAATTAAAAGTTTGTGAAGTTCTAGCAAAAAACCGAACACCTTGTGATTTACAATTTTCATAACATTGTTAAACAGCTATTTTTCCCCTTAAGGAATGATATCTTGTGAAGCCAAATATTCTTATTGACAATACGTTAAAATAATTATGGTCTCCTGCCCGATAAGAAAATAATTTTGTGTATTTTTGCCCAAAACAGAATTCTTTATGTTTGGTAAAAAAAAATTCTTGTGTTATCAGCGTGGATGGTTTTTCAAGAATTCAGATATGTATAATGTAGAGGAGCAGATGGACTTTGTACTTCTGTGTTTCAGATACTATTGAAATTCTGTGCATATCACAAATACAGAACATTTAAATCATTATCTTGTTTTACTGTATTTAATTTGTACACTAAAAAAAAATTAATGTTCGAAAGGTATCAGAACTCTTATAGTTATAAAACTTTTCTTAGACTCTTTTTAACAGTAACTCACCAATGGAATGATATGAGCTTTCATATGCTTTAAAAAACTTAATTTACTTGGCAAGTAGACACTGCTGAGAGTTGTTGATTGCAAACACTTTGAGAGTAAAATTGATTCCTGGTCATTTGGTTTGAGGGTAAGATCTATAAGCATTTTGTAGAGAGGGTGATAGTTTTTGTTTCCTTTGTTCAAAGACAAAATGAAATATCACTGATAACTGCTTAATGAAGGAGTCCAGCAGCATTAGTACGTGTCAGATCTTTTTTGAATGCTTTATGACTGTAACATCCCCAAAAACAAAGCAGAAGAATGTATTATTTCTTGAGACAGCAAGCACTGAATTTTGGCTGAACTCTTAAAAGATCAACATTCACAAATGCAAAAATCTTAGTTAAAGAAGGAGTTCCTGAAAGTACACAGCTTAAACATTCCCACTATTAGACAGAAAGAATGATTTTCAGGATCATATTCTTTTTAAGACAGATGCCATAATGCTGCTTATACTAGGTATTAATATTTTAGTTTGTTTCTATATACAGGGATTTACCTTATCACAATATATCACAGTGTGTTGGCATAATGAAAAAGGGAGATATGATATACTGATAATACTGTATCTTCAGCAGAGACACTTTGGTGTTTTGTACAAGGATTTGATATTCTCATAACTTAACTATTCAAATTCATGCTGGCAAAGGTTCAAAACATGTTCATTTGGTTGATTATAAGGCAGTCATTCTCAAATTAAGAAAAAAAAAAAAAAAAGAGTCCTCCAAGACCATTGTCAAGATCTTATATTGGAAAGTCTTAATTTGCAGACAAAAAGAGTTGCTTATGAAGTTGAAATAATTTTGTGAACACAATATTGTGCAAGAATAGTGCAAAAGAGTGCAGGTCACAATAAGATTTCTATCATTATCACTTGGAAGATAGGTCAGAAATATTCAAAATAGATAATTTGGCAACTTGTTAAACACCTGAATTTCAATTTTCAATACTTTAAAATGGGCAGATTTTTTTTCTTAAAAACTGTGGATGTATTGCATCTTCACTTAAAACACAAGTGATGTTAGCTAAATATATGTTGCACTAACAACAGGTAAAGTTTCACACCACTCTGATTCTGTTCAGGCTTCTGAAAGGCACTTTGAACTAAATGAAGCTCAGTCAATGTGTTTCACATGATTAAAAGGATGAGCACAGTCATTAACAAAACTGACTAATGGACTAGAGGCTTCTAAAACTCCCAAATGCCATCATGATGAAATGAAGGCATTTTCTTATTAATTTTCCTGCATAGATCTTAGCTGGAGAACCAAGAATCTGTTATTACTTTGGAACTTCAAAGGCTGCATAGGTGTCATGGATGCAGAGTAATGCTACATATCCAAGGACTGGTAGTCTTGTCTTCTGCTTTCTAGCTATAATATAAAAAGGAACCTCTGTTTCATATTTCATAAGTTAAGATGTAAAGTTGTATTTAGTTTTGTGGTGTTATTTCAGGTTAATCCTGCAACTTTGGCTTGTAGTTAATGTAAATTCTGCATCAATCAAAATTTCAAGGAATAAACAAAAAAGATAAGATGCAAATAAACTCCATCTAGATACACTCTCCCTAGATCAATTAAAGGATATTATTTATCTAGTACATAAATTGCCAGTTAAATTACATTTTGTACAATATAATTTCAGTCTTCTATGAAAACTCTATTTCTAAAATTGGAGTATTTAACCCATGTTGCTAGGTTAAATATTACAGTTTAATAGTAATAAGTGAGCATCAAATATTTAATTAAATACACATATCTCCAAATTCTAGAAGAAATATCTATTCTGAGACCAGATCTCTGGTAGTTGTTATATAAGAGAGTACAATTTCTGAAACTAGCAACTACATTAAATAAGGAAAAAGACTACTTAACCATTATGAGTTCATTACCTCCGAAGTGAAATTTTGTATATGTAGGAGCAAACATTGCAAAGTATTTCCCCATTTATCTAATCCATTTTCCTACTACATAAATTCACAAATTGATTCTTACAAAATTATGGATCATAGCCTTAACATTTTCTAGGCTTCCTCATCTTGTGGCTATAATTGTACCCTTACCACATTAAGAGTTAAAGATTCTCCTGTAGTATACATAGCCTCTGTTTTCCATGTGGTGTACTTCTAGATAGAAATCAAATACCTATTTCCTGGCCTTCATTGATAAAGTAGTAGTAGTTCCAAAACTACAAGTTCTAGCACACTATGTTTGTAATAATATCTCCTCTCATTCATTCTGTTATCCAAAGAACTGGGTAATTATTTACTAGAAGACGGGAGACCAACGAATGAAAAGATTCTACTAGGCTGCTTTGACTCTCAAACTTGGGAGATACCTGTTTCATATATATTTCATCTATATATCATCACCTTAATTTCTTGTCATGGTTTAAGCCCACCCAGCCATCAACCAAGCAACCACACAGCTGCTCGCTCACTCCTACCCCACTTCAGTGGGGTGGGGAGGAGAAAATACAAGAAAAGGCTTGAGGGCTGAGACAAACGACAGGGACCATGAGAGTGTTTATGGTCAATTATGGTCATGGGGAGAAGACAGACTCAACTTGGGGAAGCAGAATTAATTTAATTTAAACAGCAAAACCACCACCAATTTACCAATCGAATCAGAGTCAGACAGTTGCAACTTTACATGCTTCACATGGGACACAGTCTTCCATAAACTTCTCCTACCAACACGGGTCTTTTCTACTGGCCAAAGGGGAATGCCTGCTCTGGCAAGCACTCCTTCATCCTTCCTCACTGACCTCGGTGTTCACATGGTTGTCTCTCTCCAAGTACACCCTTCTTTAAAACAATAGTACCCACAAAATAAAATCACTCACCTAATAGTCTTTTCCCCTCTTAAATACAGTGTGACAGAGGTATTGATTGTCTTAGCCTTGGCCAGAGATCGGTCTGACTCAGAGCTGGGAGGGCTTCTGACTTAGTCATTATTCTGCTGTGGGTTTGGAGAACTACACATACAGCTGAACAGGTAGTCTGCACATCTCCAGAAGTGGACAAGAAGAATCAACATTAAAAATTTCACCACCTCAATCACAAGAATAAATAGGTAGGAGTCACAAAAAAGCATTCCTATGTCTACCATACCTGAGAGAGGTTATTAGATCATGTTATTAAATTATGTTCAACAAGTTATTTGAGAATACAAAACTGTGGTATGAAAGTAGTCCTTCTATTTTACAAATGACTGGATCAAATGACTGAGATGCTGGAGAAATAAGTTAAAAAACCCACCTCTGCTGAGGTGACTATGGAACAAAACTTCTACATTTCAGGAAGATTTAGCAGTCCCATGACTTTTGACTAATCTGGGACAGAGTTTTCACTCAAGAATTTCCATTTTGCATGCAGTAATTAAATATACTCATATCTAGAGTGAGATCCCAGCTGGAGGGGAGAAATATCCCAATGAATATATGTCTATTTTATTCAAAATAGAATGGAATCCTTAGGCATTTCAGCAAAATATATTTTTTTTACAGTGCTCTATTCCCAGTATTTCCTCAATCATTTTTAAATTCTCTGTTCACAACGTTATTGTAGCTAGGATGTAATCATATTTTTAGTATAGCTCTTTTTTTAGGGAAGGAAAAAAAAGAAAAACCAAACTTGTTTACACACTTATTTCCAGAAGGTATTTCCAGTGAAATACAGAAAATAACATAGATTACCAAAGCAGAACTTAGTGTCTATGTTTAGATGAGCAGTCTAAGAATTAATGTCCTTACAAAGCCTATGTAAACAAAAGCCATGTGCTACAGGTGATAATGATATGAACCATTTCCAGATACAGCTGTTGAGAACTAGAAATAGGATGTCTTTCATCTTACCCAGTTTTAAAGGCATACAAGGTAGATGTCAATATCCAAGTTCCTTGTCTACCCAAGCACCCCGCTCCTCCCCCACCCCAGTAAATCATGTGAATCATGGATTAGACATGCTTATTTGTTCTCATTGACTAGCTTAAGTGAGCTCTCAGAAACATACACATAATATGTTAAGCAAGTTAAATTTTATTCTGAGGGTCCCCATTTCTGTCTCCATCTTTTGAAAGGCTTCATTTGCTAGATAGTTTTAAAACAAACACCTTATTCTGAGAGAATGTGTCAAAACAAAGTTAGAGAAGATGGTGTTCCTAACATCACCGTCTGCTAATTTGAGCTTTATGTCAGGAATTGATCTAGAGAAAATTAAGCAAAATTAAACATGATTTGACAGCCTACTGCTTAAGTCACTCCACTGATTGTAGAATCTTTATTCATTCACTGTGTCCTGTTTTATTCTAGAATAGGTGTGGATGGCTATTTTCTTTTTAATCTGAAGACTCTCTCAGGAGAGTCACTTTCTTTCTACCTGCACATCGAAGCCTCCTGACATGTTAATTTTCAGCCTTGGCATTCTGAGTAGTTGGAATTCTTCTCCACTGTGGCCCCATTCTTACTCTGTACTCCACTTTCTTTTGCAAACTGTTGCCTAAAGAAATGGGTTTCTGAAGCACAAAATCATACTTCAGGCTTGTGCTGGTTTTGACTGAGGTAGAGTCAACTTTCTTCATAGTAGCAAGTATGGGCCTATGTTTTGGATTTGTCTTGAAAATAGCGTTGGTAACACAGAGCTGTTTCAGTTATTGATGAGCATTGCTTACACAGAGTCAAGGCTTTTTCTGCTTCACACATTACTCCAGCATTGGTGGTAGTAGGCTGAGGGTGCATAAGAAGTTGTGAGGGGATACAGCTGGGACAGCTGACCCCAACTGACCAAAGGGATAGTCCATACCATATGACAATATGCTCAGCATGCAGTTTTATAGCATATAGTTTTTTCCTCCAGTTTTGGATGAAGAAGAAGGAAGCAGGGGACATTTGAAGTGATGGCGTTTGTCTTCCGAAGTAACCATTGCATGTGAAGGAGCCCACAGTGTGGGTCTATGAATCTTGTAATATTGTCTCACTAGTGTTGTGATACGACTCAGCCAATAGTTCTACCGAAATAGCTAATAATGAGTCATAGCTTTCACTATGGGGGGTTGGGGGTGAGGGGAGAAAGAGCATTATAGTAAGATACAGATTCGTTGCTATTCAAAATCCATTAAAAACCAAAGAACTCAAGTCACCTGGAGTTAAAACAGACAAGAGCACACGAAGATGTAGAAACTCTATTAAGAAGAAGCAAAGAGGAAAGTAGCAACTTAAGAAATATCAAGAAGCAGTCTGTTTCAATGTGAAACCGCTAACAGTTAGACAGGAGAACACAGTGGTGTTACCAAAGATGGATACTAATTCTGTGAGGTATATAACTTCTATAGATTAATAGTTTATATAGACTGCAACATATTATTCAAACAGTGAGGCAGATGTCAAAGAAATATTTAACCGTGAGATACACATAAGATAGATATGGTGATGTCAGTAAAAACATGCACAGTAGCTAGTAGTTGCATAAATCATAGAATCATAAGAGTTCTTCAGGTTGGAAAAGACCTTTAAGATCATTGAGTCCAACTATTAACGTAACACTGCCAATCTCACCACTAAACCATGTCCCTAAGCACCTCATCTACACATCTTTGAAATACCTCTAGAGATGGTGACTCCACCACCTCCCTGGGCAGCCTTTCAGTGAAGAAGTTTTTCCTAATATTCCCAAAAAGAACCTCTCCTGGCACAACTTGAGGCCATTTCATCTTGTCTTATCATTTGCTTTCTAGGAAAAGAGACCACAGCCCAACTCAGTAAAACCACATGTACAGAGTGATAATATCTCTCCTAAGTCTCCTCTTCTCCAGCTTTAATCCCTGAATTCTCATAACTCTTAAGACCCACAAGACTCATCTGTGATTCCCTGGAGTCCATGCTGATGGCAAGGGTCCCACAGTAATCCTAGATGGAGTATCGAGGTTTCCTGGAGAATATGTTTGCCTTTTGTGCTGCTACGGTCAACAATACCAATCCTTCTTCTGCTGATACACACTTGTAATCTTTGACTTGTCTTTCCATTTCCTAAAAAATATCCTGGGACCTATGCATGGCCTTTTGAACTTTACTTCCAGAAATTCTCCAGACAGGTTGCTTCTTATCCCTGCCACATTTCTGGAACTGATCTAAAGATAACCATTTATTTTGTCCTCAACTTACAGTTCTTCCCTCCAAATTGTGGTTCTCAAAGCAGAGCCAGAGGTAACCAGTTCTTTTGATCTCATTCTGGAGCTGCCTTAATAGCCTCTTTATTGTGTTATCCATCCTCTGCTTTATTAAATGAGTTTAATCATCACTACAATCAGTTTGTTCATGTTAATTCAGTAGTTTCATTGCAGTCTTAAAATATTTATTTTTTTTTTTTTACCACAGACAATACTAAATAGGGTTATGTCTTGGTTTGAAAGACAGGTGTCTGCCAAGGAAGGCAGGAGCCCCCCTTGGAATGGAAATGCAACCCCCTCCCCTCCGAATGCTTGTAATTTTAAATTAAGGGGCTTTCAGGCAAAGATATGAGGAACAGGAATAACAGTTCTTTACTAATTATATATATAACAAGACAAACAAACAACAGTAACTACGGCAGTAACAGGAAAACAGCACAGGGAACCCAGTGCCAACCTCTCGGGGGCTCCCGGGGAGCAGGGAGGGCGCGATGGTCTCCCCGCCGCTCTGGAGCCAGCTCAGGCCTCACGTGGCAATGGCCGACGGGAATCCCGCGTCACAAACCCCCCTGGGCAGCCGATCCCGGTGTCCAGCAGGATCCTCAGGAGACAGCAGGGGTAGGAGGAAAAGCAGGAGGCGAAGCAGGGACGACTTCTCTCCAAGCTGATCCCGGTGTTCCGCGGATCCTTGGTAGGCAGCAGGGAGAGCAGGAGATGCAGCAGGGAGAGTTGTCTGCACCACGAGGGCAGCTTCTCCTCCTTGAATGCAGGGAGCAAACCAAGCAAGAGCCCCAGGGGCTCCACCCAACCCCCTTTACTCGGCAGGCTGGACCCCTCCCCCTGTGGCCAGGTCCTTTTGTCTCTCTCAAGTGCGGCCATTTACCTCCCTGACAAACAAGTATGGAAAAATTCTTTAAGTGAAGGAAAACAGAATAACTCCCCAAAACCTCTACAGGTTAGCACTATTGTGCAAAGGCCGATCTCAGTTCCTCCCTCTCCTTTCCTATGCTATAGGTCCTAAAGCCCTAATGGCCCTTAGGATTCCTCTTACAAGGTGTCACTTCCCCACTTACCTGAGAGATGAGCAGGAAACTGAGTCTTAAGTAGGTAATACTGGGGATCATGAGAGCTTGGTGATTAGATTTATGCTTAATCTAATATCATGTTAGTCCCAGCCTATTACTATGTATATTAGTAATAAATAATTGCTGCATATTATTGTATGAAGTATTCTACCTTGCTTTTCCTTTTCCTTTCCATTTTCCATTTTTCTCTTTGTATTTCTCTTTGTCTTTTTAATTTTCTTTCTTTTTTCTCTTTCTCTTCCTTTCTCTTTTGTATTTCTCAGTCATTTTCCAAACAATCTATTGTTATTCTCTCTGAGAATTCACTCTGAGTTCATCTATTTGAAAACTTAGCTTTTCCTTCTTGTGTTCAAACAAGACTTAGCTTTAAGGATTCAAAATTCTTTAAGCATACTTTTTGGTGTTTCTGGAAAAAATACTGTGAACACATTGCTTCATGACACTGACCATTACGAGAGTTCTTCATAACAAACAACAAATAAAAATTAAAATCTATGTTCAGATAATTGGAAAAAAGAGAAACAGGGAATATGTTTTTCATTAATCAACTTCAGTGGAAAATTCAAGACTCTCTAGGACTGAGAATTACAGTATGCTTAGCAGAAGTGAAGAAAAATTACAAATACAAGGCAGACCAATCAAGGTATGTGGGAATATCAATAGTACATTAAAAAGTTATTTAGCCTGACTCTGTTCTAACCAGGGAAGCTACAAAATTTCATAATTTAAATAGTTTATTGATCTAAGGGTTGGTAAGTACAGATGAAAGGAACTATGAAATTGTAGATATAGTAATACATTCATATATAAAATTAATGTTTGCATTATTAAACAGCAGAAAAGCAAAACTACAAATTATTTTGTGCAAGCCTTTGATTTAAAAATTAACAGAAGAAGACAGACCTATTTTCTTTGCCCCATAAAAGAAACTGGACACACTAATAGTATCTTTCCCCACTGAACAACAATCATTTCACATAGTTTTTTGCTACATTTGGTACAGTAATCTCCATCAAGGGGTAAATTGACTTTCCTTTTACAGATCATTAGCAGCTGCAATCCAGCCAATAGTGTGTTTGCATGAACTGGTTTGAGGTTGTCTCTAAGTTCAGACCTGAGTTCATTCAGCATTGTAAGGCACACAAAAGTAAAAAAAAATATTTCCTTGATCTGGGATGCACAAATTTTGGCTTGTAACTATAATATATTGTTTTGTATACTATATAAATAATGTAATTATATTAAAAAATATTGTTGTTGCATCATTTTAACTTTTCATTTGCAACGGATTTGTGTTTTCAAATACATAAAACATGTATGTCCAAACAACATCTTGGACAATTAACAGGTTCTCAGATTCTCTTGCCACATTCTGGCAAGGGTCATCTTAAATATTTGACTGACTTAGAACAAGTACAATCTTGACTTCTGAATTCGCAAGCCAGGAGACAGAGAATTACACACAAATAGTTTATTCTAAAATGATGTTGGTAAGCCCATTGGAATAGCCTAATGCACTACTTAATGTGGGTTTATGCATGGATAGATGTGAATTTCTTAATGTGCAACCTCTGCTAGAATTCAGTCTCTAATATAGTTGCATTTGTCTTGTATATAACAACCATTTTTGTGTTTTCAACTTAAAACTCCCATTGAATTATCTACACAAGAAATGAGAACACTAGAGCAACATGTTTTCACCTGGTAGCAAGTTCTTGAACAGGAGTGTTCTTTCAGTATGTAACTACAGCACAGCTAGCTGGCTCTTAACATAGGTAAAGGAAAGGAAACCTGCCTCATAAATTTGCTGTCCCTTTCTAACAGTTTGTATGTCTAGAAATGTAAGCACAAAAGAGAAGCTCAAACTCCAAGTGGCTGGCCTCAACAAAAGCTGAGTGACAGGAATAGCTTGATTCACTTTCAGCTCCACAAATCATGGAATTACTGAAGTTAGAAGGGTGGTCATCTGGTGCCACCGAAGCAAATCATATTGTTTAGGTCCATATCAAAATAAGATTTGAATGTTTTCATGAATGATGCATCCACTGCCTCTCTGTTAGATCCTTCAGGACACACAATGTTTCCTGATACCTAACTGGAATTCACAGCTACTTGCCCTTTTATTATGCACACTCAGTAACAAATCTGTCTTTCTAGTTCTTTTTCAATTGCATCAACTTTCACAAGAAAAGTCTCCCAGGCCTCTGTGCTTAGTGACAAGGTTCAGGGAAGAGAATCAACAGCAGTGGATAGTGATCACATCAAGGATTACTAAGAGAGACCTAATTTCATCCAAGTCCATGGGACCTGACAGTCTGCATCCAAGCATGATGTGAAAACTATCTAATGTCCTTGTAAGGACATTTTTTAAAAGTTGTGGAGACTAGAAAAGGTCCCTAACAAGCAAATGTTACACCCATCATCATAAAAGACCAATTCAGCAAACTGCAAGTTCATCAGTCTCACTGTGTTCCCTGTGTGAATCAGAGAATGGTAGGGCTTAGAAAGAACCTCTGGAGATTATTGAGTCCTACCCTCCTGCCAATACAGGAACACCCAGGGCAGGACACACAGGAACAGATACAGGCAGGTCTTGAAAGTCTTCAGAGAAGGAGACTCCACAACCTCTCTGGGCAGCCTGTTCCAGTGCTCTGTCACTCTCACACTGAAGAAATTTTTCCTCATGTTGAAGTGGGACTTCCTGTGTTTCACCTTGTTACCATTATCTCTTGTCCTATCCCAGGGCACAACTGAAATGAGATTGTCCCCTTCTACTTGACACCCACCCTTCAGATATTTGTAAACATATATAAGATCCCCTCTCCCCTTCTCTTTTCCAGGCTAAACAGCCCCATGGCTCTCAGCCTTTCCTCATAAGAGAGATGTTCCAGTCCCTTCATCATCTCTGTAGCTCTCCCTTGGACTCTCTCTAGTATTTCCCTGTCCCTCTTGAACTGGGGAGACCAGAACTGAACACAATACTCCAGATGTGGTCTCACTAGGGCAGAGTAGAGGGGGAGGGCAAACTCATTCAACCTGCTGGCCACACTCTTCATTATGCACCCCAGGATAGCATTGGCATTCCTGGCCACAAGGGTGCATTGCTGTTCCATGGATAACTTATTGTCCACCAGGATGCCAAGGTCCCTCTCGATGGGGCTGCTTTCCAGTGGGTCTACCTCTAACCTGTACTGGTACATGGTGTTGTTCCTCCTCAGGTGTAGGACTCTACACTCATCCTTGTTGAACTTAATTAGGTTTCCCTTTGCCCAGCTTTCCAGTCTGTCCAGATCTCGGTGGATGGCAGCACAGCCTTCCTGTGTATCATCCACTCCTTCCAGTTTCGTATCATCAGCAAACTTACTGAGGGTACGCTCTACCCCTTCATCCATGTCATTGATGAAGATGTTGAATAAGACTTGACCCAGAACTGACCCCTGGGGAACAACACTACTTGCAGGTCACTATATGGACTCCACACCACTGATCACAACCCTCTGATCTCTATTGTTCAGCCAGTTCTCAACCCATCTCACCATCCACTCTTCTAACCCACACTTCTTGAGCTTACCCACAAGGATGTCATGGGGGACAGCATCAAAAGCCTTGCTTAAATCAAGGTAGACAACATCCATGGCTCTCCCTGACTCTACCCATTCAGTCACACCGTCATAGAAGGCTATCAGATTAGTCAGACATGACTTCCCTTTCACAAATCCATATTGGCTATTGTTGATAACCTTCTTTTCTTCCATGTGCTGAGATATGATCTCCAGTATGAGACTCTTCACCACCTTTCCAGGGATGGTGGTGAGGCTAACTGGTCTGTAATTACCAGCGTCTTCCTTCTTGCCCCTTTTGAAGACCAGAGTGACATTGACTTTCCTCCAGTCCTCAGGCACCTCACCTGTTCAGTGACTGAGATTCCTTAGAATTGACTGATATCCCTTAGAATGAATTTCTAGGCACATAAAAAAAGAGGTGATTGAAAACAGTATGGACAGTATTCTTGTATCCAAGGTAAGACATCATAGTTTGGATGAATGGACATCTACATGGGTGGAAAACTGGGCTCAGCTGGTAGCAATGGTTAACAATCGTATTCCATACTTGGAGGACAGTAACAAATGGAGCAATGTGTGGGTATATCCTAGGACTCATCCTTCTTACTATCTCCATCAATGAAAGGTCAGAGTGCCTTATCATCGAATTTGCAGGTGACATTAAACTGGGAAAGTGCTGAATTTGGACCAACTGTCATTCAGAAAGACATAGACTTTCTGGAGCAATGGGCCAACAGGAGTTCTGCATCTGGGAGGGAGTAACAAGTTAGGGAGCAGTACTACAATAAGGACCTTGGCACCCTTGTGGTCACCAAGATGAATATGAGAAAGACAATAGTTTTATGTGTGACATCAACATAAACAGAGACCATAGATTGAGACAAGTGATTATTTTATTATCATGAAGTTCATCAGAGGGCTGGAGCACCTCTCCTGTGAATCAGGCTGAGACAAAGTTGAGTTTGTTCAGTCTGGAGAAGTGAAGACTCTGGGGACACCTTAGAACAGCCTTCTAATATGTAAAAGAGGCCTACAAGAAAGCTAGAGAGGCACTTTTTACAAAGGCATGTAGTGATAGGATGAGGCATAATATATTTAAACTGAAAAAGAGTAATGTCAATGTGACATAAGGAAAAAGTTCTTCACTGTGAGGGTAGTGAGGCACTGTAATAGGTCATCCAGGTAGATTGTGGATGCCCCATCCCTGGAAGTGTTCAAAGCCAGGTTGAATAATGTTTTGAACAATTTGGTCAAATTGAAGATGTCCCTGCCCATGGGAAGGTGGCTGGAACTAGACGATACTTTCCAAACCGAACCATTCTGTGGTTCTATGATTTGGGTTTTATGATAATTCCAGAGTAGTCTGGAAGAAAATTTTGGCAGCTCATGGAAATAGGAATGTAAATAAGTCAAAGATATATTCTGGTTACAGAAAAGACTCTGTTTTTTGAAACATAACTTGAGGGAAAAGCTATATTATAAGGCTTCTGGACCTTTTAAATGTTCTGAAAGAGGTAGAACTATTAATCGTAAGTGATGTACAGCTGTAAAAGAGTAGAATTCAATGCAGCATAAGCAGTTGTCCTGGGAGAAAAAGAACAGAGGAAGAATGGAATGAATTGCATTTGATGGTAAAATTGGCTGAATTGTTTCACATTTTGTCTTAGATAAAACTTATTCTGCTTTCAGTACTACATTCTGGGGAGACAAGAAAATATTTTAAAGTGGTTTTTAAGTATGGCAGGTGGTTTTTTGGGGGGAAAAAAAAAAAAAAAAACAAAACAAACCAGTCTTTTCAACCTGTATGGTTCCTATGTAGAAATAAACAGAATAAATTTACAGTAGTGGTCTGACCCAGTCATAAATCTGCAGGTTATCTTGGACATTAATTATCATGATGAGTCCTCAAGTCAAAATGAGCTTTTTGCACAGGAAGCTCATGTCAGTTTTATGCTATTACAGACTACCTGTATCGACTACTTATGCCAGTCTACCAGTTAACAAACTATTTTCTGCCTTTCTCTTGAGGAACAAAAAAAAAAAAAAAGAAGGAAAAAATAAAAAGGAAGAAAGGAAACAAACAAACAAAAGAAACACAAAGAATGAAGAACACATCTAATACTATAAAATATTTTCTTTATGGGATGGGAAGCCCTGAAGTTTTATTTTATCTTTAGAGGTCTGTTTCATTTTAGGATATTTTCAAAATGCAGGAATGCATGCATGGGGTACTTAAACAACTGCTGCTTTACTGCACATTTTGAAGGATGTGTTATTAGTCCTGTAGCCCCTGAAGTACAATATAAAACCCATCTACTATAAAATCTGTAGAAATGAAATACTTTAACTTGGCTAATGAGAACATGCTAATAGTGGGAGCAAACCACAAAAAGGAGGCAATTTAATATTGTGCCTGTAATAATTTGATTGTGTAGGCCCCATTTTATAGCTAAGATAACTTACATGTTTCAAGATACTATAATTATTATGAGACCTTTCTGCAATTAATGTCTTTTCTGAAAGTCAGTTCAAGGAGGATTCACTCATTAAAATAGTCTCAAGCAGCTTCAGGCTCCTCTTTCACCCCCACTTGCTGTTTGCAGAGGAAAAGTATGTTACAAGGTCTATAATAACCATAATCTCCTGAGAGATGCAAATCAGTGAGATACACCAAGGACTTGCATAAGTTCACAAAGATGAAGTTCTATGAATCTTCTTCTGAGGTGTTATTAAACTGTAAAGGTTCAATGATCCATCACTTTCAAGATCCATGCCCTATGACTAACCATTACCTCAAAATAACTGTTTTATAACAGGATGTTATTGATATAAAGAAGTTAGACCAAGTGCATGTCCAAGAACAAATAAGTTTGATAGGTTTTAGATTGAAATATCCTACTGAGCTAATTTTGATACTACTATACAGCTAAAGACTGGGGGGGGGGGGGGGGGGGGGGAGGGGAAGATAAACGATAACATTTTTGTTCAGTTTCATTTATTATAGTCATATGATTTTACTAGTCAATTGCCTACCTTTATTTATTTAATAAATATTAAATTGTAAATTTAAATAATAATAAATTAAAGAAATAAACACATTAGTATTTTTCTTTTCTTCTCTATTTAGTTCAGCTACTTCTAAATTAATTTTTGCATTTTTATACACAGAATTTATTGCAATATTTCATAAGCATGATGTTTTAGAAAAATGTCAGCATTGCTTCTTAAAAAACTTATCAAAATCAAATTTAATTTTTTTTTAAGGATATTTTAGTTCAGGTTATAGTATTTCCTTCTGTTGCACTCATTAAATAATCTTCACATAGAATTTTACTTTTAAATATTGCTTAACGGTTAGGGCTTTCATGATCTGTGGACACAGATCCCTAAGGAATTTAATTTCCTCCACTGCCCATCAATTTCAATTTAATCAGCTCTGAATATGAGGTTTCTAAATTATAGTTCCCAAGAGGCACGGTACTAAATAGGAAAATTATAGACAAATGCTTAAAAAAAAATTCATAACTGTCTCCACCTAATACCATTTTAGATCATTTGGACAAAGAGGAATTTCAGTTTCTGTAGTGCCAAAAAATATCCAGCATGTTAAAAGCAGTACTTTTGTATATTTTGTTTTTCATAATTTTCAAAATCCCAAACTTTTGCCTCAATTCAGTGAAATGAAGAAATATATAGAGACTAGAATATAGACTCCTAGAAACATCCCTTCAGAAAAGTTTCTTAAAGACCTATTTTTTTCTTTGAAAATCAGTCCTATAATTATGATCATAAATTTATTTACAAACATCTTAATCCGTATCTTTCTCCTCTAGGTCTCTTTTTCTCATGAAATATTTTTAATTATTAAGCAAGCTGGAGAAGTTCATTACATTCTTCATTCCAAATGAAACCTTTTAAAGAGTCCTACTTGTTCTTGCCTTTCAGCAACTTTCTTGAATTGCATTATTCCTTCTTTCTTCTTCCTATAGAAGCTGTTCACACAGGATCTTTATTATTGCATATTTGATTCTATAGCATAAAATAGGATGAAAATTTAAATCTACATAGCATAAAATAATTCTTAAATTTTGGAAATGAATAATAAAAAAGAGAGAGAGAGAGGAATTACTCTTTCTATTTGTTTTTTGAGCATTTTAAAGTTAGCTGTCCACCTGAGCTGTCTGCTTTATTTGGCTTACAACATCAAAGAAATTTGTGTAACAAGGTTTGTGGAAGGTTGGAGGGGTTACAGGAGAATGAAAACACTTGTAGCTATAGACAGTTCTCCAAATACAGGCGGAGGTAACCACAGGGGAGAGAAGTCCAGGGAGTTGAGGAATCATGGGTCTGAGTGAATTAACACATCCTTTTACATTTAGTATTTCAGAGTGAGAAAGTATTTTTCAGAAAATTTTAATCAATTAGCTTTAAATATACCCTTACCCATACTTTTGTCCATCTAAAATGATGCAAAATGAAGGGGGGGGAGGATGTGTGTTGGTAACTAGGCAAGTAACAGGTAGTAAAAAGATGTGGAATAAGATACATATTTTTGTAATGTACATAATTTAGTAATTTGATTAAGGTGTTTGATACCCCAAGTTGGAAAAAATAAACAGTTCAATATTACTAGGAAGAAATTTCATCTAAGTATGCTTAAGTAATGCTGATATAGTCATGATGGCCATGCTGTGCTCTTTTTCAGTCTGAATTTAGACAAAAATTTGCTATATAATTTAGTAATAGCCAGGAGGAAATAGATTTGGATGCAATTCATCTAAAGTAAAACTCTTACATCTGTGTTAGGCACCTACACATTTCTTTATAGTCAATGGAGGTATAACTTGTCACAAGAGAGTAATTTTTCTCATCTTAATCTGAGAGAGGTCAGATAACTATGCCATGCAAGTATTTAATTATCTTTGTTGGGTATAACTGGAATCTGACATGGTTAGTGCTTCAGCATTTATGACTTTTAGATGCATAGGTTGGGGCAGATGGTTCTGTTTATAGGATTCACTGGAGAGATATACCCATCTCATAGGATAGTTAAGCTTTTAGTATAAAAACATTAGTTAAGTTGATATGAATGTGGTGTCTATGTTCTAGAACAGTCCCATTAGGTTTTCACTGTAAAGTGTATCAATTTCTTAGTACTATTTTCCTGGGGATTGTCTATATGTATAAATGTGAAGAGTTTTATACCAATATTTTTTTTAATAATAAAACTTAATTAATTGATTAATTAAAGCAGGAATTTTTCACAGAATAGCTTCCCCATTGCTTCCCCATTTCTTTTAGGTATTTTCTCTGTAACCTCTTCTCTCTAACCCTTGCTATAAGCCATTGACCATATCAATGGTGTACCTGCCTACAAGGATATAAGGACAGCTGTGATGAGACAGCTGCATGTCTCTGGTTTGGATTTCTGAGAAAAACAGCTAGTAAATTGGTAAAAAACATTAAGGAGATAAAAATTGCAGACAGAAGCTGGGTTTCTAGTGTGTCAATGAGTCAAGAGAAGAACTGTTAACATGGAAAGATATAAAATCCTAAAGAAAGACAAACTACTCAGCATAAAGATTAATTATAGGATCTTACAGTCAAGACATAAGTGTTACCACTGATGATAGATCTGGTGGGACCTGGCACATCAGCAGCACCCAGGACCCATGTGGTCCCTGTCTTTCCTGACTGATACTTTCCTGGAAAACAAAGACTCTTCAGGTGTATTGCAAGAAGTGGTGAGCACACTAATTTTTAGCCTGGTATCTCATTAAATCCCAGCTACCTTTTGTGTGTGTGTGTGCACTCACTAATAACCACTTTAAACATTTATATTATATGTCTTTGCACTCAGCTAAAGATGTCCAAGCAAACTGACCCATCTCTATAAAGGCAACCTTATCTTCTAGATGTAACAGCTGAAGTTAGTTATTTCATGTAAACAGCATGCCCTTTGAGACATCCTGTCTCATTAGAGTTAACACTCTTGAAACTTACACTTCCTACATAGATTTGTTACCATGTTTTCCAATGCCGTTAAAGCCAAACCAGTATATTAATAGTCCCATATGTTCACTGATAGTACTCATTTCCATAATTTTATAAAAGATGGCTGGTGATCACATACCTTCTCTCTTCCCACACATGACATATTGGATTAGCTAGCCCCAGATGAAATTCTAAATCATTTCTGATGGATGTTGGGAGTAAAGGAAGAAAATATTTCTTATTTTTATTGAATTTCATATCTGAAACATTATTATGAAACCTGAGTATTCTTCTGTTCGTTGAAGTCATCTGAGTAAAAAAATAACTACATCAAATTTATATTTAAACTTAATATCAGTTCTGTGTAACATTACGGTGATCATAGCACTATCCCAAAAGTGTCCTTAGTTATTGAGAACTATTTTCATAAATGTGGTTCTGCCATTTCTCCACTCAGAACTTTGTCAGAAATACTGCAAATTTAGTAAAAGCTTAAAATCTTATCTATTGTTAAGTGTTCTCATTTCTTCTGAATTGCACATGTATATCTACCAGAGGTAAAGACAGCAGTGCATTATATATGCTTTCATTTTATATATGAAGCCTTTTAATTAATATATATTATCTAAAGAGAAACTGATTCTGTTCTTTTCATAAATATTAAAATGTGTTCAAATATAAATTAAGAAGCAAGAGTAGACTATGAAAACAAAATAATAAGCCATTTGTTTGTATTTAGTATTATAATATTACAACTATTTTCAGTGTATACAAGATTTCCATACTCTCAGATATATAGAAATAGGAAAAAAAAAAAAAAAAAAAACAACTACTATTATTATGCTGTTATTATTCATTTTATAGATTCACTGAGAGCTGTCAGATCAGATGTGTCAAAGAGCATCAACTTTTCAATAGAAGTCTGAGGAAGACTACTCAAACAGAAAATGGAGCATCATAATTCTCCAGTCTCCAACAATTTGTAGCTCTGGACTCCCTGTAGAAGAAATAGTATATTTCTATTTAAAGACCAGAAGAGTTCTTCTTTCCTAACTTTCTCCTTGAAACTATGAGAGATTTGAGCATCCATAGTATCATGTGGCAATATACTTCGCTACTAAGTACATGATTTTCTGTTTGAATTGACACCTGCAGTTTTTTACTTGATGACTTCTCTTCACAGTATTAAGAAAGACATAATGGGTCTTTACTTCCAGTACCACTCCTTGCTTTGTAAATTTTCACTTTATTCTTCCTCTGTCATTCTTATTCCATGAGAAGAGCCTGCTACGTTCAACAATTCTTCATTAGAAAGCTACTGATTGCCTTGTCTCTTTCTTGTTCTTGTTGTTACACCCAAAATCTCCTTAGTGGCAAAAGGGAACATAGTATATGTATGCAGCTCAGAACTTAATCTTAGTTCAATTAATGTTTTAACAGTGTAACAATCTAAATTATCCAAATCTAAAAAAAAAAGCTTAACTAATAAATATCATTATATAAAAATGCCTGCCTACAACTACCCCTTTTCTCTGGCCTTATGTAATGAGTCTGGCTGAGCTGCTTTTCCCCATACAGCCCTCATGCTGCAGCACTGGGATCTGGAGCGTGTTGATAACACACCCATGTTATAACTGACAGTGCTCACAAGGCACCAGAGGATGGGGGGGCAAGATGGTGGAGGGGATACAGCTGACCTGAGCTGACCAGTAGGATATTCCATACCATATAATGTCAGCTCATCAATAAAGGGGGAGGGCAGGAGGAGGATGAGGGAGCATTCGGCTTGTCCTCCAAGTAACTGATATGGGTTCTGGAGCCCTGCTTCCTGGACTCTGCCTGACACTGCCTGAGGATGTGAAGTAGAGAATAACATCTCTCGTAACCCACAGTTCTCTTTTTTTCATCTTATTCTCTCCCTGCATGCCGTGCTGACAGAGGTTGGGGGAAGTGATAGAAGGGCTTGGTGGGCACCTGGTGCCCAGCAAGGGTAAACACACCACACTTTAACAGGCTTCCAGTTTCCTTCAAGAATCATAGAATTGTAGAATAGTTCCCTCTGGAAGAGACCTTCAAAATCTTAAAGTCCAACCTTATTCCTAGCCATGTCAAAAACCACTAAACCATGTCCCTGTACATAACATCTAACCACCTCTTAAATACCTCCAGGAATGGTGACTCCACCACCTCCCTGGGCAGCCCATTCCACTGCCTGACAACCCTTTCTGGAAAGAAATACTTCCTAATATCCAGCCTGAACCTCCCATGGTTCAACTTCAGGCCATTTCCTCTTGTTCTGTCAGTTGTCACCAGCAAGAACAGACCAACTCCCACTTTGCTACAATTTCCTTTCAGGTAGTTGTAGAGGGCAATAAGGTCTCCCCTCAGCCTTCTTTTCTCAAGGCTAAACAGCCCCAGATGTGTCAGCATTAACTCATAAGACACATGCTCCAAACCCTTTACTAGCTTTGTAGCATGCCTCTGTACCCTCTCCAAAAGCTCAACATCCTTCTTGTGGAGAGGGGCCCAAAACTGGACACAGTATTTGAGGTGTGGCCTCACCAAAGCCGAGTACAGAGAAATGATAACCTCCCTTCTCCTGCTGACCACACTATTCCTGATCCAGGCCAGGATGTCATTGCCTTCTTGGACACCTGGGCATACTGCTGGCTCATGTTCAGCTGTCTGTCAGTCAACATCCCCAGGTCCTTCTCTGCCTGGCAGCTCTCCAGCCACTCCGCCCCAAGCCTATAGCACTGCCGGAGGTTGTTGTGGCCCAAGTGCAGGACCTGGAATTTGGCCTTATTGAAAAGGTTATCAATTACCATCACCTTGAGTTCTTTTGCCAGGATGAGTATAATATTGGCAAGTGGGAGTTCTTCCCCCTCTTGTTTTTCTTATGCGGATGTATTTATTGGTTTAATAACAAATTTTCTTATTATAGATTTGTTCCTTTTTATGTATGCCATGCTAGAGCTTGAAAGTTGTACAGCACTTTCCCTTGCCTCAGCTGACACAAAGGGATACTGTCACTACCTTAGGGTGACAAGTCTTTATTATATGCAGTACTCCCAGCTGCAACATGTCAGGCGATAGTCACACCACATGTAGGCAACAGTGACAGAAAGCTAAAATCAGCTCAGATCAAGTCAAATGTGAAAAAAGTCCAAGAACTTGAAGGGTTGGGTCGATACAAAGCTTTTGTCCTTCTACTAGTAAAAGTAAAGTCATAATTACTGAGACGTACTATTTATGCATTTTTCTCTTTTATAGCTTTACAGATGGTAGGATAAGAACTTCATATAATATTTAAGTTATGAGTGTACCATGGGCTTATTCAGCAGTATAGTTTTTCTCCAGTTGTTGTGGTGTTGGGCTTTTTGTTGTTGTTTTTTTGTGGTTTTGTTTGTTGTTGTTGGTTTTTTTTATTTTTATTTTTGTTAATAATTCCAAATATTCTATTTGGTTTTGGACTTTCTTCACCACTCAAAGGCACTGCACAGATGCTTTCACATAAAGAACAACTATTATGACTGAATGATCTTTCTTTGTAGTATTATCCCAGAACTCAACATGGTCTGGTTCTTAATACCTTTTTCATAACACCTTTTTTTTGGATCATTTATAAAAATGTTGAAAAACACAGAGCGTGGATTCCTGTGGAAATTCTACTTGTGATGACTATCTCTCTGGCAGAAATGAATTTTTTTTCATGTTACAGAAGAAATCAGATAGGTCCTAAGATAATTGTATAGATTAGTTAAAAGAGTCTTGAGTGAAGTGTGAGTTTTAAACCCTTTAAATGATGAGGATCAACACTGATTTGTGGAGTACCAGTTTTAGCAGTAGCCTGCTATATGCAAAAAATTTCCTGTAGGCTTATCTGAAAGATCCTCAAGCCTATTTAACCAGACTCTTAAGATCAGAGGGGACTCTACCCCGGATCCTGAAAAAACGAACACTCTTAAGCTTATGTTCAAAAGCTGGAGATCCTTAGAATGGCAGAAAATGAGCCATTCTGCTATAAATAGATCTTGCCTAGCTTCAGAAGTTCCTTTTTAAGGATAGGGCACTGACATATATTGTTTCTGAAGCTTTCCAATTCCAACAATAATACTAAATTTATTTGCCTCTGATGCGTTATGGGCTTCCCCAAAAATGGCTGTAAACTCGCACAGGACTTTGCAAACAAGGTAGGTATGCCAGAAAACCACATAGCTGTGCAGCATGGCATAGTGGTCAAGCCACTGTGTTTAGCCTTTGTTTCACATACCTTTTCTCTTCCAGTACTTTCTTCCATGATAGTGATGGTCTTGATTTATAGCCTTGATTGCCTTCCTATGCCAGATAGAATCTTAGCATGATGAACTTGGTCTCTCTGAATCTTCTCAGTCTCCTGACTCTTCTTAGTTACCTATTTGTCTGCACTGAAACATCTTCTTTAGGATACGTATTTAGATACTCTGAAATTTTCCCTAAGCTGAAAACAGTTCTGAAGTTAAGAAAATCAAGATGTAACAGAACTTAATGCATATGTTTCTATAGCTAGAAAAGAAAGATAGTATCTTTGACAGGATCACAATTACTTCAGATATTCTTAAGCCTAATTTGTTTTTGTCTTGGCCTTTAAACCTATGAAATCATGGTATCCTCTTCACCCTTATTCGAACTATATACATTTCTAAGTGCGTCCCCTGTAGGGAATGTAATTTGTTGTTGGTATCTCTTCCATGTATGATTTTTTCCTACTGCAAAATTTACAATGTTAAATAAAAATTAATCTAAAAAAAATTGCTACCTGAAATGAGGGGATTAGACTGACCCAGTTATTTTTTTTTCCTTATTACTACTAAGCTTTTTTATGTATCTCTTTCAATCCATTCTTTTAACAAGTGACAGTTTCTTTTATATTAAATTATGCTTCCCCCCCTCCCCTTCAATTTAATCACTGAAAAATAATGCCTGCACAAGCTAATTGCTTGCCAGTTCTTATTCTGGTACAGTTTTCTTCAAGAAATGCAACATCTGTCCTTTCCCTTGGTAATTTTCTTGTAATTCACTTATTCCTAGATTTCATATTTGAATGGTTTAGGTCAGGTATGTTAATGGTGCATGGTTTAATTTTTTATTACACCCTTTAGTTTTCACCCTTTGTCCTTCTTAAGGCTTTTTATCCCCTTTTCTAATCTTGATACAGCAGCTGAAGCCAAAACAAATTAGCATCCTGTTTCAAAAATCTAATTCCCTCTGTATGTCTTTCAACCCTTCAAGACTCATCTTTGCTTATGAGTCCCCTTTCAGATGGCTCTGGAAGATTTCTACAGTTTGTATGCAGCTCCTACTTAATTGAGCTCTATCACTATAGCACAATATTTTAACTGACTTTATACTTCTATTGAATTCCAATATTGTCATGGGTTCAATTCAGTGGAGCTTCAGTGACTTGCAAAGTTGTATCTCTTTTTATTTCCTTACAAATGGTTACTATTGGGCCTTTTTACTAAAACTATTCTTCTCTTTGTAGACAGAATCTGATAAAATTCTTTTTGCCTTTATTTTTCTTTCAAGTGTCTTACTTGTAGGCAACTGTTGTTTAGCACTTGGTTTTGTGAAATAGAGCTCTCTATCAGTTAAGGAGTTTCATTGCTACCAGAAATCCTAAGTACAATTTTGAGTTACTAATAATTTCTACAATGTTATACATTCTGAAGTTCTGAAAAACTTGACATACACAAGTTTTGATTCAGCTGAGTTTGATTGTTCTGTTAATATAGCAACCAACTATCCTCTGTGCAAGAAACAACGCTCTGCACAAGAATGAATTTTTATCTCCTGCAAATATCTACTAGTCTAATGATTTTCACCTAACATTTCAATACAACAATATCAACTTCTATGTCTCTTTCTACAGTATTCATGGGAAAGAATGAATTAATCATTTTAAGGACTATTTTACAGTATTTTTTAAAGTAAACTCTCTTCACAATTCTACAACATGGCTTTTTAAATGTAAATGCACTGCCACAGTTTCCTAAGAAGTCTTCTGAAGCAATAGAAGTGATTATATGTTGGCATTCGCAGCGGCAGGCTCTTGACAAGCTGATTATCCCCTCTGTGCTTGCAGCAGTCACAGCCTGTAATAAGTAAGAGGCTGTAAATTCTAGGGGCCACTCATTTTCCCATTTCACTGTCTGCAGAAACAAGTGGAAGCTGAAACCCTTCTATTCTGCCCTTTCATGTCAGTTAAAATAATGGCCAAATTTATTTTTTTCTCTTAGCAGAATATAATTGAGATACAGGTGATGGTGCCAAGAAAGTGAGATCATTTAATCAAAGGTCAAATTAGTTTCTCACTCCATACACCCATCTAATCAAAAGCTCTCCTTTTTTTTTTTTTTTTTTTTCCCCCTCTTCTTTTTTGTTACCTGCATAGGAAATTCTAAGATAGCCTTGGCATCTACATGTGTTGATAAGACATTTCACATCAATCCTCTGTCACAAAGTATCCACTTACTTATCCACTTACTGTTCCTATGACATTTCTCCTTTATTGTTCTTTGTTCAAGGGTATAGGCTGTAGGGTGGCGAAAATCCAAAACACAAACATATTTTCCTTGGTGATGTCTGATCATTCCATACTACTATAGTATTAAAAGATAGAGGATTTTCAAATGCTAAAATACTTGAGGAAAAAATGAAACTATTTTCCTTTGGTTTTTGACTTATTATAACAATATGTTTCATTTTATATGTATTATAAACAGGCAAAAAACAAACAAAAAAAATCATTCCACTGCAATATAAAGGATATGTGAGTGAAAGATACGTTAGATTAGCTATCTGTTGAGGGCAAGGTTTGTGCTTTGTTAGCTCAGACAAACTGCTTCTTGGCACTCTGCTCTATGCTTTTTTTCTTGGAGCAGAGTTAGAATTTTTCTGGCAAATAATTTATTATTCTAATCAAGATTCTGTTTGAATAAATATTTTAAGTGTCAATAAATAGCCATTAGTATTACACTGTAGAGTTACCCTCTCTTTACTTGTTGCTGCATATTTTGAGTAAATTCTTGTTTACCATTGTTTCAAATCTCTGTTTGTCTTGACAAGATTTGGTACTTTCCTTCACTGACTTTTGTTTTCATTATTAGTTCTCTTTCTAACACATGAATGCAAGCACATTTCATAAAAATGCCATTAATCAAGGTGTTTCGTAAGATCCAACTTAACTGCCAAACAGAACAAATTCACCAAAAAAACAACTGAAGCTCTGCATTAAAGATTTGAATCTACAGAAGACATCTTTTAAATGTAGATGAGTTACAAAATGCAAAATTCAGAATAAAAAGTAAAACCTTGTGAACAGGATGGAGTCAATGTAGTATAACTGGATGTATATCAAAGTGTCACACTGGTAAAACCAATATTGTAACATTTTAATTATTTGGTTTGCTTTTATTTATTGTGTCCAAGCAAGATGAAAGATTAAAAAACAATATTTCTAGAAAACCTAAAAAAATGTTCGAACAACAAGCATGGAATTTCATAGAGGGAAAACAAACACAGTTCCATACTATGACTTTTAATTGCAATATTTCCAGTTGCATGAAAAGATCTAAAAAGAATAATCATACAGAATTAATCGTTATCACCCAAGCAGAATTTCTAATTTCACGTCTCGGAGTTGTAGGATTTTTAACAGCAGGACATTGACATGTGAAGTGTTTACTCTACAGTTAAAGAGTTTTCTTGAGAGGGAGTAAGGCAGTCCTAGTCATAAACTGATATAATGCAAGTCTACAGTCTGCAGATTGAAAGGGACTCCACAACTGTATTCATATGCAATGTATGCTTTCATAAGTCAGAATCTCCAGACTTGCTTCTCACACAGAGTGCATACACAGCACAAGTGATTCTTACTGCATTCAGCCCAGCTATATTTCATTTAAACTCACTGCCATGTAGCCTTGCTCTGTACCTTGATCTATAGTTGCTCTTGGAATAGGTCTGAGACTAAGACAAAGGCCTTGAAAGACATCATGGATAGCATTCACTTGTCTAAACAATAAAGACCTGTTCTCATTTGAGATGTCATAGAGTATCTGAGACATCTGCAAGGAGTCAGACAACACATGGCACAAATCCTGCAAAAAAGAGATCTCCTAGAAAGTGAGCAGAATGCTGGGCCAGATAAGCTAGGGAATCTTATGTCATTATGTGTTGTTCAGATATGTAAAGACTGGGAGTCACATCACTCCCAGTTAAAATATTATATACAAAGCTATAAAAGCACTCCAAGCCAAACATATTTACATACAAAACTTCTTTTCATGGCTTCACTCCAAAATCACAATGAAAAGTTGGACTAAAATTGAACTCTTAATTTAATTCTCTTTCTTTCTAGAATGGCAGTTCAAATACAAGCTTTACATGCAAGAATAGATATAATTAGCAATTTTCAATGAAATTCTTCCTGTTTCATTCTCTATTATCTGCTATACAATAGATCTTCAGTATATAATATATATTCACTAAATAATATATCATGAACAGGTTAATTCTCACATGAGATACTGATTACATACTCATTGTCATCTGATTTAATTTCCTACAAATTAAGGATGTTAAAATAATTTGGTTTATTCATTTACAAACAGGAGAGCTTACATGTACTCATTTACATGTTTTATAGCTCATTCACTAAAAGAAAAATAGATGAAACAATTGTGATAGCACCTTCCTCTCACACTTCTTAATTTATTTCACACACCATCATGTTTTATACCTTCTGTTCAGACATGATTTATGTCTTTGTTTGTCCTTTTAAGCCTCCTATATTTTACACATATTTTTAGTCTTTTCTCAGCTTTTTAGAGCCCTTCATAGGTACATCATCTGAGTAGTTCACTTGACTGTATTAATATTTTATTAGTGCTTAATTGATACAGCAGGGAAGGCTTGACAGACAAAGTCTTAATTATAGACATTTCACTTGCATTTCCTACCAATGCCAGACTCTTAATTACAGATATTTCACCCTCATCTCCTACCAATGCTTCTTCACCTTCCAATTTTTTTTTTTTCATAACTCACCTTTCATTCTTCTCCTCATTACTGAATTTCAAAAAGATTCACAATGCAGACTAAAATGAAGGTGGGAATATTTGAATGTTTGCCTGAATTTTGAGGGCCTGCAATGTTAGGACAATTAGTAGATCAAGGTGATTTCTAAGTCCTTCAAAACTTTTTGGGTTGATCTATCTAAACTGTAATTTAAAATCTGTTTAAAAAAAAAAAAAAGTGCAGGAAATATCATAAATCATCATCTTCATCACTTTCTAATTCAAATATTGAAAACATTCTCTGGGCAATTAACCTCAATTTTAGAAAAACTATGTCAGTCACATTCTTTATTTCAAAGCAACTGGAACTTATCTGCTTGTTGTAACAGTGACAGGCTGTGAGATGAGGTGCCTAGCCTTTTACTGTCATCTTCAAGATTTCTTCAGTTAAGTGTTTCACATTTGATAAGCAAACATCCTGTCTGAATGGGATCTCTGAAGACATACGTATGCATGCATGTAATTATATATTTCTTTGAGACCATTACTACTCATTTAAGACCATGATTTTACCATATTGTCTTCTTATAGATCATCCAACTTGTAGCATAATTTTAGAAACTGCATAATAAATACATTTATTCTTCTTGAAGTTTATGATAAAAATTATAACTAATTCATTGATAGAAGATCTGGCATATTTATAAATTACAGTATTTGTCACTTATGCCACATTTTATTGTAAAGTCTTCATAAATGATGTATACATTATGCTATCCCTACTTCAAAGAAAAAGGAAGTGAAAAAGATTAACAATTTAATCCAAGAAGGTGGATAGTGTCCAGGACCCAATGACTTTTAAAAATGTAAATTAGAACAGCAGCAAAACAGTTTGGTTTTTTTGTTTGTTTGTTTGTTTGTTATTTTATTTTATTTTATTTTATTTTTATTTTTAAGGAAAAAAAAATCTTTAAGTAGTGGCTTACTGGTCATACAAATAGTAAATTTTAAGAAGCTACTGTAGTTTTCCTTCACACATCTAAATTATAGTAAGTAAGAACATAGCCAATTTAAGAAAACATGTGACTATGTAACTGCATTAGAGGGCATACTAAAAGGTTTTGCAGCACTCTACACATTGCATTTTTTTTTAATAATCAGAGAGAAGTACTATTATTCAAGTAATATTATAGATCCCAAAGTTACCTGTCTAGACATTTGCCTATGAAGAAACTGCAAAATAGCTGACCTTCTAACAGACCTTGTACTTACCTACAACCTAACTCAGTGATAACCTAAACAGTATCGAGTTGGTCTGAAGATAATAGCATTTGAGAAGAAATGTTAACTGAAGAGTGACTGATCAGGGCAGGCATAAGGAAGACTATGAATCAAAGAAACTAATCCTATATAGCACCTGGATGCCTATAAAATGTAACTGAAAAGTGTAACCGAAAGGAGGAGAAAAAGAAGAACAAACAAACAAACAAACAAAAAAAAAAAACCCCCTAAAATAAACAAGAGAAGAATAATCTGTATCTAACAATATAAAGGTAAAATGTAACATGAAGTGAGGTACAAAACAAAAACCCACACAGTCCTATGCTGCCTCCTAAAGTCTGAACAAATCTCCCTGAACCATAGTTCTGCCTATTTATTGCAGATGCTAAGTTAAATTTACATATGCTTTAGGCAACACACTGGGTGACTAGCGGCATAATGTGTGGATCTACGTGCCCTGGGAAGTAGCATAGTAAGTCAAAATACTTCATTGCTTTCACTGAAGGTATTTCCTTGCACATCTCCTTTAAGAACCTGCTTGAAGATGTATCAAAAATGTTCCCTTAGTCTGCTACCTCAGCTGGCAAGCATCAATGGCCCTCAGATTGTGTGCCGCAATGTGACCCACAACTTCCTTGCTCCCAGTTCTTGCCAGTTCTTTCATCTGCTTTGTGAAGAGTGTGATCAGATGCCCTGTTCTCACCACTTTTTAGAGGGAGACAGGGAGAAGTGCAGCTTTTTCACGAGATTGCACAAACAGCTCAGAGAAAACAGGAATAAATTGAAGAGTGCTTCTGCTGTTTGTACATGTCTTTGTCTAGAGATAAGTAAACAACCTACTGTCATAAACTTGTCTTTCTACATTTTAAGATGAGAAGTCTGGTTCAGTCTTCTGAGGAAAAATAAAAAACATCTATGCAAAAGGGCCACTCTGAACTAGTTGATCCCAAAATGAGGTATCATTTACTGAAGTAGATGTTATTTTTGCCATGTAAACACAGTTTTTAATTTCTCTAGCATGAAATAATATTCTTAGATTCAAACTTCTACTCAAAATTTCTATTCAAAATATGAGACATTTTTATTTTTCATCTACTGTGTTTAACAGGAATCATTGGCCATACATGGAATAGCAATACACTATTAAAGTATTTTTATTAACAGTATCACTCTCACAGAATACAAGAAAGATGTCTAATGCTTACACTAGTCTAGTTCCCTGTCAACAGCCATCTGATTTGCAAGTATATTTTTACCTTTCTGATCAGTCAAATTTTAATTTCCTACTCTGGGAAGCTCACTTTACCATAATTATTCTGTAGCTTCATTTTTCTCTTTCTTTTCTAAATATGTGCTGTTCCCTTTTGCTTTTCTTCTTTTTCACACACTCCTAAGTTTGTTCATGCACAGGTTCCATCCACTTATTTCAAACACCAAAATCTTTATATGAGCTTTTGTTTTAAGGGATGAAAGGGTGTTTGGTTCTGGCATCTAGTATTGCATCATAAAGAAGCCTGTTCATATTAAATTTCTTTCAGGAAAGGTACCAAGTTCTTTATTCCTCCTGTCATCATACTGAGTATACATATTCTCAGTTTCACCCATGACTTAGTTAACAGAAACTGACTTTTAAGTAAATGGATGACATGTTCCATATCCCCATCCTACTCTGTTTTTTAAAGGAATAGGAAGTGATTATTTTTATCTTTCTCATACTTCTCCAATATTTATATTTATAAAAATATTTGAATAATAACTAGTGATTGTCTTAACTTGATCAAACTTCCTACTAAGATTATGACAGAGTATAAGAAGGGTTACATTAATAGAGACAGTAATAACATCATAATCCTACATAAAAAAGGTAGTAGTAGAAAATTCTTCCTGCTAGGAAGAAGTGAATTAGCCAAAACAGAAGCTAGATAGTTAACATACTGAATCTATAACTACTGAGTCTGTCTCCATGTTTTGAAGTAATATAGAATCTCAAGCTTCCGATCAAACCAAGCATTTGTTGTTGTTTGTAGTATTATCAAGGTGCTTATCACTACCCACAACTTGTCAGTAAGCTGTTCCACAGACACACTTTTAGTGGTAATAATTGTAAGAGTAGGGTAACACAAGTATAAGATATTATAAATGCATTTTCTTTTCCCACTGGTGCCTTTTAGTATTCAAAGTCCAGTTTGAGGCAGTTATTATTAACCACATTGCTGCCTCCAAGATTCCTGGACAATTGTAATAAGCAACCCTCATTTTTCTCCATCCATACACTTTATTTACCCCAGTTATGAAAATATTCCCATGATGTAAATCTTTTTTGGAAGTTGCTTTAAATAAAGAATGTGAACAATGAAGCTCAGTCTAAGTCTAATCAGATGATGAATTGATTACTTTCTTTCTAGCCCATCTGTGTTTATCATTTTCTCTAATGTATAAATAGATGTCTGGATAAATAGTTCACCAAATTACAGATGCTGATGTTCTCTCTGCAATTAACAAGGTGCTGTTATGTACATAACCATTTTCATTGTCTTTGGTGTTTAAATATCTCTATAGATTAAAGAAAAATAAATAAATATATGAGCTTTTTTGACTAGCTAAACAATTTCTTTGTTTAACGTGGGTTTGCATAATGTGAGTCTACATAACATGGGTTCTACCCTCTGTCTTAGTAGTCATAATCTTCACCTTTGAATTAGTACATCTGTATGCTCCATATATGTCACCAGAACAAAATGCAGAAGTTCTGAGATGATTTTATGAATCTTTTATAATCTGATACTGGTTTTACCCAAAATATTTTGCCTGATACTCCTCAAGATAATGTTTTCTCATTTCACATTAGTGACTTATAAACATCCTGTCATCAATCAATATAATGAAATATTTTATCTGCTTTACCATCCAGCTGGTAGCTCTTTACCTATTAGCAGAGGTATGGGTTTAATTCCCCAGGTACATTGCACTTTATGTTACCACTTTTGTTTCTTTTTTCAAGGTCGTCTCATTCTTCCCTGGAGACATTCAACTGCTCCTATTGCTTTGTACATTTCATAGCTTTCTGTCATCATAAAAATCCATTAGCATCAAATGTATCACTGTCATTAAGCAAAGTATTGAATATTAGCCACAAAATTAATCCATTGAATACACCATAGTAATCTGCCTATCACACAATAATTCTTTATTCAATTTATAATTCTTGTACTAACCAGCATCTTAAGTGAAAATTTCCCATGGGGTATCATATCAAGTATTGTAAAGAAGTCAGGATAGATTAGATCTACTACAACTCTCTTGTGTATAAAAGCAGTTATTTTCTTAAAGAAAATATTATTTCAGTCTGACACAATATGTCTTTGCTAATCCCTTGCCTTGATTTATCATTTTTCCATACACTTCAATTTAATTATTTCTTCCTTCCTAACTGTTCCATTGCCTGTGTCCTTCTGTTGAGGAGGACCTGTGCTGGAACATATGAATATGATGAGAAATAAGGAGCATCAGAGAGAAACCACAAGATACTGACCCTGAACTCCTGCACTTTTTGTTGTCTCACTGGAAGATCTGAATGTAACCTGTAGTTACAGGACAACAAGTATCTGAAATTAAATACTGAGTGGCAGGAAAAGAAAAGGCAGGAGACAGAGAGAAATTTGGAGTGAAACTGAGCCTAGGAAAGCAGGAGGAGGGGTGTTTTAATGTTTGTCATCTTTGTTTCTGTGGTCTGAACAGCAAAAGGACCTGACAACAAATTATTAAGGAAAGTTTATTGAGGCAGTAGGAAAGATGAGCAGCAATGTGTCCATACAGCAACTCATCCAATCACTGACAGTGAGCACAGGATCACACATGATGTTGTGGGTCTGACAGATGGACAGGAACACTTGGTGTCCAGGTCACCTGGCAGCAACAGCCAGTCATACAAATAGCCTTTAAATGCAGGTAAGAGTCACAGCCACCCCTTGGCTACAAGAGTGGTAGTGTGATTCAAGAGACTCACAATTTATGTGGATAATGTGGGTAGCATCCTGCCTATGCTGCTTATGTTGGCCAGGGGGCAGTGTGTCAGTTTCCTAATATCTAATTTGGTGATTAAATGTGTATGTTATTTGTCAATAAATGAAGTTAAATTCACAAAGTCAAGTCTGGTTTGTCCACAATAGTACTTTACAAGCCATATCCTTGTCTTTATTTAAAGCCACAAGTTTTCTCACTCTTGTTCTTCCTTATTTTCTCCCTCTATCCCATCAAGGCAGAGAAAGGTAGCAAATGGCTGTGAGGATGTGTGGCTGCTAGCTGGGACCAACCTACTGTACAGGTTTATTAAGAATATTGGTTCTCAGACTCACAGTTCAACCCATTTGTTCTTTTCAGAACTGGTGAGACAGTCTGATAACTACAGAAATTTTTAGGAAAAAAGCTAGTAAGGTGATAAATAGAGATCTAAGTGAAATATTGATAAAATACTCACCAGAAAGGGACATGAAACAGAGCATTAATATGAAACTAAAAATGGATTGGCTTGCAGCTATGCAGATTGATTCATGCAGAAGTAATTGACAGCTAACATTAGGGTTTTTGTTTGTTGGCTTGTTTTTCATTTCTGTTTCTCAAAAGAATAGGGGCTTTACAAGAAATGTAAATATTTGCATACAATCTGGATACATGAACACACATTCTTTTTTTTCACTTTAAGAAAACCACATAAACAAATTTGTTAAAGATTAACTTGGTAAAGAAAGAGATAGGTTAGGGAATGTGCAAGTAATAATTACTGGAGGGATGAGATATTTTTGGAAAAACATCTGCTAAGTCTATCCAAAAAGTAGTTTGGGACTCTCTTCAACATGATCCCAACAGCATGATTTTGTTGACTTACAGTGTACTGTCGAGATTACACAAATATTTCTTCAATTTATTTTCCCTCTTTGCATATTCCCTCTACACTCATTAATTGCCCTAGGAAGGCAGAGTAATAGAGACTTCACTTTTCTCAACAGCACACATGTTTAGACAGATTCTGTATTTTGAAAGGAAAGTAAAATACCTTCCAATGATATTTATGATAGATCTTAATGCCTGAAGGAATCAGATCAGACTTCCACAGAGCGATACTCCCCTCCCCTCTACAGAAAATCAAAACAAGGTTTAATGACATCTGCAGTTTTATTCAGCAGGGCAGCTGCTATGGTTAACAACCAGGAAAGAGGTTGGAGTAACAACTGTGTCTAGACTTAATTTTTATGTGAACTATGGATTTGTTTTTTTAGGTCTTGATCTCCTAAGAAATAAATCTAATATCTCTCTGAGGCATATATGTCTCCCATATGAAATAATACTGAATTTGGCTACTTTCTTCATAGAAGCCCATATGGGCCTATCTTGTGTACTTGTGATCAAAACAGTGTTGATAACACACCAATGTTTTAGCTATTTTTGAGTAGTGTTTATACAACATCAAAACTTTCTCTGTTTCTCCCTCTGCCTCCAGTAAGTATGTTGAGAGTGATTAAAAAACTAGGATGTAACACAGCTGGGACAGCTGGCCCAAATTGACCCAAAGGATATCCCATGCTATTTGATGTCATGCTCATCAAACTTGGGGGGAGTATGCCAGGGGCTGCCATTGCTCGAGGACTGGCTAGGCACCAGGTTAACTGATAAACAACTGCTTCTGCATCTTTTGTTTCTTTACTTTGTTTTGCTCAGTTTTTGTTGTTCTTGTTTTTCTGTTTTGTTTTGGTTTTCTTCTACTTATTAAACTGTCTTTATCTCAGAGAACAAAGTTTTCTCACTTCTTGTCCTGGTTTGAGTGAGAACAGAACTGATTCTGTTCTGTAATTTTACTTTTTATCACAATTCTTCTAACTGCACTTTCTGAAGTTAGTAGGTTCATGTTCTCACAGACAGTGTCTGCTTCTATCAGTGATAACACCCCATGTTTAGAGTTTGTACCAAGGACTGGTGTTCAGACCAAGGTCACTGATGGATCTTGTGTAGCACATTGGGGGGTGCAGAAAAGTGAAAGGCTGCACCTGCAGGGAGGACCAGACAGGACAGGTGACCCTAAACTGGTCAATGAGGTATTCCATCCCATATACATCATATTCAGCATAAGGCTGAGGAAGCCGAAGTGTCTTTGTGGCTCTTCTCCTGTCTTGGACTGCTTTGCCAACTTTGCTTGGCTTGGGTCTTCTTTCGGTTCCTTCCTCGAAGTACCTAAGGAGGCCTCTGTCCATTCTGCCTTCAACCCTGATCTGTGTGTTCCTGAATCCAGTGCCACAATCCAGCTCCCAAAGACAGCTGCTGCAGGGCCCAGTCTGGGACTCCCCCAGTGCCTGCTCCACAGCATCAGTGGTGACAGTGATGTAATTACCATCAGGGGGGTTGGGTTCAATACTGTTTTTGTATATATTTGTATATACTCCGATTTTATTATTATTATTTTCTTTTTCATTAAATCTGTTGTAGTTTCCTTTTCTAACCACTGAGTCTCTCTCTCCCTTATTCCCTTTCTCTTTCCCTTTGGGGAGGGAGGGAGTTAACAGAGAGAGTCTGATATAGGTCTAAGGGGCTGCCCTGACCCTAAACCTTGACACTTCTGCTCTTCCAATTCTCTCCCCCATACCGCTGTGGGGAGTGAGCAGCTTTGTGAGGCTCAGGTGCCAGGTATTAACTCACAGTAGAGATTAACAACAAAATTCCTTTATTCTAAAACTATGATATGGGAAAGAGTGATGACACATACCCAAGTTTAGGCCTGTACAGAGCTGGAACATGACTTAGTCAAGCACCTCCAGATGGGAATTACAAATGCTGCAGAATGGGCTAATCATTCAGCAGTACTGACAGCTCCTATGCCATCTTTTCCTTAACTTTTCCATCTCCGGACTTTGTAAATACCATGAAGCACTGTAATAGTAGAGATAAAGTAGCATCATGATTTTTTGTTTCCCCAAAGAGTTAGAGTGCTCATTCAACATCATGCGAAAGGTTGTCCTTGTATACAAAGATCTATTATCTAGACAAATAAATGTAGGACACATTGGACACGAACTAAAAAAGGGAAAAGTGAAGCACTGACATATGCCAGAGATTTTATACGTAGACTAAGTAATTTCCTTTCTATTAGTATAATTGGAAGTCATGTTAAACATTATGCTAAAAATGCAAATAATTTTTAAACATGTATGTGAAGCTGCATGCAACATTTCACTATTAAATTATATTGACAGAAAGCCATCTGGCTAAAATTACACAGAATCAAAGATTGTGGTATTTTAAGTCTGGAATTTGGAATAAAAAGCACTTATATTTAACTTTTGCCTGATAGATTCTTCAATACTTCATCATAAATCAGACAGAATTACTAAAAATTGTTTTTCTTACAGTTACTTTATAATAAAAGTTTTTAACTTGTAAAGTTCACTGCTTTATATTAATTACATACTTGAAGAATTAGCCAATTATATCTTCTGAGTTCTGGCTTGCCAGATACAGTCTATACTTCTTTCTTTCATTGCATAAGCTAACGAAATAAAAAAGCAAATGTTTATTCTTGTCCTAACTTGAAAAATCCTATTGTCACAAAGGCTGTCCTAAAACATTACCAAAAGATCAAAGCAATTTAGCCAAAGTATAGGAAGTGTAAAATAGAGGTTAATAGAGGTTAACATTCCCCTATTTGGTCTATTATCTCAGTTGCTGATGTTCAAACATTTATTCCTAGTTAATGAATAAGCAACATCTTCTAATCCCAAGGGCTCAGATAGGAAATCATCCATGCATGCTAGGTATAGCAACATGGCCAAAAGTACACAGATGACTATCATGTAAGAATTAGCCCAATGGTATCTACAGTACCTCTCTAATTTCTCTCTAGCAAATACAAATGAATGATGACAGTCTTTTCTCTATAGTTAAGGATTAATCTTATTTTCTTTGGTAAAAGTTACACAGTCTTGACACATACACTTGAGATACAGCTGAAAATTATTTCCCAGTCTTTCTCATTTCTAAATAAAACTGATTCTCAGCTACACTGGGACAAGAGGACAACAAAACCTGATTTCAAACAGACAAAGCAGGAAAATACTGAGTATGGCAGAAAGATAAGCCAGCAAAATCATAGTCATCAGTGGGAGAGAAAGTGGTCTTTGGCTTTATACTCCATCAAAAGAGGATCAGTGGCAGTAAGAAAACTGTTTCCCAAACACTATCTTCAGCTGATGGTAAAATCAAGTGTGCTCCTTCACCTGGGGAATAAAATGGTGGTTGTTTTTCTGTTTCACCATTGTTAACAGAGGAGAAGAATCAAGATTATACTAACAATAGGTAATGTATTGAGAAGCATAAAGATGGATACATTTCCCTTTTGAGTTCACTTTCCAGGTAGAAACAGATACCCTTCCTCTCTGCATTGTCTTAAAGATAGGCACACACTTTCAGGGTGCATGTTCATGGTCTGTAGACCCTTGCTAAATTGTTACTGAGACTGAAAGTATGATCATTCCAGAATAAAATTCTGCATCTACTTTGTGATGTGAACAATGAAAGCTCTTCTAGAGTAATAGGATTCATAACTGAAAGAGCTGGCACATCCTCTCTTCATCTTTCTTTCAGATTAACATGTGATTACCCCATATTCATTCAAGGGGAATGAAGATAAGAGGTAGTGCCAGGTTTGTGTTGTATCTGTGAAACTGTGTATATAATAATTTAATGAGTTTTCACACTATCTTCTGAAATTTTCCATGAAAATATATAAAGGAGAGTTTTCAGATAACAGACTTTTTTTACCTTATTTATTACAAAACAGTTTTATTACTCAGATCATTAAATATACCTGTATTTAATGATGGAGAATATTTTATTAGATAACATATTCTCTTTCTTTATTTGATGCCTTTTGTTGCCATACACTGTTCTGTAGGTGTCAAGAGAATATTTGATGTAACACTGTACTTTTTTTTTATTCAAGTTAATTATACTTAAATTGTAATTATTGATTAAACGGGCAATACTTGTAATCTTTAGCATTTGGAAAATAAAACTACAAATTAAATGTTCTTAAATAAAATGGCAGATGATAATTGCATAACTTTAGGATGGTTAGTCTGATATCTATTACTGTCACAGTAATGGAATACTCATACACAACTCAACTAATAAAGAACTAAAATAATGTAATTAGTCACTGCCAATTTGATTTAACAGAAAGTAGGCTTTGCCAAAAAAAATTGAAGTAATTATTCAGGCAGATTAGAATGTTGGATAATAAAGGTACTTCATTCATTTATCGGAGAAGTACTAAACAATATACTCTTTCAAAAAAATAATATTGTAGAATAAAGATAACTTCAACATTAAAAGAATTAAGAAACGGAGAAGTGAATTATCAGACGTGACTATCCATGTAAATCACCATCATGTGGTGGTGTTTCTAAGAGTATTCCTCTGAGAGTGATGCCATGATTAATATTATATACTGATACATAATATATAATATTTTGCATATATGTTTTGTTATATTAATATACTCTGAGTATATTAATATCAATATTATATATATCTTATATATACTTAGAATAGTGCTACCAAAAGTTTAATGACTAGTCTGAATATAAAAACAAAACCTCTGTCTGTATCATTTTCAAATGACAGAAATGTCAGTAAATGGTGATCAGAATGTGGCAGTTATACTGAAGACCTGGGTCCTACATTAATCTGTATACTGTTATATAACACACTGTAGAAAAATAATGGTTAGCACATAATTATATACTGCATAACTTGACAGAACAGAAGAGAGCCTCCTGTTTCCCAGTATTTCTGAGAAAGTGTTAAGGATCATAGTACACAGACATCTGTACATCTCTGTATAACATTCTGCAACAGTACTGTAGTAAAAAAATGGTTACTGTAATCCCTGGTGTTATAAATGGTTTGAGTATGGAGTAGAAACTTGAGAATATGGAAAAGGATTTTATTTTTTCATTTGTATGACATTATTGTTAGCACTGAAATGTTTCTGTCTCCTAATAATCACCTTTTAGAGCTGTTAAAATATAAAAAGTTAAAAAAAAAAAAAAAAAAATCATTGAATTGTTTCAAAACAGATGACAATGAAAGACACAGTGCCTATATGTATTTCTTCTTTAATGTGTCTTCATGCTGTCCTGCTTACTTTCCTTATAGAAAACAATACTAGAAGTGCTGCCAAGCACTGTTCTCCAAATTTGACACAAAGAATCAGAATCATTTAGGTTGGTAAAGAGCCTTAAGATCAATGAGTCTGACTGTAAACATAGCAATGCCAAGTCTGCCACTAAACCATGTCACTAAGTTCCACAACTACATATCTTTTAAATACCTCCTGGGATGATGAGTCAACCACTTCACTGGGCAGCCTGTTCCAGGGCTTGACAACCCTTAAGGGAAGAACTTTTTCCTTGTATCCAATCTAAATATCCCCTGGCATAAACTGAAGCCATTTGCTCTTGTCTTAACACTTCTTATTTGAGATAAAATACTGACATTTACCTTACTGACACCTCCTTTCAGCTAGTTGTTAAGAGCGATAAGGTCTCCCCTCAGCCTCCTTTCCTACAGGCTAAACAATCCCAGTTCCCTCAGCTGCTCTTCATAAGACTTATGCTCTATATCATGCACCAGTTTCGTTGCCCTTCTTCAGGCACTCTCAAGCACCTCAATGTCAATTCTTGTAGTGAGGGGTCCAAACACAGTCTTCAAGATGTGGCCTCACCAGTGCTAAGTCCAGGGGGACAATCACTTCCCTGGTCCTGCTGGACACACTTATTTCTGAAAAAAGTTATGATGATGTTGGCCTTCTTGGTCATCTAGGCACACTGCTGGTTCATATTCAGCTAGCTGTCAACCTACACTGCCAGCTCCTTTTCCAATGGACAGATTTCCATCCACTCTTCCACAGGTCTATAGCATTGCAGGATGTTGTTGTGAACAAGTGCAGGACCTGGCACTTGGCCTTTTTGAACCCTATGCCACTGGCTTAGGGCCCATCAATCCAGCCTGTCCAGATCCCTCTGTAGAGCCTCCCTGTCCTCAAGCAGATCAACACCCCCACCTAACTTGGTGTCGTGTGCAAAATTCCTAAGGGTGCCCTCAATTCCCATGTCCAGATTGTTGATAAAGATATGGCCTCATTGATAATGGATATAATAAAGAAACTGATAAAGAAATGGCCTCAATACTGAGCCCTGGGGAATGCCAGTTGTGACCTTCTGCCAACTGGATTGAACTCCATTCATCACAACTCTTTGGGCCTGGCCATCTAGCCAGTCTTTTATTGAGTGACTTGCACACTCATCCACACCATGAACAGCCAGTTTCTCTAGGAGAATAATGTGGGAAATGGTGTCAAAAGTTTTACTAATGTCTAGGTAAACAACATCCACAACCTTTCCTTCATCCCCTAAGCAGTTTACCTTGTCTTGAAGGAGAATACATTAGTCAGGAAGGACTTGTCTTTCATAAACCTGTGTTGACTGGGCCTGGTCACCTAGTTGTCCTGCATGTGCCATGTGATAGCACTCAAGATGATCTGTTCCATAATTTTGCCTGGCACCAAGGTCAGACTGACAGGCCTGTAGTTCCCCATATCCTCCTTCCATCCCTTCTTGTGGATGAGAATAACATTTGTTAAACTCCAGTCAACAGGAACCTCCCTGTTTAGCCAGGACTGCTGATAAATAAGGGAAAGTGCCTTGGTGAGAACTTCTGTCAGCTCCCTCAGTATTCTTGGGTGGAGCCCATACAGCCCTATAGACTTGTGTGCAACTAAGTAGTAGTGCAGCAGGTCACTAATAAGTTGTCTGTGGATTATGGGGTCTTCATTCTGCTCCTCAACTCTGTCTTCCAGCTCAGGGGGCTGAGTATCTGGAAAACAACCAGTCTTACTATTAAAGACTGAGGCAAAAAAGGTATTCAGTACCTTAGCCTTTTTCTCATCCTATGTCACTAAGTTTCTCTCATCCAATAGAGGGATGGAGATTCTCTTCAGGCCTCCTTTTGTTTCTAATGTATTTACAGAAACATTTTTTATTAACTTTCATGGCAATAGTCATATTAACTTCTAGTCCAGCTTTGGACTTTCTGGTCTTCTTCCTGAATAACCTCATAACTACATCCTGTAGTTCTCCTGAGTTGTCTGCCCCTTCTTCCAAAGGTCATAAATTCTGCTTTTCTTCCTAAGTTTCAGACAAAGGTCTCTGTTCATCCAAGCCAGTCTTCTCCACCAGATTGCTTTTTGACATGCAAGTATTGTATGACTGCATATTCAGCATAACCCATCTGGGCAAGAAAACAAGTATACCTTGCTCTTTACAACAGAGAAGAAGCTTTTTAAGAGAAATATAGCTAAAGACTAAGATTATCCAGGATATGAAAGAAGAATGAGAAATTACTTGATTACAGTTTATGTATTCCTTAGGAAAAAAACACTAATTAATAAAGGTCTCTTTAGCTTGAAAAAGAAAGGAAAATCAAATTAAAATCGATTCAAGTTGAATTCAAGCAAATTCAATTTGGGCATAAGACACAAATATCAAAGAGTAAGGGTAATTAAACACTGGGAAAATATTGTTTCAGTCTAGTTAAATACAATACATTTTTAGCCAGACACAATTATTGACTGTGATGCAATCTTGACTTCGGGATGGCTGCATAAGATGCAAATATGTGTTCTGTAATACACAGCAGGAGAGATAAGCTGATAAGATGGTCCTAGTGACACTTTTATACCATGACTTCACCTTTCAGTAATATCAACTGATATTGGATTTTTTTCTGAACATTATTCACTGCTAACATGAAAAAAATCTCTTAGCAGAAGCACAGAATGTTTTCAGTTCATTTTACTTTGGTTTTATACTTTCTGGATCTTATGAAATTTCTGACAAGTCTTACAGAAATGTATTCAGAAGGTGTTCACAATAACATCTGTGGAAAAAAAAAAACTATGTAATTTTTAATATTTTCTTTAGAAAATCCATTTCCCCACTCAGGAGGTATTTATAATTCATCTGCTATAAACTTTATAATAATTCTGATTTTAAGTAGCTTAATTTGTTTTCCCCAGTTTTAGCACAGGACAGTAAACAGATTTTGCATCATATTGCAGGTTAAATATATAATTGCCTACAATTGTCATTTCATAAGTATATATCTTGTTTAAGTTAGATTCTGTGATGTTTATAGGACTACATTTGTTGAAACTGCAATCCTCAGTTCATCCAGAAGGTAAGAAGAAAATAGATGCTCACCTACAAGCTTCCCTGCAGTGAATAGAATAGGACATAGAAGAAATCAAGAAACTATATTTGATAGTCAGCTTAAAAGTCAGATTTGTGAGGTTATACTCACTGCTGTAAATGTTCTCTCTCTTAAGCCTGTTTTTTCAGCTTAATTTTTCAGATTTCAGAAACTTATATGGGAAAGGAATAATCTAAATTATTTTAATTTAATTTAATTTAATCAAATCAAAACTAGCCTGTTTGTTGGAAGATTAAAAAGCCTCTTTCAATATTAGTCTGCTTTTGGAGTTGCTGAGCATGTAACTCAAAGTCCTAGTTTGAGCTAGAACAGAACTAATTCTGTTCAGTAATTTTAATTTTTAGATCAGTTTCTTTTACATAACTGTACTTTCTGAAGTTAAAGGCATATTTTTTCAGCGTCTGCTTCTGGCAGTGATAATGGTCGATGTTTAGAGTTACTACCAAGGACTGGTATGCAGAAAGTCTTTTGCTTATTCTTGTTCCTGTAGAAACCAAGGTCATTGTTAAATCTTGTGAGCCATGTTGTCATGCTGTAAAATAAAAAGCCACACCTGCACGGAGGTGCTCACAGGACAGGTCACACAAAACTGACTGAGGTATTCTATTCCATATACACCATATTCAGGATAAGGCATATTCAGGATGAGGCTGGTGTCTCAGAAGGACTGTGTCCATTCTGGCTTTGATTCCTAAATCCAGCTCATAGATCTGTCTCCCCTCTTGACATTGAGTCCTGTCTGGGATTTCCCCAATGCCTGCTCCAAGCATCGGTAGTGATGGTGATGTGGATGATGTGATTGCCATTGAGAGGTGGGGTTCAGTATACATATATGTGTATATATATATATATATATATTTGTATATAGAATCATAGAATTGTCGTGGTTGGAAGGGACCTTAAAGACCATCTAGTTCCAACCCCTCTGCCAATGGCAGGGACACCTCTCACTAGATCAGGTTGCTCAGAGACCCATCCAGCCTGGTCTTAAAAAATTCCAAGGATGGGGCTCTCACCACCTCTCTGGGCAACCTGTTCCAGTGTCTCACCACCCTCATGGTGAAGAAATTCTTTCTAATGTCTAACCTAAATCGACCTATCTCTGATTTTGATCCATTCCCTCTAGTCCTATCACTGCCCGACAGCCTAAAAAGTCCCTCCCCAGCTTTCCTATAGGCCCCCTTCAGATACTGGAAGGCCACAATAAGGTCTCCCCAGAGCCTTCTCTTCCCCAGACTGAACAACCCCAACTATCTCAGTCTGTCCTCATAGGAGAGGTGTTTCAGCCCTCTGATCATCCTCATGACCCTTATCTGGACACGTTCCAGCACATCCATATCCTTCTTGTAACAGGGGCTCCAGAACTAGATGCAGTACTCCAGGTGAGGTCTCACGAAAGTGGAGTAGAGGGGGAGAATCACCTCCCTCGACCTGCTGGCCACACTTCTCTTGATGCAGCTCAGGATACAATTGCCTTTCTGGGCTGCAAGAGCACGCTGATGGCTCATGCTGAGTTTCTCATCCACCAGCACTCCCAAGTCCTTTTCTGCAGGGCTGCTCTCAAGACAGTCATTGCCCAGCCTATATTGGTGCCTGGGATTGTTCTGACCCTGATGGAGGACCTTGCATTTGGCCTTGTTGAACTTCATAAGGTTGGCATGGGACCATATTTATGTGTATTTCATTATGTTAATTTTTCATTGAAGTAGTTTTTGTTTCCAATCCATAAGTCTTTCTTCCCTTTTCCCTTTCTCTTCCCTTTTGGGAAGGGAGAAGGGTTAATAGAGATCAGCTGACATCTCTATAGCGGCCAGCCCAGCCCTAACCCTTGACACATAAAATAATCATCACAGTCTGATCTGTGTGATTGGTTGTACCAAGTATACTGACCGCAGTAATGTCTTTACAAGCTGTTCAGATATGAATGCATATCCAATGTTTGTGAATATTTTGTTTTCTGAATTTGGTTTTGCATACTTTTATGTTTACCTAGTCCAAACAGGGTATGACTTTTTCTGAAGATGTAGAGATATTTCTACTCCCTTGATTCTTCATTCCTGACCTTATGTAAATATAAAAAAGCTTTTATAAAAATGTACATAGCTTTTGAGACATCTCAATCTTAAAAAAATTCCTTATTTCCTTTTTTTATTTTTAAGTGACATTGAAACTCTGATCAACTCTGAAGTAAAACTGAAAAACTTTCCTTTTAGCTTCAGTATTCTGCTGCAATATATATATTTTATTATGTCTTCAAGAAATCAAACTACTGCTTTAGGAAACAGTCAGAAAGTCCTGATACACATGCCATTTCACTTTTATAAATTTACTTCACATTTTAAAGCCACTTGCTCTTCCTCACATCCCTAAAAGTAGGTTGTCTTTTATTATTACCACATTTTACTCAGGAAACTTTAACCTTGAAGGGAATAATCCCTTCACTTTCTCTTATGAGTCAGTAACCAAGCTCAAATTATAATTCACCATTCTGAGTTCCCCACACTAAACAATACCATCTTGTTATTTCTTCTAACAGTATTATGAAAAGATTAAGTAAGGCATAACATTTGAGACTTTCTGTCTGTTACTGATCTGATCCACTGTCTGAATTTTATTCTGTGAAGTTCAAAATGTTGTTTTCATATGAGTATTTTTGTACCATTCCTTCCAATTCTTCCTATAAGTTCGCTACATTTTCATACGAAATGCTGACAAGCATCAGGTATTTCTGCACATTAGCAGATAATCTTTCCATTTTATTTTACCTAAGCCAGATATCTTTACTTCTTAAAGTTTTTCTCCACAAGTGGATTTTAAGAAGCCTTTAATTAACTTTGTTATCCTTCTTTGCATCCTGATCAATATGCTGATCATTAAGTGAAATAATATGCACCACTGCACATGGTAGTCTATGGGTAGGAAAGAATGAAAATTAAAGAAGGACAGATCTTATGTAACAATGTGTTTTTGGAATGTATAATCTAAATGGCTCATATTATATATATCTCAGAAAAGACAGGAGACCAATGAAACTGTGATACCAAAAGTGGGGCCAAAATTTATCTGACATACCATCTTGTAAGCATATGTAGAATATATGGATCTGTTCTATTAGGCTACTGTATTTAGGGTTATTCAGTATAAGAGACAAATACAAGAGATGTGAACAGTAATAAATTAAATGTGCACACAGATATACAAACCCTAATAAATAGCCCATAACAGAGACAATAGCAAAGAGTAGAATTATCAGCTTAGTGAGAAGCTACTAAAATAACAATCAAATGCAGCAGTGAAGATATTTAACCAGACATTTGCAACTGATAAGAAAAACCAAACAAGTAAATAAACAAACTGTCATGAAGCATATATAAAGGAATTGTTGATATTAGGTGTACACATATTTTTATATATTTTTCTATATATATATATTTAGGGAAATCAGAGCTGGATGGAACATTTCAAAATCTGACAAAATAATTTCAATTTTAAACTTCAAAAGTAAACTGAATAAATCAATTCAATAACAGCATACAGCACTAACTCTTAGTTATCACACATTCTTATTCATCATCATTATATATGATGCCATTATTTTTTAACACTTATACTCTAAATTAGCTGTGAATATACAATACCACAGAGCCATTGTTGAATAGTTAGCACTGAAAACAGTGTTTCTTGGTGGCTCTCTAAGGTCAATGTAGTTCGGCTTAAGAGCTCTTTGGAAGGAAAAGCCAAAACTGAAGCAGACTTGTCTTGTTTCTTCTCCATGCTTTATTTTCATACTTGGGATTTGAATTCTACTTGTATCCCTCCAAAAGGAGTTCTTGTCAGCTCCCAATGTTTTGTATCTCATTTTTCTGGTGTTTTTGTTTTGTTGTGGGCTTTTGGTTTTTGTCTTTTTTTTTCTTTCCAGTCACTGTTCTTGTATATTCAGGAAAATGAACAGTGTATTGGCAGTTCTCTCTCCTTTTTATTATTTGGTTGTCTCCTACCCATACCATGTCTTTCCTTAATCTTTTGTGGTCATATTGTTCACATACCTAAATGATCTAAATGCTTATATACTGTCTGGCTATGCCATCATAGAGTTATTAAAGGGTCTAGGACAATTCTCCACGACCATCTCTCTTTGGGACAATTCTACATCACCAGCTCTATGCGAGGGCAACTCTGTGCAGGTCAGCAGATTATGACAGTCTTCCCTAGTCTGTTCACCAAAAATTATCAAAAACATCACCTTCAGTGAGTCTATTTAATATATACAGATACCCATCACAAGCAAGCTTTTTCTTTCCTCTCTGGCTTTGAACTGTCACAACTGTTTCACAAGCAGTAGCCAGCTACTATGATTTTAGCAAGGAAACTTTGTATTGTAAGGGAGTTGAACTGTAAGAAACTATGATTTTAGCAAGGAAACTTTGTATTGTAAGGGAGTTGAACTGTTAGAAATTATGAGTCACACAATTTGTTACATGTGTTAGCTGATTAATCATGTGGTTGGCTATCAGAGGTATCCAGCTTGCTCTGCAACTGTTTTTGGTGATGCATTAATAAAGTGATATTTAAATTAATGATGAGATAAAGGCAGTGATGAGATAAAGGCAACTAAATCAAATGTGAAATAAAACAAAAAAAAAAAAAACAAAACAAAAACAAACAAACAAAAAAAACCAAAAAAAAAAAACCAAAAAAAAAAAAAACAACCAAATTTGCAGGCACTTTTTGTAACAGGGGTAGTAAAACACTGGAATGGATTGCCCAGAGAAGTGGTAGGTGCCCCATCCTTGGTAACATCAAAGGTCAGGTTGGATGGTGGTCTGATCAATCTGATCTAGTGAAAGATGTTCCTGCTCACTTCAGGAGGGGTTGGGCTAGATGAACTTTAAAGGTCCCTTCCAAGAATTCTATGATCCTATAATAATCATGATCAACTAATGCACAGGTGGGATGCAAGATGGGTGGGGAGACCTACAGGACAATTTTGCTTGGGAAGCCAGGAAGCAGGTGGCTGCCCCACTGCCTTCTGTCACCCACCAACACCCTGTGGCCACTCTGATGTGGTACTGCTGTGTGCACTGTCCAGACAAGGAAGAAACACCACTGTGGCAGGGACTGCCGACTCCCCATGTTCCTGACTGCCTGGGGGTGAGGAGGATGCTGGAGTGTTGGGATGCCATGCTCATAAATCCCACAATTTAAAGAAAAACACCTTAACAAAAAAAAAAAAAAAAAAAAAAAAAACTAAAAAAAGAAAGTAACAAGGCACAGTAGAAATGAGTTTTCAGACAGGCAGTCCTCTGCCTCCCATGACAGACCCATGTAAAGTAGTCCCTGCCTAGAGCTGACCTTGAAGAGTTGTCCAGTGGAGCACTGGCCACAAAGAGTTAGACGTTAAGAGTTCTTCCATTTTGTTATAAAATGTTGTATGCTGTTTTTGGTCACACTGTGTTGGTATTCCTGTTTTGGGGTTCAAGGCTAGATTTAATCTAATTTCATATTTGCACGGATAGGCACAAAGGCAGCTTATATTCTTGCCCTTCAAGGTCATGTGTGGTATCTGCCAGTCTCATCTTAATTCATATGATATGTCTGTATTAAACAACTGAATCAAATACTGTGAAACAGGGGTTACAGTTTTGAAACCTTAGTCTTGGATCTGTGCAATGAATTTTGCATGTAAAACAATGTCTGTTCTTTGTAGTGTTCAAAAAGAGGTTGTGTGTTAATCCAGAAAGCTTAAATTTGGCATTTAAAATAAATTATAGAAAGGTAAGATCTAATAACATGGAAAAACTAAGAGACTTTTTCTATCTTTGTTAGATTCCTTCATAATACTCTTCTATGCAAATCTACCATATACTCAGGAGAGCTTTTGTAATATTGTTTGTAAATTATATTTGGTAGAAATCAGCACAACAGTCAGATGGATGTGAGCTCCACCTCAGACTTTAATGTCTATCTGTTGAGGAAACATCACGTATAATCTAGAACAGTACCTGCAAATGTCATTCCCTATAATTCTGTAATATTACTTTACTTCCTCTCATGAAAAGGAAAGTGAAGAAATGGGGTCCAAAAAAGTTATAGGTTTCCATTTGGAAAATTATAAAGATCATAACTGTGTATGTATTGGCTTTGAGGGTGTTTTTCTTTGTCAGGACAGGTTGTAGGGGACATTTCAGTTCAGCTCGGTTCATTAAAACTGTAAATTCTTCTTTCTGTACACATTCAGGCAATGATATTATTAAGGTTTATAGGTACGCTTTATAATGCTAAAAAGTAGGCCAAAATTGGATTTAATTTCAGGAGAATCTGATACTACAGAGTGTACCTCTATGTGGATTCAGAAACCTGACATTCGTTGCTGCATTTGTCATTCTAGGAGATAAGTTAGTCATGATGCTCTGCTCAGCAGGGCAGAAAAGAAGAGCTGCTTTAGCTATTAATTCCACTCATACAGCCTCTCAGCTTCTGAACAGGGGGGGAGGAAAAGGAAAAGGAAAAGGAAAAGGAAAAGTTTCATTTTATTATCTGCTTAAAGAAATTGAAATTATATCTACCAGGAGTTAGATTCACAATCAACCTTTCAAGTATCTTGGGATAAATAAATAAATAAATAAATATTCCACATATTTAACTCCTTATAAATTACTTGCTTTTCCTAAAATTTGTTATGTACCTGTTGATTAACAAGAATGAGCATAATACTTAAGTTAAATTGTTGGGAACTATTCCTGGTTAGGGTATGCATAGCTTTATTAATTACCTTTGTATTATAAATTAAAATTAATAAAGTATTTCATTAAAATATTAGATTAAAAGTAAAGTTGAAGAGATAGTATACTTCAGGGTTTTATGAAAAAAAAATGTAAAATGCCTGTACGCCACCATTTTTAATCACACAACACTGTTGCTAGCATATATGTGTGTTTGAGAACAGGATATGTCATACTTGGTTTTATTGCATCTGTCTTTTTTCAGCCAATAAATATTTATCTATATACTGTGAAACAGCTCTAACATCAAAGAACAACAGTTTGCTTTCCCAAAATTTACTGTACCCTAGAGATGATGGCCCTGTTGAGAGTGCCTCAGCCACTGGTAGAGGAAGACCCAGGCAGAGGGTTCGCATTCTCCCTATATTATTTATTTGTGTGAGACTCTTTAGAAATATAACACTGCGGTAGCCCCACCCTCTGATAACTCTTAAGGATATTTCTCATAACATAGTATCTTCCTAAGTCCTTGCAATTGCCCAGGGAAATACTGAAATACAGTCATTTACAATATGTGGTATTATAAGGGTAACTTGAGACAAACGAAGCATTTGCAGAATATTCACAAGTGTTTAGTGGGGCTTTTTTTTTTGTGTATACAATATTTGCAACATTTTGCATTTGGGAACTCTTAGACATTTACCAAATGGTAGATATCATAGTGAGGAAAACAATCACCTCACAATGTATTACATCTCAATAGATACCAAGTAACAATATTGCTCACATGCTGTTTCAAAGCACAGTGCTATCCTAATAAACCTGTCCACACACATGTTTTTTTCATTAGGCTGTTTTTTGCTAAGGAACATAGTCAAGTTACTTCCAAGAGCTTAATACCAGTTTGTTTGTCAAGTAAGATCCTATATTTCCTGGTTATGCTTATGAGAATGCATTTTCACAATAAATTGGAAACAAATGAGTCTGTTGCCATTCCTCTCTGGAGCACACATACTCCTGATGCACAGATTTAACATAGGCTTAAGGGGAGAATGATTTGTGAGAGTCTCTTGTTAAAATATTGGCAGCACATCACTAAGGATTTCCTCCAGCAAAGGGAACAGATTATACCTCTGTGAGCTGAATGCAAAACTACATGGGGTTTCTTTGTCTTTCTTTGCAAAATGACATGACAAACAGCAAGGAAAACATAATTAGAAATAGTCTAACTGGTTAATGACAAAATATGGACGAATCCCAAATTCAGGATATTTGCTTTGCAGCAAGAAAATGTCAGTGAAGCATAAACAAAATAAACAAGAAAGAGGCTTTAATTTCTGAATACTTATATTAAACTTGAAATATTATACTTTATAGTCCGAAATCACATGCAGATAATTTTTAAGATTTATTAGTGGCCCATTAAATCACTTAAACTTACATAACTAGGAAAATTTCTGATTCTCTGCAGTTCTCATCTGTCTTCTAGCAGCCTCTGTGGCAGCAGAAGAGCAGGTATGAATTTTCATCAATATTGCCTCATACTTGTTTGTCCCAAATAAATGACTCAAATAGCCTATGTATATCAAATAGTACCACAACCATGTTTAGGCAACTATGTCCTTACTTTCTGCATTATTATTTGTACCTAAAGTGCTGAATTACTCATTTTAGTATCTTCTCAGACTTTTAATTAAATAACCCAGACTAATAGAAGCCATACAGGAAAATGCTGAGTACATTTTTTTTACTTGTAAGTGCCCATGAAATTTATGTAACAAAAATAGAAGTATCTACAGTTTCTAGACACTAATTTAAAGTTACTTTTAACTTCCTATAATGATCAGCTTAAATACAGTTCAGATATTTGGACATTATTTTCTTCTCCAGTCTTACAAAACTGTTTTTTCCACCAAGTTTATTCAAGAGGATTATATTTCCAGGACACATATTCAGTCAGATATGCTTAAAAAAAAAAGTACAAAAATACATATGCAAATATGTACTGTGCTGTCCCAGAAAGCTGGACATTCTTCGGGAGAGAAATCTTTAAGACACAAGACCAGGCCATCCCAGTGTGATATAAGATGAAGCAGTGGAGAAGAAAACTGTCCTGAGTGAACACAAAGCTTTGGCTGGAACTCAGGAAGAAAATATGTTAACAGCAAAAGGAGCCTAAGGAGAATCTCCATCCTTTATTGGATGCGTGGGGAAATATAGTGACCATGGATGAAGAATAGGCTGAGGTACTGAATACCTTCTTTGCCCCAGTCTTTAATAGTAAGACCAGTTGTCCTCTGAGTGCCCAGCTCCCTGAGATGGAAGAAAGGGACAGGGAGCAGAATGAGGCCACCATAATCCACATATAAAATGGTCAGTGACCTGCTACACCACTTAGATGTACACAAGTCTATGGGGCCAGATGGGATTCACCCAAGGGTACCTGAGGGATCTGGTGAAAGTTCTCACCAAGCCACTTTCCATCATTTATCAGCAGCCCTGGCTAAACAGGGAGGTTCCAGTTGACTGGATATTAACAAATGTGATACCCATAGTAGGATCCAGGGAGACCTTTTAGCAGCCTTCCAGTACTTAAGGAGGGCCTACAGGAAAGATGGTGAAAGACCCTTTATCAGGAAGAGTGGTGATAGGACAAGGGGCAACGGTTTAAAACTGAAAGAGGATAGATTTAGACCAGATATTAGGAAGAATATCTTTTCTGTGAGGGTGGTGAAGCACTGGAACAGGTTGTCCAGAGAAGCTGTGGATGTTCCCTCCCTGCAAATGTTAAAGACTAGGTTGGATGGGTCTTTAAAGAACCTGTTGCAGTGGATGATGTCCCTGCCTATGATAGGGTGTTGGAACAAGATAATCTTTAAAATCCCTTCTAACCAAAACTATTGTATGATTCCTACAGTTCTACATAACAGACAAGGCACCTATCCATAGTGTGGGTGCCCCTGTATGGTGTTAAACTGATTATATTCTCAAGCATTATACTGAACAGCATAAGCTTTTATGATAGATGAATTATTTCTATAAGCCTAGGTTGGATAGTCACACTGATGCATATTGTCACTGCTCCACTGAATTCAGCAGCTGATTCCGTTCTTGCCTCTGTTAACATTCATCCATACGTAGGCTACAAGAATGCCCTCACAGCAGTACCCTTTGCATCATCTCTTCACACAAGACAATCCATTCATAAGCATAAACTATGAAGTAATAGTGTCACTATAGAGCTGGTTTTCAGCTGTTCACACCTGCTTTGACCAAAAAAAAAAAAAAAAAAAAAAAAAAGGGCTAGAGAGACAACACCAAATTGAGTGGGAGTGTCAATCTGCTTGATGGTAGGGAGTCTTTACAGAGGGATCTGGACAGGCTGGATAGATGAACTGAGGCGAACTGTATGAGGTTTAACAAGGCCAAGTGTCAGTTCCTGCGTTTCAGTCACAACTAGTCCGGGCCACACTATAGGCTTGGAAATGGGTGGTTGAAAAGCTGTGTCATGGAAAAGGACCCAAGGGTGCTGGTCGACATCCAGCTGAATGAGCCAGCAGTGTGCCTAAGTGTCCAAGAAGAACAATGGCACCCTGGCCTGTATCAGAAACAGTGTGGCCAGCCGAAGGGAAGTGACTGTGTCCCTGAACTCAGCACTGGTTGGGGCACACCTTGAAGACTGTGTTCAGTTTTGGGCCCCTCACTACAAGAAGGACATCAATGTGCTCAAGTGTGTCCAAAGAAGGGCAACAAAGCTGGTGCATGGTCTGGAGCATAAGTATTATGAAGAGTGGCTGAGGGAAGTGGGATTGTTTAGTTTGGAGAAGAGGAGGCTGGGGGAGACCTTGTTGCTCTTTATAACTACCTGAAAAGAGATTGTAGTGAGGTGGGTGCAGCCTCTACTTTGGAGTAAATAACAACAGTACTAGAGAACATAGCATGAAGTCGCACCAGGGGAGGTTTAGACTAGGTATTAAGAAGAATTTCTTTATTGAAAGGGTAGTCAGGGGCTGGAATGGGCTTCCTGGTGAGGTGGTGGAGTCACCATCCCTCGAGGTATTCAAAAACTGTGCAAATAAGGCACTTCAGGACATGCTCTAGTGGGATGGTGATGTGTTGATGTTTGGATGCCGTGATCTTAGAGGTCTTTTCCAACAAAAATTCTGTGTGTATATTTGTGTGTGTGTGAATTGTTATGGAAGGAAAACTTACTGAGATTTACATTATACAAGTCTCAAGTTTTGTAGTACTTAAACTATTAGCATCCCACTTTGTCCACAATTATGAAGTTATTGCCTTAAAATTTTCCTTTTCTTTTTTGTCATCAAAAGCCCTTTTAATATGAAATTAAAAAAAAAAAACCAAAACAAGCTCTTATTTTAGACAAATATGATTTTTTCTGACACAAGCTTTAAAACCAAAAGGCCTGTAAGATGTGAGTATAAAAACTGTCTGCAACAAATCTACTATTACAGAGAAGCAAATATAAAGCATCTACAGTCTTTCTGCACAGTATAAATGTTGTTATTGCTAAATATGAACTCTACAGAAGCTATTTCATTCAGGGTATTGGAAATCGCATACAGGCACTTTTACCTCTAGGTCACTATTTCAAGTCAAGTTCAGATCAGTAATAATCAAAATGTATTACATCATCTGGTGGATCTGGAATGATCTGTGCCATATCGTTCGGCAATTCAAAAGAAATTCCAATGGACCTGAAACTCATCAACTTTGTATCAAATTAAGTCTTAATTGCAAGCCTACCAGGTGGTAGCTTTCTTGGCTTAGAAAAACTGGTACTGTTGTTTCAGTTGCTATATCAGTTTAATGGATAAAAAAAGAGCTAAATCTTGTATTTTGTCAAGACACTTATTTTCTGGAAAATACAAGTTTAATCATTCCAAAATGTCTAAGTTTTAAAATTAGTGTGCTATTTTAAATTAAAATGTTAAACTTACATTTTTGTCCACAATTTTTAAAAGTTAAATAATTAGTAAAGTTTATTGAGTATATCTAAAGATGCAGTAGAGGTTCAGATCTTATCCCTTCCTGATAAGGCCTGGCTTAGAATACATTTTTCTTTGAAGAAAAGAATCAAAACCAAAACCTTACGATGTCTTTTGGACTTAACATTTTCTGTAATAAATGCTCTATTTGATACTTTGCAAACACAAATTGAAGTCTGTAAAACATATATCACCTGTCAGGTGTATGTCTGAACCCCTATCCTCATCACCCCAGCTAGAAAATAGTCATTACTTCTTTTGTGATGAAGTAAAATTTCATAGTTTCATGCATAGTGAAACTATGCATTTGTAAGAAATGGATTTGAGAAAGCACCATATTAGGATACCTTTATAAATGGATGGTTAACACCTGTCTCTTGAGTAATATCAGTCCATTTCAAAACCTTGCACAGTCTGAATAAAAGAGGCAGTTTAAACCAATTTTGCCTCAGGCCAGGATTCACAAAGGATTTTGGATTTTCTTTTTTTTGTGGTTTTTTTTTTTTTTTTTTTTTTTTTTTTTTTTTTTTTTTTTTTTTTTATTCCTCTGTTAAATTTAATGGGACTTGGGTTCCTCAGTGACTTTGGGAAACTGCAGTCCTCTTCTCTGGACTGTTACCTAATGACCTGCTCTGAGAATACTTTCCCTTAAGTGTGCTTTTTAGTGACTGAAATATGAAGTTCAACAAGAAGTAGTGCAAAATCTTTCACCAGAGGAGAGAACAATGACAGGTACCAATATATGATGGGGGCCATCAAGCGGGAAAGCAGCTTGGCAGAAAAAGACCTGGGCATCATGGTGAACACCAGTTTGAACAAGAACCAGCTATGAGCCCATGTTGCAAAGAGTGTTAATGAAGTCCTGGGCAGCATTAGGCAAAACATTGCCAGCAGGTTGAGAAAGGTGATCCTGCCCCTCTGCTCAGCCCATGTGAGGGCACACCTGGAGTGCTGTACCAGTTCTGGCATCCTCATCACAAGAGATACATGCTAGAGAGCCCAGTAACAGACAAAGATGAATAAAGGACTGGAACACCTCTCCTATGAGGAAAGGTTGATACAACTGAGACTGTTCAGCCTGGTGAAGGCTTAGGGGGGATATTAATAATATATAGAAATACCTGAAATGAGGATGTAAAGAGGATGGAGCCAGGCTCTTTCCGGAAGTGTCCAGTGACAGAAAAAAAGGCAATGAGTACAACCTGAAACAAGAGAGTCTCCATCTGAACATCTGGAAATACTTTTTTACTCTGATGGTGACTAGGCACTGGCACAAGTTGCCCAGTTATATTTTGGTATCTCTGCCCTCAGAGATGCTCAAAAGCTGTCTGAACATGGTCCTGGGAAATTGGCTCTAGGTTGCCCTGCATCCCTGCACCCTTGACCCTGGCACCCTTCTCCCTGGCACCACTCTATGTGTCCCCTTCTAGGGAGTTGGACCAGAAGACCTTTATCATTCTGTACTCAATTTGAAGTCAAAAATAACAGAATAATAGGAGTAGGGTTGAGTTTGTCTCTATGTAGATCTTTACAAAGAAGCTATAGACATGTGAGAAGCACGAGGGCATCTTTTTTTGATTAACCCAAGTAACTTTCTAGACTTCACTGATTCTAACAACTAGGGACATGGATCAACTGCTGAAGCACAGACATCTAGTGCCATTTTCCACAGTGTAGGTAACCCCACTGCTGGTCCAGAAGTCTTCTATAGTTCTTCTGTCACATTTGGCAGGTCCATGCTGATGTCCTGGATACTGTTAAAGAAGTAAAATGGCATGATACACAATCATGTGAACAATTCCATACAGACCTTTTTTCCTGTAAACAACTTTAATGGGAGTTTTGACGCCTGCATAAAGACAGGTAACAGCCAAATGCCTACAGCCTGGAGTTTCATCCAGGTTTCATGTCATATGCGTGACAGTAACGCTTGAAGCAGAACCCAAATACGTACGACAAATTTTTCTTAACTGATTTCCTTATATCGGAATTGTATGTACTTATCTAAAATAGTCAGTTAAAATAGCCATTGTAGGAGGGAAAACCTAAGTTCACACCAGTACTGATTTATTGACACTATTGATATATCAACATATCACTTTATCTGATAAAACTGACTAAATTTAGTACCCGAATTAAGTTTATCATGGATAAAATTACTAAAAAGGGCTAAGAAAATAAATTTCAAAGCATTGTATAGATTTTAATGTGTGTTGCTCTATGTTGTTTATCTTTTTTTAAACTGACTTAGAAGAAAATTTAAGTCTTTAACACATGTGGTATGGGAAGCATATGGTCTAGCATGCATACATATTAAAGATATTCTTTTATCTAGTTCTAGGGATGTAAAAAATAATTTTCAGCTTTGCTCTAACAGAAGCTAAGTGGCACAGTGACTGGACATTGCTACTTAAGTAATAAACTTGCCTTTCAAACCTAAATTTATTTGGACATCTCCTACTTAAACAACATGAGGTCTTAGGTGGCTATTAAAAGCCCTCTATTCTTAACTGAAAAGCTGCTGAAGAACATAGTAAGAAGCAAGCATGTAATAAGTTAATTGGGGAAAGCCATCCAGTTCTTACCTGAAAAAAAACAGATTGAAGGTGGAAAAGCTCAAAAAAAAGTTGAGAACTGTAGACTAGTAGACCTTTGCTAGTAGAACTGTAAACTGACTGTACAAATTTAGAAAATCCATCCTTCTTTGTTCTACATTCACTTATACCTTAAACAAAATAGTATTTTCCTTCTCACAACACAGCAGCTCTGTAAGAGACAGAGAGAATGAGGGGTTCCTCATGGTGTCTGGTAGAACAAGACCCATCCCCATGATCCAGCCAGGGAGAAGAGCAGTCCCTGTGACCATGATCACATTTAACTAAGAGCTAAGATCAGAAAGTACTGATGACCTCAGGTTGAGCTGAAAAAGGGTATTGGACCTTGGAAAGGGTTGGGAAGAGGTCCCAGGTGAGACTGATTTGGGCCAGTAAGGCCTATTAGTGCCCTGAGTAGATCCCTGACAATCTTTGTCTTTACGCTGAACACCTTGCATTGTTTCAGTGGACCTGCGATTAGAAAGTAACCTCCTGTTCAGGTTGTAATACATCTGTTAATTATTTTCTGTATCATTTAAAACTAGAACTATTCAAGTTTATTCAGCCAAGCCTATACCATTCAAGAAGGAAACCCTCTTCTGAATCATATGCAAATCTAATTTTTAACCAATTTCTGCATACAGGTTTCTTTTGCCTATCATGAGATCATCAGCTGGTGTCATTACCTTATGGAATAAAGAACTATTCTTAACATTCCAAAGAAAAACAGAGATTAATAATAACATACACTGTCTAATATGGGAGACAAATAACACACTTTTCCAGGCAGAGTTCATGTCCCTCTTTCAGGATCCTTCTCATCTTCCCAAAACTTTAAAGTAACCAATAGTGTTTGGTTTAGATTAATGAATTCCAGGATTTGAAGAAGAATGAAGCATCAATGAAGATCAAAGTTATTTGTCCTCATTTCTTAATGATGTCTGTGGAGTAGTCAGTTAGGTCTAAGTCTTCAGTCATCATTTTTACTGATTAAATGTGTTTTCCATCAAGACCAAGACACAAAACTTCAGTCCTCTTATAACTGCACTGACTACTTTTTACAACTTAATATTTGTGATACACCCACAGATATACTGTCTGCTTCTCAGAGTTGATCAGTGACCAGCAAACTTCCCAAAAACCAAAGGTGTTCTTTGGTATAAACCACAAGCAAAAAAAAACAGACTAAAGCAATAAATAGCTTTTGCATATTTTTAAGAGTTAATACATGTAGAAAATTGGTAGACAAAGTCCATAACTCAGTTAATAGAATGATGGACCATGAAAGTTTTTATCTCTCTCTGTAGATTGTTTTTTTCCTGGTTTTCTCAATTTTTAATCAGATTAAAATAGTCTTCTTTATCATTTATCAATAAAAATATGCATACTGTTTAACCAGTAGTAGAGTTCTCATCAAGTCCCTTTCCCACATCACTGAAACTTCAGTTTTGTTTCTGGTGCTTAGTCAGGAATGTAGTAACTAGCATCCCATGGAAAACATCTGTATCATACTGTATAATTCAGTATATTCCACTGCTGTATTTCTCAAATGGTCCATGTCTTCAGAGCATCCATTGCACCTGACTGGAACAGTCCATAAATATTCTATGCTTTCAGAGTATAACATCTGGCACATTCATTATTAGCTTTTCACTTTGCATTTTATTTATTATAATTTCTGTAATGGCTTTTCAGTTCAGACATGATACCCTGTGTCAAAGTACATCTTATTAGTATTTACAAACAATAGACTGTTACAATAATCATGTCAAAGATTTGCTTATCATCATCTCTATAATTCTCAGGACCATAACAGATACTACAATTGTCTTAGTGTTTTGTATTATTAATGCTAACAGATGCAGTGTTGCATGTTACAGTAGTCTGAGCTGAGACTTACTATATTTTGACATATGACTAGTTAACCTAAGTTCAGAACTGGTACATTTCTTTAGCAAAGTGTTAAACTATTGTTAGCAGTTAGAAAAGGGAAAATTAGCTTTCTTTTAACTCCATCTGGTGTATACAAAGATACAAAATTGTTGCTAATAAAACACTGAATCAGCCTAAGTGTTTATATAAACTGGAAGGTGAAAAAAAAAAACCTGAGGAAAGGAGAATAAGTAACGAACTATAACTTTGCTAACTGCGAGAGCAGAACAGGAAGACACAGAAATAATTTTAAATGGTGTTATCACAATAATGTTATCTGTTTTATGGGAAGTACATCTAATGATTCTCACAACTGAAATTTCAATATATTATAGAGAGAACTGTCAGAGAACTATATAGGAAAATTAACATGGAGACAAAATTCTTATTAGGATTTTAAATAGCCCAACACTGTTGGGAAGAGGTACTAAAAGAAAAAAAGTAAACAAAAGAAAATAAAAAAAATACACACACACACACACACACACACACACCCCCCCCCAAATAGGTGTCTGTTTCCTTTAAGCCATTTCAAAACTGTAGACCTACATTTCAGAGAACTACATAAATCCCAATTAACAAATGAAATGGAACAATTTTTAGGTATAGTCGCAAGGAATTAGAAACAAAGAAGAAATGACAGTTGGTATATGACTAGAGACCTGCAGGAATTAAAATTTCCTGGAACAAATTTCAAGGTACTTAGAATCACAAGATGCCATTTTATAAGGATTACCTTAGAAACCAAAGACAGACAACCATTCACCAACTAGAGAAGAATCCATCCTTGACCTCCTTGCAAATAGAGAGGAATTGATTGAAAATATGAAAAAGATAGTGAAATGTGGATTTAGACACAATGATTCCTATCTGATTCTCTAGCTGAATCTAGAGAAATAATTAATGCGTTCACAAAGCATAATGGTATAAGGGTGCTGGACTTTAAGAAAGAAACTAGTCTCAAATCCACAACAGCTGAAGAGCTGGGCAAGTTTCTGGACATGTTCCCAAGACAGTGAGGGTGAAAGAAGCTTCCCAGGATATTTAATGTTAAGTCATGGAGACAGTAATTGAGAAACTTCCATAGATTGACATGAGTTTATGCATTTTTCAGTATCTATGTTTCCGCTTATCCACTGCACCCTATTATTCCTTTTCCTTCTCAGTTCCTCTTTATAGTCAGTGTCCCTCCCATACATCTGTGTAGGAATAGACACTAATGACAAATGTTTAATAAGAATAGTATATCCAAATTTCATCCATACAAATGCCTGTAACATTGGGCCTAGATATCTAAAGAGCAATAGAGAGAAATATTAAGCCTAGATTTACAGAATTAAATTTTAAAGAATGGAGTTTTCCAAGACAAAATAATAATAGTGACAAAATAATTCTGAATTATAATGTAATAAGTTTACAAACAACTGCTGCAGATATATGATGTATATGGAAGCTGGTAAAATGTGTGACTATAAAGCAAATTCTTCCAAAATACTTTTGAATTAATGAAACATGAATTTCATTATTTATATTGTAAAAATAATTTTTAAAAAGTGTAAATTTAGAGAGCTTTACACTACTCTGACTATTTTTCACAGAGGAAAGGGACATCAGAAACACCATAGCTCAGAAGAGACTAATTTTTTTCAGTCAGTCTTCTCTTTGTCTTCTTTTGGTTGATTGTTGCACACATCTTCTCCAGAATTGTGGTTTGCATTGTGGAGATAAGATTAAGTAAGTTTAGCATTATAGTACTTCCCAACCTCTCTGGTATCATAAACCTTGTCTGGGGATTCCAAGCCATACAGAATTGGATAGTACTCCTCCCTAGGACCACGAATTTTAAAACCACTATTAATAACATAACATACATGAAGATTTACTAACATTTGCTACTAATCAAATATTAATGAGGTTATTATATAGGAAGACAAATATAGAAGGGGGAAATTAAAGACAACAGGACTCAGTACTGAGCCCTGGGGGACACCACTTGTGACCAGATGTCAACTGGATTTAACTCCATTCACCACCACTCTTTCAGCCTGACCATCCAGACAATTTTGTATCCAGTGAAGCATATGCCATCAAGCCATGAGCAGCCAGTTTATCCAGGAGAGTGATGTTCAAAAAAGTGTCAAAGGATAAATCCAGGTGATGTCAAGGAAGACAACAACCACAGCCTTTCCCTCATCCACTAAGCAGGTCACCATGTCATAGAAGTAGATCAGGTTAGTGAAGCAGGACTTCCTTTCATAAACCCGTTCTTACTGGGTTTCATCCTGTTGTCCTATTCTTGTTGGGTTTCATATGATAGCACTCAAGATGATCTCTTCCATAACCTTTCCTGAAACTGAAGTCAGACTTACAGGCTTGTAGTTCCCCAGATCCTCCTTCTGTCCCTTCTCGTAGGTTGGTATCACATTTGCTAACTCCCAGTCTACTGGAACTTCCCTGTTTAGCCAGGACTACTGTTAAATGGTTGAAAATAGCTTGTGAGCACTTCCACCAGATCCCTTGGTATCCTTGTCTGGATCTCATCTGTGACATAGACTTGTGTGCATTTAAGTGGTGTAGCAGGTCACTGACAATTTTATTTGTGTATTATGGTGGCCTCATGCTGCTCCCTGTCCTTTTCTTCCATCTCAGGGAGCTGGGCAATCAGAGGACAACTGGTCTTACTATTAAAGACTGGGGCAAAGAAGGCATTCAGTACCTCAGCCTATTCCTCATTCTTGGTCGCTATATTTCCCCATGCATCCAATAAAGGATGACGACTCTCCTCAGCCCTCCTTTTGTTGCAAATGTATTTATAGAAACTTTTTTTTTTTTTATTGTCTTTTATGACAGTAGCCAGATTAAGTTCTAGCTGGGCTTTGGCCTTTCTAATTTTCTCCCTGCATAGCCTCACAGAATCTTCATAGTGTTCCTGAGTTTCCTGTGCATTTTTCCATAGGCCATTAACTTTCCTTTTCTTCCTGACTTCCAGCCAAAGCTATGTGTTCAGACAGACCAGATTCTTCACTGCTGGTTCATCTTACATTACACCAAGACAGACTGATCCTGTGACTTTGAGATTTCTCTCTTGAAGAATATCCAGCCTTCCTGGATGCCTTTGCCCTTCAGAACTGACTCCCAAGGGACTCTCAGACAGCCTCTTAAACAGGTCAAATTCTGCGCTCTGGAAGTCTAAGGTGGCAGTTCTATTGACCCCCCTCCTTGCTTCCCCAAGAACTGAAAGCTCTATCATTGTAGGACTGCTATGCCTGAGATGGTATCAGACCTTCACATCATCCACAAGTTATCAGTTTCTGATCAATGGGTCCAGCAGGGAGCTGTCTTTCTCACCAGCTGTGTTGGGAATTATCTTCCACACACTCCAGGAACCTCTTGTATTGTTTCCTCTCTGCTGTACTGTATTTCCAGCAGACATCTGGTAAGTTGAAGTCTCCCCTGACAAAAAGTGGTAGAGACTGTGAGACTTCTCCCAGCTGCTTACAGAATATTTCCTGTTTCTTGATCCTGGCTGGGTTGTCTATAACAGACTTCCACCATGATATCTGCCTTGTTCATCTTCCCTGTGATTCTTATCCATAGACTCTCAGCCCTATGGTCACCATCACTTTAACATACAGGGGTACTCCACTGCCTCTCCTTCCTGGCCTGTACCTTCTGGAGAGCTTATAGGCATCCAATGCAGCACTCCAGTTGTATGAATCATCGCACCATATTTCCATGATGGCAACTATATCATAGTTTTCATTATATTTTCCTTCTTTTCTTCTGAGGTTACAGTCATACAAGTTCCTCCAAGGGTTTCCTGTAATCCATGAACTTGATATATAATGACAATACTAGATTTTAACACTTCTCACATAGAATGTTTAACCTGCCAAGGTATATTAAGAACATTGATGTCCTGTAGGTATTACTGGACATTTTTGTCACCTGGAAAGTAGTAAACATATAATTTATGAACAATGAAAACAATGGTTGGACATATGGTTGGGCAGTAATCCTGACTAAAAACTTAGTTTTCCCTACAAATAAAAATCTTTAGTTTTGTAAAGGAGGTTGATGCATATTTTTTTGTAACGTATAAGTTAAAAACCACATTTCAAACAGTTAAGAAAAGCCCAAACAACACTGGAGGGACTTGGAAACAAATTAAACCAATATATTAAAAATGCCAGTTCCATTCTCTGAATCACATCATCTGACTCTGAACATCTGGTATCCATGCTATTAAATTCTTATTGACTCTATAGAAAGTATGGGCTCCCCTAATTTGCCTTTTGAGAATGGCCTGTGACCCATGCTAACTCACAGCCATTTAATAGAAATTGTCTGGGAGATTGCTGGGGAGCAGAAAACCAGTCATGATAGGAAAAAAATTAAACAATTTTAAGCATTTAGCTATATGTGTGTTTAATCAATAGAGTAACAGTGCTCAGGAGTGCACTTGGTACTCTTCAGTGGAGATTACATGACCTACTAGCTATTGCTTATACGGAAAAAAAGAGTGTAGCTTGTTATAGTTCTTGATATATCATATGTCATATCAGGCAAATACACTTGGGGAGCACAGGATGTTTGGAGGTAGTGTCTTCTAAAGTTGACTTACTGGGACTATGAAGCATAGTGACTTTGTTATAGAAGAATTGTAAAGCTATTATTGCAGAGGGATGGTTTCTTTATTGAAGACAAGAAGTACTGCAGTTTTACAGCTTCCTGCTGAAGATCTCCCACCTTGTCAAGTAAATTGCAGGGAGACAAATAGCTGGTTAGATTGTCCAAGGCAGAGCTATGGACCAGAAAACTGCAGTAATTTTAATGTCATATTAAATAGCCAAATGGAAAACTGGAGTTGTGGCTGCATGGAGTAGTAGTATACAGAGGTCCAGTGCTTGAGAAATTTTGGAATTAGAGATTTAAATCATTCTATAAAGCAGAAAAACAAAATTATAAATTTCTAATAGATTTTAAAATTTTATTATTAAAATTAAAAATGCTTTATCAAGAAAAAAAAATCTCAGGACTGAAAGAATTATGGAAATAAAGGAAAACCAAAATGGAGATTGCTTGGATAATAGTTTGTACTGATAATTCCTAGACAATATTTGTAAGTTTAGCATTACAACAGTTACAATAGGATTCAGAAGTAAAAGCCTGAGATATTGTCAAGTCTATGCAGCAGAACTTTCTCTCTGAGAGAATCTGCTGTTACTGTACTGTAGTACATTCTAGTTTTTATAGTATTACTGGAAGTTCAGAAAAAAACATAGCAGAAGTATCAGGAAGGATGAATTAATAAATATAAAGAATTTTAAACGGGTAGAAAAGTGAAATTATAACAGTAGGTAAATATTTTTAGAGTGTGTATTACAAGGCTATATAGATCTGCTTGTGCTGTATTTATCATACTGAGTTTATTGTTGATTGAAATTTTCAGTTACTGCAATGAATGTTGACTGCATTTGTAATTTTTCTTGACTGAGTAATAGATAATCAGACTTTAGGAAGGACATTTCCTATAGCAGTAAAAAGCTGTTTAATGAAATGTCTGGGAAATATTCCCCATTATTTTCTCTCCTTGATCTAGTAGAATTTTTTGTTGTTTGTTTCTTTTTAATCAAATTAAGTGAAAATTAATTTATTTCTGCTTTTGTGAAAAATCAAGCAAATATTTCTATATATTTCTTATTTGGCATTTTTTTCCCCTCAAAAAAAAAAAAAAAACAACCAAAACAAACAAAAAAATAACCCCAAAAGAATCCTCTTAAGTATCCATTTTATTTAAAAATGAAAACTGATACCCAAACAATTTATCTGCTACATAATAATATGAGAAATATTTATTCAATGGAAGCTTTATACAAGGTATTAATTTCTTGATTACAATATCTGTTTAGTCAAAGAGGTACTTTTTCTTCACAAAAGCAGTCAAACAGGAATTTGTACAACAAAGTGCTATACATTCACCTAAAACAGTGACTGTATTTGTGAATAGAAATCAAGGACAAAAAAAAAAAAATTGATACAAACGTGAATAAGAAAAAAATAACTAGTCATCCTTCAAACTATAATGGGCAAGACTTATTAATAAATGTAGAAATTAATAATATTTTGTACATATACTAACTCTTTTTTACATGCATACATACATAGGTAATCTGCATTATTTCATCACTTCTCACCACAGCTATGGCAGCTGTAAACTTCGTCCTCTGGCTAACATGAAACAAACCAAGATGGAATATGGGGAGAAGTTCATGTTTGTAGGAAAAACATGACATCAAGCAGTACCCTTTGACAATAAGATTGATAGCGTAATGGAATAGGACTTTTTTTCTACCTCCTCATTCTTAGTTCCTTCCTATAAACAGAGAAGATGCTTGGCAAGAAGGACGTGGTTTGTTTGGTTTTTTTTTGTTTTTTTTTTTTTTTTTGGAGGTTTTTTCAGCTTATCGTGACTTTCATGATCTTATTAGAATCCTGAAAAAAATCTGTATTCCATTTCTTCAAGTGAACATGTAGCATAGATTCCAGCTGCTTTTTGGATAAATTACCAAACTTTTATTCTCAGCTTCTGTCTTATTCTCTCTGCCTTTTATTTTAAACACTTGTTTTTGTTCTTTATCTCAGATATACTGAAACCCCTTACAGATACATTTTTGATGCCTCATAAAATCCCTTTATTTCACTCTACTGGTTTTGCCTGGGATGGAGTTACTTTTCTTCATAGTAGCTAGCATGGGGCTATGTGTTGGATTTGTGCAGGAGGCAGCACTGGTAACACATGGGTGTTTTAGTTTTTGCTGAGCAGTGCTTTCACAGACTCAAGGCTTTTTTTGCTTCTCATACCACCCCACCAGAGAGCAGACTGAGAGTGCACAATTTAGGAGCAGACACAGCTGGGACAGCTGACCCCAACTGACCAAAATGATATTTTATGCCATATGATGTTATGCTGGGGGGGAGGGGTTGGAAGGAGCCAGGGGGTGATGTTCGGATTAAGGTATTTTGTCATCCCAAGTAACCATTAGGTGTGACAAAACCCTGCTTTCCTAGAGATGACTGAAATCCACCCAGCAATGGGAAGTGGTGAATGAATTTCTTGTTTTGCTTTGCTTGCATGCATGACTTTTGCTTTACTGATTAAACTGTCTTTGAGTTTTCTCATTGATACCCTTCTGATTCTCCCATTCCACTAGGGCATGAGTGAGAGAGCAGCTGTGTGGAGCTTAGTTGACACCTGTGATTAAAATGCTACATTCAGTTTGGCTACAGATATCATTAATGATCCATGAGGCATAGACAGTGCAGGAACTCTGGGACAGCGTCCGTCCCTAATTATGTGGATTTTTTGGGAAATTTTGGTTATTTTTCAATTATTTTTGTTGCATATTTCTTACAACAACTAGTATTGAATAATTGTCAGTTTGCCATCTTGTCCTCATTTAAGTATATTTCAATCAAAACAATGACTGAATGGAGATGCTGATACATACTGATGATGATATAAACAGACATTACTAGACAAAATTAAATTTGAATCAGCTCAGAACTTGGCTTTGATTCTGCAGGTGAGATTTAGTAGTATTCTCCAGATGGTTTATAACATGCTAAGAACAGAACACAGCTGTAAACCCAATTTAGTCTTTGTCATTAAACCAAATTCATTACTACTTTATGCACAAGAGTACTAACAGTAAATCAGCGAATCTGTCCCTCAAGCCTGCAAAGACAAGAACAAATCACACTCCACCAGAAGTCAATATATTTTGTTTCTTTCTTTTTCCTTTCGTATCATTAATGGAGAGGGACTGGGAATCTATTGTCTGTTACCAGTTACTAACTTCCACTCTGCATGATCAACAGTTTCTTTGTTGTAGTCCTTTTCTCTGTGTCATACGTACAACTGGACCAGGTAAGTGCTACATAGGCTTTACCTGGAAATCTACAATAAGCTTCTACTATCCAAACAGAAGACTACTGCTCTTTTATGAAACAAAATGATGTCATTATTATTATGACAGACCTTTGTCACCTAATTATTTCACCTCAGAAGAATCATCTAAGATCTTCTAATTCCTTTGTTGCTCAAACAATGTATCTCTAAAGCTTTTTCTAGATTAGTGTGATACAAGTTACATTACTCTTTACTAGCTGGTTGTATCTGACCCATCAGACCAGAAGATCAAAGAGGTCTCTCTCCCATGTGTGTGATCTAGTTCATGAGTTTATAGCAAATGCTTCACTATTGCAGCTGTCCACTTCTCAACAGCTCTTGGCACACCTTAATAAACATATGTATCAAAGATTTAATATAACATTTGCTCATACTGAATCTGAAAGCTGCAAAATTAGCGATGTTGACACCTTTCAATAATAACTTTACAACAACTGCTCAGTGCCTTCACAATTTTTATAGTACCATGAAAAAGGAATGAGATTACTCTGAGCAATCTGAATGGCAAATGATCTTCCTGTAATAGAAAAATAACTGTCAGAATGATGGAAAAAAACAATAGAATTACTTATGTTCATGTGTTGAATGGGTGGAGACATTTCAGTTCCAAAATTAACAGTGATGCTGGCAGAATTTTTCCTCAGGAACTCAGTAATGGTCTTTGAAATTTTGCTTCACAGGACTGTATAAATCTAAAATCCATGTATTCAATGCCATAAGATGTTGTTAATTGTAGGTCAAAGATGGATATAGAAATGACATAGCACCTTTTGATTTTACAGGACACTATTATGTTCATATTAGACTAAAACTAAACAAAATGCAATTAAACACATATTGGTTCCTCTCTAGGTGAAATGAAGTCTTCAGCAAGAGTGAAAATGCATGTTACACGTCTTTGATCTTTTAAAATAATGAGGACATTTAACACCCATGGGCATGGGTGAGACTATAGATCATAAAATCTTATAGTAGGTTTCAAATGTACATTGCAAAATAGTGTTCTTCACATTACTTCACCATCTGTCTAAACAGAAAAGCTCATTGTTATCTTAAACTTCCTAGAGGAAACAGTGTCTTTCCTTCATGCTCTTATTTTACTTGTTTCCTCTCCATGCACTGGAGATGAAAACAAATAATTTAAATTAACAAACTGACAATAAAAAAGGCCTGTTCTGAATGCTGCCCGCAGGTCTTTGAAATGATGAAAGTGCTTATTATAAGATTGCTTTAGTCTCTGAACATGAATCCCAGTTTGAAAGATTGAAAATCTCCCTGAAGTCTGAAGCACTTAAATAATTTAGATTAAATTTAAATTGTGCTACACTTTACAAGCCCAGAACCATAGTCACATCTTTAGTGGAAAGCTTATAAAAATTTGAAATGCTCCAATAATTTTAAATCTTGTAGAAGCCTAGTACCTTCCAAATTAAAGTGCTAATAAAAAAATTAGCACTGAAATTCAAATCTCTATGTGCAGTGTAGAATGATTTAAAATTATTGAAGCCTTTCAATTTTTTATGAGTTCTCTATGTAGAAGTGACTCAAACAGCATTTTTAGTACAATGGAAATAAGTTAGAAAAGAAAACATAAACTGTCATCAACATAGCAGTGTAGTATGAGGACCTTTCCAGGGTGCTAAATAGAAGAGCTTTGAAAAAACTAGCTGCATACTGAAAATTGAAGCACATACAGTCTTCTGTTTAAAATATTTTAGAAGAACTAAGGAGATATTAATTTTAGGTTCTGATTCTGTGCAAAATATTTCATTTTTATGAATCTCCATTTCTTCCTTTCTTATTTAGATAGTAAATTCATTGGTGCAAGACCTTTCTTTTTCATGACTGATAATAATTTGACTAAATGCAGATGTCTACTATGTCACCATCTATATATAAGCTAGTTATCCCGGTACTTCTACACAGTCAGTGTAGAGAAATATATACTATTCAAAGGCTATTCATGTAATTGTAAACTCCTACAATAAGGTATAGATAGAAATCACATTCTATTAGTCTCCATTGACAGTAAGGGGAGCCTAAAGTCACTAGTTTAGCTATCGACCACAGCATCTAAAGTTGAAGAAAATAAAGACAACTTGTTATTATCTTGTCTAATTGCTAAAACTTCCACGTATTCCTCCAACACCTATTATTACTAGCTATAAAAATGTCAAATAGATAAACTTAAATCATCTGAATATACAAATGTTGGGCAGTAACTATCTTTAGTAAAAGTGCAAGCACCTTTCAGGAAGATGTTCAGAAATACATTCCTGCAGTGAAAACAAGAAAGAAAATATATGACTCTTCTGTATCTAATTTGATGGCTTTTTTTTTTTTTTTTTTTCTTCCCAGAGTGCTCATAGTAAAGAGAACTGAAGAAATAAACATATCAGATATTTGATCCACTTTACCTGTAAGTATGAATAATTTTCTTACAGAAATAATTATAGCAGAACCTGAAGAAAATCCAACCACTTGACGTTGGTCAATCTAAGTTTTAGTGATAGAATGAGATTATTGTTATCGGATAATAAAATCCTTCTGCCAGCTGAAACAAGCTTTGATGCAGAGAATCACAGGTTTTCACTAAGACATACATTTGATACATGTGCAGAAAGACTATTGTATGACACCTACAAAAACATATTCCAGTTTCTTGTTCCTTTCCACAGAAAATTCAGTCTTCTGATGAAAGGAATATATATATAGCACCCAGCAACAGATATGCAGAAGTTTAAATGAATTTGTACTTTTGATATCTTCTACCTACTTTTTCAGATTAAACTTCAGTTTTCTCTCTGATATGTACTTATTTCATGTGCTTATATTTTGTCTGGTTATGTGGCACATTTCAACACTGGCAAGAGAACCAGGGCCTTAGGACTTCGCAAGATAATATGTTTGAAACCACAAAAACAATGTAGTCTTTAGAAACGTAGTCCAAGAAATGACCAAACAAGTCTGAACCGATATAGGATTGTAAGGCAAGCCAAAAACCAACAAGGTGAAAAGTGCAAAGATGAGGAAGACTTTGTTCTTCCTCCCAGAGACACCAGAGGACAACAAGAGCCCACTACCACATGAATGTACGCATGCGATAGTGGGCGGAGAGTTATGATATTGGTTTCTTAGAATTCTACTGAATATAATTCTATTCAATAGGTTTATGGGAAATGTGATGCATATGTATGAATGTCTCTATTAGAATTGATTGTTTATGAACCCCTGTGCTCATGTTAGGAGGAGAGATCCTCCATGTGCCCCGCACTATAATAAAGAATGGCTGCTTAATAACTTCAGTTACTGATTTTTCACTGTGTCACTCCTCACATTGACCTACTGGTGCTCTGTGTACAGTTTTTTTCTGGCTATCCGAGGGACCAGTTTCTGGTTACCTTATTATTACAGATTCATTCAACAATAGCTGCAGCACTTTTGCTAGTTGTTTCTAGGTCTAAATGTCTAAAGGCTTAATTTTCAAGTGGTGAGGTTTTTCTCCTGTTAAACTCAACTGTTTCTTTGGTTTGCTGGTTGTTGTGTGATTTTATTTTCCTTACTGCATAAAGTTATTTTTTAAATATATTCGGGGTCTGAGGACTGCTATTTTTGCTTGTCTCTATATTGAAAATTAAGTATATGTATCTGAATGTACTTGAGATTAAAAAGACAGAAACAAACAGGCAATATATTTAAGAAATAAATTTATAATTAACCCCATTCACAATGATCTTACATGTGAGGGACATGGCAAGTGAGTAAACTATAGTTTGTCAAATACATTTTCACTAAGCTAGCAACATGTCTTCCCTTATGATGAAGAATAAAATGTCTAAGGATAGAAACAATGCTAAAAAAAAAAAAAAAAAATTAGATGTTTATTCATCGAAAGGATGATTTTGGCTTAGTAGGTGTCATGATCAAATTGATGAGCTACCTACCCTGGGTAGCACAGAGAGTCATGCAAAATTCAAAAATTACCTTGTAGTAAATTAAGGAGAAATGACGCCAAATGGCTGATCAATTTAATTTTATTGGAAACAAGAAGTGGTATATGTAGTTCAGAAAGCATTGGTCTCGAATTCCTTAAAGAAGTTCATAAGAGTAGAAGAAAAGGGGAAAGAGAGTGAGCTATTACCACCCTTGGTTCCAGTGATGTCTTGTAGGAACAGCTCAGAACTTGCACTCTTCCGTGGTGGATACACACTGACCAATAAAATGTCAGTTTTATCCACCTGGCACATGGGTGGGGTGGCCACAGCCATACAACAAAGAATTTAACTCAGGAAAGGACACCTTCCCACTTTCAAAGAACAAATCTGTTCCTATTGTTAACGTCCTTATCTGCAAGGAGCATGCCTGGCCTCAGGCCGGGGGGGAGCAGGATCTTTGTTACCCCTCCCACCAGGCCTTTCTCATTCTCCTCCCAGGTGACATTGATTTCTTATCACCACTTAAGTTTTGAGACATCAGTACTTCTAGGAGGAGTCATGCTCCTATAGTAAGTCTACCTATATTGATTATTTTCAGATTTATTTGGTAGAGGAAGGAAATTATTTTGTTCGTAACACATTGGATACCCTAGCCATCTTCTTATTTTTTTGTACTTATAGATGGCCTGAAAAATTAATGTGTCAGAATAATATACAGTTTATTCCAAACCCTATGTATCCAGCTGAGAGGTCAGAGAGGTTCATTTAAAGCCTCTGAGCCTGCTGCAACTTGAGCAAGTAGTAAATGACTGTGTAAGAAAAGAGTGAAGCTCTCTGTGTAAGAAAAGAATGAAGCTCTGTTGAAATAATTCATATTCAGAAAATACACTCTGAGAAGCTTTGAACCTAATTTAAAAGTGCTTAAAATGCAAGACAACCACAAGATACCCCTTCACAACACAACTTAATCATCCCAGAAACAGATTCACAGAAGTACTGAAATGTTTAATTCTTCATATCCTATTGCTGTAAAGAGAAATTAAAGACCTCAATGCCATTGTTGAAATGGCCTTAGATAATGTCATTGGCATCTGTGGAATAAGACATTTATGAACTGCAAAGAAACTACTTGGAATTAATTGAAAAATGTTTCTTTTATTCTTAGATTTATATGACCATTAGTTAGGAATATGATGTATCCAGGAATTTTCATTGCTCTAGCCTGTAGTATATGTTAACCCCATAGTCTAATCAGATTCACTACACCCTACATTACTGAAGTGGACACACAGCACATAGAAAAGCCTTAACAAAATTTATCATTTGCCTTTGTTCTGCATATTCTTTTGTTACATGTTTTACATGTCTTTTTCACAGAATAAATGAATGGCTTCTTGTCTCTTTCTTAATGAGTTATGAATGAATTTGTCTCATAATTAAAGGAAATCAACTCTTGTGAGTTTTGAACTTACATGACCATTACACTGGCAGACTGAAGTACTGTGTAGACATCCTTCAGTTAGCTTGAACCTAAGTCAGGATAAAGAACATTTAAGTTTGCTCACTTATTATTGGCTTACAATTACTGTAGCTCCTTTCTGTTCCCTATTTCAGAATGATTCTGAATATTTTTTCCTTTAATAGAACTAGAACAGAAGGAAACTTATGTTGTGGTAGTAGTAGTAGTGGTAATAGTAGCATCATGAAAAGCTTAATTGGGAAGTCCAATGAAAGTGACAACAATATCTGAGCCTCTAATTCAGATTTTGTTAATTAGTCAACAAAAATGTGTATCTGTATTTCCAGGAGAAGGATTAGTATATTGATAGGAAAATTGTAAGAACAAAATCAAAACATACACCAAAGCTGTGTCTGCAAAAGAAGCAAAGCTGACTTCCAGTATTACAGTTGTAAAACAGAGATAAAATCTTCACTATTTTGGCAATAGAAACTCTGTGATCATAAAATAAATACTGAGATTATGTATTGTTCCTGTTAAGGAATCTTATAAATGGCAATTCTTCCTGCCTGGCCACTGGTGACAAGCACCGTGTACCTGAGTGTCTCCATTCCAGAATGACAAAGGCAGCTGCTGGTTTCCCACTTACACACACAGACACTTGCATACACAGAGGACGCTAACACAGATGCTCACACAGACAGCCACAGACAAGGAGCTGCCCCCAGCAGTACCCACATTCAGGACTCACACCAAACACAGACAGCCAGACACATCCCTTCGACCTCTTGGGCTGACAGAGGCAGAAGGTCACTAGTGCTGCACACAGGGGACACTCACCAGGTTCACAAGCACACACCTGAATCCCCTGAGCATGATCACAGCCTCTCTGCTTGTCTGCACCCTTGCCCAGATCCTGACCCTCCTTACCTGTTCCACAATCCAGCTGGGTGCTCACTGCAAACACGCAGCACTCACACACTCATCCCAAACATACCCCAGACTCATGTGTCACTCCAAATACCAGCATGGACCCTCCACACACCTAAGAAACCTGCCCAGACCTGGGGCTTCTTACTCTCATGTTGGTGCAACTTGGAGTTTGCCAACACATCCACAGGAGCACACCACATACACCCAGTTTTGAAAAGAATCAAACAATCACCCTCCCCAAACAGCTGGAATGTGGACATACTGAGGAGGTGACCTACCATCACAATACAGCCACTGGTACTGAATTACAAGTGAACAGACCCTTTTATATCCTCCTCTGTCTGTTCCCCACTCTCTTCCTCCCTGGCAGCCTTCCTCTAAAAACTATTTAATAAATTTTGCATAGTCCCAGAGGTAATCTTCTATATTGGCATATCTTCACAGTCCTCTTATTTACCCCTTCCCATCCTTTAGAAAGCCCAGGTTGTCTTTCTTCATAGCTGTGCCTGGAGTGACCCTTCAATTAGCAGTGCAAGACTTTTGGTCTTTGCACCTGTCTCCCTTGTCTATCAGTTTGTATTCCTCTGTTTTTGCTTCTCCCTTTTCTTATTATCCACTTTTACGTTGAAAAGACCCTTGATCAGACAATCTTAATGAAGCAAACCTTTCGCCTTCCACATATCCTTACTTTTACCATAGAAAAATACATTATAAACCCACCCATACTAGATGAAAAAATATTTTATCATTCTTCTTTCAAGTTATTAAACAAATAACTTCAGGGAAAAAAAATACATGTATAATTGGAAAAAGAAGGTGCTTCTTTTGTCTGTTAAAATAAACAAAAAAGTAAAAGGAAGATTTTTATGAGATTCGGCTTTTGGGATTTCAAGTCTAGAGATTAGATATGATCATACATTTAAGAATCTTTATAAATCAGATCAGTAGACCATCAGGAATTAATCAGAACATCCATAATGCTACACAGTGTACACAGTGTTATAAACAAAGAACTGCAAGCGATCATCTTTGCATGCATTTTAACTGCATCAAGAAGGACCTTCTTACTTGCTGTCATGGCAGGATTTACCAGATGCTGATTATGACAATTTATCAACTGACTAATAGGTCGCATAATTATAGTAAAATAGAGCTTTTATGTGTCCAGCATAGATAACAATGGCAATTAAAATGTCGAGGATCTGTTTTCTTTCAAGTATTTTTTTATAAATTTATATCTGAGACAATATAATATTAAAAATATTTTTTTTTTTTTTTTTTTTTTTTTTTGAGTAGGAATAAAAAACTTTTTTTTTTTGTCACAGTTGCAAATTCTTGATGTATTAAGATAGGGAAACATTTTCAGTGTGAGACACTTTCTCACTTACTTTTTGTTCTAAATACCCTTTTTAATAATGCCATAATGAGGGAGATAACTTCATCAAGTGGAACTGACATACCATGACTTCAGAATAACTTGTACTCTCAAAGCTAGAGTTAGATATCCTTTAAAATATGAGATTTGGAGTAAGGTCTAGTATACAACAATTAAGTGGGATTTGTAAAATTAAAACCACCTGCATAATGTAAGTATTAATGTTCAAGAAGAAAACGAGGTCCTTTGAATGCTTTAGAAGGAGAAGCTATCAGCTTAAATAAAACTAAAGGACAGAAAGTTGACATCTGGATACCTCAGTCCTCTCTTGCATTGTAGGGTAGTGATTTAACTCTGAATTCTGAGTATAAAATATTTTTTTATCAATTAGTTTGTTTTGCATGTACAATGATTAGTAGTGCTGTATTTTTGCAAGTTACTTGGTTCACATATAACATTTATTCTCAAAGTAGGTACTAGATGCAGTGTAAAGCAGCAAATCGTACAAGTTACAGCAATCTTACAGAACACAGGGCACATTCCAAACAAATACACAAATGAGTCAGGATGTAGGTATTCATAGAAGTAGAAAACTATATGACATAAGGGATTTTTTTTTTTTTTTTTTTTTTTAATATGTGGAGCATTTGGATTTTATAACAGTTAACAAATTAGAAATTACTTTTAGTATCAAAAGTCTGGATTTCAGACATTAAATTTCTGCCAAAGTTCCTAAACCTTATTGTTGTTTTAATCACACTATCTACCCTAAATGCTACAAATAAAGTTGAAAGTGAGAAAATATTTTAGAACAAGGCAAACCAGATAATTTTTAAAAAGACAGATTAGGAGGTTCAAAATTTTTAGTTACTCTTATCAGTTCCTGTATCAGAATTTTGTATATGTCTAGTCATCATTCTCCCTGAGAAAGTACGCTTGTTAATGGCTACCAACTTTGCTTGTCTCTCTTAAAGATTGAAGACATCTGTCCTTTGAATCAAATCATTCAGATTCAGGAGTTCTGTCACTGTACAGATTCTGGCTAGGATAGAGTTCATTTTCTTCATAGCAGCACCTATGGTGCTATATTTTATATTTGTGCTGAGAACAGTGTTGATAACATATCAATATTTTAGCCATTGCTGAGAAGTGCTCACACTGTGTCAAGACTGTCCTGGTTTGAGTGAGACCAGAACTAATTCTGTTCAGTGATTTTACTTTTCATCTCAGTTCTTTTAACCAACTGCACTTTCTGAAGTTAACAGTTAACAGAGAGTGTCTGTTATAGGTCTAAGAGGCTGCCCTGACCCTAAGCCTTGACAAAGACCTTCTTTGTTTCTCATTCTACTCCACCAGCAAGTAGGCTGGGGGTGCACAAGAATTTGGGAGAGGATACAGATGGGGACGGATGACCAAAGGGATATTCCATTCCACATGATGTCATGTTCAGTAATAAAAGCTGAGGAGAAGAAAGAGGAAGGGGGGGCATATTCAGACTTACAACATGTGTCTTCCCAAGTAACCTGTGTTGGAGCCCTGCTTTCCTGGAGATGGCTAAACTCCTGTCTGCTGATGGGAAGCAGTGAAGGAATTCCTTTTATTTTGATTTGCTTAAGTGAGAGACTTTTGCTTTACTTAATAAATTGTCTTTATCTCAATCCACAAATTTTCTCACTTTTACCCTTCATATTCTCTCCCCCATACCACTGTGGAGGAGTGAGGAAACAGTTATGTGGGGCTGAACTGTTGGCAGGGGCTAAACTACTCAATTTTCCTTTTGCAATTCCTAACTGCTAGGATTTATGGGCTGGTCATATTTCCCTTTCTACTTTTATTCAAGAAAGTCTTCAAGAAAATTAACCTGGATTGATATAGTATATTCATATGCATATAGTTATCTAGTATCAGCCCCAAAAAGCAAGCTGAAATGCACATTTATCGGTGGAAAATGAATACTGAGGACATTGTATTTTCTTGAAATGTTCAAATGAGCTTTTTCTGTGCAGAGTTTATTCTTCACACAGAACATGATAAACTAGGTGTTCATTGGTCACAATTTTTATAAATTCTTTTTCTAAGCAAATGCATTTAGACTAACAAAAATGCCTACTATGATTAGCACTGTTTGAGAAGAGACTTCCAAATATTTTGTGAATTAAATGTGTTCAGTTTGCACTGTTGTTATCTATGGCAGTCCTACTTTTCATTCGCCACAAGCATTCAGACATTTAATCAGAAATTTAATAAAAAACCTCTTTCAAGTCTCATGCTGCTAGAATGTGTGAGAGCAATGCAGTGCTCATAATGCCCACATGCTGATCAGTTCTTCTTTTTCTGAAGTGTCCACATTAAATAAAACTACTTGGCATATTTCAAAACACATTTTCAAATGTTCATAGGTATCCTGTGGCACCAAGAAAAATATGATACTGCACTTGCTGAGCCGCAAAGTTGCCATTGAATCTCATTTTATTGTTCCTAAAGCCAGTGATTTAAAAAGCAACAAATTTTAAAATTATTAGATGTACATCTGAAAGGCATAATTGTGTTTGATCCTGTGGATCTAAAGACATATTGCAAAGGAATCTTTCTTAGGAATTAAATCTGATTTATGTTGATATAAATAAGGACAGATGTTTTTTGATGTTGTTCAAATTACTTCAGCTTCAGCTAAAACTCGTAACAAGCTAATGGAAAATCAAAGGAAAATTATGTCATTGAATTTTTAATTTTTGTTATGTATAGTGAAATTTGATTTTACTCCTTAAAGGTAAAATATATCAAAACTAAAACATCTACAATATGAGATATTGTGTTCATTGTTTGATAAAACCATACCATGGAAAGCTGCAAATCTTGGCTTCTTTTCCTTCTTTTTTGAAGTGAAATATTTGCTTGTATCTATGAAACTATATGTAATACAACTGATAATAAAGAAAGGTTTAATTGTAGTTGTACTCTTCCAACAGCTTAAAACCAGCATAGGTTTTCAAGGATTGGTACTATAGTAATTTTTATTTATACATACATTCGTATGTACACACACAGTCAGAATCAGGCCTTTTTACCTTATATCTGTGAAGTGATGTTTTTGCCCTGCTGCCTATCTACCCTGAATTGCCATCAAATCTGTGGAATTACTCTAGATTTATGGTAGTGAAGGATCTGACCTCATCTTTTTCATTCAAATCCTGACTTAGTTTTTAAATTAAATTGTGGTTTGCTCTAATACCCTGATCCCTGTCTTTGCACAAAATAAAGACATTTCACAAGCTCAGCATAACCGAAGTCTCTGCAAAGATCTGGATATATGCCAATTTTAAGTGGTGTCGAATCAGCAGATATGTCTGAAGAATTGTGAACAAATTTGTCAGAAGATATCAGTCATAATCCTAGCTTAAATTTAGGATCACAGTTGCTTTATATTATCAACAGAGTAAAAAGTAAAAAGAGGCCAGGGCACATATGTCCACTTGTCAAGCACTGAGCATTTGAAGACACAATGATTTCTCACTTGCATAAGCATGACATATGTATATACTCTTATGAAGGTAAAGATTTTCAAATTTCACTTTATATGCCATGTTTTTTTGGTAGATAGCAATCATTATAACTCAACTCTGGAAGGGAAGTGTTACAGGAGTGTCTTTGCCTGCTGGTGATTGATTTGTGATGCTCCTACCTGGTGTTAATTATTGCTATGAATATGGAAAAATAAAGCTTTGAGAATTTAGATTAACTCAGTAGAATGAAGGATGGAGTAGGAAAAAGCTCCACTCACTGGCAAAGTAAATTGGTCGTCTATCTGCATCATTCGAAATATCTCACCCTATTCAACTGCAGTTAGCTCAGGTTTCTGTCATTATCTTGGGCTGTCCTGGATATACTAAGAATCATATAAGTCTTGGACACTGCCTGAATGAGTGACACCCTAGCTCACCATTAAGCCCTATTAAGAAACATGAATCAGACATTCCTCGAAAACAAATCAGGCATTCCTCCAATTTTCTTCTTTCCAGTGGATTCAACAATCCTTTTTAGAATATTACTACTGGAAGCAGTAAACTTTATAGCATGGACAGTATTTTCCACTGACTTGACTACGGGAAATATATTAAAGTCTACTTTCTGCTGTAACAAAATGGAGTATTGTAGCATTTTAAATTCAATATTTTTGTGGGAACTTGAAACTCTTATGAATTAATCTTCACTAATCTGATATGTTTATAGTTAGTGGAAAGTAACGCTTACTTTTGAGGGTTATTAATTTCACTTTAAGGTAGATGTCAAAAATTTTGCTGTATAAATGTCTGGTTTTGTTCCTCCTAACCAGAATCAAGAAAAGAAGTTTCAATGATGTTGGTAGTGTGCATTCATAAAGATTTCCTAATTGTATGATATGGGAATTCAGGATTTTCAAATTACTTAATCTTCCAGTACTGGAGCATTGCAGATGCACAACCTAGGACACAAAAAGGGATACTGTGTATCCCAGGGATTATATCACTCTGTGAGGTCAGAACACTAGACTTTTATGGTCTATATATATATATATATATTTTTTTTTTTTTAAGATAAAAGTATCCCTTGGAGTAAAGGCCTGAAAGCATGTCACTCTTCATCTTGGCTATATTTGATTAAAGACACTAACTATTTTAGGGGGCCGTTTCTGGATCTTTAACGAGACAGTCTCAGATTTTGAAAGGTTTTGTACTGTACCATGAAACAGTTTCATGTCTATAGTTAACTGTCATTTTATAAATAAGAATCTATTTTAAAAAACTATTTCTACAGTGCCTAAGTCAAGGATAGATCATCTGTATTCTTCTGAAATAATTTAGCAGTTCCTTAAACATTTGTCTGAGACTTTTTCTTCAGCTATCAAAAAAACTCACCATAACTGATTTCTAAGCCTGTTTCTTCTAGTAAAGAAATTAAATTCATTAAGCATATAAAAATCACATTTCTGATTTACTTTTACACAAACTTCTATCAATTTCTGTGACAGTACAATTGATGTATATATATATGTCTATGTCTATGTATATGTCTATATATAGGAAATGTATTAAAGGTAGAAGTACAGAGAAATAGATCAAAGTTCGTATCTGGTAATGATAGCTTTTTCTGATGGATGTCAGTATGCCTAATTAGAGACTATGAACAATCAGGTATTTCTTAGATAAGATTAGTAGAAACATGAAAAAGCTGTGTTTATATGTTTTTTTTCTTCCTACAAATACTATGCTTTAAAGACAATTTTTCCCATAATAATTATTTATCTATCAATAGAAAAGTAGTTATTTGTGGTACGATATAGGCAAAGCTAACTAACTAAACCATAAATTGGATGGCCTTTTGTGTTACATGTTTTCTTTCTGTTACTCTTTTGGACTACATCTGATTAATTAGAAACAGAAAAAGGAGTTGTAGGTACCAGTAATCATACTAATTTTGGCAAAATATAGAAACAATGGAAAAACCTGACCTGCTTAAGTTAGTGGCTAATTTGTGTTTTGCTTCATCCTGTTTGGACAACCTCTGGATGTGAAGGGGTAAGAAATAATGAGCTTTAACTTTTATTCTTTTATTACATTTTTCAAGGGTAAAAGAAATGGACTCCACAAGTTGTATCTGTAGCTAAACTGAACTGTCAGATACTACTGAGGGTCATTCCAATGAAAATGTCCTAGCTGGAAGTGTTTTGTTTCTGTTAATGATTTGGACACATATGGCATTCTGTGATAACTTTCCATGCCTCCATATTGCACTGCAAATTGCACTGGGTATCTTGGGCAGAGTGCCAGTCTTAGACTACCATTTGTAACTTCTAGCATTCACCCTGACCCCATCTGAACTATGCAAACTTCATTATCTTGTTGTTACTCCTTATAAAATGGAAACCAGCTTAACTTGTGCCATTAGCTATTTTCTTGGGGCAAAAGGTATCTGTGTGTGAAGAGCTGAAGTGAGACAGAAATGGCTTTTTCCTGTGACTCTCATGATGTATGTATAACTTTATCTTAAATCTCATCTGCTTGCATTGCTTCAGTTTTCAGTATCACTTCCTTTCTATTACTGCACCCACCTCAGATACTAAGGCTTCCTGACATGTCCTCTATGCTTCTTGCATCAATTACTAATCATCTGCCCAGAAGCTGATAAAAGTAATCCTAAAGAGAACAGAAGAAAAGCGAGGAAGGAGGCTGCATGTGATTGTGTCAATGTGCAAAGAGAAGAATTTGAGAACAAAAAAATAGCTTTTATTCAATCAGAAAGAAAATATTTGTGTCATCAGACGGTACAAACTGTTGGGGTTTTTTACTGAAAAGAAGTCTTAAAAAATTTCCAGGACAAAATGTATCTACTATACACTCATCTAAGCAGCCGGATAGCAAAGACTGGCACTATTTTTAAGGTTTCTAGGATTTCTCAGGATCTCCATCCTCCTGAGTAATTACTTTCAACATATAAAGTATGGAAGGGAAGTAAATCATAGAATCATAGAATCCTTATGGTTGGAAAGGACCTCCAGGGTCATCAAGTCCAACCTTTGTCCTTGCATTTCTCAACCACTAAATAAATAGAACTAATAGCTCTCTACTATCTTTCACATCTATAATTTTTGAAATTTGTAAATAGACAGAGAATGATGAGCTCTCTATCTCATTTTTCCTGATTTCAGACAGGTGTCCTGAAGAAAGAAGACATTGGTTTTTTTGGGTTTTTTTGTCTGCCTAAAACCATCTACCTCTGTAATTTTTCACCTGGTTTCTGCCAAACATGAAAGAAATGTTAAGGTGTCAAAAACAAGTCTCATAAACATAAGTGACCATACAGAGGACAAAAATACAAATTGTGATGTTTCCTTTGATGAGCTGGCAGGCAGAACTATACATCAGCACGTGTGTACTTAACAGACACAAGCATATGTACAGACAGTCCAGAACTCAGACTGGGCACAGAGGTAAACACAGGAATTACACAGGTGATATCATGAAGGAAAATGCATTGGGAAAAGATGACACAAGTTGTTTGAAAATGAGAGTTCAATAATTCTGTCTCTCACAGGAAACAAGTTTAGTTTATTAAAATGTTAATTTTCACAGAAAAATATCTGAATAGCTGTTATCTATGGTATTGGACTATGATTACAGCCCAGTTTCTGTGGCTCTAAAAAGATTAAGTGTAGTACAAATATTAGTGTCTATGTTATTCACTCTATTTTTTGCTTGATTTCTTGCTTTAATCAGAGAAAATGAGGAAGATGCTTATGGCTTTTGTTTCCATATTTCTCAAAGTTTAAATAAAAACTGAAAAGGAGCAACTGTGACTTGTGCTGAAGGCAAAAGGTCCTTCAAGCTCTGTCTAGGCATTCTTTTTCATGTTTGCATAACCTGTTACTGTGTCTGGCTTTACAGACTGCAACCTAGTATAGATTAGAGCACCTGCTACTGGAATATGCAGGTGACTTTTAATTTGGCTGGAAACCAGGGAAAAGAGATCTGGCATGTACTTCATATAGAGTTATATTGTTCTGGTATGGAATTAGTATGTAGGTAAAGTAGCTTTGGAACCTGGAGACTACAATATCCCGGGCTACATCAAAAGATGTGTGGCCAGCAGGTCAAGTGAGGTGATTCTACCCCTCTGCTTTGCTCTGGTGAGACCCCATCTGGAGTATTGCATTCAGCTCTGGAGCCTCCAACACAAGAGGGACATGGATCTATGAGAGCAGGTCCAGAGGAGGGCCACAAAGATGATCAAAGAGCTGCAGCACCTCTCCTTCAAGGACAGGCTGAGGGAGTTGTGTCTGTTCAGACTGGAAAAGAGAAAGCTCTGAAGAGACTTTATAGTGGCCTTCCAGTACCTGAAGGGAGCCTAAAGGAAAGCTGGAGAGGGACTTTATATAAGGGCATGTGGTGACAGGACAAGGGACAATGGTTTTAAACTAGACGAGGATAAATTTAGACATTAGCAAGAAATTCTTCACTGTGAGGGTGATGAGACAACGGAACAAGTTCCCCAGGGAAGTTGTGGATGCTCCATCGCTGGATGTGTTCAAAGCCAGGCTGGATGGAGGCTTGAGCAACCTGGTCTAATGGGAGGTGTCCCTGCCATAGCAGGGGTGTTGGAACTAGATGGTCTGTAATGTCCCTTCCAACTCAAGCCATTCTATGATTCTATTTTATAACAAAAGGTGTACAAAAAAGGTTGTATGACATTTGCTAGAGGATATTTTACAAAGACCTGCGTTTCATAGCTTTCAAACCTAAGTCTTCCTACAAGACTATGAAGACCTTATGATTTTTCTCCCACTAAATCAGTTAATAAAATTCTTTACAACTCTGTAGGAAAATAATCAGAAAGACAGCATATGTCCATAGCTTCTGAGAAGATATGCAACTGTCTTTTGTTATTATGAAGTTCTGGGAAATATGTCAAAATAATACATTAAGATCATCAGTTTCAATTATTTCACACCTGTACTGTATTCATTGACTTATAATCACTGTTAATATCCTGCAAAGATATAAAATTTACTTTTCATAAGTATTAAGTGGTCATTATTAACAATAGCATCCTTTTAATGTGAACTATCTTTGCTTTTCTTTTTTTTTTTCCAAATCCTCTTTTCCATACTGATCTGAGGCTTTTACTGAGCAGAGTAATCGTAAAAAAATTTAGCTAGTAAAAAGTTATTTTACTTACCTTCAATAAGTTAAAGATAGATATAGAAACAAAATAAAAGACGTAAAAAAAGAAAAGGAAAAAAAAATAGTTTATGTGTAATCTCAATTTGCAGAATACAGTTTATATGCCAGACTTGAAAAGTGTATTCACAGTATCTATCAGGTTCATCTTCAGTCTTTCTTTACCTCCCATGTGCATTAACATGGCATAGCATCAACTGTAAATTTTGTATTTAAAGTCACTAACACTGACAATATCTTGCACTGAAAAAGAAAATTTAAGTATTTCTACTTTCTTTGTTTGGTCTTCTGTGATGGTGAGAAAATTCAACAAATGCTGACTCAAAAGCAGTGATGTTGTCTAAACAGTTTTACTAAAGGGGAGAATTTATTAAATAATCTTTTCATTCAAAACATTCTTTTATTGCAGAAAATAACAATTGCAAAAAAACCTCCAGCTAAAATGGTGCTTCTGGTTTCAAACTTAGTTCCCATCTGGACCTTTCTTCCTAACTTGTTTGACATAGACTAATATGTATACAAAATATTGGTAAAAAAGTATAGAAGTAACCTCATAAAGGAAGTTATTATTATTATAATTAAAAAGCCTAAATGAAACTTTGCAACTGATGTAGCATACCAAAGAAACTATGCTTGTTGTTTGGTGGGTTTTTTTATTCACCTCAATGTAAATAATATAACAATACAGAAGAAAGGATTGTTTAGAAGAATGAAATTTAGAATAAATATTTAATCGATCAATATTTGCTGGCATTTCTTGGTTATTCCAGCTCTTTTTTTTTTTTTTTTTTTTAATACAGGATTTGGTTTTGGGTTTGTTTTTTTTTTTTTTTCCCCTGAGTGGAAATTGATTCTGAGGGAATATAATTGTTATCTAGGCATTGTATTGGAATACTGGTTTTTTTCCAAAATTTGACAATTTGCATGAACAAATATTTCAGGAAAATTAATTACAGAAGTACATTACATTCGTAAAAATACTTGTAGATATTATTGATAAAAAATAATTTGGTTTAAAAAAGCATATTATACAAATTACATATTAGTGGTAAAATAGTAATACCCATTAAATGCTGTACTGATGAGAATCTTACATAATTCCATAATGCTGCCAAGGTACTACGATATCTTGTATCTGGGTTTTAATAAGATAATATTTTTTAAATCATAGCTTGACTTTTTAAATTTACCTTTGACTTTATTTTCAGTCATGCACTTCCTTTCTAAAACACCAGCTACTAGTGTGGAAAAAAATGTTCATGATTACATTCAGATATGTATAGTAAGCTTTGGTAAATCACCTACTTGGAATGTTTCCTTACAACATATTAATAGAATTTGAGTTAATGGTTTTGTTGTTAACAACAAAGACATCATCTGCAGTCACATCATCTGTGGTGTTTTTAGATAGAATTATGTACCAAGGGTATTTTCCTTCCAGGTCTATTAACTTTAACTGATTTCTGACTGTTGTCATATATGACAGTTCAACTTAATTTCTCAAGAATTTGACAAAAAGGTTGCATAACTTAAAAAAAAACCAAAACAAAACATATTAAAATCTTATGGTTTGCCCACTGAATGCTCATTAAGTCTGTCTGGGAAAAAAAAGGGTTGAAAAAGAAGTTCTTTTATTTGATGTGTTTATGGTTAGGTTATCTTACTAAAGGCCAATCATGTTGAACAGAAACATGGACAGGATTATAGAAGCAATGACAGATGAAGGAACCCTGGCAGCATAGTCAGTGAAAGAATACACTGGCTCAGCTACTCCTTTGAGTATTAAAAGACAATTATTATAATAGAATCATAAAATGATAGAATGGTTTGGGATGGACATGAAGCCCACCAAAATGAGTCGGGAATAGAAATTCCTCAGAAAACCATGCAACTAAATGGGGGGTTTGTCTAAGGGACAATAGGACTTCCTATAGGATACAAGGAGAAGATAATTTTGGGACAAAACAAAGACCTTGGTGTTTGTATAAAATGTAGTATGGGGTATTTTAAGAAGATTGTGGAAATGTGTGATATTTATTATGGGATGTGTAGGTAAAAGATTAAAGGCAAGGATGAAGGTGGATTAGGAGGAAAAAGCTTAGTCAGGGGAAGAGAGAAATGGGACTGAAAGTCACTGGTTGCGTGAGAGTAACGTGCTGGTCAGTGGACTTGTCTGAAGAAGTTCTATGCCTGATAACTGCAGTCTGTCCTACCTTCTTGTGATACATTGTTACTTTTTTCCATATGTATTCTCTTTGTTCTTTATGTGCATGTGTACATGAGCCATTAGTGAACTTCAAGAGGAACTAGCCAGTGAGGGGAGTGAGTGACCACATCTGATGTGACAGGATCTGTTTCCCGATAGGTAAGTAAATGGAGGAGATGACTCTCTGTGCAAGCTACTGGAGAGAACCACATTGTGCTTGTGTATAATCTACAAGTAGACTGAAATCCTGATCAGCTGAAAACAGAGCATCTGGAACAGAAGTGGGTGTGCTGTTCATGTTTATGTGACTGCTGTTTTGATCTGTGTGACCAGCTGTGTTTGTTTGTGAATAAGGAATGTATGCTCAGACTCACTACTGGCTGAACCGGGGGACACTGAGCCAAAGCAGCTTCACATCCATCTGGCAGGGACAAGAGGACATCTCAATGTGAAAGAGGTGATGTTAAGGGTGTCAGGGAAGTGGGTTACTCCACATACCAATCAAATCAGGAGCTCAGGGTGACAGCAAAGCAGACAGGGCATTGACAAAGATCCATCAACTGAAAAAAAAACTGAGTAGGTCTGGTAGTGGAAACCAGGTTCAGACAACAGTCTGGCTGTAACCAGACAAGGCCACAGTGATTAGGCAGCTCCAAGCTGAAGCCATGATGTCAATTCAGTAAGGCAAGATCAAACTCAGGAAGGCAGAAGACCAGGCACAACATACCTGCAGTGTAGCCAAGGCAAGACATGGGAAAAGACCTCAGTTTAAATGTAACTCACAAGATGAAGAATTCAAAGCTTCTCACAGCTCTTTCTTCATGAATTAGCTGTTTTCACTACTAAATGATCCACTCACTTCTTGATAGCTGTTTATATAAAAAAAAAAGACCGCTTTCTACTCCCCTTTGTGTTAAGACATAGTCAGCTTCTTTGCATTATTCTCTGAGCTTCATGGGCACATCATTCTTGGCCATTTCTACTGATCTTTCTCCAATTGTAGTGGTTTATTTAGTGAGTCACATTTCAGGCCTAAAAGTTTTGTCAGTCACATTACCGAAAATACCACTGGGCAGAGCTGTGAGTAATCTGCTCTGGCTGATTGTGTTTGAGCAGGAGGCTTGACTACTTAATCTCAATAGATCTTTTCCAACCTGAATTATTCTGTGATTCTCTAGTCTGAATCTGTGATATACATGACCTAAAGATGCTTACCTCTTACTGTCAAATAAAGAAGATGCCTGAAATAAGCTCACATAAATTTAAATATCTAAAAGATATCCAGACGTCTTTTATGTATTTGATGAATAAGTTCCATTTTAATAATGAAGCAAACACAAAACCCATCTGGTTTCAATTCCCTTCTCTGTCATGTGGCAGTATACAATTGCTTAGTTAGGTATTAGGCAATTATGAAAATAGACTTTCATAACATTTCTGTAAAAAAGAATAGGTTCTCAGATGCAATTGCTACATCTAAATATCAGTTTCTGTTCACAATACATAGTGCTATATTGCATTCTTGTTTCATTTAGTCTTCATTACTGCAGAGCTAATTTGCATGTTCAGTGAAACTTATGGTCATTCATATGCTGGTTGAAGTTGTATTAGATATTGCAGCCTAGTAGACATCTTTCTTTCTGTCGCGGTTTAGGGTCAGGGCAGCCCCTAAAACCTATAACAGACGCTCTCTGTTAACCCCCCTCCCTCCCCAAAGGGGAAGAGAAAGGGAATAAGGGAGAGAGACTTAGCGATTAGAAAAGGAAACTAGAACAGCTTTAATGAAAAGGAAAATAATAATTATAAAAATGGAATATATACAAATATATACAAAACCAGTATCGAACCCAACCCCCCTGATGGTAATTACATCACCGTCACCACTGATGTTGTGCAGGCTCCGGGGGAGTCCCAGACTGGGCCCCGCAGCAGACGGGAGATGTGTTCGGGAGCTGGATTCTGGTACCGGGTTCAGGAACACGCAGACTGGATCGAAGGCAGTCCTCCTTGGGTGCTCCGAGGAAGGAACCGAGAGAGGACCCGAGCCAAGCCAAGCAAAAGCTGGCAAAGCAGTCCAAGAGGGGAGAGAAGAGCCCAGAGACCCTTCGGGTCCCTCAGCTCTAGACCAAATATGGCGTATATGGGATGGAATACCTCCTGGTCAGTTTAGAGTCACCCGTCCTGTCCGCTCCTCCCTGAAGGTGCAGCCTTTCCCTTTCTGCACCCCCCAATGTGGTACACAGGACCCAGCAGTGGCCTTGGTCTGCATACCAATCCTTGGTAGTAACTCCAAACATAAGGTGTTATCACTGCTAGAAGCAGACACTGTCTGTGAGAACAGGCTGCTAACTTCAGAAAGTGCAGCTAATTAAAAGAACCAAGCTGGAAAGTAAAATTACTGAACAGAATTAGTTCTGTTTTCACTCAAACCAGGACACTTTCTTACTCTAAAACACTGCAAAAGTCAGAAGAAGATGGGAAAGGGTTCAAATTGTGAAACTTGAGACATGAGGGAACATAACTGCCATGGGCTTCCCTTATAATCAGCAGAACAAGTGTTACAGGAGATGAATCAAAACACCCAGCTTATATCTCTGCTCAAATATCCCACTGAAGATGTCCATAATTCTTCCCTGTATGTAAGAAAAATAGGACATTGAGATAATAAAAATCTCAGAAGCAAGATGCCTGAAGTAGATAGCATTTATAAATTATCAATCACTCTTACTCCATGTAATCACTGGTTATCCCTTTCAAATAAGCCTTTCTTGTCTGAGGCTGCTAAGATGGCACAAGAATTCAGAACCAGGGGAAAAGATCGGTCTGATGCTTGTACAAATTCAATATTAGATACAAATATCGAACGATTATGACTACAAATGAGTATCAGTATTGACTTGCTATTGCCAATTAAAATAAAAAGGCCTACTTGAAGCTTTAAAAACTGCTGAATAGACATAGGAACTGAACTCCTTGATATAAAGGGAATCACACAAAGCACAAACAAAGAACTGCTTCTTCTCTTGTTCTTGAATAAGAGGGTGAGAATATAATCCAAAACTGTATATTATATTTCTTACTTCTTGTAAAACAATAGGGTTTTATATTTTATTTAGTGTCACCTAAAAGGTATGCTTTATATATTTCAAATAAACTAAGTTCCAAATCAGTCAAATATTTTGGGGATTGTAGTAGTTTTTTGCATGGAAACAGCTGAAAACTCTATGTCATTCCTTACAAGCAATAGTGTGGTCTTACGTTTATGATAAACATTTCAAAATAACATTTGAGGGTGCCTAAAATGAATGTCCTAGTGCAATTTAAATTATTTACCGACTTTAAATCATATGTATGAAAAAGAATAGTAAATGACTAACAAATCAATAACAAAACAAATGATAAATTTAGTGTGGAGTTCAAAACCCGTCAAACTCAAATTTGTAAATGACAATCCTGGGCTATAAATATTAAACTCAAATAACCAGAACTAACAATATCAGAAAAGTTATTATGACTGACAGTGGGATCAGAAACACTGCAGAATTCATTAGAAATATTAATTTGTTTATGCAGTATGTGTTACAAGTTTGCTGTACCTTTCAAAAGTGAATCTCACATGTGAAATAGCATCTTTCAAGGCTATTTTTGTGCTATTCAGCTTCTGCCAATATCGCATATAACTACATTCAAAGCTACATTTTCTGGCATTTATTTTCTTCTTTACATCTCTTCACATTTCATAAACAGAGTGGCATACAGTTCTAACAACTTGTCCCAGAGGCAAGAGCATAAAGAAGGTCATAAGAAAAACAAAGCATGTTATCCTAAATGAAAATGAAAGCAGGGAATTAGGAAGTTCTAAAACATTACAGCTTAAGCTACAACAGAGCAAGGGAGCAGGAGAACAAGATGTTCACCTATGTATTTAAGAAGAGAAGAATCACTTTCTTTCTGAAGGGATTATTTATTTCAGTCTCATGGCTGCTGTGATGCATTGAATGCTTGACATTGTTATAGAAAATCAATGGAATTCAATCTGAGAAAGTTGTGTTGCATGCATTCAAACCTGATGGTTGCATAAATCAGTATTTCAGTTTAAAAAAAAATCCTTGGCTCAAAAGAAAACCACATTCATTCATATACCTTTTTACTTCTTTTTTTAATGACAAGAGAGATTGATATTTTATTTTTCTTTACAGGGACTTCAATTACCAGTTGGCATTCAACTGCCCTGTTAAGTTGTGCAATGAAGGATATCTCTTTATACAAATCTGATTAGGAAACCTGCCTTCAAAGCATTTTTACTTGTTGAGGTTTTTTACAGAAGGGCACTTAGGTGAAAGATTTTTATGGTAATAGAAAAAGCAACGTAACCTTTTTTCATACAGATTTAGTAAAGCACTTACATAACATAGCTGAAGTATTTCTATTGTCTCTACAATAATTACAATATGATAAAACGATACCATTTTTCAAATATTGCTAATATGCAGTAAAATAATTCTTAAGGCCATGTATTTGGTTTGTTAAAAGTTTACTGCAAAAGTAATGTTAAAAGGAAGAGGAAGAGATGAAGGAAATGTATCTCAGTTTCATACAGTATATATAATAATTGGAACAGATGTTCAGGAAGTGAAAGTCAAATATGGTACTCTCAAAATTAATATAATATTTATATATATATATATATGCCACTTATTTCAGAGGATATATTTTGATGTATTTAAAGAAAGGATATAGGATTTTTTGACCAGATCAGGCCACTGATGCAACAGATTTTCAGGATTCACCCAGTATCTAAAGATGTAGGAAAAATGAAGCATACCTATTGTGAGACTATCATCAGGGGAGCACTGCAGTGATGTGGGCTGAGAATTGTTTCTAATAGTTCAATGATCATTTTTCACTTTCCACAGAAGATTTGGTTAGTATCTTGTCTCTATTTTGATTAAAACCATAAAAATTGATTTTCTATTTATGACCTATAAATTTAATTGTCATTCAGTGTCATTCTGGGTAGTTTTCTAATAATGAGTAGCCTAAAGGAATTCTAAACCTCATAACTATTTAAACAAATTTATGCTATGTACATTTTCTGTCACTCTATCATCATTTTTTCTGTTAGCTTTTGAAAAATATCTCAGGCATCCAAATTGCCATTTCTGTTTCCAAATGTCTCACAACTTCTGACCCAGAAGAGTATACAAAGAGTGTGTCTTGGTTCATAAATACATCCTTCTGTAGTCTTATATTACCTAAGGCATGATTATAGATATATACTTTGTACATACTTCTGCAGCTGAAGAAAAAGTTTATGATCTTTTCCTAGTGTCTATAAGTGCCTATTCTTGAAAAGCCATCTCCACAAGAATTGTACACTATGCAGAGACATTCTTTGTTTTGGGGATACTTCCATTGTGAAAATATGAAGCACTGGTCTCAATCTCAAGCCTAGAGTTCCATGTGCTGTTTTTAACTAAAAAGAAATATTAAAAAAAAAAAAAATTGAAGGAATGATAACAGCAAACTTAAGACTTTTTTGTTTATGCAGAAAATTATAACCAAGTAACCAGTTATTAGCTGTGCTATACAGAGGAAAACAAATATAAGAGAAGAAACAAGTCTTTATTTTGATGATCATAAAAAAACCCACCCAAACACCACAAATTTCTGTGGCTATAACAATATGATTCAAAATTATATACTAAATCTTTTCATGCTAACATATTTTTTGAAATCCCATATCCCAAAATATTTTTGGTTTGGTTTGGTTCATTGGTTGACTTTTCACTTTCTATTTATTCTCATATCATTTCAGTTATTTAAAAGTGTGTAACTGCAGGGATTTTTTTGTTTGTTTGTTTGTTTGTTTTTGTTTTTTTTTTTTTCTCAGAAATGAATCTGTATGGTATTGAATTAACATTTATCTGAGAACTATGGAAAAGATAATAAATTATCCTATAGTGAAAAGAGAATTGTTAACTCTGCAGCTAACATATTTGCATCAATGTTCTCAGTTAGAAAGAGATAAGAGATTAATTTATACTACCTATCAGGGCCTAAAGGACAGCACGTGATTTATTTACTGTGAAAATGTACTTTAGCTAACAGTGTAAACTGTTCATGTATTTAAGTGTATGCAGATTGCTGCTGATAAGCGAACTGTTTTTATAATAATATTGATGAATATAGGATTGAATGGAAAGACATAAATGGAAGAAGGAATCTGACTTGTGTGAAAGCACTTACAGAAGTTCAGCTTTGCAGCTGAATAATAGCTCATACTGTAATGCTGGAAGTCCTTGTGGCAGTTAGAAGACATCTGCTGGGAGAAAGTAGCATTGATTATAGTATAGAGGGTCAGGAGACTTTAAACTGAACTTTAATCCTGGTTCAGCTTTCTATTCAGTCTTTACTATATTTTCATAAGTTATGTAGATGCTTAAAAATCAATGTGATATTGAAAAGAGTAATTTAGATATCCTTCAGTAAAAATAATTATCTATTTTCAGGTTAATCTTGTCACTATACTCACCTTCACACACCTATACTATATGCACTGCAGCTTATGCTACTCGAATGTAATAATTGTAAACTTTTTTTTTTTCCCCCTGTTCTACGCCTCATTATGAGTCTCATTTGATTCTTCTACTTTTTCTCAGTTACCAACTTCTCTCAAAGGCTGTGTGCTTACATGTCCCAGTTTATAACTAGATACCATGAGAACTAAAGCATTATAGCTGGTGATTCTGTTTACTTTCAAGACTGAAATCATTAACATAGGCTTTGAAAAAGAATATCTGCAATGTGAGGAATTTTCCCTATCAGAAGAGGGTATTTCCTTCTGCAGCTTTCCCAAACCCTGCCCTTAAAAATATGCAGTCTTTGATGCAGAGACAGGAGATTCAGTGATAGATTAAAAGACAGAAAAGCACAAATATGTCCTGATGTCCAAAACTGAGAAATTAAGAGATGCTTACCTTTCAAGTCTGTGTTTTCATAGAGAAATTCTACATAATGTTTCATTGTGACTTTTGTGACAGTTTCGTAAATTTCCTGGTAATGGTTACTCAACCTTTTTGTCTTTTTGAAACATCTTTTAAACCTTCAAATGACTTATTTCTGGAAGGTACATTTTATATACCTCAGAGAACTAAGAAGAAGAGGAGCTCTAAAAGTGCTTTGTCTATGGAAGTAAACAGTGACTTCCCAAGGGCTCCAAGCTGTTTTTACTTTGGACAATGGCTGAAGATGAAGCTAACAACAAGGCCAACCTCAACCATGTTCTCTCTCTGGTGGATTTCTGCTGAACCATTTCCTAGACAGAAACAAATCTGCACCAGCTTCTATGCCAGTGCTTCCCCACTCCAAAGCATGTGTGCAGAGCAGCTCAAGAAGCCTCATTTGACATGACCACAAGATGCACGCAGATCAAGGGCCATAGACTGAAAACTCCTGCTGCAGGTTGATTGGGGAAAAAAATGAGTAATATATCTTGAAACAAAAACGCATTTGGTAAGACAAAGATTAAGAAATGAAATTAAGTTGGAAGTCTGACTTACAGCTGATATTCTTACTTTTACAGAAGCAGATTTTGAGATATGTGGGTAATTAGTCTTAAGGTTGAGACTTTTACCCCATCACTGTGTGTCGGAAAGAATCCAAGGTCGCTAATAGTAATTGAAAAATATTTCCACCTCCCTTTAGCTCTGTGATGTTAGTTGACTGTTACCTTAGGGCCAGGTAGCTGAAACAAGAACTCAGAAAGAATATTTGCATATTTTCATTTCAGTAAAGGACACACCAGACAGCTTGTGCACTTCTCAGGGTTTCTAAGGGTAGTTCATAGATTCACGTATACTTCCATGAGGAACGTCTCATTATTAGCCAGTCACTTCAAATCAGACTTAGATCAGGTCAAGTTAAGGAACATGTCTAGCTAATCCCTACAACATTCCTTATAAGCATATTGTTTTGGGATAACAAAAAGTAGATTAAATAAGAGTACTATTTTCTACACAGATTCATACTTTACATTTCTGATCTTATAAATGAAAATTAATGTTCCTCATCGTTCTCTAAAACATTTTATTCCAGCCCAGTACTGACCTTTAAATTAGAAACATAGAATAATTTAGGTTGGCTAGGACCCCTAGAGGTCATCTAGTTTATTCCCCTTCACAAAGTGTGGCTAACTTCAACGTTAGATCACACTGTTAAGTGCCTTATTCATTTGACTCTCTGAGCAACCTGTTTCAGTGCTTAAATACTTCCTGTGGAGAATTTTTCTCTGATACCTAGTAATAATTTTTCCCTTGCTGCAATTTATGACATAGACTTCTTATCCTTTCACTGTGAACCCTATAGGTTTGTCTTCTCTGTAACCTCATTAAGTACTCAAGTATTGAAAGATATCCCTCTTTAGTTTTTACATCCCTTTGAAGACATCCTTCTTTAGATTTCACATGGCTGAACACAGTTCTCTCAGCATCTCCTGCATGTCATATGCCTGAGCCCCCTGACCTTCTTGGTGGCTATTCTGGGCCCTCTCCGGCATGTCAATGTCTTTTGCGTACTGGCAAGCCCAGAATCTGAGACAACATAATGGGCCTGGGTCACACAGGATCTGTATAGAGGGTAATAATCTCTACTCTCAACCTGGACTCTACAGTCTTATGTATGTGGTTGGCTATTTCTTGCTTGCTATGATCTCCAAGTCCTTTCTGAAAAGCTGCTCCCCAGTGCATCTGTAGCAGTGTGTGGGACTCAAAAGCATCTCAGTCTTTAAGGTTATTAGGTCCAGGACCTAATTTAACAGGGAAAGAGATAAACAAAACACACAAAAACAAAAATAAGATAATCAAGTGATAAATGAGACAATAAAGAAGATAAAAACTTTATAGATACAAATGTATGGGCCATTAAGAGAGACCAGACACAGCTTTAAGGAAGGCCAACCTGGTCTTTGTAAGTGAGAAGAGTGGGAAAATATAAGAACATCAATAGTATGGACATTTTAAAGGGAACTGTGGGACTATGCAAAACTTATTAAGGAGTGTAGGGGAAGGATCAGTATTGGGAAAAGCAAGGATGAGGAGGAAAAAAGAGGAGAACAGAGAGGAAGGATAAAAGGCACCTGTCACACGTGAGTAGGTGTCACTTAGTTCTGCCTCATCACTCAGTTGTTACTATGGACATTAAATAACATCAGGTCTTGTACTGACCACTGCAGATTTTGAAATGCTTATGCTTAAATTCATAATAATAGATTCATAGAATGTTTTGGGTTGTAAGGGACATGAAAGATCATCTAGTTTTGACCCCCCCTTGCATGGGCAGAGACACCTTCCACTACAGTCCATTACTCAAAGACACGTTGAACCTGGCCTTGTACACTTCCAGGGAGGGGGCAGCCACAGATTCTCTGGGCAACCTGTTCCAGTGCCTCACCACACTCACAGTAAAGAATTTCTTCTTAATATCTAATCTAAATCTACTCTCTTTCAGTTTGAAACAATTGGCCCCATCCTATCACTGCACTACCAGATAAAGAGTCCCTCCCCATCTTTCATGCAGAATCTCTTTGAGAACTGAAAGGCTGCTATAAGGTCTTCCTTTCTCTTCTCCAGACTAAATAACCCCAACTCTCTCATCCTGTCCTCAGGGGAGGTGCTCCATACTCCTAATCATCTTCATGGCAATCCTCTGGATCCACTCCAACAAGTCCTTGACTTTGTTACTCTAAGGGCCTCAGAGATGGATACAGTACTCCAAGTGCGGTCTCACCAGAGTGGAGTAGAGGGGGAGAATCAACTCCTTTGACCTGATGGCCACACTTTTCATGATGCAGCCCAGGAGCAAAGGATGCAATTTGCTTTCTGGGCTGTGAGCACACATTGCTGGCTCATATTCAGTTTTTCATCCAGCAATACCGCCAGTTCCTTCTCTGTAGGGCTGTTCTCAATCCACTCATCACTCACTCTACATTTGTGCTTGGGCTTGCCCTGACCCATGTGCAGGACCTTGCACATGGCCTTATTGAACTTCATGAGGTTTGCACAAGCTTATCTCTCAAGCTTATCAAAGTACCTCTGCACAGCACGCCCCCCCTCCTGCGTGTCAGCCACAACATACAGCTTGGTAGTGTCAGTGAGGGTACATTTACTGGGGATGCACTTGATCCCACTGCACATGTCATTGACAAAGATGTTAAATAGCACTGGTCCCAGTACTGACACCTAAAGAATGCCAGTCAACACTGGTCTCCACTTGGGACATTGAGCTGTTGACTGTAAATCTTTGAGTGAGACCACCCAGCCAATTCTTTATCCATCTTTTATCAAAAATCTGGATGCAACAGCAGTCTCACATAAGGAGTCTCAGATACTTCCCACCTAGTACCATTGAACTGTGTATATCTTATTTGTCAAAACAGTCCCAGCCTTGAACCTTGTCTATAGTAAGTAGGACTTCTGTCTGAATTCTTTCATTAGGCACAGAACCCTCAGACACCTGCTGGAAGACTTTACCAGTAAAGACTGAGGCAAAGAAGTCATTGTTACCTCAACATTTTCCACGTTTTTCATTACTTGGTTGTCCAACGATACCTTTGATCTTCTTTTTGCTGACATGTATTTATAGAAGCCTTTCATGTTGCCCTTCACATCACTAACTACTTGTAACTTCACCCTTTTGAATTCCATCCCCGCCTTACCAGGCATTTCCACATATTCCTCATGGGTATCTTTTCTCCACTTGTATGATTCCTTTTGGCATTTAACTCAGTCAGGGTGGCTTCCTGCTATGCCTACTCAATTTTATGCATATTGGACAGAGAGTTTTAGTGTTTTAATTAGGTTATCCTGGAAGATCAACCAGGTCTCTTGTGTCCTTTCAGTATACCACAAGGTCCAGCCTAGTAGTCCCCTGTAAGAGCCTGGCTATTGTTTGCCTCAAACCTTGTGTGGTGATAAGGTCTGGAAAGACCCCTCTGGAAGGGAGAGGTGTTGATTGCTTTTAATGTCTCTGTGCCCCCCTTTGGCTCCTTGCAGGCATGCTTTAACAAAAGGAAGAGATAGGTTCTGCATAGGTGGGACTCTGTCTTTTCTTTAGTTAAGTGCTCCTGCTGACTGTGCCATGGGGGAGGTGGATGGCAGGCACCACACTACTTCTAGCTCATGGAGCTCATGCAAATCAATACCACTTCCTGTGGAAGTTGGGAATGCCACCCAGATACCTCAAGGGTATAAAAGGGACAGAAAAATATTGATTGGTGTGCACCCACCACCGAAGAACTGAAGACTTGGATTGATCGAGTGAGACGTTGCTGGATACACAGGTGGTGATAACATTTTCTCTTTATCTTACTCTCTATCTCTCTTACTCACTCCCTCACCCCTCCTCTCTTTTCCTCTTCTCTAATAACTCTTTCTTCCTCTTCCTCAAAATTTAGTCGTGCCATAAAATAATCGCCTACAAAGATTAACTCTTTTATCCGTACTGTTTGTTGATTGTTCTATTAGGGAGAACTAATAAACTGTTTTGTTATTGTTCCTTGGAGTCAGTGTTGTGACTCTGCCGCCCCAGCTGCCCTGCTGTGCAGGGACAGCCTCTTTCAGCGGAACAGGAAGATTCACCTCCCTCGTTGTCCACTGAGTGGGATGAGACATCCCCGTAGCAAGCTGAAGTCTGAAAAAAACCTCAAAAACAACAAAAAAGCCTACATTCTTCAGAATTGCCTTTTATGAGTTTTAACTACAAAAGATTTTGGTATTTTTTTCTTCCATTTCACTCAAGTTTTAATCAAAGTAGCATAGTTTTACTGAGCGTTAGGTTTGGTATAAGTCTTGCTAAACATAGAAGTGGAACAATCTTGATCGTATCTGGAGTTTGGTGTACTTGAAGCCAACAGAGCCTGCTGGACTGAGACTCTCCAAGCAAAGGAGATCTTGACAGGCTTTCCCCAGAGCCAGTAACCTCTGTCATAAAGCAGTTTATGGGGGACAATGAAGTGAAACTAAGGACTTTTTGACTGTCTAGACTGCAGAGGGCTTTCTGAAGTCTTTCACTGAAGTATCAGGACACTGCATGGGTTCCCTGTGGGCTGGGACACTGGGAGCATCAGAGGGTTCCCCGTGGGGTCTGTCAGATCACAGCCTGTCAACCAGGGCCTATTTGACCACCCCATACAAGCACAGGGCAGTTGGGTGGTACCAGGGCATGGGGCACCTCTTGGGGGACAGGGATAGGCCAAGGCCAGGCTGTGACATGGGCTCAGAGGGGTCCATGGCTGAGCAGGGCTGTGGAAAGCTGGAGACTATCCCTGCTTCAGTGTCATGGTAGCAGGGGCTGATGGCCTGGGGGGGCTGACATGGGGCCATGGGCAGGGTGGGGGGAGTGCTGGGGGGTGGTAAAGGCCTGTCAAGAGAATAATCCCTTGGGCTTGTCACATACTTTGATAGCTACTGTTTTCTGTTTGATTTTGTTTGAAACACTCACTCTTGAATTCACTGTCAGCCAACATAAAAAAAAAAGCAAGTCTAAGTTGCAGAAGTTGTGTTCAGTAGCCAGCTCAGATTCATCAGGATAAATCTCTTCTACAAAATAATTGTACTTTAAAAGCATATAAAACTAAATTAAAAATAATATTATTAGAGGTTATTTCACCTTTTCAACAGGGTGTTTGGACCTTAAGATTCGTTAAGCAATATTTACTTGGTTTATTCTACTTGATACATGAATTTGAAGTTAATACTTGGAAAGGTCACTTTCCTTCGTTTGACACTCCTTGACATTTCCCTATTAAACACCACGTGGCAATGTATCATTGAAAGTTAACATTATACTACAGCAGCAAAATTACAGAAAATCCTTTCTAGTATATAGGTCTACTAAAGACATATTTTATACCTGTGGCTACGTAAAGAGAAAAAAAAAAAAAAAAAAAAAAGTAAGCATAGCTTGTTTTTCCATCAAAAATAATAAATGGGGGGATGGTCATATGTTTATATGTTATATGGGGGGGATGGTCATATGTTTATATGTTATATGATATATGATATGTTATATCTTATATGATATAAGATCATATGTTTATTAATTTATCATATGCTTTATTAATTATTTGGTGTATGTGTTGTGACTGACAGTTAAGGAGGAGATTCTAAATGTCTAGTAACTGCTTATGGAATATTCTTGATAATTAAGTCTTTATTCTACAATGGATCAGACTATATACTGTTTCAAGATTCCTATAGTTAATGTAAAAATATTTATTTCCTAGTATTATTTTCCAAATTAATTTAAAATATTAGTTAGTGTCGGTAAATATTTAACTGTGAAAAATCTCTTCTCTAAGTACTAGTTTTGTAAAATACAGTTTTACTGCATGATCACTGAGATCATTTGTTATTCATGCTTTTAGTCATGTCAAGCTGAAGAAGACTAACTGATGATATTGATTGATGTTGGATTCTTCTCTTACAACTGCTGTCCATCTTGTGCCATCTTGCTGTCAATGCAGGCTTACAGGCAAACCTTGACATTTACTTCTACTTTCTTCCCTTTTAGCATAGGCTTGGATGCTCTGTTTGCATCAGATTTCATCCAGCTCTTCAATTTCTTATTATTCAAATCCAAAGAATCTAATAAATGTATATACATCATAGAATCATAGAATGGTTTGAGTTGGAAGGGACCTTTAAAGATCATCTAGCCCAACCCCTCTGCCACTATAAGGGATATCTTTCACTAGGTCAGGTTGCTCAAAGCCCTGTCTGACCTGACCTTGAACACTTCCAGTGATGGGCTATCCACAACTTCTCTGGACAACCTGTTCCAGTGTATCACCACCTGAGAGGGTTGAGGAAAGTAAAGATGGACCCAGCTTCTTCAGAGGTATCCAGTGATACCTGATGACAGGACGAGAAGTACTGATACCAACTGAAAACTAGGAAAATTCATTTAAACATAAAAATCTTCTTAATCTGAACAGTAGTCAAGAACTGGAACATGATGCCCAAGGTGGTTGTGGAGTCTCCATCCTTGTCTCTTTGGACATAGCCTTTAGCAACCCCCTCTAGCTGTCCATGCTTTGAGCATGGAAAATGGACTTGATAAATTCTGGAGTGCTTTCCAACCTCATTAACTATTCTGTGTTTCAACATGCCATCACTACGGCATCATACACTTCCTTAACATCAGGTGTTCTGTGTTTATGTATGTCCAGGTTGTGCCACTTAAGGAAAGACTATGTTCCTGTATTATCTAGACATATAGGCAACAGCAAGGACTCCAGTTCTTGATTTAGTATGATTTTATTTATTCTGTAAGAAGAACAGGACTGAATTTGAGAATCATCTCTGAGTTCACCAGTAAATGTGTTAGCAATATACCCATATACCTCATCTGTATACATCTTCATTCTGTTTATTTGTTTTGGAGGAATCCATTTGGCAAATTTAATCTCAATTTCAAGTAGCATGAAACTGAATTTTTTAAGATATTTGTTTTGAGGAAATATATTTAGCTGACATCTAATCATACCACAAAGCATTCTATATTCAGTGTCCACCATATTAAAATATTCAGCTGTTGATTTGCCAAGTAGATTTATTTTATTTTATTATTGTAGTTTCAGGTTCCTTTTTTAATTACTAATATTAAATGGAGGAGTATTCAAGCACATATTTAAAAGCTGTAGACCGTATGTACTATGGACCCAACCTGCAGATCCCTGACTAGTCCTTCCTTGCTTATAAGTCCAGCAGAGCACCTGTCCTCACTGGTCCTCAGTTAATTGTATTGGGAAGTTGTAGTCAAGCATTACAGAAACCTGGATTGTTTGTGCTCTGCTGTGCTGTGACCCAGCAGATACTGGCCTAGTTTAAGTCCCCCATAAGGACCAGTGCCTGCAAATGTAACCTTTATTCCAGTTGTCTGCAGATGGTCTTATCCAGTTCTTCCTGATCAGACCATCTATGGTGGACAACCATCACAATTTTGCCCACCTTGGTCTGCCCACTAATCCCCACCTACAAATTTCCAGCTAGTTCATCACCCATTCCTAGGCAGAGCTCCATTCGTTCCTGCTACACTCTCATACACTGTGTGACTTTTCCCCTTTTCCTTCCTGTCCTGCCTTTCCTAAAGGGCCCATATCCATAACTGGTAGCACTCCAGTCATGTGTCCTTTGTCACTATCATAGCATTGAAACTGTAAAAAATTATTGGAGCCAGATGTATTGTAACTTTGTACGTATGCCTGTTGAGAATGTCTCTGGTACTGTTCTTCCACAAATGGTGTTTGGTAGGATCACAGAAAGTGCCAAGTGTAACAGCTGGAAAAAATATACAGGAGTATGCTGACAATTAATACTGTTACCAGTCTTCGATCATCAATCCACTTGCAAACTCATTTTGTTTAATTTTAGAGGTGAAGTGTACATGTCCCTGCTTCTCTGAAGGGTATCCTACAGTTTGAATATAGTTGAACACAGACTATAGCTCTTGTTTGCAGGTCTTCTCTCTTACTAGTCATGTAGGCAATTTATACAAAATGAAAACAACAAAAAGCAACTTCCCGACCAAAGTGCTGTATCTAAAAATATTGACAGCCTAGCTTCACACCTTTGTCTTCTCCGAGAAGATCAGCAGATAGCCCGTGGGGGAGCAATGGCATACACTTAACAAATCTCCAAGCTCCTATTCTTCTCACAGGCCCTAGAATGATGAGAGGGTAGGAATAGAAGTCTGATATATTAAAGACTGTATGTGTTGATGTTTCCCAGAACAGCATTCCCCAGTCCAGTATACGTCCACCGAATATGCAATGAATATTTAGCAATAGTGGATTTTGTTAAATATGACAGAATTCTTTGCCTCTACTCCTTCTGAATGTTTGCCATTCTTACCCTGAAACGTCATCAGTCACTCCACTGATTCCACAGGAGCCATTTCTATGCACATTTTCAACACTCAAAGCTGAAAGAGTCAATGTGGAATTAAGGTCACAAAATTTCTACTGTTATAAATTTTGCTGCATAAACATTTCTTGATAGATTTAATATGGCATTATTATTGATTATGAAGTTAGTTTTTATGAGAATCTAAAGGAGAATATCTCATAATAAGGCATAAGCAATAATTCCTGTGAATCTAAATTTATTATTTTTCTAAAACAACTGTTCTAAAGACTATCTATTTCCATTTTGTGCCTCTAGCTCAACAAGTGTTACAAGAGCCTTTGAGTGTTACAGGTAAAATCACGGTTGATGTAAAATGTTTGTTGTATTTATACAAGAATTAAAGTGGTTATTTATGATACATATGGAAGGAAAAATTAAAAGTGCAAAAATACTGTCATAGTTAATAAAAAATATTCCTCTTCCATATCTTTTGTTTAAATCACTAGATGAAAATGCTGTCTGTTCTAAAATCTATACCAACAGATGGCAAGCCTTTGTTAGACCAGATATGTATGTACCTTACACCTGTCACGTATTATGGTATAAAGGCGTAAGTATTGCTAGTGTACGTATAAATGACTATTTAATCCCCAGGTCAGTTACCAGCATGTTAGCCATATGCCATATACGAGAAAAAAATGTTTTATTGTAATAGGAAAAGAACACTCTAGTTCCCATATAATTTTGCTTTAATTACAAGATTTGAATATGCAATATGGACAAGTCTGAGATTTGTTGAATCTCTGTGTTTCACCACAGCATATGTACTTATCAGACTCCAAACAATGGAATTCTGTAATGAGAAGACTCAAGCTTCTTTCAAAAATTTGTTAGATTTGTTCTGAAATGGAGTACTGCAATTGATGGACAGTGACCAACAAGGAATACTGCTGAAGAAGAATATAGATTAAGGTCAATTTAGGTTCTGTTGACCAAAACTATCTTAGCTTTTATAGTATTAGTGGAGAATAACTTAGCCTCAGAATGGTGGGTGAGTCTAAAGGGCTGTCTTCTTGTTCAGCTGCAAAAAATGACCTTCTAAAAGCAAATCTGGACATACAGTAGAGGTGAACACCTTACCAGGCCAGTAGTGACATAGTCAACATACTAAGTCCTGGATCACCAAAACAGACAATATGAAGCAGCAGAAAGAATGGTATGTTTGGAGCATATCTTCCTGTGTGGTACTTTTTTCAAGTTTACATACCTTTCTGAAACAGGAGTATTGTGTTGGAAATTGCATTTTTCTTTTAGACATTTAGTCTTTTGGTTTTGTTTGATAGCAATGTTCATAATTGCATTCATTCCAGATTGAGTGGTAGGCATAGTCTGAGCACATCTTGCTTACTGTATCCCCTTGTCAATGCAAAAAATATCAAAATAACACTGTCCAAAATATTACGCAGCCTTAGGACAGAGACAGTCAGCAGTGGCATCAAAGCCACTGATTACACCTATTCAGTAAAGCTTCTCCCTGAAATCTCAAGTGCATACAGTCCCTTAGTAATAAAAATAGTTAAGGAAAGGGGTTTATTTTGTTTCCCAAGGCTAGTCTCAATTGGTAAATTTACTGATTTTAAGACCATTTTAGACTAATCCTTACAACAAGTTCTTTAAGAAACATCTGGTTTTAAACATTTTCATTCTTTGGGGTTTTGGAGGATATTTAATTGTGAGAGTTTAGTGGGTTTTGTTTTTCTTGTTTATTTGGTTGTTTTTGTTTTGTTTTGTTGGGGTTTTTGTGTTTTATTGTGTTTTGTGGGTTTTTGTAGTGTAGTAGTTTTGGTGTTTTGTTTTTTAAATGGAGGATTTTTATTTTAACGGAAAAATTGTAAATTGATTTTATTTTTTCTTCTAGGGATATCTCATTTTAAATACTTGCTAAATGTTCTTAGTACTTGCTTTACAACTAGTTACACTAAGATCTAAGATAAAATAAACAGTATAGAGCAAATTCCTGGTCAATAATATAATTTATTATGTGTATTCTTTACCTAAAAATATTTTGTAATGCTTTCTAGGAATTATATACAGAGAAATACATAGAGCTTTAATCAGATGTTAAGGTTCTACTTGGACAAAATTACTCCTTGCTTGCTTGTTTATGTTTATTTGTTTGTTTTTTTCTCCTTGAAAATATAGCTTTTGGTGTTACATGTTATTCATTGTTGACTATATATGTGTGGTATGCATATTTACCCAAAAAACAATAACATTACAAAAATACAAAATTTATCTTTATTGTATGAACTTAATGTTCATACAATTTTTTTTTTCCTATGATACACACTACAAGTAAATTATAAGATGTGATATACAACTTCATATTCTGTTAACTTTAAAAGACAGTCTAAGAGAGTGCATGTGAAAAACAACATACTGCATATTGTAGGAAAAGGTACCAGAATCATATATTCAGCAGACCCTTATTCTTCCAATGAGTTCACCTCAGAGCTGGGCTAAGTTATATTCGATAAAATATATGCATGGTTTTCTCTATATATATATATATATTTTTTTTTCCTTCTGACTCAAAATGCTAACCAACTAATTTAAAGAGTCTGCTCTTTTCATGATCTGTCATTTCAGGCTCTAATCATCCACAGTCATTAAAAATCTCACAACACTTCCAATGAAAATAATCATCATGATTTGTTAAGTGCTGACACTGGACTCATCATTATAACAAAAACAAAAACAGAAGGAATTTCCAACTTGAGTATACATGGTTTAATTTCCTATGTTTTATAAATATTCACTAAGTTAAATGCAGTCCTAAAATGTAAGGATGATTTTTTAGAAGAAATAGAGAAAATGGATTTTGATACTATATGAAGTTAGTCTTTTGGATGTGAATTATTGAACACACTGCAATCCACTTGTGTGAAAACCAACACTAAAGCATGAGAATTTTTTTTTTCTCCCCAGTGTATAATATTTCACTAGTTTTGATCTCTGAATTTTCTTAAGATACTACACAATTTTGTTTTATTAATTTCTTCCTTTATCATCTGAAAGGTAAAGAAATTATATTTAGGCACTCAGTATAAATTCCTTGACTAGTTATTCACAGGAAGGTAAGTTTAGAGTCCTCTGAATGTGTGTTCTGTATTATGTGTTCTGTATTACATCTTCTATTTACTATGTGTTACTCCAATATTTTTTTTCATTTCTTCTTTTTACTCTATTTATGCCCCTACTTTCCATTATCCCTTTGTTTTTCTATTAATTAACCCATAGCTTTATTCTTTTTTTTAATGATCATGCAAATTGAACTCCTTCAATTCTGCTGCTCTTGAAACTGTGTAGTAATTGTAATTTATTTTATTCTGTTTCTAACGCTTAAACCCTTGAGATTTTGAACTCAGCATGCAGAATTAAGGACAATCTCTTCTAAAAGGAGTAACAACCCAACAACTTTTTGATATTTAGTAATTATAAGATATACAGTCCACATCTATGGCCTATATGCTCCAATAAATAGAAGCCTTGCAACCACAGTTTAATTAACAAGGCCTCTAATCTCCATCTTACTCATGGAGAAACGGTGCAAAGGTAAAAGCTAGGAAATACATATTGAAGAAATGTGCAGTAACAAATGAGTGTCAGAAATAACACAAAATTCACCAATATTTAGTTATTTCCATTTTTTAATTCAGTAGTTTATTCTTTCTCATATGAAGTAAATTTAGGGTTTAAACCTGATTGGAATCGGTACTCTGAACACTGTGTTAAAAAGGGACTACGCCTAGTAAGATCCAGACTGAACTCCCAAAGCTCACCCTCTTTTTGATTCTGTACTGCATTTCTGGTTGATAAATCCTAGTATTGTTTTTATGCTGCCTTAAGTGGTCAATGGATTAAAAAAACATCCAAACCAAAACCCACCTATGAATCCTGAAGTATGAATCTCTGCACATCAGTGTGAATTCTCTGATCATTAATTATTCAGTAATGATCCATTTTAAGTGTAGCACATTCATCTGTGCATGCAGAAACACAGAGGCAGATCTGCACAGAGAGGAAAATACAGGACCTCTTAACCAGTTTTTTAATCAAGTATTTAGGTTGATATTTTAAATAAATCACTATGATTGAAATGTCAGTGGTACCTGATGTTATGATTAAAACAAAAAAACATACAAAACCAAACAAAACCCCAAAACCTGAGGAACTTTTGAATCCTAAATACAGGTGTTTTGAATCCTGAATAGAGTTGATTGTTAAACCACCTAGATTGGATAACTCCAGATAAAACCAACAACATTCAGGGATTTCATTCAGAAGACCAGGCACTGGAGTCAGAAAAGCTTGTGACCTCAACCTAAGAGAGATAACTGTCTTTGGTCAGCCAAATCATTCTCCAGATTTCCCAGTGATCCATTTAGTTACCCATGCATAGGTACATAGTGCTGTATGAGATGTGGCCCGTAGTTTCTGAGACATCTTCCTAGGGCTTGCATATTTAAGAAGGAACCTCAGAAGATGCTCATGATTTTGAAGTAGCAAGTGAACAGCAGTAGAAATATCCTACGGCATCTCAAATGGTATTATATACTTATTTGTGAGCTACTGAACGGCATCCAAGATTTCCAATGACTGTAATGAGAGCTTAGACACCAAGCTTACATATCAGTGCTTTTATGACATTTAGTCATACAGGTATAACCTCCAATCTGGTTAAAACATCTTCAGTCTGGGCCATATAGGTTTGATCCTGTTTTTTATATATAGCTGTCAGTGTTATTTGAGATGTTTTGTGATGTCCTTCCTGGTTATCAAGTTGCTGCTCTGGAGCAGTGACAGTTTGTTATGAATGCTGGGTCATGTCTTTCTGGCTCTATGCAAGAGTGTCTGGGACATCAAATATTACTAGGCATCTATGGTTAGGAATTACCTCATAGACGAATTCAGTTTTCTCCAGTGTAGACCGATAGTGAACAGGGATTTTTCAATCTCATTGTTCTGAGATGTCTCAGTTCCACCTAAGACCTAAACAGTAATTTATATACTTGTCTGGATCTAGTCTTTAATCATTTGTTGACACAGGACATTACTGTCATTTTAACAGATTAACAAAATCAACTACTTTCCAGTTATCATTATTAGGCATGCTTGGAGTATTTTCAAGTCTTTTTTTTTACCTTCTAAGTTTTTCCTATTAAGAGATAAACACCCTTGCATGGATTATCATGTACAACTTCTGCTTCTGAATATTTGCTCATTTTTCATGTTATCAGTTACTCCTTGAATTTGTTAGAAATATGATTTCTCAGTGAAAGAAACACGCCTAGCTTTTTTAGATCTCATTGATCTTTTGTTTGCATTAAATTCAAATGTTAATTTTTTATCATACTTTCAAAGTTACATTTGCTGAACTCATCTTAATGTCACAGCAATGCCCTGACACATAACCAGCAGAAAAAATAACAGAACAAAAACCAACCAAACAAAAAACCCAAACAACCTTTTCTTTCTGAAGAAAACTAGGTTCAGCTTGCTTGTGATGATACAGTTCAAAAAGATAAGATTCCTCACTGTGGTACTACTTTACAGCTTGGGTTTTTTGATTCCTTAAGTGTTTTTCACTTATCTTACAGGGTTTTGTTTTGGATGTCACAGTTATGTCACAGTTATAATACTTTACCTGATAGCAAAACAAAACTGTACATAAATGTTGGATGATTTATAGCTGTGGATAATTAAACAGATGAAAATATGCTACATTTATGTGTCAGTTCTCCTTATTTATATGTCATGATTTAACCCCAGCCAGTAACTAAGCACCACACAGCCACTCGCTCATGCCTCCCCAGTGTTAAGGTGAAGAGAATCAGAAGGGTACAAGTGAGAAAACTCACAGAATCACAGAATGTTAGGAGTTGGAAGGTAACTCTAGAGAGATCATCTAGTCCAACCTCACTTCCAAAGCAGGTTTAAAGAGAGCAGGTTGCACAAAAACATGTCCAGACAGGTTTTGAAAGTCTTCAGAGAAGGAGACTCCACAACCTCTCTGGGCAGCCTGTTCCACTGCTCCAGCACTCACAGTAAAGAAGTTTTTCCTCATGTTTAGGTGGAACTTCCTGTGTTCTAGTTTGTGCCTGTTGCCCCTTGTCCTATCAATGGCCACCACTGAAAAGAGACTGGTCCCAATCCCTTGGCACCCACCCTTTAGATGTTGATAAGCATTGATAAGATCCCCTCTGAGTCTTCTCTTCTTCAAGATAAACAGACCCGAGTCGCTCAGTCTTTCTTTGTAAGAGAGATGTCCCAGTCCCCTCATCATCCTTGTAGCCCTCCTTTGGACTTTTTCTGAACTGGGAAGCACAGAACTGGACATAGTACTCTAAATGTGGTCTCATTAGGGCAGAGTAGACGGGAAGGAGAACCTTGAGATAAAGACAGTTTAATAAGTAAAGCAAAAGCTGCATATGCAAGCAAAGCAAAATAAGGAAATAAGCAAAGCACAATCAGGAATTCATTCACTGCTTCCCACCATCAGGAGAATAGAATCCTACTCCAGGAGAGTAGGGCTCCATCGTGTGTAATGGTTATTTGGGAAGACAAACACTGAACATGTCTACTTTTCCTTCTTCCACTAGTTTTTTATGCTGAGTGTGATGTCATATGGTGTGAAGTATCCCTTTGGTCAGTTGGGGTCAGCTCTCCCAGCTGTATCTACTCCCAACTTCTTGTGCACCCCCAGCCTACTCACTGATGGGGTGGAGTGAGAAGGAGAAAAGGCCTTGATTCTGTGTAAGCGCTGCTCAGCAATAGTTAAAACATCCATGAGTTATCAACACTGTCTTCAGCACAAATCCAAAAAATAGCCCCAGGCTAGCGATTATAGGACAAAATAATTCTACCACAGACAAAACCAGCATAGTATCAGTTTAAGAAAGATGGGTCTGAGCTATTGAACATCTCTTAGATGTATTTAATGTGTTTGGTGAAGATTTATCATATAGGTAGTACTTGGACTAAAGAATCCCCAGAGGTCCCTTCCAACCCCTAAAATTCTGTAATTCTGTGATTAGAGTGAAGTCTGTAGATTGAAGTGTGCTACCGTGTTTAAAATAACACCATAGAAATGTTAACAGAAATTAAATAGCTATGAAGATAGTTAAAAAACATGTGGAAATCATCCTAGTCATAAGTAATTACTAACTATACTACCAGATAAATTGTCATCACTGCCTTGAACATTATATAGTACACAATGACATTTTAACTCAAAGTTTGAAATTATTTTATATGCATTATTTGTTCAATTATTTTTCTCTTAGCTACTACTCATATAGGTAACTTCAGGTATTTAGTATTTCTATAATAAGTAAATTCAGAAATGAAGACCATTTTAAAGGTAGTTCTTAACTTTTTTCTTTTTTTAGTTGCAAAGTAGCTACATGTGTTGTTTCAAAATATAGAACAACACTGGACATTTTTTTCTCTTGCAATTATAGATGTGAAGTGTTTTCTTTTCCTTTTATGACTGTTAATGATATTCTTACTGCTGATTAAAAGACACTTTAACAGATTTGTTGATTATTAGCTTTTCAAAACATTCAATGGATTTGTTTCTATCATTGTAAAATGAATTCCTTTACCTAAGAAAAAAATAATACATTTGTCTTTGTATCTTATCTGGATCTCTAATTCAGTGGCCTTTGGTCAATCTTTACAAAACCTACATCAATTTCTTCAGACATACCTATATTTTCAGATACATGTCTTTGGCCTAATTCAGATTGCTAGATGCATGTTTTCTTCCTCTCTCAAGAATCATATTATTTCTTGGCCAATAACCTTTAAATACATACAGTTTCTGTATTCAGAGGTTTTCAAGATCCAGGTGGATAAAGCCCTAGAATCATGGTCTGACCTCACAGCTGACCCTGCTTCAAGCAGAGGTTGGACTAGAGACTTCCCCTGAGTTTCCAAATATTTCAATGAATAAGTGAGTGCTCTTGGATCACCCAGCAAATGAACTAGGAACACCTATGCTACAAAGAGCTAAGATTCTGTACCAATGGGCTGGAAGTTCTCTCTTCTGGAGCCTGATGTAGACAGATGATCTGTAACACACCCTCACCCATAAGTTACATTCATATCAGAATAGGGTACATTTTTATATCTATCTGAAATTATTGTCTAATTCTTTTATCACTAACTTGTCTTTATATTATGTGAAGGAGACTATAGCCTTCTTTACTGACCTCTTGATTCATGAAATGTTTTCTATACATTTTGCACTTCACTTCAAATGACCACTGGAAGTACTATTTTTCTCATTACATGTCTTATATATTGTACATCACCAATTTTCATAAATTGTATTATTCAATTTTATTTCCCCATGTCAATATTGCCCATTATTCCTTCACAATTTTATAGACTGAAATTTAATAACCCCAAGTGTTCCTTTGATTGTAAATGTGACAATAGTAAATTAGTACCCTTGAATTAATGTTCATTCAGCTTTACATTACTTACATATAGCTGTTAAAGACTAAATTAAGATCTGCTCCAAATTTTCTCCTGAATATGTTACATATCAGGCAGAAGATCACTTTCACTTCTATTATTTTGTTACTTCTTTTGAATCTTTTTACTTAGCCCACTACAGTAATTTATATTGTGAAACTGCAGATATAAATAAAAAGGAGATAATTAACACAGTCATATCAAGAAACCAATTGGTGCCTTTGAAACCACCAGTCCCTTTTCAATTGTAAACTGTGATGATAGCATAGAAAGTGGGGAGGGTCCACTGAGCCTGGGTGCAAAGAGAAGCCAGGAAATGGACTGTAGTGATAAAAATTGCCATCCTCTTCCCATGCTGCTGTGGGGAGGGACAACAGGACTCCACACTTGTCTTTACACTGGAACATCACAAATTTATATAAAGTTTAATAATACATATTTAGGATGAAATCACAGTTCACACAGGGAGAAGAAGGAATTATATTTTGTACTCAGTGAGTCTGAGATCAGTCAGTACTGATGGTAGAATCTGTGATGTTATATTTCTCCTTAAATTGTGTTTGGCCAGTTAGGTAAACATCTTAGTTTAGATTACTAATTAAACTTCATACACTTGGTACAAAACCAAGAACAAACTCCAAACATACTTATAGGTATTCCATAAAAAAAGAAAAAGAAAAAAAAAAAAAATTGATTTATCTGTCACATCAGAAGTTTAAAGAAGCATAGAGATTTTATAATTCCTATGCACTCTTAATCTACTTTGTGCATATTACACACTCAGACTTTTCTAAATTTATTGTAATTAGACCTATGTATTACAAAGAGACTTCTCATATTGCTCCTACCTAATCTCTAATTTATATGCAGAAAGGCAAAGCTAAAGAGTTTAGGATTTTCACATTTAATACTCTTTTTGCCTAATCAAGTTATACAGCTTAGTGTCTTCCTTCTCTGTGGTTCCCACTATTTTTTTTTTTTTTTTTTTTTTAGTGTAATTAGAATTTTTTATAAAGCAACATAGTCCTAGTCAGGCATTAATGCTGCTTCTGTAACCTTTCTCTTTTCACTAACTGTTCTCTGGCACACAATAATTCATCACTCAGAAATAAATGGTGCTAGATTATAAATAATCGGTTTCTAGTTGAAGTACTAGTGAATCCAGATAAGTTTAAAAGAAGTTTCATTCACTGTGGGTTTTTCTCCACTCTTTACCCAAACCACTATTAAAATTTTGCCTCTAAGGGAAAGATGTATCTAAACAAAACTGGATTAACTTCCTGAATTCCTTCATAGAAGAAAGACTTTACCACCAGAACTGGTTCTGATGGTCTAAGTTAAACTTAGTTTTTCTTAACATAGAATATCCCTCTGAATCATATTAACAAAATATTCACCAATTCATAATGATTATTTAGTAAAAAGCATAATTTCCTACTGGTTTTTTGCTTATAGTAATCACTGACATACCTTCTCAAAATAAAACTACTGTTTATTTCCTTCTTTACCTTAGAATATTAAACTCAGCAACATATAGTACAGTGTCTATATAGATGGTTGTAAGTCTGAAAACACATAAATGAGCCCAAGATGACATCGGGTAATTAAACCTGTCAGAAAACATATGAAGAAACAGGAAACAAAAATGTAAGTTTAGTTGATAGTGTTTTATGCAACACATTTTTAATTATCAAACTACATAACAGCTGACAAAACTATCCAGTATTAAACTTTTACACTGTCATTACAGTAGTAACAAGCAGTCTTATTTCCACACCCTTCCCAATAGAAGCTCCTGTCATGTCAGGTTTTCCATATCAGTAAAATAATCCCATGAGTTTGAGGAGACTTTTAATGGAGTCCTCACTATTTCTTTTGTACAAATGCATGGTCAACAATGAACAAATGGGTTTACAACCTGACTGATGTTTGCTTTTTACAATGATAATATACCAGGTTATATTTAAAAGATGTGTCCTCTGTACTGTCAGTTATAAATAAATAGTAAAGTATAAACAAATATTAACTTATAAGCAAATTATTCATATTTTGAAACATTTTACTGCATCAAAGATCTTCAACTATTTTTCTTTACTAAAGAGAACATTAAACTAAAAGAAAACAAGCAAAGTCAAACCCTGAGAGGAGTCTGTGTTGTTTACCTGTAACTGCAATTCTGTCTTTTCCAAAATAAGACAGGCATTTGTGCTTCAGTTCATCACATACCATTGGCAATAGAAAACCTAAAAAAGATTTATGGTGATAGAAATCAGGTTGTGAATACTTTTTTGTATTGGTTCTTTCTTTGCTGGAGAGTGGCAAAGCAAAGCTTACTAAATATATTGGAATGGGCTGCCCAGTGAGGTGGTTGAGTCACCATCCCTGGATGTGTTTAAACATCGCTTGGATGTGGTGTTGGGGGACATGATCTAGGGCTGAACTTGTAAAGTAGGGCTAATGGTTGGACACGATGATACCAAGGGTCTTTTCCAACCTGAGTGATTCTGTGTGATTCTGTAAAGATTTCTTTTTTTTCCAGACTGACACAAAGCAAACACCTAATCAGCTATGCAGTGCATTTTCTCAGATGTCATAAAAAGTAAAGAAAATGAAGACTTTGTCTTGGTCTTAGGACCATTATCCTATATGTTTTCAGAAGACATAACAGCAGGTGACCATAGATTCCTGGTTGGTTTTTTGTTGTTTTTGTTTGGTTAGTTGTTGTTTTGGTTTTTTGGTTGTTTTGCTTTGTTTCTTATTTTGTTTTAGTTGGTTGGTTGGTTTGTTTGGTTTTGACTGGTTTTTTGCGGGGTGTATCTTTTTGTTATTTTGGGGGGGTGTTTTGTGTGGTATTTTTTTTTAATTCTAGTGTATGATGAAAAATTATAAAATAGTATAAAAATAAACATCCACATGAAAGGCATTTATTGAACATTTTCATATATATGTGGATACATATGAACACAGTGTAAAATTACTTTAAGTAGTACTGATAAATCTGACTTTAAAATAACATCTGATCTCACAATGATCATTTACATTTACAGTATGACATACATATTAAGACTCAAATTCTTACAGGATGACACTTTGTCTTTTCTATTAACCTATGCATTTAAAACAAATATATCCCAGGCAGCTGTTCATAACTTCCCCAGATTTGAATGGAGTGATTGAAAATTTTTATGATGAATCTCTGCCTCAGGCTAATTTCTCAAAAAAAAAAAAAAAAGAACAAAGGTTGAAGTGAAGTCAAAGACAAAGGTTTTGAGACCTTTTTGTCCACGTGAAAAAAATCCTGAAATTATTATTTTGTATTCTGCTACTGGCCACAATTTTCAGAATGGGTGATATCCATTTTGAGAATATTCCTTTTTCTGACTAGATATGCAAGAAACAATGAAAAAAAGTTGGAGCAGAAAGAGAAGTTTCATTAATATAACAGAAAGGCATAAAGTGTTTTAAGAACTGTCAAGGGCAGCAAGAAGGATTCTACAGCAAAACGAAATTTATGGAGAATGTGGGCTTGTTGAAGAATGGAACAGGGGAATAGAGAACACAGGACATGGAAAATGCTGAGGTACTTAATGCCTTCAGTACCTCAGTACTGGTAAGATTTGCCTTCAGAAATCCTAGGTCCCTAAGGGGAATTCTAGTGGAGGAAGAATTACCCTTGTGAGAAGAGGTTAATGTTGCAGAACATTTAAAAAAACCTGGACATGAAAAATTCCATTGTGTCTGACAGGATGCACCCACAAATGCTGAAGTTCCTGGCTGATGTCATTGGGAGGTTAGTGTCTAACATCTTTAAAAGACTGTGGCAACTGGGGGACGTTCCTTTGAATCCCGACTGGAAGAAAACAAATGTGCCTGCTGTCAACAAAAAGAACAAGAAGGAGGACCCAGGAATCTACAAGCTAGTCCATCTCACCTTAGTCCCTGGAAGAGTTGATGGAATAAATATCTTGTTAAAAAATTCACAACATATGAAGGACAAGAAGTTGATTAGGAGTAAATCTTTTGCTGAACCCTAACTTTAACCCTACTTTCTGGCTCAAGCTGAGACTAAGACCTCCACCTTTGGCTTAATCCCCAAGTTTCCTCTCAGCACACATTTCGTGTCTACCCTAACTTTCCTTTGGATTCTTAATTGCAGCCCCACACCAAGTGCACATCTAGTCTTTCTCTTCTGTTATATCCTAACCACAAACCACACCCCACTATCCAGCTCAGGCTAAGACTAAGACTCCTGTATCTGGCCCACACTACCATCTTCCTCTCAGTATAGATCCCTTGGCTGCCTTAACTTTGTTTTGAATACTCAATTCCAGGCCCATGACAACTGAATAATCTTTCCCTGAACTGTAACGCTAACCCTGGGGTCACATTTAACCAATCCAATACATTCTATGGTGAAATGAATGACTTGGTAGGTGAGGGAGAGCAGTGAAGGCTGTTTATCTCAACTTTAGTAAGGCTTTAGACACTGTGTCATTAAACATTATCATGATTAAGTATCAACAACATAATTAGTCAGTGAAGTGGATTAAAATCTGGCTGAACTGTAAGGCTCAGAGTTGTGTTCACTGACACAGTCCAATTGGACGCAAATCAACAGTGATGTGTCCCAGGGTCAATACTGTGTCAAATACCATTTGATGTCTTAATTACCTGGACAATCAAGTCAGAGACCATCCTCAGCAAGATTACTGTATCATGTTTATGTGCCTAGGTTTTGATAGCAAGGGGGCTTCAGGGGTGACTTCTTTGAGATGATGCAGAAACTTTCCCTGTGTCAGATGGGGCTAGTTCCAGATGGCTACAAGATGGACCTGCTGCTGACCAGAGCTGAGCCAGTGATGATAGTGTGATAACACATTAAAGAAGGAGTAAAAACTGCTGTCAAAGAGCAACTTGGAGAGAGGAAGGAAAACGTGATAAAACCAACTCTACAGACATCAGTGAAGAAGTAGGGGAAGGAGGGGCTCCAGGTAATGGAGCAGATATTCCTCTGCAGCCCACAAAGGAACCCATGCTAGAGGAGGTGTTTGTGTCCTGAAGAAAGCTATGAGCCCATGGAAAGTCCATGTTAGAGTGGACTGACAAGACCTGTGACACTTTGGAAAGGAGCTCACACAGGAGAAGATAATCTGTCAGGACCAGTGACCCTGTTGGGGACCCATGCTGGAGCAGTCTGTTCTTGAAGAAATGTACCCCATAGGAAGAACCCATGCTGCAGCAGTTCTTGAACAACTTCAGCCAATGGGAAGGTCTCACATTAAAGAAGTTTGTGGAGTATTGTCTCCTGTGGGAGGACCCCACCCTGGAGCAGGGAAAGAGCATGAGGAAGAAGGAACATCAGAGACAAACCATTATGAACTGACTGTAACAAAGCTGGAAGTTGAGTCCCACCTGAAAACAAGAGTTGAGTTTCCACCTGAACACAAGAAAAAATATTTCTGAGTGTGAGGGTGATTGCACACTGGAACAGGTTGCCCACAGAAATTGTGGAGTTTCTATCTTGGAAAATACTGAAAATGTGACTGCCAACAGTCATGAGTAACCAGTTCTACGTAGCAATGTTTGAGCAGGGATTTTGCACTAGGTAGTCTCAAGAGGTGTCTTCCAACCTCATTTATTCTGCAATTCTGTGATCTTTATAGTTAGTTCTACAGCAATCCACCTTCAAAAAGAATAGGTTAGGAAGTACTCTAGGCCAGGTTACACCACCTGATAGTGTTTGCTATGAACTTTTGAGTTATAGGGAAAATCTCTTGTGACTGAGAAGTACATAGACCGGATGAGTTACACTTCCTGGGTGACAATATTAACATCTTGTCTGAAATCACAACTGCTGAGATCTCTATGCTTTGCTATCACTTCACACAAAAGAAAGGCTTACCCAACATATTAAATTTCTTCAAAAGTGTGCATCTTAAAACTTTCAAGTCTCAGATTCAAGGTAGGTGAGGCCTGGACTGCAGAAGAAAGAAGACTTGTTAGCAATTTAGAAGGTCCACAGGAATTTAATCTTAAAATGAGATGCGGTTTTACTGTGCTGTTTAAACATAACAGTATCTGTTTGGTAATATTTTGGGAACATGGAAAAAGTGATCCAAAAGTTTTCTATGTGAAGTTTATAATAGTAAAATCCACACCTGGATACAGAAGCTACTGTGCTTTTCAAAGATTGCTCTTTGGACAAATCTCATAGGACGTTTTTAATATACACTGAAGATGCAGTCAGTGATTTAATTCACAGTAGTTACATATGCCTAATGTGAACAGATTCTCCTAATGGACCCAGCATACCTATCATAGTTATACAACTCCCAACTTAATCAGGTATGCAAAATATGTTACCACATATCAAAATTAGACACATCAAAATTAGGCACTCCTGCAGCATGCCTCTGCAGCAAAAATACAGAAATCAGGGGGCTTTTTAAAACACATAACATCTACATTCTATTCTAGTCTATCTATTCTATTCGATCCTATCCTACTCTATTATACCTAAGTACTTAGTCCACATCCATGGAATTATAAAAGAAAACTGCTAGAGGAAAGCTAACAATAAATCCCCATATCTTTGTCCTTATCATTGTGAATGTCCTTTTCACATTTTGCTTCATTCTTTTTCAAAATCAGATCACATTTTGTATTGACCTCTTGGTTACACTGTAAGGAAATATATCTGTGCTGTAAAATCTACCAACTGGAAATCACAAACTATTTTAAGGGTTGTAGAAGATGACCAGTAATAGTATTTTAACATGAATATTAAAACATGTAGCTCAATAAGATTGTTGGACATAGAAACTGACACATTAAAAAAATTTATACTCCAAAGTTACCTGATCAACTTGCATAAATATTTGACAGGGCATATTTTTCTTATAATATATTTATTTCACCTGAATTATTTAAAGGCTTTTCAAAGTAATCATTTCTATTATTCCTAAAATAAATATTATGTAATGATATTAATAGGAGTAGTTAGAAAAGAAAATACAGAACAGAAAACACAAAACAGAAAACACATTGCTTTAGTTGGAGTAGGGATGTATAGAGTAAACATGAATTTTAATGTGATTATAGTATATGACTTCTACATATGAATCCATCAAAGACCAAATATCCATGCATTGCATGAACTTATGGTAACTGGCAATTGTCTGTGCTGACATTCTAAGCAAAAATAGGAGTGAGAATCTACTAAGATATTCCAAATCAGATGAGAACTCTATTCTGTAATATCTGTCTGTAAAAAGTGCATGGTTTACTTTGTATCTTGTATAATTAAGGCACCTGCAGAGTTGATCAGCTTTGAGGTGCTGTACTTTAGATATGGGAGAGGTTTACCATGTTCACTATACAAACCTTTTAATGCAGTAATCTGGTTTTATATAAATCTTAAACCAATTTGGCATGTCGGTTTGTCCTTTTTTTTTTTTTTTCTTATGGTTAAATTAAAACAAACAACAACACAAGCAAAAAAAAACCAACCCACCTAGATCCATCCTTACATAATACAGAATTAGAGGCACTGCAGTCAGCAGGGTCTATAAATAATTGCCCATAACTAATACTGTCTTTCAGTTATTAGTCTTTCTTTGGTTATCATAACTGATACAAGGTTTTGGGGTTCACGTTTTTGGGTTTTCTTTCCCTTTTCTGAGATTATTTCACAAATAATTATGAAAATTTTGTTCATTTCTGTAAATACAGCCATTTAATTAAGCAAATCTGGAATCTCACGTATTGGGACATGGAACTTGGTATTTGGTAAGAATTATAGAATCATAGAATGCTTTGGGTTAGAAGGGACCTCTAAAGGTCACCTACTTCACCCCCCCTGCAGTAAGCAGGGACATCCTCAACTAGATCAAGTTGCTTAGAGAATCATCAAACCTGACCTTGAATGTGTCCAGGGATGGGACCTCCAACACCTCCCTGGGCAACCTGTTCCAGTGTTTCACTAGTAAAATGTTCATAGTAAAGAACTTCTTCCTAACATCCAATCCAAATCTAGCCTTCTCTAGTTTAAAACCATTGCCCCTTGTCCTATCACCACGTACCCTTGTAAACAGTCCTTCTCCAGATTTCTTGTAGTCCCAAAGAAGTTCCCTAACATCAGCACTTTGATGATATATAATTGGCTGATATGAAACCATTTAGCAGAAGGATATACCAACAAGTAGTTTCTAATTTTAGTAGTTAATTTAGCAATTTTAACATAACTCTAGTTTGCTTTTTAGTATATTAATGACATTATTGTGTATTGCATAGGTAGAAGAACCAAGAAGCATTCATGGTTAGATGAAGATAAGTATTCAACTATAAAACTATTGGAAGGAATATTCTGATAAGACATTACAGAAAAATCTGGATTACTCATCCACATTTCATTCTGTGAAACAGTAAAACCATTTATCATTAAAAAAACCCCATATTTTAAGGATTCTTTTTTTCAGTATAAATGGCAGTATAAGTTCATTTTTTCATAATCTGAATTCAAACCATATGTGAAGTTACATGCAGAAGGAGTCCATCTGTCCCAGTTATGTCTAATCCATCACTTAATCTTGCTGTGAACACATCAATTGGTGTGAGGCATACAAATATTCATTGCACTAAATTGAATAATATTAGTCGTTTGCAAGAATGTGAAATCTGAATATGCACTTTTGCAAGGTGGCAACGTTTTAAATTGTTACTTAAAGGCCATGTAGAATGAAGGAGTCAATTGATTTTTTAAAAGTGACCATGGAAGGTTAATCAGTTTGAGAGTAAGGAAGAGACAAGAGAGAGAATGGGGGATCTAAGACAGAATGAAGATGATACATAAGAAATTAAAAAAAAAAAAAAAAAAAAGATCCACAAACTGAAATAAAAATGGTAGATAAAAAACACTCTTGTACCAAAAAAGGAAGATGCAGGCCTACTCTATGTAGGTTCCTTACAAAGGAGCATCGGCAGGAATTTTCCTGCCATAGATACCAACACTAAAAAAGATTCTAATTGTGGCAGAATCTGCAGTGGTCAACTGACTAGGCAAGAACTGTTTTTCTATCTTTTCTTCTTCCTCTGCAAAATGGTGAACTCATGGTTATGAACTGCAGCAAATAATGTGTAGGACTGTGCAAGCTTTCTTCAAGAGTACAAAAGTAGTCAGTAATAAAGACTGCAAGAAATTATTGCCATGCAAGATTTTTGTGCAAGTAGAGAAAGAAAGCAGCCTGTTAGCAAAGGGAAAGCCTTTGTGAAACCTGAAGTTCAGGGTCTTTTGAGATACACTTAAGTGCAGACAATGAATAAGGCAATAAAATGCTGCAGAAAGTCTCTACTGAAGATGAGTGGCTGCCACTGTCACTATACATGGCTGAAAGGGTTGTGCTTAACTGAGCTTACAGCAGGTTTGCTGAAGTTTAGAAAAACTAAGTTTTCAGGCAAAGAACATAAAAGGGTCTCATCAAGTTAAGAAAAAGGTGAAGTTCATAATGAGGGAAATGAGGAAGGTTAGTGAGTGGTGCTGTAACAGACGTTCAGAGAGGAAAATAGGCTATGTATTCCAGCTGCTGGAATACAAGGTAAGTCATCTGCAAAGTCTGAATTTTTTTTTCTTAAAGGAAGAAAGAAGCATAAGACAAAGCTTTTGGAGACCACTTATGGGACAGGTCTCTTTTGACTGGAGATCTCTAACTTGTTACCAATCAAAGCACAAGGTTTTGTATTGTTTGTATAGTAGTAGAAAAAGCACAGTGGTATAGAGGTTTAACTCAATATACATATTGATGTGAATATGATCAGAAAACAAAGAAACAGTGTAGTTTCTGAGATGATATGTAAAGAAAAGAAAGAATATGCAAAGAGAGGAAAGTAATAGCGTGGCTATTAGAACCATGATCACCTTGACACCAAAAGAAGGCCTAATAGCTCCCAGTGGAGTACTGCTGAAAAGACCCTATACGGGAGCTAGGAGCAGATAGCAATTTGTTTATATTAATAAAGAGAGATACTGTCAGAGACTGTGTTTTCATTTTTCTTATCCCTAGCAGATCTGAAGAAAAAATAACACAAGAAAAAGCTTTATAAAAAACTAGATATAGTCAAACTTCTTTACCAACAGTTATAAAGGGTGATGCTATTTTGCACTTGGGTTGGTGAACAAAGAACTCTTCACAAGTGAAATTATGCTAGATCACTTCATGCCATATGGTCATGAGCTACTTTAAAAAGTATATTAAATTTATTAATTTCTACTTACTAGAAAAAAATGAAAATGTAAAAATTAAATAAATTTATAATTGATTTTTAAAAGATCAGTGTTGAGAAATCAAAAGATTTAGTAAATAATTGTTCACTAGTGTTTTATTTTACAGAGGATTATTAAGAACAAATTGAAAAAGTTAACTTCCTGCTCTGCTAAAGATAAAGTATTGTTAGATATTAGGATTCTTACTATGTGTAAAGCATCTGGAACCTAGCATTTTAGGCATTTCTTTTTATAGACAATATAAGTAAGTTTTTTGTTTTGTGCAAATGGGTGTGTAGATAAATAGTGACAGTAAGTTTCCCTGTAGTGTCTGGGAACAGGAGAGTAATTTTTGCCAAATTGTTCTTTCTCCCTCCCTGCTGATGTTCCTTTAAAGTGTTTCATTTGAATAGGTGCTTGAGTTTTATGTCCTTTTCTTTCAGGCTGAACATGCCTAATTTTCATTCAACCCAAAAAAAATAAAAAAAATAAAAAAATAAATTGAATAAAGAGCAAGTCTGCACTTTCTGGGGGGGGTGGGGGCAAGGAAGAGAGAGAGAAAAAAGGAAAAGATAGTTGCACTTGCTAGTATAGCAGTTTCACAAAGACCTTTAAGTATTGCAGGTAGCATAACTATAATATATTATAGACTTCTAAATAAAATTTATTGGTTTGAGAGAGAACTTTCACAAACTGAACACCAGACAGATCTACACTGTAGCAGACAATATTAAAAATGTTTCCTTTTAGAGAAAAACCTGCAACATGACTCCTTTGCTAAAGCTTAAAACTGAGCAGACTTCAATAGCCAACTCGAGGCCACTTTCTGCTTAATGTGCCATAATTTCCGAGGCAGGGATTTTAGAAGGAATGACCATGAATGACAGCATAGTCTCTAGTCTTACCCATGAGATGCCAGGGAATTTCTGCTCCAGCTCCTAGAGCATCTTCTCACCCTCCTTTTTCACTGAGCTTGTTGTCTGCATGATTGTTTGACCTTTTTACTCACTTCGTGACTATCAAAGATGCTGTGCAGCATTTTCTACCCTTTATTATATATGTTATCAGAGCCGGTCACTGATGGGCTCAGCTTTGGCCAGTAGCAGGTCCAATCTGGAGCCATCTAGAACTGGCTCTGTCCTAGATGAGGGCAGCTTCTGATCTCTTCTCACAGAATCCACTGCTGCAGCAGAGGGAGTCTAATGCTTTCTCTATTCAAGCAAGCCTCCTCCTTAACACTTTATGAATATATTTAAATCTAAATAGAAACAATTAAAAGCTCTCAAGTCTAAGAAGTCTGCTTCTATAAAGAAAGAGTGGAGAAATTAAAAAATCAAACCACATAGTCTGTGGTTGAGGAATATAGTTACCTTCTCCACAGCAGCCAGCAGTGGAAATAAAAATTTTTTAAAGAGGGAAAATCTTATGCTCTACCTTAAGCCTCTTTCCTCTATATGCAACAGTGTAATAACTGAAAAATGAACCTAAGAGGGTAGATAAGATTTCCCACTCTCAGAGAGAGAAAAAAAAAAACAAACTTGAAATTACTATTATATATTCCTGTAGAATATTTAAAAAACTTCCAAATTGAACTGGTTTGGCTTCACCTTTTCCACCAGTGATGGCAATAAATAGACATATCTTGAAGTTATCTTTTTCTCTTCTTAGTTACCTCTCCAGTGAATGACATGACTGTAATCTGCCCACCTCTTTATTTCATATAACAGATGTGCTGTTCTTACTGGAAATTGTATGGCATCTTGTTGGGCTGGCATCACAAAGTTAACGTTCTTCGTATCATCCTGTACAATGCTGTGCATTGTGTCTGGAACAGTGTCGATAAAACCAGTGCACACCATCAAGATTTTCTTCCTCTCTCCCCTTCCACAAAAGTGAGTAGGCTGGGGGTGGGCAAGGCTTGAAGCAGACTTAGCCAAAACAGCTGACTCAAACAGATCAAAGAAATATTCTATACCACATGATGTCATACTCAGCAATAAAAGCTTGGGGAAAGGAGAAGGAAAGGGGAGACATTTGTGGTTATGTTATTTGCCTTCCCAAGTAGCCACTAGCATGCTGAGGCTCTGATTCCTAGAAAGTGGCTGGACATCTGTCTTCTGATGGGATCTATCTTTTTGCTTTGCTTGTGCGCATAGCTTTTGCTTTTCTTATTAAATGTTCTTTCTGCCTTCCTTCTACACTGCTCCCCATCCTCCAGGAGAGGGGAGTGAGTGAAAGGCAAAATGAGTATTCATACACTGTCTGTGGTCAACCCACCAGAGAAATTCACTTGTAGCCTAGTGGGTTACCCTACATATGACAGGAGACTTGTTAGTTTTATTTATCAAGAAATAGCTCGACCAAAAATGTGACCTGATATTTCTGTATGAACACTCACACACACACAAAAAAAAAAAAAAAAAAAAAAGCAAGATGAACTGTACTACTTTAAAGTGATCTATTGCAAATTAACACACAGAAGGATATATAGTATCTTAACTGGTTTGTGAGGTTTTTTTTTTTTTTCCCTACACAATTTAAAATTCACAGGTAATGTTTGTTTCTTATACAAGTAAAGAAAATTTAAAGGAGGAAAACAGCTGTGCTGTGCTATTCCAAGCATAATCTTTCAGTTTAGGGTCACATTCCTCAATCTTGAACCAACCACTTCCCAAACAGCATTACCAAAATTACAACATAGACTTATTTCCATGTTAATAGCAATAGTGGTATTGAGAGTTACAATCTTTCATAATAATTCTATTGTTTTGATTATCTGTACCAAGCCTGGACAAACAATTGATATAAAATATGGTGTTTATAGTTTATCACTCAATATATCTGTTTTACTTATTCAAAATAATATAGTTAAAATATGCAATTCTTTCAGTTCTGAATGAATGATCAGGAAGTAGAGATCATAATCTGAACCTTTTATCAGCGCAGATTCAGATTTTAAATGCAGATCCAAAATAAAACTTTTTTTCATTTTTAGATATATATAGAGAGAAATCTTTCTATATTGTGATTGATATCAGTTTTTAATCAACATATAAGAAAGAATGAAATATGATTTAACATATGTGACTAGAAAGGTATAATATATCACAGAAGAGAAAAAATAAAACCAAATTAAAAATAAAAGAGATGCTATCATGTACTGCAGTTCATATAAATGTCCAACACATGCATAGTAAAGAATCTTTGGAACAGCAATATAATTGAAAAAGCTGAATTTGCAGAACACAATCTTAAAAATAATGGAAAAACACAAAAGGAGAAAGTGATCATAAATTGTAAGAAAGATATGTTGTTTATTTGAAAGAAATGTCCACACCTGGCAAGATGACAGCTAACATGAGTATAAAGGTCATGAAAACAAAGGCAGTGAAGTGATTATTCCCTCACAATAATCAAAGTAAAGTGCATCTGGAAGTGATGTGTATTTATTTTAATAATCATTGTTGTCAGTCTGTTCTGCTTTCTCCCCTTTTATCCCCACTACTCTAAAGGAAGGGAATCTTAGTTCTGTTACTTGTAAAAATTCTTTTGTTTGACTAAATGATTTCTAGCTACTATCAATACATTCATTTTAGGATTTTTTTATGTATTTTTTTTTTTTTTTTTTTTACAAGCAGCTCCTGATTTTGTGCATTCAAAGTGAAGGACAAGGATGGAAAGAGATAAAGCAAGAAGATGTAAATTCTGAATCATATATAGTGCATTCATCTTCATAGACATTTTCCATCATGCAAAGCAAGACCTGAGGAGATAATCACTAAAACTGTGACATGCACTTCTTTTGCTTCCAGACATGCTGGAGCCTGGTTAATCCACCACTTTGGTAATGTATCATTGGACAATGAAGACTTGATGGACATACAACACAAATGTCTAACCAGAAAAACTAACAAAAATTAGTGATGAATTATCCAAAATGTGTATTAAAAATAAACTCTAAGAAAATATTTTGCATTCCCTAAAGCTTGTATCCTTCCAATCCTGTCAAGGGATATTATGTGTTTTTAGAAAGCTTGTTTTATTAAGTCCCTTGATCATCACAGCCACAACATCACTATCACAGAGAAATTTAAAATATTCCGTGCTAGAACCATAGAACAGTTTGTGTTAGGAGGGACATCCAGAGAACATATACTCCAGCTCCTGCTCAAAGCAGATCTAATTGGATGAGGTTGCCCAACATGGTGCCCAGTCAAGCTTTGAATACTTCCAAGGGCAGACATACCACAACCTCCCTGTGTAACTTGTTCCAGTATTAGACTACCTCCATGGTAATTGTTTTCCTTATATCTAACCAGAATTTCTGATTATTTTATGCCTCTCGACCTGTTGTCATCTCTGGCTCCATCTTCTTTATGCCATCCTGTCATCACTGCACAGAACAGCACTTCATCTTAAAAATTCATATAATTTATATTGTAAATTAGCTATGGGTATACAGTAACATGAAATTGATGCCATATGGTTAGCACTGACATCTGTGTCACAGATGGTACTTGGTGTCACAGATCTCTGCTTTGGCTACATTTGCTATGACCAGAATGTGCATCACTGAAGAGTCATGATACATCCATCTCAACCATTACATCTCTGATGGGCTCTGATTGTGTGTACTTGTCTGCTACATTTTGTCATGTTGCTGTTAACCTGTCACATAATATTTAAGAAATTCAGCTTTGCATAGTTATTGTCACTGACAGTTCAGGTTTCTCTACCTCTTCACTGATTCCTGTCACATTATTGTCAAACCATCAATGTATGAATGAAGTCCATTTCTGCCTTTCTTCACTGACTCACCACAACCTGTATTTTATGATCCTTTCACATCTAAAGTGCACATAGGGTATGTTGCTCTTTTTACTATGCATGCTTAGAGAATAAAAGAACCTTAGGCATAAACTAGATTACTTTGTAGTGTTCTTCTGTCTCATGCCTCTCTGGATGGCTGTATATTATCTCCGTATGTTCAACTGCTGTTTGTAGGTTTTCCTACTGTTTTCATATTAGTATGAAACACATTTATTTATTTATTTAATTGATTGCTTGTTTATTTACTTCCCTCCTCAGATTAGGATATTCTTCATGAGAGATCTATGCCATGTATTAAATAGAGAGAGGACAGATTTAAAGATTGGTCACACAAATATTAAATGAATGCTCCACCCTGTGTACCATTCTTCAATTAAACCGCTTCCCTTTCCTCTGCTTTGTACACAAATATTGTGGTTACTATTGTACACTTCACTGCTAATATACAGAAGTCCTTTTCTTTTTCATTTTTGTAGCTCCCTAATTTGCTTACCATAGGCAGCAGAATTAGTTGTTTTGTATAATTATTATATGATATATTATTATGTGATATTATTATCAGGGGCATCTTACCCAGTGATTGATACTATCAATCACCTGTTGATACAGCACATATAGCTTGAATCAATAAATTTAAAATTAATCAGCAAAGCAAAATGTACTTCTGAACTATTCAAGATTAAGTATCATTTCTGACTCTTATTAAAAATAAAATTTTGGAAGGCTTCTGATTTCTATTTATCGACCATCAAAATATTTGTGATTTTTCATTCATATAATAAATTCTCAATTCACCAGAAATTAACAGTTAATCAGCTATTTTAGAAAAGTACCATGTTCCTGAACTCTTCATTCTATCACCTAGAAATAGTATTAGACAAAAAAAAAACAACAAACCCATCATTTTTCAGAGTTGCAGTATAGCCAGCAGCCTCATAGAGACAGTTATAGAAGGAATGGGAAGTATCTAGAGAGACCAGATAAGTCTATGTGTAGAAATCGCAAGGGTCTACAGGCACAAGGAGGCCTTCGTGAATATGAACTTTTCACATACTAAACAGAGAGTCCCTTAACATTTCCTGTTGAGAAAAGGAACGCTGCATGGAGAGGTGAAACAGAACAATAAGATCTGTCAAGCCACATTTTTTGTCAACAGGCATGTTAGACAATGACACCTGGGTGTAAGTACTGTCAGTTCACATCAGCTTGATGGTGCACTACTTGAGAAACTGTTCAACTGCTGAGGGTAGAGCTGCATTTGTAGTTTCTATCAATGCATGCCAGACATAAGAAAAAAATATTTCTTTAAACAAAACAAACAAATCAGCTTTTGATAAAAAGAATAAAAAAAAAATCAGTCTCACAAGACAGATCTGCAAAACATTCTTTTTGTCTTTAACTGTACAACCCAACTGCTAGGACACTGTAGTGATCTCAAAGCTCTTTCAGCCATTCTCCCACTGACCATTTAGCTCCTGACCTCAGCTGACACATTTTTTTCTTTATTGTAGTTGTGTGTATAGAACATATGTGAAAAAAACCCAACCTTAAAATTCTATGTTGTCAGTGTAATCAGGGTATACCTAGCCAATATACTTAGAAGGGTCTGGAGAGCTATTCAGTTCACTGCTAGTTCATATATTGACAGCTATATTTAACCTTTACTGTTTTGAGCTGTGTTTCAACCACACCATCATCACATCATAGCTTCTCTTTCCCTACCATTGTCCAATAAAGTCATAGGCAGCAAGGGTATTATTTAAAGGCAAATGAAGCCATTACACCTAGCCCTTCATATTGCTTCAGAAATATACACCTAAACAAATTCATTTTTCCTCTGTTGCTCAGGGTTACTGATATCTGTCTCTTCCAATTTATTTTTATTCTTTTTGTTGTGTTTTGTTTTGTTTTGTTTTGGGGTGGGGTTTTTTGGTGGTTTTTTTGTGGTTTTTTTTTTTTTTAATTTTTATTTCTCTTTTCGCAGACTTGGAATCCCAAATATCCATGAAGCATTTTAAAATTTCTCTCAGTTTTAACTTCAATTTAGGGGATTTTCTGGCTAAGAGCAGGAAAAATACGCATGAAATCACACTCTGTGCATTCAGTTAGGCATTTTTCCGTACATATACAGAACAGCTAGGGACAAATCTTCTGTGCAGGTATAATTTACATTGCACAGTAGCTCTTTTCTTGGAACTCCTGGAAAAAAAGTTCTTAAAAGAAGAGTGATTTGACTGTCTATGATAAAATATTCGGTATCATATATTGGTAACCTAGCAATACCTGAGAGTCTTTGGGCCTCATGTTCTTTGTAGTTGCCTACCTCTAATCTACCTGAATCAGGGGGGGTTCTGTGTATCATACTGACATTAACCTTTTATCAATTATATAACACTGACTATTTGCCACTATAATTTGATACCTTTTTAAACTATCCCTTGCCAAAACAGCTTTCTGTAATTCAAAAAAACTTTTTCCTACACTGAAGTTTTTTTTTAATTCCCTTACAACTAATTTTTAGCCCTCAGATACTTACTCTATATTAATTTCAAGTTGTTTCAACTTATGTCTCCACAGATAACTTCCTGTGATACCTAAGTAGTCCATCATTGTATTTATTTATTAGTAATCTTATAATAAATGTCCAAATGTGTTAGATAATAGAGTTGGGTTAGCTTTGATAAATGAGTTTGACTATACAAATGGAGATTGGATTGAAAATTAGCTGAAAAGCTGGGCCCAAAGTCCATCTGGAGCTCAGTTACTGGTAGTATACCTCAGGGGTCAATAAGGGGTACTTCATTAATGACAATGGGTCAAGAGAGTACCCTCAGCAAGTTCACAGATGATAAAAAACTGGGAGGTATAGCTGACATATCAGATTGGTATGCTGCCATTCAGACCTCAACAAGACAGAAAAATGGTAAATAGAAACCTTGTGAAGGAAAATGCCAACTTCTGCGCCAGTTCACCCTGGGACCAAACTGGTTGGAAAGTAGCTTTACAGTGAGGGACCTGGGGATCCTGATGGACAGCAAGTTGACATGCCCTCACTACCAAGACTAACAGCCTCCTGGGCTGTATTAAGGAATGGTGCCATCAGAGAGGTTATCCTTACTCTCTCCTCTGTCCTGGTGAGGCCACACCTGGAGTACTGGGTCTAGTTTTAGGTCCCACAGTACAAGAGAGGCAGGGGTTTACTGTAAATGAAGTTCAGCACAGAGCCATGAAGATGGTTAGGGGTGTGGAGTATCATTCATATTAGGAATGCAGAGAGAGGTGGAAGTGCTCATCTTGGAGAAAAGAAGGCTTGGGGGAATCTTACTCATGTGCATTAATACTTGATGGGAGAGTGTATAGAAGATGGAGCCAGACTTTTTTCAATGATGCCCAGTGGCAGGACAAGAGAGAACAGTCCCAAATTAAAAGAGAATAATTTCCACCTGAACATAATAAAAAAATATTTCTGAGTGTGAGGGAGATTGCACACTGGAACAGGTTGCCCATAGAAACTGTGGAGTCTCCATCAGGGTTGATATTCAAAATCTGACTGGACATAGTTGTGGTAACATACTCTAGCTGATTCTGAGCAGGGATTTTTGACTAGGTGCTCTCAAGAGGTGTCTTCAAACCTCAGCCATACTGTGATTCTTTGAAATGCAAGCTGAAGTTTACTGACATAGAAATAAATGTTTTAAATTAAATAAGTTAGTTAAGTCATGTGTAAAACAAACATAATTTTTCTTTTGCTTCCTTAATTTTGTCAGACATTTTATTATCTCCTTTATTTTGGAATTGTTCCACACCATTTTTCACAAAATCTCATGTCCTGGTTTGAGTGAAAACAGAACTAATTCTGTTCAGTAATTTTACTTTTCAGCTTAGTTCTTCTAACTAACTGCACTGTCTGAGGGTAACAGCCTGTTCTCACAGGCAGTGTCTGCTTCTAGCAGTGATAACACGTTATGTTTGGAGTTACTACCAAGGATTGGTATGCAGACCAAGGCCACTGCTGGGTCCTGTGTACCACATTGGGGGGTGCAGGAAGTGAAAGGCTGCACCTTCAGGGAGGAGCAGACAGGACGGGTGACTCTAAACTGACCAGTGAGGTATTCCATCCCATATACGCCATATTTGGTCTAGAGCTGAGGGACCCGAAGGGTCTCTGGGCTCTTCTCTCCCCTCTTGGACTGCTTTGCCAGCTTTTGCTTGGCTTGGCTCGAGTCCTCTTTCGGTTCCTTCCTCGGAGCATCCAAGGAGGACTCTGTCCGTTCTGCCTTCGATCTGATCTGCGTGTTCCTGAACCCGGTACCAGAATCCAGCTCCTGAACACAGCTCCCGTCTGCTGCGGGGCCCAGTCTGGGACTCCCCCGGTGCCTACAACATCGGTGGTGACGGTGATGTAATTACCATCAGGGGGGTTGGGTTCGATACTGGTTTTGTATATATTTGTATATATTCCATTCTTATAATTATTAATTTAATTTTCATTAAAGCTGTTCTAGTTTCCTTTTCTAATCGTTAAGTCTCTCTCCCTTATTCCCTTTCTCTTCCCCTCTGGGGAGGGAGGGGGGTTAACAGAGAGCGTCTGTTATAGGTTTAAGGGGCTGCCCTGACCCTAAACCGCGACATCTCATTACCCTGTTACCAAAAGCAAAATCTAATCTTCCTTCTCTGACCATGTGCTTAAAACCAAGGAAACTGATATAACCACATCATCTTTGAGATCTACATTTTATCCAAAACGTCTTCATTTTTATCATTTGTACATAATACAATATTGTTTTCTTCCCCTCTCCTTTTGTTTGTGTTTCCAATCTCATCATTTCATGTTAACCAGTAAATACAAAAGCTAAGAAAAGGAATGCAGGATATAATAATTCTATTTTAAAAATTACATTGAAATGAATTACAAACTTTTTAGGAAGTTTACAGTACCAGAGTTTCTATTCTCTACTATTGTATAGCATAATAGTATAATTCTATATACTTCTATATTATATATAAAGTATCCTATAATTATATATATTATTATATATATGATATTCTGTAATTCTGTACTTCTACTTCAACATAGAAGTGGGGTTTTTAATACAAATAATATGGAAACCACTTGTTCACTCTTTTGTATGTATCAATTTATGTCCATCCATATTGTTGCTATAAAATATGTTGAGCCCTGGGAAAGCTATTTATTCTGAACTTCTACTGTTTAGAATGTGTCATACTGTCTAACTTATTTCTGGTACTTTGTTTTTGTCAGTGAACTGATACAAAGGTTCACGTCAGTTCAGTAAGATGAGGAACCACTTAAAAAGCAGACATAGATGCAATCACAGAGGTTAATACAGGATGAAAACTCTTTTATTGTAGCTTCTCACAATAACATACAGATTCCTGCAGATTTTCTTATTATCTGCTTAGACTAAACTACAGTAAGTATCCCTCTTCTCCCTTAGTGAGAGTTAACAATCTACTGCGTATGTGAATGGGTACATGGTGCTTGCTTTTCATGAGGTTTGTTAGCAAGGAGTCACAGGAAGATATTTAGTTTCTCAAAGAAAAGCCATAAGTAAAAGATAAGAAAGCAGCAGACAATACCAGTAATGCTACACAGAGGCAACTTCAGGCTGTTATCATGGATTTTGATTTTTGTGTGCAGATCTGTCCTGTAACAATACCACTACAGGCCATGTGTACACCATTCACTGATCATAATTAATGAACAGTACCCAAGAGAACTATTACAATGTGAGAAAAGAGAAGTAACTTCACTCAGATGGGGTGGAGAGAGGTTAATCAGTAAGTCTGCCTTTTGCTCTCTATTGACAAAGGCTCAGAGGCACCTTTCAGAAAGCCTGTTGTGGACAGAGACAAAACTTAACAAATTGTACCAAGATATATAAGCAGATATTTGGGGAAACTAGATTTTTTTTTTCTTTTTTTTTTTTAATAACAAAGTCAGAATGCTACTGCAAACATGCTGGAATTGTAGAAATAAATCTTTTTAGCATTCAAAATTAATCTCTCATTCCCATTTAGTGGAAGATAGAAAGTAATGTTATGTTAGCACAGAAAAAAAATCTCTAAGTTTTCCATTCAAATTCTTTACTGATACTTACATATAAATTACTGAATTCTCTGCAACTGATGTAAAAGAAATACACCAGTCTTGAATGTAATTAATGCAATACAAAGTCATTACCTTCTCTAGAGAACTTGGGAGTACTTCTACATTGGTATAACAACATCATTCACAAAGATAATAACTAAATGTCTAATTTCTACACTGCTTCTCTCAGGTCACCTGTATGATACAATCATCTGAATCCGATTTTTAAAGGAAACTTTAGTAAAATATTCTTATCAAGCATACCAACACTTCCCAACAGCTTTTCCTGAGTTCTGAAAAAAACTCTTGAGTCAAGAACTCTTCCACATTTTCATAAAGAAAACATGCACTTACTACATTTACTGCTGATAAAATGGGAAAATGATACGAATACACTGGAAAACAACATAAGAAATATGAATTATTGTGACAAATTAAAAAAAAAAAAAAGTCCAAAGAAAAATTAATACAGGAAATTCCAATATTCCATACTTCAACAATAATAACCAAGTGAAAAAACATACAATGAGAAACCATGACTAAGTAACAGTGTAGCAAAAAAGAATCTGGAGATTTAAGAACAGTAAAATCAGAAAGTGAATCAGTCCCTTGCTACTGTGGAAGAGAAGAGAATGGAGGAATGTATTTAAAGACATAACACATAAGAAATCATTCTGCTTTATTCTCCTGAGCATAGTCTAATATTGTCCACAGCATTTTCCTGCAAGTACTTGAAACAAATAGATGGAACCCTCCCCACTCTCACGGGAAGAAAATAAAAACGAAACAACAAACCAAAACACACAAAAAAGCCCCAAGTCTACTGAATGCACTGAATGAAATGGTATCACTTACACTTCAAGAGGAAACAGATTATGTTATAACAGCTTTCAACTATAAGCAAGGTTGAAAACAACATGAAAAGGATACTTTAATCTCATAATCATTTTAAATATAAGAATCTGCAACAGGCTTAAACTGCAGAAAGGAAGTTTCAGAGGAAGCAATTGGAAAGCCTTTCTAACAAGGATAGTGAAGCGCCAGAGCAGACTGCCTAAACAAGCATCAGAAAGACAAAAATCTGTTGCAAAGAATACTGCATAGTTCACTCAGACTTGTTGCACAGAGGTAGATATGACAGCTTCTGGAGGTATTTTCCAGTCCTGCAGTTTCTAAATACTGAAACTAAAAATGTTAAATGCATACTGTTCTTAAAAGTTCTTTTTACATGAAGGCAATGACAGTCAACTGACCATACATCTGTATTCCTGAACCAGTCTACCTTGACCAAGATCTGAGAATGTCTGTTTCAACAATCATAGGGATCCCCTCTGTGAGGAAGGAGAAACTGCTTAGCTCAATAAGTTCTTCCTACATCAATTTTCAATCTTAAAAAAAATCTGCTATCCTTATTTGATTTGTATTTTGATAAACTTCTTCAACTACTGAAAGAAAGGGAAAAAAAATCACATAGAAGTATTCTCAATTGAACCAGTGACTTTTTTTCTAATTTACATATGATATACTTTTCTACAGTGAAATCAACTCTCAACATTCTTTCTTGAGTATAGAATGGAAGACATTTTATGTTACAACATTGTGTTTTGAAATATTGGAAAAAATGTACATCAGAAATCTAGCACAGCCTTCAAAAACCTAATCTAAAATGAGAGTTAGAATTAGGTAAATTCAGGATAGAAACTCAGAAAAAAATCTCCAAAACTATTGTGCTGTCTTGGTGCTTAAATTTTCTGATAAAGTATTTCCTGGACACATAAAGTTGTGTTACTAAGCATGGTCTGCTGAAAGCTTTCTAGGTAGTTTGGTCCTACTCCTAGCTCTCATTTGTGGCCACCTGGCTTGCAGAAAACATGTATTCCAATATGTAATAACAGAACTATTGTGATTACTGTTGTTACTCTTGTTCAGAGTACATAAAATTCAATTAAAAGCATTGTGCTGCTGCCTAATTTTGTTCATTAAACCTACTTATATGAAGAATATGTACTCCAGGAGTCAAGTATCTAGACTTTAAACAAGTCTCAGGATAAGCAATTTGAACAAGCAGCTTCCTCAGGCTAAGAAAAAGCTTTAACTACTAGAATGTGGATTATCAGGGACAAATATGCTTTTTAGCTCTCCATTTGAAACAAGGATTCTATGAAGAAAGGAATACAAAATTCCAGGACACTAGAAAAATATGCTAGAGAGAGGAAACTGATTTTGTCAACTTGCAGTTATGACTGTCAGCTGGGAGCGGGATGTTACTCACTGACATATCTAGATACTTCTTTAAACTAAATAAAAATTATGAATAAAAAAGAACAGTGACAATAACTTAACATTCTACTCAACTTCAGATGCTGGAACTGTAGACATTCACAAGTGTTTTACTTCAATTTCCCTTTATGATCATTGCAAAGAAAAAGATACTCTTAGTTCATAATTGCTTTCATTTTTCTGTGAATGCTTCTTTAAAGTTGACATGACTTTCACTCTATACAAACATCTTTCTCTCTATTTAACATGAAGAAATAATGACATGACAAAGAGAGATTCAGAGAAACACACTGAAGATGTCTGGATGTAATAGGATGATTTCCAGTATTGCACAAATGAGACAATATAGAGCATAATTTTGTCTAGCCATTGTTGTGCAAATAAGCAGCTAAATTCATATTGCATGGCTTCTTACATTTCTAATACATGCTTTGCTAAATGCCTGTACAAATACTCATCTACATCCTTAAATTCATAAATATGGATCCTGATTTTTTTTTAGAAATTTAAGTTGCATATGCAAAAGCAAATAAACTGTTTTATTTGCTGTCCTTCTCAGTGTCATAAAAAGCAGGGCCACCTGTAGTTTATCATTTTCTTGGTCAACAATAGATGAACAAAAACCTGAAGTGCTGAATAGCTAATCCATCAAGCACAACCCAGGGTATAACACTTTCTCAAAGCAACTTTATTAACAAGGTAAAAAAATGTGATCATAGGCTACATACCCTGTTTTATTTACTATGGCACAAATCATCATATGGAAAGAACATTAACATCTTTGTGGCCACAGTTCTGTAATTTCTACTCCTAACTAGAAACATCTGAGGTTTGAGATTAATAAAATTTCATGCAGCATCAGAAAGGTTTCTTTTATGTACTGACCTTTCTGTGGAATCTTCAGTAATCCAGCAATGGAATGTCATGGGTGGATTCATGAACTTAACTGCTAAGAAATAAGCAACAACATACTTTTTTGAGAAAACAAATTTAAATAATAAATACAACAGTGGTGTAATAAGGTGTGATGCCAAGTTACATTTGATTATTTACTGCATAGAGAAGAAGGTCCAACAAACTGTCAGGGAAACCTTTCTGCTGAATCATGAGGTTAAGAAAGTAGCCCCTTGCTTTCTAAACTCCTTCTCAGATAGAGGTCTAGGTGCAGCTTTATCCACTCCTAGTCCCAGATTTGGTAAACAGTTTATGTCCAGACAATTATATATCCACAATCAACCCTATATGTGACATTTAATATTTCAAAGTTTATCATGCTATGAATCACTGAGAATCTGTTGTGACAAAATATCTCTCAACTTTGAGGAGTATATCTGAGATGTGTCCCCACTCAAGGGCATATCCTGGAGAGACAGCACCACCGGCAGCAGATCTAAACAAAGTGTAACCGCGCCAATGGTCAGTTACCAAGACAACAACCCCCATCATAAAACAGCCCTTTGGGACCACTGAACAAGCAAGCAATGAGTAGGAGTCACCCAGGGCATCACCTGGGCACATAGACCGAGCACCCAGGGTGCAGCAGTTTGCACGTGAGGGCATGCACTCGCTGAGGGACAGATCCAGTGGGGTAAATCTTCACTGGGGAGGGGCAATTGTGAGAAAAAGGGTGGGCAAAGGGCTCTTTTTGTCTCTTTTGGGGGGCTTTTGGAAGCTGGGAGAGTGGCCTCTCTGTGCCGAGGGCAGGCAGTTTGTGGCCATCCTCCTTCCATCCAACACTGCCCTGGCAGTGCGAGCGACTACTGGCAACGCTGCACAGCCATTGGCGCGAGGCCAGGGCGCTGAGATGCCCAACTCCGTGGCAGTTGGGGTGGCATGGCAGTGGCTCCTCAGCTGTGGGGAGGGCTCTGAAATCTCCTTGTGGGCCACAGCTGAGGGTAGGGGGTCTATTGAAGCTCCTTCAGAAAAAACTCCAGTGATATTTGGTGTGTCCACCCAGACAAAGCTGGTACCCAAGGAGACCTCAATCCAGGCAGGAGCTGCAGGGATCGCCCAAACCCTGCTCCTGGTGAAAAGGTCAGTTCTTCCACAAGGTGTCCTCAGGATGATGACCTGTTACATCGGGTGTTAGAGTTACAACAAACTGTTAAAAGGCTGCACAGTATTGGTAGAGCTGAGATGGAGAGAGGTAGGTGGCTTCACAAGCGTGTTCCTGTTGAGGATACCACCACGAATGAGTCACTGTGGACACTAGTGACTCACAAAAGTAGGACTCCCCTTCAATCTCCACCTTCCACAATTGCAACCACAAACAGATCTGAGATTTTATCAGCCACAGACACCCACAAACAAAGGCTACAGAAAGTAACTGGGAAAGCAGCACACAGTAAACACTGCAAAAAGAGATGATGAGTACTTATAGTGGGTGACTCTCTCTAAAGGGCACTGGAGCACCCATCTCCTGCTCTGACAGAGAGTCACAAGAGATCTGCTGCCTCCTGGGAGCTAAGATTAGAGACATTACTGAAAAGGTACCACAACTGATTAAAAGCATGGACTACTATCACCTGTTCCTCTTTCATGTGGGCATGAATGATACAGTGAACCAGAAGCTGAGCAGAATCAAGAAGGACTCTAAAGCCCTAGGGGTGCAAGTGAAAAAAAAAAAAAAAAAATTGGTGCACAAGTTATCTTTTCCTCAGTCTTACCAGTTGGAGGAAACAGGGTAGCCAGAAACGGGGAAGCCAGAAATAGATGTATAACACACATCAACTTCTGGCTATATGGCTAGTGTCATTAAGAGGGCTTTGGTTTCTATGACTATGGGACATTCTTCAATGAGTATAGCCTGTTAGGGAGGGATGAGATACACCTGTCAGGTAATGGAAATCGAATCTTAGGTAGTAGGCTGGCTAGCTTAGTGAAATGAGCCTTAAACTGAAGGATTTGGAGGGGGTGGGGTCTGAAATGGAAATGCTTAGGCAAACCACCCTGGGGCTGTGTATGACTATGGTATATCCTTCCACTCTCCTCCAGGGAAACCTACATGCTTGACTACCTATCTGAAATGACTGTACACTAGTGTGTGTGTTATAGGGAACAAACAGGAAAAACTAGATACTTGTGTGCAGTAACAGACCTATGATGTCATTGCAGTTACTGAGACATGGTGGGATAGCTCATATGACTGGATGCTGTCATGGATGGCTATGTACTGTTCAGGAAAGATAGACCAGCAAGGTGGTGTGGTGGAGAGAGCGCTCTTCCTAGGAGAGAATGAAGAACCTATCAACAGCTTATGGGTAAGAATTAAGGGACAGGCTAACATGGGTGACACTGTTATGGGTGTTTACTACAGGCCACCTGATCAGGATGAGGAGGTTGATGAGGCTTTTTACAGACAGCTAAAAGAAGCTTCACGATCACAGGCCCTGGTCCTCATGGGGGACTTCAAGCACCTTGATATTTGCTGGAAATATAATACATCTAGACACACTCGGACCAGGAGATTCCCGCAGACGATTGAGGAAAACTTCCTGGTACAAGTGGTAGAAGAACCTATGAGGAAAGGTATAACACACTGCTCATAGACCAGAGTGAGGTTTTGATCAGAACAGAATTAAGACTCAAAACAGAGTCAAGCACAAAGTGACATTATTTGCCTGACAACAAATTTGCAAAGTAAAAAGAAAAGAAAAGAAAAGAAAAGAAAAGAAAAGAAAAGAAAAGAA